>CM062808.1:732741334-733949191 GCA_031772625.1 Pinus tabuliformis | reverse complement strand
GATAACAGTGGTGGGGATAAGGGTTTAGTTATGAGCTGAGTGGTGGGGAAAACCAAAGAACTAGAGTTTTATAGTGAAAGATAGGGTTTTATATAGAGAGTGGAGACTTATGAAAATCTTTACATATGCAAACTAAATTTCAAGGAGAGGAATAATACTTACTTTCCAAGTGTGGAATTGGAGGAGATTTGAAATAAATTTGAAGTTTGGGAGAATTTTTTGGTTGGATGGCCTAAGTGCAGTGCCACTACCCAGCTGTGCAGTGCCACCCTCTAAGCATAGCGCTTGGCTCTAAGCATAGTGCCCTTCTCCCTAAGTGCAGTGCCAGGCTAAAAACTCCAAAAGCACAACGTTTTTCCCTCTAATCGCAGCGTTCAAGTTCCTTACTCACAAACACTTGCTCATTTGATGTTTTTCTCTCCTTTGGCTTTTGCAAACATGGCGTAATGATTTTGAAATTAGGATGGGAGGGTTTTATATGAACTCCATTTGATTTTTTCTTTTGAAAAATCCATCATTCTAATGTCTATTTGTCCTCTTTAATACTCTATTTTTCATGCTTTCTTCTTTTGTCTCTTGTAGGTGGATTGGTTCTTAAGATGACTTAATTTTTGCAGTAGCATGGGCTTGGCATCATCACAAGATGCAGAACAACTGGGAACCAATATTACATATGAAAAGATAAAATTACAACATAACTGAAGATAAAAACAAAATACTCTATTTTCACCTCAAAACAAGTTTTGAGGTGAGAACTACATTAGGCTTTCAAAATGATAAATTATGGCTTTACCTGTAATTATTGGCCTCCTCATGTCCTTGCTGATCATTATTGGCATATAATTATTGGATTTGACCATGGTGGGACCCTAAAACCTAATGAGACCAAACCCTAAGACCTAATGAAATGAATTGCAAAGTGAACATGAGCCATGATTGACATATATGAAAGAGGATCAGTAAGTATAGATAATGAGGGAAAAATTTGAAGAAAACCATACCATCAGTGAATCCATGACCTAATGGAATGAAAACTCAACAGTATGGGACTCCTACTATGAAATGCAAAAGGGAAGATTTTGATTGCTGATGGAAGTGTGAAGACACTGACACTAACATTGGATCCAATGGGGATGGTAGCTCCTTGGAGGTGCCAAGAGCATCATAGACCTAGTAGCCTTATCCATTGGGCAATGGGGTCACAACACTTCAAAGACTAAACACTGACACTATGCAAAATGAAACTGACTCATGACTCAATATGTGACTAGAAACTAAATTAGAATGGGCAAACCTTACACATATCATTCAAACTTTATGGCCTTCACCTCAGGCTCCAAGCTAAAATGACTGTGTACCTTGAAATCCTGCAATGAAAGGGAAAATGGTATGTACAAGGATCATGTCATTATTTCAGAAATCACCTCAGAAGTAGTAGTGCTTCAGGAGCCTACCATTAACTGGCCCTCTTGGACAATCCTGACCATCCATGTCATTCAGTAGAAAGGCATTATGTCCTCTATATGCTGCAATCTTATAGGGTCCTTTCCATAAGTTTTTGAACTTACCGTGCTTTCCTTTGTCCTTATTTCGAGTATCCCACTGCAACACTACATCCTCTAGCTGAAATTTGTTCACTTTGGATTTCCGATCATAGATCTTCTTCATCTTTTCATGTATCTAAAAGTGTTTTGGAAACCTTCATCCCTTGTTTGCTGCAAATGAATCATCTAATTGATTCTTTGCTCCCAGTCTCCTATAACAGTGTCATAACTGGAACTGCAAGAGATTTTGGAAAAACTCTTTCAATGCCATACACTTATTCAAATGGAGACATACCTATGGATTTATTGTGGCTCACTCTATCAGCCCATAATGCATTAATCAACTTCCTGTGCCAAATTTTCTTATCTGTTTCCATCATCTTCTTGATGATGTTTACCAAAGAATTATTTGATGATTCAGCTAAACCATTTCCCTATAGGTAATATGTTGTATAATGACCCAAAATAATGTTATACTTGCTTCAAAAATCGATCATCCTCCTTGATTTGAATGCGGCTGCATTATCTGTGATTATTTTATTAGGAAAACTGAAATGAGATAAAATATTTGACTCTAGAAATTGGATGATTACCTATCTGTGGCTTGTATGGTTGTAATTTCTTCAATCCACTTGGTAAAGTAGTTAGTTGCTGTTAGGATCCATTTTTTCTACGCCGACGATGTTGGATGGATTTCCCCGATGAAATCGAGTCCCCACTACTGAAATGATGCATTGACTTTGACGGGTTTTAGAGGAAGAGGCAACAATTTTCTTTTCCCTTGAAAGATGTGACATTCATGACAACTCATGACTGTCTTATAAACATCTGAAAATAAAGTCGACCAGTAATAACCTGCTCTCAAAACTTTATTTTCCGTTGTCTTCCAGAATAAATGACCATCACAATCACCTTTATGAAAGTCATACATCACCTGTCGAGCTTCATCTTCAACCAAACAGTTAAGTAACACACCTCCTGATCTTTCCAATAAAGGGCATTATTTAGAATGCAGAATTTTGTAGCTCTGAGATTGAGTGATCTACCATTGTTCTTTGTCATTCCCGGAGGTGGCAAAAGGTGTTGAAGTACGTACACTATGTTTGAATACCATGGTGACTAAAGAAACATTTCAGACACTTGAATGAGAGAGCCTTCTTCTTCATCTTCTTGCATGGTTGCAATGAGATTGATATCTAAAGCATGCAAATTTGATTCAGCAATTAGTCTCACCAAACCTTGTCCTTTGATCAGCTTTGTGGGTTTAATCTCCAGATCGTATTCCAACATCATTGCAATCCACTTTCCTCGCCTTCCTTCCGGATCAGTTTGTATCAACAAATCCTTTACTGCTGCATTTGGGATGTATGCTATGATGTGTGAGTGCAGAATGTAAACTCTGAAATCCTTCAATGCTTTGACGAGAGTAAGAGCCTGTTTTTCAACTATATTGTACTGCAAGGCAGCATCTTGGATAGTCCTACTTAAAAAGTCAATGGGCTTCTCCAGCTGATCTCTCTTTTCCATCAATACTGCAGCCATGGTATGCTTAGATGCAAATGAAAATATAATAAAATCTTAAGTGTAATCAGGACTAATCAAGATCGGGGCTGTAGATAAAGCATAGTTTACCAAATTAAATGACTTCATGGCATTCTCTGTCCATTTTACCATGCTATCCTTTTTCAACATGTTAGTTATTACTCTTAAATGTTCAGCTAGATTGGGTATGAATCTACGTAAGAAATTCATCTTACCATTGAAAACTTGTATCTCCTTCTTATTTCAGGGAAAATCTGTTTGTTGAATTTCCACCACCCTTGAAGGATAAATGCGAATTCCTTCTTTTGAGATAATATCACCAAGAAGCTTTCCTTCATCCATGGCAAAAAGACTTTTCTTTGGATTAAGAGATATCTTAAACTTCCTACATATCTGAAACACAATCTTTAAATGGCGTAGATGATCATCATCAGAACCTAAAAACATGGTCAAATCATCTAAATATACAACTAGAAATACATCCTTTTCATTGGCAAAAGCGATGTCTATGGGTCGCTGAAACATGGCTCCAACATTCTTCAAACCGGATGGCATTTTAGCATAATGAAAAGTTCCCCAAGGTGTTGTAAATGCAATTTTTTCTTGACCCTTTTCATTCACCAGGATCTGATTATAACCTGAATACCCATTGAGTAGTGACATGCGCGATGCTCTAACTACTCTTTATAGGATATGATCCATCTTTGGAAGTGGGTAATTTTCCTTCGAAGATACCTTGTTAAGGTTCTAGAAATCGATACAAAATCTTATTTCTCCGGTCTTCTTTTGTATCGGAACCAGATTCGAAATCCAATTAAAAAATCTGATTGGGACAATTATACCAGCTTTAAATAATCTGTTTACCTCTTTTTCAATGGAAGGCAACAATTTTGGGTTAATCCCTCATAACTTCTATCTGAACGGCTTCTGGTTTGGCTTGATGGGAATAGTGTGTGGAATTATATCTTTTTGATACACCTTCATATTTGAATAATCCCAAGCAAACACATCAAAAAATTCAGATAACAATCTAATATATTTAGTCTTTACCTCAGGAGACAATGTTTTGGAAAATTTCACAAACTTGGGCTTATCTACTGTTCCAAGATTGACATTCCCAACTCCTTTATCTGTAGGCACCAAGCTCAGCTTTCTAGCCACATCATCTTGATCAAAACGTTCTTCTAAAGGTATGAGACCTTTAGGAATAATGTTGTCTTTGAACTGTAATATCTCCATCTGGTTCACCTCAATCTCTTGCTCATCGGTATCATAGTCATCATCTATGGAAGCGTCCTTGTAATTTCCTTCATTCTGCAAAAAGGTATTGATTTCATTATCATCCCAAAACACTTGCCAATACCTTAAATTATTCGGAACAACAAGTCGGTGTTTGACATGAATTTAAAACTTGTTGTTGGAGTTCATTGGGATCTTCAAATTTCTTGCAGTAGTGTCGAGTGAATCTGCAACAATATTTTGAGTCCGAGGTACAACTGTTAAGGTATAATCAGGGAACATTCACAAAATGTCTAGGACTGCATTTCTATAGGCTCTCATCTATGGGTGCTTTGCTTGATACACTCCCTTTACCTTTTTGATTACCAGCTCTGAATCTCCATAGACTGAAATCCTTTTTGCATTTAACTTCTTCAAAATTTTGAAACTTGCAATCAAAGCTTCATACTCCGCTTCATTGTTAGAGCACTCAAAAGACAATTTGTAAGAACATACACTAGCATTACTAGGAACCTCATCATGATGGAAAGCAGGGCTCCGAATCCAAATCCCTATGCCAACACTATCCTTACCCATGTCTCCATCAAAATCCATGCTCCAAAGACCTACCTCTTCTTCTAGATGCTGAAATTTTATTTCCTTCTGTTGGCCGGATAAATCGATCTTGGGGACAAGGCCAATCTCCCTAGTATCAAAATATATCTAGCAACAAATAGGACACGAAAATCTTCCATTTTCTAAACATATTGCGATTCGTTAATAAAAAATATAGAGGTGTTTAGACCCTACCTTAAGTCCAACGCTAGTTTGTAGTAGCCATCCTTCAACCATCCGAAAGAGTTTCCTTTTGAGAACCTGCAATCACAAACAAGAACACATCAAATAACACCTTCATAGTTAATATAAAAAATCATGTTCATCATGGTGATCAAGGAATCCATAAAATAAACCATAAAACACAGATTATTGAGAAAAACAAACTTGATTGTATTAACTTTGAAATAGAAGAACTTTACAACCTTTGGTGCCTTGATGTTGTACAAACTCTTCCCAGGGTCCGAAATAGCAATCTCCCCTAGTTTGACAAGCCTCACACTCTTCCAAATGAGATCAAAGAGGTATGTAATCCTTCCTCACATAAGCTCAATTAGGAAGACTAAGTTCCAGTAGCATTTCACCTCAAAAATATTCACCTTTCAACCTTCCAAGTAACCAGCCCAATGCTTCATTTTATAGTGCAAAGGAAGGAGGTTATAGGTCCACCTATGAAGGGATAGAGTCCTCCTTCAAAGGGATAAGCTCCTCACATCAAGGGGTTAGCTCCTTAAGGTATGGGATGCATGAACCTTAAAGGAGTGAGCTTGCCACCTCAAGATTCCTTCCAAAAGCTTCTAGAAATGACTCAAAGTGAGTTTTTAGGAATATACTTGCACCTTTTTTACTTTTACAGCAGTCCGCACCCATTACACAGAGACAAAGCGGTTAGGTGCACAGGGGACATGACCTTTAGGTGTGCGACCGCAGGTAATGCTAAGAGAAAGTGCGGAACTAGAGTTTTAGAGACTTTTGAGGGCTTTCTATTCTTTTCAAGGCTTGATATGAAGAACTGAGGCTTAAGACTTGCAAAGGAGGAAAGTATGAGTGGTAATGGACTCACACAGATTGCCGAATTTCATGGTGACAATATTTTGGCAACAGATTTCCCCCTAAAGTGCGAAGTCTGTAATAGATGAAAATGAAGTCTTTCATGTATGAAGAGTGAAGTACTTTATCATTTCAAGGATCATCCTGTGGACACCCCAGTTGGAACCTGTAAAAACATTCAATGCAAAATATATATATGTGAACATATCATCGCTGAGGTAGGCATTCCCATGCTCAGATCAAAATTGACTATAAAACTAACTAAACTGCTCTAATACAAGAATGATTTTGTAATACATCACGAGTATAGACATATGTATACACAGTATGGGCACAACCATCTATTTATGAATAGTCCACTGTATAATCAATAACAAAATTCCTCGCAGCCTGGATGGAAACTAGATCCAGGGTCTTGATTTCTGCTTCCCGAACTAGTACGATTCTATCCATGTGAATAAATGTGTCAAAGTTGAAAATGGTAGAAACCACTTGATTACCAGTCAATGATGTGAACTATTAACAAGTGTGAGAGAAATCACCAGTAATGTCAATGGCTCTCAAAGTACTCAGTACAATCCATGAAATGTGAATAGATGAGTTGATGTCAAACATGTCATAGAATCCTTTGATCGAAGGTCAATGATGCAACCTGTCATCGAAGGCGAGAAACCTGCCATTAAGGCATGCAGATTCTAAGGTACTGACGATTTCTAGATCATATTTCTAGATAATGAGCTAAAGTTGATAAAAAGCGATCTGTCGTAGGCAAGCCCACAACACGAAATCATAGATCAAGTTTGAAGAAATATATTTAGCAAGGACTAAATCAGGGATGGTCAAAATGGATGACAGATATTTTGTAGATGAATAGTTTATTTGAACTGACCTCTTGAACACATAACGACACTGCAAATGGTTTGGTGACAATTGAACCAAAGCTAATACCCAGAAACCGGCTGAAGACTGTCAATATGATTTGATTAACTGTTAGGCAAAGGATTTACCAACCTAAGTGAACAAAAAGTGTCATGTTCAAGAGTGGTTAACTAGTTTTCTAAAACACAAAGTGTAACAAATAGGTTCATTTTCCTCTCTTTTCCCCCACCATTTCTGGCAAGTACCTCTTTATTTTTGACAAGCTTGACGAGGATAACATTTGCTTGGTTATAAGCTCATCCTTCAGATGAGTCCAACTTAGTTTAAAATTCGAACCCTATGAAGGAGTGGTTCGTTCCTATTTAAAATTGAACAGGGCCTTTATTGTTAAATTTTAATGAGTCCAGTATAGGAAAAATTTGGTGTTTTTCAATGTTAGGGAGTCAGAAGAAAGACTAAGAAAACTCCATGGATGTCCTTTTTCGTAAATTTGTGTCTCCCAAGCTCGTAAAAATATAAAATAATACTTGAGAGAACCGCTTGATCATTACGATCAAGGAGTACTTTTCATAATTAGTGGCTCTGTTATGAAAAAGTAAAAATGCGATCGAAGACACGTCGTTTTATAACCAATATCAAACTTGAAACAACAAAATTATAGCACTATTTTCATGTTTATACGGTCAGAAAAGAGATGTAAGTGGACCGTCTTTTTAGTTCCGATTTAACGAGTTTAGAAAGGAAAAACTCGGCAATCTTTTCATATTTTACGAGTTAGAAAAGAGCTTAAAGAGGACTCCTCCTAGAGGAATGAGTGGTATAAAGGGTAGTAACTGGTTTTGGTAATGGAGGAACTGCTCAAAACATGTAATGGTTAAGAGGCTGGCTAATAAAACCACTCATAGATGCAGTCCCTCAAGAAGGGTAAACAATCAAGTGAAAGCATATGATCAGCCAAAGAGATGTTGGCGATGGAATGAAAACAACCAAGGCTCATCTAACAGAATTTAGCAGATAAAAATGGCAATCACGAGATGTAAATCTGGTATAGGTTCATTTTTACACAAGCTTGAACCATAGAGAACTCTGCTTGGATTCGATTTCATGTTTACGCAAGCTTGAAACAAAAAACTATGCTTGTTATAAGTTCACATGCCCCCAGCATAATGACTCATATTAAGGTACATGGCCCCCAAGCTTCATTGCATTCAACCAGGTGGATGGAATGAAGGTTCACTTTTGAGATCTTGTAAACACTCAACTTGGAAAGGGGGTTGTTTCATTTTTTAATGAGGTTGACACAGGAAAAGAACTATCCTCAAAACCCTTGTTTCATTTTTTAACGAGCTTGACACAAGACCAAGAACTATGCTCGAAACATCCAGTTTCATTTTTTAATGAGGTTAATACAGGAAGAAACTATCCTTGCAACATTCGGTTTCATTTTTTAACGAGGTTGAGATAGGAAGAAACTATCCTCGTGAACTCCTTGTTTCATTTTTTAACAAGCTTGACACAAGACAAGGAACTATGCTTGAAACTCCTTGTTTCATTTTTTAACGAGCTTGACACAATACCAGGAACTATGCTCAAAACATCTAGTTTCATTTTTTAACGAGGTTGACATGGGAACAAACTATCCTCACCACTCCTTGTTTCATTTTTTAATGAGGTTCAGACAGGAAGAAACTATCCTCATGATAGGTCAGGAATCATAAAACAACTATACTGCCTAATATGCAATTTCAAAGGGATTCAAAGGCATCATGCCATTAAATGAATCCACCTTTGAATTGGAAGGTACGATCCAAGGATCATCAAAAGAAATAATTTTCGATGAAATCATATGAATATTGGCAATAGAAGGCGATATGTTAGGAGGAAGGAAGGAAAAAGTTCCTAGTAAACCAAAATCTTTAATCAAACCTACCCCAACATCATTGGGGATAGTCATTTTACCAACATGCTGAACACTATTAGTAGAGGCTAGGTTGGATGAAAAATAACTCAACTGGTCTATCGTAATGATCTTTCCGTTATGAGGAAATTTAACAAGCCGAAAGACTGATGAAACAATAGCAGTCATAGCATAAGACTAACTGTGACCCAAAAGAGGGTTGTAATCTAGAGGGGCATCAACCACTTCCACATCTAGATTTACAGTTTTTCCTTCTACCCCTATAGGTAAATCTTCCAAAATACCAAAAGGATCGAACCCTCGACCATCAAAAGCCTTTAGAATTGTCGGAGACTGATTGAGTGTAGGAAAACCAAGTGATTTCCAACACTGTATCGACATAATACACGTAGAAGCTCCCTCATCAATCACAGTTTGAAAGAAAGGTCTGTATTTTACTAACACTGGGATCTGGAAAGCCGTTTGATGAGGGAGGCGGGGTGTACTATTTTCTAAATCGAAGATTATAAGGTTCGAATCTTGAATCAAAAGCTACTATAGCATACAATAGTAATTTATGCTATGCTAGGCATGATTACAACACTTCCATAGCTGACATCGCTGAAGGGGCAACAACTAAGTCTTCAATAATGTTATAATTCTGAGCAGCTTTCGCATATGGATTGAAAGCAGATTTCCGAAAAATACCTTTAGCAGGTAGTTTGGTTACTAAGTTTGGGTTGGGTTTCTCGATCTATAGTGGAGCAGACCCAAGACGAGGTGTTGTTGATGTGTTTGAATTAGAATATTCTGCTTCTTTATGATCAACAAGATTTTTACGACCATAATCTTGCAATCGCGTCGCAATCCTGACATGAGACATTATCATAATGGGTTCTTCCAAGGTATTCGAGGAAGAGCAACCACTTTCCTATCTTGAGTAGGAGAAGGATCCTTCAAGACAGCAGGCATTTGAGAACCTTTAACAAATTTTGAAAACTCTACTCGATAGGGGCATTCTTTAGTAAAATGATCCTCGTCGTAGATGAAACAAGGATAGCGAGGTTTTCATTTTTCATCAATAGATTCATTTTTATTTGTTTTATCTTTTGAATTTTGATCGTTTTTGTTCTTCCCCTTCTCTTTACTACCAGATTTGGTCGTAGATGAATCTACGACATGGACATCGACATAAACTTCAGTGGAAGAATCTCCTTTCGGGGAATTAGGTAAAGTTATTGTAGGAGAAGAATTATTTGAAGATTTCTTCTTAATTTTAATACTAACTGAACCAATCATACCATCAGCAGCATGAGACCCTGAAGGAGCTGTAGTTTTCAGAAGATTAGGGATTTCTTCGTGTAAAGTACCTGATTGCGTATAGACAAGGTCAAGGTATTGAGCCTGAGCAATGACTTGCTCTTCAGTGACAACTCCTGCCTTAGCTACATCTTCAGTGATTTTAAGTAAGAATGATTTAACGAACCATTCTACTAAAATTTGATCTGGAATGAAAACTTTCACTAAACGCCTTCTACGTCGCCATTCATGAATATGATCAGAAATATATGTGGACATGGATTGCTTTAGTGAATTTAACAATTCCGTTCCTTTGTCGTATCTGACAGGCAACTGAAAATGAGTTAAGAAAGAAGTAGCTAACTGACTGAAATTATAAAAATAGCCTCATGGTAAATCAATGTACCATTTGGCAGTAAGACCAATCAGAGTTCGTTGAAAAAGACGTAAGCGAATTGAATCATCAATAATGGAATTAGATGCACAACAGAGGTGATAAGTCATCACATGATTTGATCGATCCTCACCTGACTTACCCTCGAATTTCAGGATATCACTAGGCAACTTATTAGGCAATGGTGGCCATTATGGAATATAATAAATCGGATCGTTCGTAAGGCGTGACAAATTAGGTAAATGCAAAGTTGCAATAAATAGTAACTAACGGTTAAGTTCATGAAAACCTTGTGTAATGAGACCAGCTCCAGGAGGAGGATATCCAGGATAACCTGGAATCGGATTTGCATTAGGAATGTTATAACCTCCTGGGAAACCAAGATTAACTGGACCAAACTGGGACTGTTGAAGCTGTTGATAATTATAACCAGGGTATGGTTGATACTGATAAACTGGATTTTGTACAGTAGGACCGGATTGATACTATCCCTGGTGCAGTTGAATCGTGGCAATTGTACTTGGACCAGCTTGTCCTGTAGGCATCTAGACTGAAGTCTAGACTGTAGGTCCTAACTGGGGTACAGAGACTTGAGGAGTTGACACTGATGTAGGGATAGTAGAAATCAGAGCTACAGATACTCTAGAAATAGGTGTGGTAGATTGAACAGAAAATGCAGCAGTTCGAGGCAGAGTCTGAGGTGAGCTAGGCCCAGGCGACTGAACTAAACCAAGTGCAGAGGTTTGAACCATAGGTTGGACAGGTTTCTTGGTTGGACCAGAAACCAAAGGCTGTCCAACTTGATAAGGTAACTACACATTAGGTTGTAAAGTCTGTTGAGTTTGAGATGGATCCCACACCATATTCATTCTGGGACCCATAAAAGGTTGTACATATGGAGGACCATAACCTGGTTGAACGTAGGGATGATAATTAGGAGGTACATCTCCAGATCCTTGTAAAAATGACTGACCAGAAGGTGGTTGGAAACCTTGAATTGGGTATTGACCTTGAGGTTGATAACCCTGAGGGACATATTGATTCTGGGGTTGACCTTGGGGTATGTATTGTCCTGAAGGTTGAAAACCTTGAGGTAGCCCTCCAAGTGGAAACTGACTACCTTAGGGTTGTCCCCCAAGTGATAACTGACTACTTTCAGGTTACCCCCTGGGTGGTAACTTACTACCTTGCCCCCCAGGCGGTAACTGACTACCTTGCTCCCCAGGTGGTAACTGACTACCTTGAGGTTGAGGGTTTGGAATACTACCAGACATCATAAATATCTGTTGTACGTTCAAAATTTTAGTTTCATTATTACCAGGTGATATCTGATGTTCAGTCGGTCAAGGAGTTGCTCCTGAAAAAGTACGAGAAAGTGACTGGTACCCCAAAGGAACAATAGGACTGCCATATAAAAATGTTTCCAGTGATTGGGAAAACATGGATGATTGTCTCGACATGATTGATCGAGGATAATAATCTTTGGGTGTAGGATGAAAATAATCACATGCAAAAAAAGAAAATTTCAATAAAAGCACCTAAAGTCTCTAAAGAAACAAACAACTGAATCACATGCCTAAAAAATCTAAGAGTTCAAACCACACACAAATAGTAACTTCACGTAGTAAAGCCACTAGTTGGTGATGAAATCCAATGTCGTAGAATTTAATACAAAAAGGGCAGTTGGAACAGTTACCCCGACAACCTGCTTAATGAAATATACTAGCACAAGTTTCTTCACATAACCATCTTGAGTGAAGAGAACCCACCAGAGAGTCCAAGTGAGTCTAGTTGACATCTTCTCTAGGTACAGTGAGACCCGTCCTTCACTGTCACCTTAGGAAATAATCTTAAGTATATGGACACTAAGGTTACCAACAACAACAAATACAACTGGGGGAACAGTCTATGATCCGATCTATGCGTAAGGGCAGAGTAACAAAGCTCAATCCCCTTGAAGGCTCCTCGACATGATCAATCCAAGGTTTACCAACAAGTGACCCTAGGCTCCTCGACAATGGTTAATCTGAGGTTTACCATTTTTAATACATGCAAATCTTCTATCTTTCCCAATGAGATAGACTTGATTGTCTCAAAGGTTCGGACATGATCTCGTGATTGACTCCTTTAAGAGGGTCTTCCCAGATTATATCAATTACAATTGGATTTATTTCCTACTGCAAGATATATCTACTTGTTTGTTTTAACTATCTTGGAGAGTTAATTACTACCTACTCCAAGATACTAGCCTAAGCTATATTGGTGATAAGCGCCCTAGAAATAAAAAGATTGCTAGATCAATTTTAATTAAGCGTTACTTTTATGGGTTGTTTCTTATGTCAATAGGTATGGAAATGAAACTTTGATGGTGTGAAGACTCGACTCCAAAAACACTAAAAATGCACCTAAAATGATAAACAATTCGTTTTTCCTTCAATGAATTTCTAGCTAAAAGAAAGAGTTTGAAAATGCAATTCTTTAAGAAACAAATCCTTCTTTCAACATAGAAATGAAAAGAAAATCCTTTTGTCTTTTTCAATAAGAACTCAAAACGAGACTGCTAATTAAAGCTCACAAAAATCCATTTTCTTTTTCAACATTCAAAAACTACAAAAAACAATTTTCTTTCAAAAGAGATCTACAAGTTCTAGAAAACACTCAAAACTACAAAAACTAATTTTGAGATCTAAAAACTTGAAAAAGCCTAATTGAAATAAAAGATTCAAATTCTTTTCGAGGATGTTTTACTTAGTTATTCAGTAAACTAAGGATTAATTCGTTCAGAATAACAAATCAATCAAAAAACATCAAATGTGTTTTCTTTTATAAAAATGAAATTCAAAACTTATAACCAAGTTCGTTCAAATCTTTGAAAAGAGAAAACAAAATCTATTTCTCACCAAGGACGCAAAAACCAGTCATACTCATTAAGAAGACAAAGAGACCAGGGTAATCTAAGGTTTCTTAGGCTTCTAATCTCTGAGTTGCTACAAAGACCAAGTGAAAACCAATCGAGGCACGCAAAACTTCTAGAAAATCATCTAAAACAAAATACCAATGGAACTTACTTGTAAGAGATTTCTGACAGAACACATGTAGATCTAGGAAGACACTAAAATCTATAAATAAAACCTAAAATTAACTGGAAGAAAACATTTTATGTTTTTCAAAAATTTGAACAGGGTCTGCAGGCTTCTAGTAGAACTAGATGTGGTACCGCAATATGTACTAAAGGAAAAATGTGGAGAGGTCCACACTGTATGTAAAAAGAAAGTGTGGTTCCTTGTAAACTTCAAAAAAAATAAAAAATAATCCAGATCCTAGAAACTACCCAATCCCACACACATCAATCAAAAACCAGAAACAAGAACAAGTTTCTCAAGTCAAAGAGAAAGGAAAACCAAAAACCAAATTCAAGTCCCCAGTAGAGTCGGCAATTTGTTGGCTGGATAAATCGATCTTGCGGACAAGGCCGATCTCCCTAGTATCAAAAGATATCTAGCAACAAATACGACAAGCAAATATACCTTTCTCTAAATATATTGCAATTCATTAATAAAAACTATAGAGTGTTTAGACCCTACCTTAAGTCCAACACTAGTTTGTAGCAGCCATCCTTCAACCATTCGAAAGAGTTTCCTTTTGAGAACATGCAATCACAAACAAGCACACATCAAATAACACTTGCATAGCTAATATAATAAATCATGTTCATCATGGTGATCAAGGAATTCATAAAATAAACCATAAAACATAGCTTATTGAGAAAAATAAACTTGATTGTATTAACTTTGAAATAGAAGAACTTTACAACCTTTGGTGCCTTGATGATGTACAAGCTCTTCCCACGGTCCGAAACAGGAATCTCCTCTACTTTGACAAGCCTCACACTCTTCCAAATGAGATCAAAGAGGTATGTAATCCTTCCTCACATAAGCTCAATTAGGAAGACTAAGTTCCAGCATCATTTCACCTAAAAAATATTCACCTTTCAACCTTCCAAGTAACTAGCCCAATGCTTCATTTTATAGTGCAAAGGAAGGAGGTTACAGGTCCACCTATGAAGTGATAGAGTCCTCCTTCAAAGGGATAAGCTCCTCACATCAAGGGGTTAGCTCCTTACGGTATGGGATGCATGAACCTTAAAGCAGCGAGTTTGCCACCTCAAGGTTCCTTCCAAAAGCTTCTAGAAATGACTCAAAGTGAGTTTTTAGGAATATACTTGTGCTTTTTTCACTTTTACAGGGGTCCGCACCCATTACACAGAGACAGGGTGGTCAGGTGTGCAGGGGACATGACCTTTAGGTGCGGGATTGCAGGTAATGCTAAGAGAAAGTGTGGAACTAGAGTTTTAGAGACTTTTGAGGGTTTTCTCTTATTTTCAAGGCTTGATATGAAGAACTGAGGCTTAAGACTTGCAAAGGAGGAAAGTATGAGTGGTAATGGACTCACATAGATTGCAAAATGTCATGGTGACAATATTTTGTGCAACACCTTCTCTTCCTTACCTTGACTGATCTCTTCATTTTTCTGCAATTCACTGTCTTTTTTCTGCTGATATGTGGACTGATCAGAAGAACTTGATATTTTCTGTCTTTCTTGATCAAGGGATGCTCTAAAATTTTCTAAAATCTCTGGTACATATTCTACTTCAACTAACTGACTATCTACATCATTCAAACCGCCATATGAATATAGTACAAACGATTCTAAATCGATATGTACAACATTAATTGGATGATTAAGTGGTTTCTCTTTGTTAGTAATCATGTATTTCATTTTGTTCTCCCTATATAGTTTTCTCAATTTGCCAAACATGGGAATGGTAGCATAAGAGAAATCAAGCTATAAAGTTACTTTAAGCTTTGCACCCCACGATCTAGACAAAATCATACCAAACCGTGGTGGAATGTCAGTAGCAACCGCATCCATCAAAACATTCCTGGCTGGAATTTGGTCTAAGGATACCACCAAGTCTTTGACAAGACCAATACAACGGACCCTACCAGAATCAAAATAATACAGGTCATAATATTTTCGAGTAATGTCAACACCTAGTTTCTCCATAATGGCTTTTGGCATCAGATTATGAGAAGCTCTGGAGTTGAACATGGCATTATGGAGAACATACTCATGTAGCCTAAGGCTTATATAAAATGGAGGAACTTCATTATCTTCAGACTGACCTTCCAAGGCGGGGCCAAAAATGAGCTCGGGATGATCATCTTCTACACTAACTCTATCAGATAAAGGATCTATATGCAAAATTTTGGACACCTGGTGTTTATAGCTATTGTTCTTAATCAACTCAGTCAAAGGAATTGAAACTTTTAATTTAGCAATTCCATTTTCTAAACTAAAAAATGAAACTTTCTCTACCTCTTTGATAGGAAGGTCCTTCTTTTCTACTTTTTCTTTTGCTGCACTTTGTTGATTGTTCTTCTCATTTGCAATGCTATTTGCTGATGGTCCTTTGCTGGAAGTTGGATCAGCAGGGTCTTTCCCTTTCTTTTGAATGTTTGTGGAGTCATTTTTGGATTATGCTTCCTTTCTTTTTTGAATTGGACTGACTGGTACATCTCTGCTTCGCAATGAATATTACTTCTGTTTTTTTGTCAATGCATTCATATATCCTCGCTGATAATCATCTGACTCCTCCTCCAAAACTGCCTCATTTTCTAGTATGTAATCTTCATCCCTTTGGGTATCTAGAACCTTAGCATATTCTTCATCTTCCATCAGAAAAATGGGCTAACCATTGGCAGTGAAGAAATGGTTTACCTCAGCCACCGAATCATCATCATCATCCACCTCCATTCTATGCACATAGTTTTGCTGCAAAGGAGTTTTGACCTAATGTTGTTGTGCTATCTGATCTTGTGCCTTTTTCTCCCTATGCTTAATCTGGAATTGGGGCTGCTACTGTCCTCTGAAGTTTGGGTTCATTATTGGTGTTTTAGGTTTATTTGCGATAGTCAGCCTGTCAAACATCTTCTCAATTTTCAAGAGCAAAGTATCCGTCTTAACATCTGAGGTAGATGCTTCTTCCTTTATATTCACCTTCTTTTTGGATTTCATCCTTGCTCTTTTGTTAAACAGATTTGCTTCTACACTTACAACGTTCTTCTGCATATCTTAAAGTGTGGTAGGATCTCTTTCTCGTAACTGATATGCCATATCAGCATCGAAACCATATGGAAATTTGAGCAATGCCAACCCAATCAGTGGTTTAATGTCAATTGGAATAGCATTATAGATTGCATTGAACCTCACACAGTAACTTTCACCTGCATTCCTTTTGATATTTTCATACTCAGATAAAATTTGGAGTGGGTTCCTCTTTACCTCCAATCGATCTAGGAATTGTCTATGCAGAACCGACAAAGTGTTGATAGAGGCTGCTAGTAAAGCTCAGAACCATTTTTGAACCTTGCCTCCAAAACATTGCACAAATAGCCTCATAGTCACATTTTCTTCATCTACCTTGTGAAGATCAAAGAAGTCATTCATTTTGTCAACATGTTGCTGCATTGTAATGCTTTATTGGCATAAAAAATAGGTGTTTTACTTTGGTAATCAGCGGGCATATCATCCAAATTCTGAGGCAGAACGACAGGTGCATATCGGGCAGCCATGACCCGAGGTGGATTTGAAACAACGGTTGGACTACTTGGGTTTAATGGAGTGGTTGATGGAGGAGTAGGGGTGATAGGTTTTTGATCAGATATGATAGGTTGAAAGGGAAGAGTAGGTATAAACTGAGGTTGAGAATAAACTTCGGAAATTAATGGGAATACTGATGAAGCAAGAGTAGTGGATGCCGATTCTAAAAGCTCAATGATATTGGTAGCTATGATGAATGATTGAAGAGAACTTAAGATATATTCGTCAATTGATCTGTTTTCCCTTTCTTTCTCGAGATTCGCAACAAATTCTTGATTTATAACTGTATTATAAAGTGCAGTTTTAGATTTGGTTTCAAAAAGAGAAAGATCAAAATACTGGTCAAAAGGGAGATCTTCAATAAACAACCACTCGTTGGGACAAGAATTGGATCTGAAAATAGGTCTAGGACTCACTAAAATTTCTTGTCTGGTTATTCTCAGAATGAGATTGGGATTTTCAAATACAGGGGGAGGATTCAGATCAGGATTAGACCTCATGTACCTTCTTGAAGCCAGTGTGTTCAAATTTCCAATTTTTTTTTTTTCTTTACAACTTTCTGTTTCAACCTAGAAAATTCTAAAACTCATCATCTGAAATTCAAGAATTTGATTGAAAGATATTATCTGGGTGATTAATCTTTTGATTCCCCAGTAAGGTCGCCACTATGTTATCATCTAGATTGACCTCAGGCCGAAGGAAGGCAATTCTAGGGTAACCACAAACCATGCTTAACCTAGTAGTTAGGCCTACTAGGTCGGGAGAGGGCTCTCTCCTTATGGATCTCAGTCAAGATGACTAGATCAGGAACAATATTTTATGCTAGGTATAGTAGCTCAAGGTTTTTGATTGAATTTGTTGGTGTCTTTTGCTAGATCTGGAGGAGCTAGGCAATTTGGGTCTGGGAAACTAAGTCAAAATTACAGGGGACTCTATGGGGCAATGTAGGTATGATCTTCAACACCTTAAGCTTGTTGGGGTGAAAGGGTAGATTGTTGAGGAGCTAAGAAGGGCCTGAGAAAGTCAAAAATCATTCCTAAATAGAAGAGAAAACATGAAATATTTGTGTTTTCCCAAGGCTGAGCATTAAAACCTAATGTATTCCACCTATATAACTTGAAAACAACCAATTAGAAGCAATTATATGAAAGAGGCATACATAAATAACATGAGAACATATTAACAGAACAAGAAACACATGCTAAAGGCCATACCATAGACATCCCATAAAAATAGCTGCAACTTGATTAGTTTCCTGCCACAACTGCTACAAAATGATAAGTGTTCAGTACATGAGCATCCATTTGAATCTAACCCTTGGAAATGAGAAAGAAAATACATGATATAGACATTGAAATCACTCACCCTAACCATCAGGGGTCGAAACCATGAGAAGAGGAGCTGTTTCAACCATTTCACAACAAAGAAATAGAATATAGGCAGTCAGACAACTTGCCTCTAAAAGAGGGGAAACTAATTCATTTGCCTCAAAACCACCTCTAACTAATGAATATACCCTATAACATTTTTTTACAATTACATTTACATGCCATTTCATCAATTACATCAGTGAATCATCAATGAGGAGAGAGAAATCAAATTCATAGTCAAAATAGGTGAATTTTGGCTTCCTGATCAAAATAGCCCTAAACGCAGCACCACTGGTCCTAAGCGTAGCGCTGCTTTCCACCTGACTTTGGATGCCTTACATTTAGCCAAATTGAGCCCATGATAGCCCATTAGAAAGGACTTCAAGTCTAGTTTTTGAAGCACCTAGAATTTCTGGATTTGGAGCTCAGTTTACCCCTCAAAGATTGAATCTCCCAAGACTACTTCTATGTGTCCAAAAAGAGGTAGAAAGGTCATTTTTTTGTAGTTTTTGGACCTTTTGGTGAATGAGATCAGCTCCAAAGCTTTTGAAAATTTCCAGGGTGCATGTCCTAATCACTCTGAATCCAAAAATGTCAACTTTTTCTCCAATGCTTCCGGACAAATTTTCTGTGTTGTGAATTTAAAAATTTCAAAAATATAAAAATTTCTCAAAATTTACCCAAATTGGGCATGGAACATCACCATCAACTACTTTGACGGGCTAGGGAGGCTTCAAACAACATTTTCAATCTATATTTCTCCTTTCTGCCTTCCAAAGCTCTCCTTAACCTAGCCTTTAGATTTATAATCCTCATGTTACAAATTCTATTGCGGGTCACGTAATGGTATGCCATGTGTTGGAGCATTTTCTTATCCCTATTGGCCTTCTGAATGAGCCCTTTTAGATGTTTGTTGATTCTCTCAAGCCAAGTTTCCCTATCATTTTCAATCTCTTGTTCAATAGGAGTCAATGTGACATGAGCCTCTTTGGAAATTTGCTTATTTGATTTGATCATTTCTAGTTCCATGAGGACTTGCTTTTCACTCAATTGTTTGTTTTCCTGTTCCATGTATTTGATGATGAACTTGGCTCTCTCTAGGTTGTCCACCAAAGCTTGTATTTGAGCTTCCCTTTCCTGTATGATAATGTCTTTGATGGTTTCTTCATCTTGAGCTTCCAAGTCAATGATATTAACTCCATGATGAGTATAGTGCTACTTCGGCTCCTCATGCTCAATCAAGTCAAAATATCTTTTCTCCTCATCACCAAGGTTCTCCTGCTACACTTTTTGCTTGCCTTTGCTCAGCTTCTCAACCTGTAGCTGTTTTGTGAATGTAGAAGGCAAAGCCCCTTACACACCTGGTGGAGATAACATTTCCCTATAGATTGATGATGAAGGCAAGGTCCCTTCCACATCCTGTGGTGGTGTAGGGTGGGCTACAGTAGACCCACCCCACGCCACCCTAGTAGCCCGCCCACCTGCCCGCGGGGTGTTCGGCGATTTCCACACTGGCGGCTTACCCGCCCGCGGGGTTTTGGGCGATTGCCACACAGGCGGCCTGCCTGCCCGTGGGTGTTGGGTGATTCCCGGAATTTCCCAAGACCTTGTGGGTGGGCGGGTAGGCCGCCAGGGTGGCACAAGGTGCGGCTGTGGCAACCACACCCCATGCCATGCGGGTGGGTTGCCAGGGTGGCGCCCTGCAGGTGGGCCTCTAGGGTGGCGCGGGGTGGGCTGAGGCAACCCCACCTACACCACCCCGGCACTGTCAAGGTGGCACTGGGGGGCTTCTACCATTTCTCCCCATATTGATCTCCTTCTCCATCTTCAATCTACCCCTAAAGGGGGAGGTTGAGGGGTAGATTGAAGATGGGAAGGTTGTGGCAGATGGGAAGGTTGTGGCGGGCTGTCGGGGTGGCACGGGGGGAGGCTGTGGCAACAACTTCTACCATTTATCGCCACATTGATCTCCTTCTTCATCTTCAATCTACCCCTCAACCTCCCCTCTGAGGGGTAGATTGAAGATGGAGAAGGAGATCAATGTGGGAAGAAATGGTAGAAGTTGTTGCCACAGCCTCCCCCTGCGCCACCCGATTGGCCCACCCGCCCATGAGGTGGCGGGCGATTTTCTTAGTATTAATATTTTTAAATTTCAATGATCTGATTATACAAATTAAACATTTATGATATATTTTCATTGTTAATTTAAGTTAATATGTTTTCGTTATTTATTGATTTATGTGTTTCTTTTTCTCAAGAAAATGGCATCAAAGAAGATTTTTGTGAATCTTTCTGGACCAAAGACTCTTAAAGGTGGATCTTAAAAAAACATTGGTGAACGAACTCCACCTGAGCTCATGGCTACAAATTTTTCAAGTGCCTTAAATAATAAGAAGATGATTTCATACTGGAAGAATTCAAACGAAGTGAACTTTCCATCAATAATCTGGTATGTGAAAGAAAGAGAAAGCCAAAATGTGAATATATATCCATTTATTGATATGCCGAGTGATAATGGAATTTATGAAGTGATGGGAAGAGTCATAGATATGTGTTCAGTACCAGACAATGAATTTGTTTACATACTTACAAAACCTCCCAAGTCACATGAAATGATTAAATACTAGCTATCATATCTATTGTATGACATCAGAGAGGTATCTGCAAAGTTGTGTAAACAAATCGTAAATGAGATGAAACAAAATATCGTAGGTATTGTCATTTATATTTGTATTTTTCATTCTTGTAACTATCTCACTATATTTTTTTAACTTTATTTTTATTGACATATGATATTTTGTTTGGCAGAATTTTGTTGAAAGTTGTTCAATTAGGTTGGGAGGCATTCATTTCATAGAGCATGATATTATGAAAGTTGTCATCAGTTTCTACTCAGTTTTAGAAGAAGATATGGAAAACAAGCAAAACGTAGTAATTGATGATGCTACAAAACTACATCCAAGGGATAAAAAAAAAAGGCCTCTAGTGGATAAATCTAGCAAGGATAAACAAGTTACTTTTGAAGGCGATGAACTTGAAACTGATAGTGAAGCATATGTTGCCATTACTGAAGATGACATTATAACTGAGAAGAGCCGTAAAAGACCAAAAGTAAGAATGCCCTAGAATAAATCTTTTATAGTTAATGATGAGAATGTTATGAAGAAGAAAAGTAAAGTTGAAGATTTTGAAGTAGTCATTACCAACAGTCAAGAACCTAACGAAACTACAAAAGAAAGAAGAGAAATCATTACACCAGGAGCTGATTTAGAGGATGGAATTATCAAAACAAAACAAAATGCCATTCGATAGAATTTGACAAAGAGAAACTTAATTGAGGGTGGTCATACATTTCAACTTAATGTTAGACAAACCTATAAGGCAAGTGAAGGACAATGTCAATATCAAGTCAGAAAGCCACATCATCTACATGTTTACAACTTGAAGACATTGATGAGGTATAATCCATATGCTCATGTTGTTAGTTATGTGCTTCTTGTTGATCCAGTTCAAGTTCCCAACAAAGAAGCATTGTTAAGTCAAAATGTTTTGAATACAATTATTATGTGCTTGGGGGAACCATTTTGTAGAAGCTCAAAGATAATTGATGGAGGAATATCCTAATAACCCACATTTTGAAACAATGAAATGTATTATTTATGCTGGTTTATCAGATACAGAAGAAAAGTTAGTGGCATGGGATCATAATTCAGATAATGAATATAGGATGTCTATGACTTTCATCCGAAGGGCTAGATTTGTTCAAAGTGAATTTCAAGAAAAATGTGGTGGGGATAGGATAAATGTTACTATATATTTTTGAAAGGAATGTTGTATGGAAATAGGCTATCAAATTGAAGAGAAAATCAATTCAAAAGGTGGAAAAAGCGGCAAAATTAGTGATTCATTCAGAGGTGTTGATAACATTTTCTAGTTAGCATTTAGAATTGGAGATGTATGGGAGTTGATTAATGAGATTTTTAGCATGTGGAAAAACATTGGCATTAAAAACCAAAAGGTCAAAAAGTCTAAGCCATTGATATGTAGCAGTAGTAAACCAGGTCCTGAAATGAAGCAGCTTCTAGAAGATATGACTATCACACCTTGGAGAGCAATGCAAGGAGTGAAAGATGAAAAAATTGTCAAAACAATATTATCTTGTGTGAGGTCAGGGGAATTATCATTGGAGGAAATGTTTGAGGAATTTCAAAAGTAAGTTTGTTGGATTATTTTTATTTGTTTCTAGATTATAATTTTCTTTTAGATAAAACATATTGTTCTTGGTAGTATTGGTTATACATATCATTATATTAACTTTTTGTTACTTTATCTACGGAGTCACAAAGTTTACATGAAAATTCAAGAACAAATGGTTAAATTTTTGAATGAAGATACTTGAAATGATGTTGTAGGCAATTATCCAGATTCATGTTCTACATCAACATTAAAAGTTTTTTATCTTGCATTTAAAAAGGTATCTTGATTTATACATTCATTTTTATTCATCTGTGTACTATTTTTAATTTATAACTTACACATATATTTTTTTATTTTATAAAAGATGAAGAAGGATGATAATGGAGCACCAGATAGTTTCACAACCTTTATTGAAAAAATAAAGATCAAAAGACTGAAGAAGCAGCGTATTAAGAATGTTTAACTTGACCCAACTCTTATTCATTTCATTTCAAATGGGCTAGACACTATTCAATATCAAGTAATACAAGGTGACTATTAAGACATTGCTAAACTCATACCTAAAATGGATTATGCCCTAGTTATTGCAGATATGCCACATGGTTTCAATGTTCCAAACATTGACTATGATAGTGACCTTTATACTTATCAAGCTCTTAGTAAAGTGGTTGCGGGATTTCTAGAAGTTACGTCATCACCATTATGGAGATTTGTGACATTTCATTCAGACACACAATTGGGAATGGTATTGTCAAGCTTCAAGGGGAAAACAAATCCAAGGATGTAGTTTACATGGTAACACGTTTAAAATGAATATTTGATCAATGTTGAAAAATTCGTTTATGTACAAGTTAATTGAACTTTTACTATTTCATGTTACAGGAAAAAGTCAAATCTTCTTAACTGTGAAGATCAACTATTTATAAATGATTGTGAGTTCATTCATGTTGATAGTTGGGCAAATGATAATAGCTATATGTCTATGATTTTTAATTGGGTAGACAGAAAGAGTCATAGTCAAATACTGACTTATGATGTTGTTGTGAGAAAACTAACATGTGAAGACAAAGAAGCAAAAGGAGAGATAGTTAACATTTACCAAAAACCACAATTATTGATTAACTATCTTATAGACATATGTTCAAATGAAGGAGATTGGGTTCTGGATTTATTTTCTCGCTCAAGTAAGTTTTATTATATGGAATTGAATTTCAATATGTTATTTTTTAATTAATATGTCATTGTACTAATTTACTTCATTATTTCTTTTGTGCTTGATAATTAGATACAACACTAGCATGTTGCCTTCAAAAAGGAAGAAATTGCATTTCAATTGAAAAAGATCCAATACAGTGCAATTTCATTCAGCAAAGAATTAATGCTCTTCAATTTCTTCCAGATGCAATGCAAGAAATTGGGTCGAAGAAATGGGACTTTAGTGAATCACATGTGGCAAAAAAGGCAAAGGAACCCCAACCACCATTACACGGAATGTTTGGAAAGACTTACATTGGGAGATTCACAGACGTCAAAGATCCATTAGAAGAGGAAAATGACCAAAATGAAGCAGAAAATATTGTGGAAGAAGACAATGATGAAACTCTAGAGGACGAAGAGTATGGATTACGTGACATTGCTGATTAAATTTACGTTATGCCTGGAAATCAAGCTCATTTTTTGTAACTATTAATTAGTTATACTTGTAATGTTTTGACTTTGACATTATATGAGAAGAATATGCACTCAATTAAGGTTGTTATGTGTTCAATATTTGTAATATGTAATTTTCGCATTAATTTTTAAGTTAATCATTATTTTTTGAAAAAAAAGTGATTATTATTATTATTTTGACATGAAATTTATAAAAAAAAAACTATTATTTAACCATTTTTAGTTAAAATTTTCGTATGAAAATTGTCATTTTGACATGTTGTTTCTAGCAAGAAATTTTCAAAACGTGTAGTTTTTCAGTTATTTTTATGTTAAAAATGGCTATTTTTATGTCAATTGTTAAAAATTATTGTTTTTTAGAAACAATTATTTCATGTGGATTGAAAAATTAATTAATGATGTATAAATATGTTGAAAATAAAAAATTCAAAATATCGACCTTCTTCTTTAAATATGCAAAACAATAAAAATTTCACTACAAAAAAATTAAAATTAAAATAAAAACAGGAAAATATGAAGAAAAACACCACTTCAAAAATTATTAAATTTACAAAATAATTATTTACATTTCATACATTAGAAAATAAAAAATAAAAATAAAAAAAGGCCTTATGAAAAAAGGGTTTGGTGTAGAATTACCACTTTTTTAAATCAGCATAAAAAACACTACCATTCTAAAACACAATGTACATACAAAAATTTATAGTACCAAAAACTATGCTCTAATAAAAGCATGTGTGTTTTGCATCATCCCTTTTTAAAATCGGGTCACTTTTTGCTATCTCTACAAAATGGGTAACAGTATGAGTTCCCGTTTCAAAGTTTACATTGTTAAGAACAAACTCAACGTAGTCTATAATTTTGGTAGAGCTAAACAAATAGTAAATATAGGGATTACTTGGAATCACCTTTTGGAGTAGCGATCAACTTGTTTATGTGTTAAATGTTAAACAAACATACTCATTAGCTATAATCACTACAAGGAACCAGAGGAGCCAAGTAAGGGAAGATGTGGTTGAAATCTGAAACCCTCTCAGTCATAAAACAAAGCATTGATTGCCAAAAGAAAACCAAAAGGAGGGAATGAAAATAGAAGAAGTATAATTTACACTAACCAAGTTAAAATTGAATCCACTCCTACCATTGGATTTGTTTGGAAGATATCTACTATCTAATAACTGACCATGTGGCTGTCATGGGAAAATAATGACGTGGAACCCCATTTGTACGTCCCCATGGTATGATCATGTGCCCAACAAGGAATACCACCCTATGCAACACTCGGCTAGGTGGAAGGTTGAATCATAACAAAATTATAATAATTCATGAGTGATCCATAAAAATGCCATGGATATTCCACATGAAAGTTCATCCCAATAGATTTGATAATTTTATATTAAAAATATGAGATTGTACACTTTTAGAGTTTCATTAAACTTTAAGATCTATATATTTAACTCTAATTAGTGCATGCATGGGAATGGAAATTATGTATAAAAGTAGATAATGACAAAATAAGGTCACACACATATATAAGGCACAAGATATTCTCTCTGGGAAACTATTTTGGGAGAAAACCAAACTGGAAGGTGAGGCTACTTCACTCTCTTTCTATGTCTGGAAATATGGTTGTAGGTACAAAGAATTAATTCATGTGGCTAGTGGGCTACTATAGTGCACAAATCATCTATGTGTTCTCTACCTCCTATCTCTCATGTTTATATTTACTTAGCTATGGAACAAAATTTCTTTAAAAGAATGGAATGCCTCTTCCCCCTAGTGGTCCAATTATAACACAACCCGATAGCCTACTACTGGTTAATTTTGACTGCATCAACTCTTAACTAGAGTTACAATATAGACTCATATAGAGCCTTTTACATCATAATCATGTGGCTGGCACCTTTCCCATGAATATTGTTTACTGATGTGGCATCCTCCTAAACCATAGGTGTGAAAATATGAACGTGAACTTCTGAGTGGCATAACTTTTGTATATGGACTCTGATTGACACTCTTCTTGCACCCTTAGAAATATCTATGTGCATATAATAGTATGAAATGGTGAGTCATTAAAGAGACAAAGTTTTACCCCCAAAAACTATCATTTCATGCATCAAAATTTTCCCAGAAGGTTTTAGACCCAATTTTTCCAAACCTGGTCCCATCAATAAAAACAATACCATGAGATAATTCCTCCACGTTTTTCCACTCCAAACACATCAAGATGGATGAAAAACATATAGTGATCCAATCCATATCACACCTACCTATTTTGGGAGTATTTTGGTCCCTAAAAGCTTCTACTAAATGAGGTGAGAAATTTTTTCCTCCACATTCTCTCTGCTTTACCATTTAGCTTTGCCTGGAAGTTGTCCCTTCAATCCAATCTTCCAAAAGTCATGCTACCATTGCCTTGTAGTTTTGTACCTCTTGTGCAAAACTATATCCTCTATCAAATTTGCCTAAGCATCTGGTGCCAAATCCTCCACAAAAGGTAGGACCTATTCATATTCCTCTTCTAGCATGGAAGGCTCATAGAGTTTCAAATTCTCTAAATCCAAAACTGAGTAAGTGCATTGTTTGCATTATGATACAGGTGTTGTCCTTAATGGCAACTCACATAGATGACAGTTCATTGTGCAAGAGGTTAACAACAAAGGATTACAGATTAGACTCCAGAGATTGAAGAAAGAGAGGTATACGCTCGTTCACCTTGTCAAAGTAGCTTATACATGTGGACACATGGAACAAAAATAGCATATATGTATACACACACTCCCATAGGAGGAAAAGAGCGTACGTGTTGGACAACCAAGGTTTTGGTCTGAGGTATTTGGTCGAAGGTATTTTGGTTCCAAGGTATTTTGTCCGAGGTATTGACCCTAGGTATTTGGTCCAAGTTATTGGTCCTAAGTGGTTTTGGTCCAAGGTATTGACAAAGGGCCTAAAGCTATATAAGGAGGAGAAAATCATTAGGCCAAGGTGTGCAAGGATTGAATATCTTATGAAGTGTTATATTAATAATGCAGGTTATGGGTTTTTGATACTTTGCTTGATATTGACTAAGGATGCACCTATGTGGTTGATGATGGATGATGGATCGGATCATAAAACCTAAAATAAATTATCATTATGCAGTTTAATCATGGATAGTTTAGATCTGAATACTGACACATGTTTTATTCTGTAAATGTTATGATCTGGGTATGACTGAAGTTTGGAATACCTGTGAAGTTTTTAAGTGAGTATTTGTAGATATGTACATTGGTTGGCTTTGATAAAAGCACGTGTACACGCAAGTTCTATACATCGAAGTAAAATATACATTATGAGATAGGATGTTTGAAGTTACAGTTGGTTATGGGTTTTGTTGCAGAGTTCTAGGTTGTGCTTTGTGTTGTGGTGACTGTGTTTAGGTGACAATGGTCTGAATGTTCAGATTGATTGATTGTGGTCTGCTTTAGTGATGATGGGTTTTCAATGATTGATTCAGTTGTGGTTGATTCAGAGATGTATGATTTAGTTTTAATGATTGGTTGATGTAGATGTATTTGATGGTTCTATTACAATGGTGATTGATTTTGAGCTTCAATTTTACTGATGGGTCCAGTATGAAAATTTGATGAAATGATGCCTTCAGATTGTGGTGTAGTATTCCAGGAGTATCCGGTGTGAAAATTTATAAAACATGGTCCTTTAAGGAAGAGAGAAGGTCATAGCCTTATCTAGGTCAACACCTACATACTGGTAAACATATCTGCCAGTATAAGAGCCAGGGGATTGGAGCTCCCTTCCAGTAGCAGCTGGAAAACAAGTGAAGGTTAGAGCCTTCTGTAGGCTGGCACCTAAATACTATTAAATGGATCAGCAACTATAAGACCGAGTGGGTTGGAGATCCCTTCCAGTAGCAGCTAGAAAACAAGTGAAAGTTGGAGCCTTCTATAGGCTGGTGCCTATGTACTAGTAAACAAATCTGCTAGTAGAAGAGCTAGGCTATTGTAGCTTGCTTCCAGTAAAATATAGAGAATGAGAGAAGGTTGTACCCTTCTGCTGGTGGGTGCCTCTGTATTGCTATGAGTTTCCACTAGTATAAGATGGTAAACATGTTTTTCTTATATTAAAAGAAGACAGTAGCAGGTGGTTTTTGTCCCACATTGGGTTTCCACCTTAAATCTTGGTGTTCATGTGTGTTTCTAATGTGCGATGGTTTGTTTTGTTATTACTGCACATGGTTACTATTTGCATGGTTAATGAAGTACTGATGCACTGATTAAATATCAACCTATGATGAATTAACTGAATCATAAGTTCGCTGGATATACGTTGGTTGCCTTAAATACAGTTGCATGTACACACGAGTTACCTTCACTGAGGTAGCATATGTAAATCAGAGTATGAAAAGAAAAAAGTTATTGATTTGATAATACTGATTCACCCCCCCGTCTCAGTATTATTTCCAACAATTGGTATTATTATCGCCTAGATTGACCTTAGGCTGAAGGAAGGCAATTCTAGGGTAACCACAAACCAAGCTTAACCTGGTAGCTAGCCCTACTAGGTCGAGAGAGGGCTCTTTCCTTATGAATCTTAGTCAAGATGATTGGATCAAGAACAATATTTTATGCTAAGTATAGTAGCTCAAGGGTTTTGATTGAATTTATTGGTGTTTTTGCCAGATCAAGAGGAGCTGGGCAATTTTGGGTCTGGGAAACTAAGGTAAAATCACAGGGGATTCTATGGGGCAAGGTAGGTATGGTATTCAGCACCTTAAAGATTGATGGGGTGAAAGGCTAGATTGGTGAGGAGCTAAGAAGGGCTTGATCAAGTCAAGGATCCTTCCTAAACAGATGAAAACATAAAATATTTGTGTTTTCCCAAGGAAGAGCATTAAAACCTAATGTATTCCAGCTATCTGACTTGAAAACAACCAATAGTAAGAAATTACATGAGAGAGGCATACATAAACAACACGTGAACACAATAGTAGAAGAAGGAACACATGCTAAAGGCCATACCACAGGAAGCCCATAAAAATAGCTGCAACTTTATTAGCTTCTTATTAAAACTACTACAAAATGATAAGTGTTCAGTACATGAGCATCCAGCTGAATTGAACCCTTGCAAATGAGAAAGAAAATACATATATAGACATTGTAATCCCTCATCCTAACCATTACGGGTTGAAACCATGAGAATAGGAGTTGTGTCAACCATTTCCAAACAAGGAACAAGAATATAGGCAGTCAAACAACTTTCCTCTAAAAGTAGGGAAACTGATTCATTTGCCTCAAAACCACCTCTAACAAATGAATCTACCTTCTAACACTATTTTACCATTACAATCACATACCATGTCATCAATTAAATCAGTAAAAAAAACCATGAGGAGAGAGAAATCAAATTCCACTCAAAACAGGCAAAATTTTGATTTTCTGAGCAAAATGGTCAAAAGTGTAGTGCCACTGACCAAAAGCATAGCACCACTTTCAACACACGTCTGGAGGCCTTCCCCTTAGCCAAATTGAGCCCATGATAGTTCATTGGAAAGGTATCCAAGTCTAGTTTCTGGAAGACCTAGAATTTTTGAATTTAGAGGTCATTTACCCCCTCAAAATTTGAATCTCCAAAGACTTCTTATGTTTGTTCAAAAAGGGGCAGAGAGGTCATCTTTTGGTAGCTTTTGGACCTTTTGGTGACCCAGATTTTCTCCAAAACTTCTGAAAATTTCCAGGGTACATGTCCTCATCATCTTGAATCCAAATATGCAAACCTTTTCTCCATTTGATGCTCCAGGAAAAAGCATAGCGCCAGTGGCGCTGCGCTTCTGGGCAGATTTTTTGTGTTAAAAATTTCAAAATTTGAAAACTAGAAAAACTTCTCAAAATTTGCCCAAATTTAGCAAGTAGCACCACCATCAGCTGCTTTGATGGGATAGATAGGTTTCAGCCAATATTTTCAACTTATATTGCTCCTTTTTTCTCTCTAAGTCTCTCCTCAACCTAGCTTTTAGCTTCCTAATCCTCATATTACACATTTTGTTGTGGGTCATGTAGTGATATGCCTTGTATCGGAGCATTTTCTTGTCCCTGTTGACCTTGTCAATTAATCCTTCAAGATGCATGCTGACCCTCTCAAGCCAAGTTTCCCTATCGTTTTCAATCTCTTGTTCAATAGGAGTAAATGTGACATGAGACTCTTTGTCACTTTGCCTCTTCATCTTCAGTGTCTCAAGTTCCATGAGGACCTGTTTATGACTTAGTTGCCTGTTTTCTTGCTCCAGGTAAGTGATGACAAACTTAGCTCTCTCTAAGTTTTCTATCAAAGCTTGTATTTGGGCTTCTTTCTCCTGAATAATTACATCTTTGACAATTTCCCTGTCTTGTGATTGTGCCTCTCTTATGAGGCTTTCTTTGTTGCCTGTGCCTCTCCATAGAAATGTCACTAAATGTCTCCTCTTCATATTCAAGATCACTGTCTCTATCCATGTTTCCCTTGGCTTGCACAATGTGATGATGTATGGATTGTATGGATGGTGATATGGGTAATGGTTTGGAGGAATGGGTGTAAATGAAAGTGTGGGCAAAAATGTATGAGTGAGGGGGTTTGGGGAATGACAAGTAAATGATAGGATAGGATAGAAATAGTACAGATGAGGGTTTTAGCTTATGAAATTAGTGGTAGGAAAACTAGGGTTTACCATTGAAATTAGGGTTTTAATTTCGAAGATCAAAAACCAAGAAAATATTGACATGAACACCCTAAGCAACAAGAGACATAATGATACTTACTTGTCAAAAGGGAAAATTGAAGGAAATTTGATGAATTTTGGTGGCGAGAAGTGTTTTTACACTTTGCTGGTCAAAGTATAGTGCCACCTATAGGAGTGCAGTGCTAGCCCAGAAGTGCAAGGCTTGTGTAATTTAACACTGGGCAGAAACTCCAAGAGCGCAGCGCTAGGCTAGGAGCATAACATCACTTTCCAAAAGCGCATTGCCTTTTGTGGGAAACTTTTGAGGCCTTCCCAGTGTCCAATTTGGGCACGAGATAGTGTGTTGGAAAACCTATCGAGTCTAATTTCCAGACAATCTTGAATTTTTTAATTTGGAGTTCATTTTCCTTGACAAACTTCCAATATCCCAAGACTGGTCAAAATGTGTAGAATGAGGCTGCCAAAATGCATAGTGATGTTGCAGTCAACTTTTGCAGGTCTTCCTCAACTCCAAATTGAGCTCATGGTAGCTCATTGGAAATATATTTGTGTCTAGTTATCATTTGACTCATTACAAAAGTCATTTGGGCATTCTATATAGGAGAAAATTTGATTTTACCAAGGTCACTCCAGAGGTGCATTAACCCTCTTGAGGCAAATGATGTTTTCGACATTTCTCCGAAACCATGAAAGTTGTGTAAAAATTGAAATATATTTTTCTTCTTGGGTCAATGATGGATAGAAAACTCTCTCAAGTTTGTAAAATTCATCTTTTCTTTCTCAGAAACACAGCTTGAAGAAAACCGTCCCTTATGTGTGGTGAATGGCTTGTTCCTTGGAATGACTTCTCGAAAAATGATGGAGACCTGATGTTTGATGGTATGAAATGGCCTCATACCTTCTAACATCCCTTATGCCTCCTCTTCTTATATATCTCTACTCTCATAGCCATCCCTAGCTCAGTGGGAGAGGAATTTAGGGTTTTAGTGCTTGTTTCTCCTTTGCTTTTGCAAGTGAATTGGTGCTCATGATGACTTGATTTTTGCAGTGGCAAGTGCTTTTCAACATCATTAGATGCTTAGGAGCAGTTGGGAACCAATATTACATATGGAAACATAAAATTACATAAGAAATGAAGATAAAAACAAAATACTTTTTTTTCACCTCAAAACAAGTTTTGATGTGAGAAATACATTAGGCTTTCAAAATGATAAATTATGGCTTTGCTAATCATTATTAGCCTCCTCATGTCCTTGCTGATCATTATTGGCATGTAATTATTGAATTTCACCATGGTGGGACCCCAAAACCTAAGACACCAAAACATAAGACCTAATAAGATAAACTACAGAATAAATCATGAACCATGACTGAAATATAAAAGAGGATTAGCAAGTACAAATTATGAGGAGAAAAACTGGATGTAAACCCTACCATCAGTGAATCAATGACCTAATGGAATGACTCATCAGTATGGAACTCCTACTATGAAATACAAAAGATCAGACTTTGATCACTGATGGCAGTGTGAAACACTAACACTAATAGGTATCACAACAGGTCCTTTGGCAGAAGCTTGATCGCTTGAAGGAGATTTGTAGAAACAATGGGAAAGAAGCTAAAGAAGAAAATGCCTCAAAAAAGGAAGACATCTCAAAGGAACAATGACAGCAGGAGAGACAATGGGTTGTTCGGTGGAAGAAAGCATTCAATTCAGAATCACCTCAGATTGAAGATGAACAAGCAAATGAAGTATTAGGTACAAATTTTTGGTCTTCTAGTGATACTTTTATTTGTTCATGAAATATTGAAGATATTGGAAGTGATAGCGAAAGAAACATAGAGGAAAAAGTTAAAAGAATCGTAGATAAAATTAGAGATCAACAAGATCTATTTAACAAAAGGGAGTGTACCTTCAAAGAAGAAGTTACCAGACTAAAAGCTCAGCTGGAGGAAGGAAACAATGTATGGAAGTAGTACAAGGAAAAGGAAGGTCAATGTCAAAAGTTGTAGGATGAAGTGACATCATTAAGAAATGAAGTAAATGAAAAGAGTAAAACAATAAAGATACTTAAAGATAGATCCAGTTACCATGAAAGTATTGATGACAAGATCATCTTCCTAAAAGAAGATATTGAAAATAAGTAGAATGAAGAACTACCTCAAGCAGATGAATAACAAGAAAATGAGATTCTCAAATTAAGGCAGAAAGTGGAAGAAGGAAGAAAGTCTAAAGAAACCTCAAAGAAGAAATATCTGGAAAATGAAGAGAAATATCAGGTTGAGGTAAATATCTTAAAAGGTAAATTAGAAGAAAAGGATAAACTGATACGATTGCAATATAGTACAAAAATTATGGATAATATTCTTAGTAGTCAAAGGTATCCTACCATCAAAACTGGTCTTGGTTTTCATGAATCTGTTGAAGGTGAATCTACCTCATAAGATGAGGCATGGAACTCTAATGCAAAATATGAAATGCTCAACAAGGAGATGAGAAGCCAACCCCATCCACAACCAAGGAAAGAAAGTCTTCAAAGAAAATACTTTGCTCCTAACTATGAAAGTGATAGTCAATTATTTCCTCTGATGAATAATGTTGAATGTTTTATATGTCATAATTTTTGACATGTCACAACGAGATGCAGAAGTAGAATGGTTCACGACTGTCACACAAAAGGATCAGCAACTTCTAGGTACTTTAAGGGATATTGTTTCTCTTGCAATATGTTTGGTCACAAAACAATTGACTGCTATAGAGGGAATATGAAACATGTAATATGTTATGCATGTAACAAGTTTGGACATATAGCAAAGGAATGCAATGGAAACTTTTGGGAACCATACCAAAAGGAGAAAACATCATCACACTTGAAGATATTGAAGAAGAAGGAGATACAGTAAGAAAGATGTGGCATACTCTATTTACAGATATAACAGACTCAGGGGGAGTTGAAAGTGTGAAACTTCAGTGTTCTAAATCCCATACGCAATTTTCATGAAGGCAGGTCGCATATATACGTGAGTTCGAAGATACATAGTCATGTATATGTTTGTTTGAGGAAAAAGTAGTGGGACAAGCTCAGGAAAAGGGGTCTGGTATGGTTCAATCAATTATTAAATATCTGTTCTATTTTGTTTGATGATGGTTACAATCCGTTGATGATATGTGGAATTTTTTTGGTCCTCATAAGCTCTTAGTAAGATGATGAATACCTAGTTGATGATGTTGCCTTGATGATTCTTACTAACAAATGCAATGATCAGATCTGATAGTGAACATATGGCACACATTTAAGGGGAGCATATGCTTCTAATAATGCACTTTTCGCAATATAATAGAAGACCTTGGTACATGAAGATGCTTATATTGCTTGGTCCAGGTGACTGTTTTTATGATTGGCATATTTGTTGATATTGATGCTCCTGGAAGATTTTGTTGGTGTAGTTCACATATGATGTAGGATAGTTGCTGATGACTATAATGGTATTATCTAGATTGTTGGTCCTTGTTATAAATGTCATGTATATGATTCGATGTAAAGGTCATGAAAATACCTAATTTGTAACCCCATTATGGATGGGAAGGATGATGTAATAATTTATTTTTCATTCATATATAAACATTTCGTATAACCCCACTTGGTTGGGTGGATGAGTCAAAATTGGTGTATGCCCACTTGGTTGGGAGATTGATGTATGTATGAGTCATTGGTGATAGGAAGGTCATACTCACTTAGTTGAGTTATAGAGTCATTTTATTTTTTTGAAAATTATTTTTGTAGACTCTACATATGCTCAGGGGCAACATGGATGGTTTAGTGCATCTCAGCATGTACAAATGGGGAGCTTAATCAGAGAATTCAGCATGTACTCAGTGGGAGCATGGACAGCATAATGTATATCAAAGTGGGAGAATATCTTGGTCTGCCCTTTTGTTAGGGTCCAACCCTAACCCCCTTATTTATGTAATAGGGTCAAGTCATAGATATAGTTAGTTAAAGAGTCGATAAATCCCATATTAATAATTGTAAGTGGTTGACCTACATTTAAAGAAGGGACCACAGTTAGTTGCAAATGGTCCATGGTATTAGATAGATGGTATTAATAAGAATGATGGTACTGACCCACGGTATTGCGTGTATGAATCCTATATAAAGGATAGAGACTCCCCTTGAGGAACATCATGTCTTATTTTGTAATTGAGCTGAGCTCTATTGGAGGTTGCCCCTCGAAGAGGCAAGTGAACATTGCTTTCCTTTTTGAATAATAAAATACATGCTATTATTTCTTATTGTTATGTGTTCTGGGTATATTTCTTTGCATACTTGGTATTCTGGTATCTTCTCATAGGTCAAGAGCATAACAAGTGGTATGAGAGCACTTTCTAGGGCCGATGGGATCTCCATTTTTCACAGTTTTTTTTTTTTTTTTTGGCTAGAGACGTGTTCCAGCATATTTAAACTACAGAATATGTCATTGAGCGCATAAACCTGCATATTTGGGGAGGCATGCACGCAGGAAATACAAGAGGTGGTCATCCTTGTTGGAATCCCTTGTAACCCCTGTGGGTACCCCTTCGAGTAGTAACGAATTAGAGAGAACCACTCACAGACTCTCTTCCGAGTACCTTCTCAGTATATCAGAAGCCCCCTAGGGTCTCTCGAAACCTCGCCATAGATAAACCATCGGCCATCTTGCTGCTACAGTACACTGAGAATAGCACTCAGGGAGATTACTCGCACATATGATAGGGTAGTCAGGTTGTATGGCTAAGGGTACAGTTGATCCTCCTTGGTTAGTTCCCAAAATGATTGGGCAGAGTACTACTGCCAGACCCTTATGTATATTGTGATATGTAGCACCTGATGCTCCTTGAGACCATAGTACACTTGTCTCTCTCTAGATCATGCATCATCTTTGCCAGATCAGATCTAGCAGGTTGGGTTTTGTTGTAGCCACAAAAATTAGTTTCGCCATTCAAATCTCTCAAATCCACCAATGAGATCTATTAGATCTGCCAATTAGATCTATCAGATCCACCATTCAGATCTAGAAGTTTGGGTTTGGTAGTAGTCGCAACAATCAGATCCGCCATTCAGATCTAGTAGCAGGGGTTAGATCATTGCCACATTCCTACTCATACTCTGTAGTTGTTGGTTTCGATGATAGATCTAACTATTTGTGTGGATCTTATACCTGGGCGTGATTCTCGCAGGACATTGGGCATAATTAACTTTTTTGGGAATTGGCTATTGCAATATCCCTGGGATGCTTATAGGAGACTTAGCCCATAAGAATCAGGTCAGCGGGCTGAGCAAGGTGGTACCATTCATATGTCAATGTCAAAATTTTGGGTGGTCCCAAATTTTTTTCACAGTAATGACAAGTGCACTGGATTGGTGCATGGTACAAACCAGAGCTCAAACTATGGCCAATGAGAAGATCGACACCCTTGAAAAAACATTGGAGGCATTAATGAAGCAGATCCAAACCTTAACTGACATAATCACAAACGACAAGTCGAGGGCACAATCGGAGGCATATTATTTTAATGAAAAGCTTGAGGGTAGGTCTAGCCATTCTCTTCACTTCTATGGAAACCATCAACAGTCCCAGCTTCGACCACCCAAGTTGGACATGTATAAATTTGATGGCTCTCATCCAACCATATGGCTAGCACAAATGGAGTAATATTTCAAATTGAATCACATCAGAGATGATGCAACTAAGATATGTGTGGGAAGCCTGTACTTGGACCAAGAAAGATGGCAATGGTGGCAATGGTATCAACACTGCTATGCAATGCCACTGACTTGGTAGATATTATCAAAAGCCCTTTTTGATCGCTTTGACCATGAATCTAACTTTTTGGGTCGTCATACTAATTTCTGACAGATAAGCACAGTGCAAGAATATATTAAAGTATTTGAAGCATTAGCCTTCTGCACAGAATGTCTAGCAGATGAATTCTACTTGGAATGTTTTATCAGTGGTCTCAAAGATGCCATACAAGTCCACGTCTGACTACAACACCGAGTCTCATGGCCGGCAGCTTGCAAGATAGCTCATGAAGTAGAACGCGTGTTAGCGGCCCAGTCGACTCGTCCAAATTTCATAGCCAAGGGATGCCCCACATAGGCTCCGAGCACTACCCAAACACTTAAGGTTCAAAAGGTGTCACTAGTGGAAATGGAAGAAAGAAGAAAGCAAGGATTGTGTTACTACTGTGATGAGAAATACTCCCTAGGGCATAAATGCAAGGAACCCAAATTCTTTCAAATTGATGCTACTGATCACAGTTCATCTGAGGAAGCCCCATCATTTGAGGGACTAGAGGAGGAAGATGAGGACAACCACCTGGACAATGAGCTCCCAGCTATACCTGAAGAACTAGTTATCTCACTTCATGCTTTGACAGGAATTTCTTCTCCCCAAACTCTCAAAATCAGAGCCTTTATTAAGCATTGCCATGTAATAGTATTGATTTATAGTGGCAGTACGCATAAATTTATCCATCAAAGAGTCACTGAAACAGTGCATTGTTTTTTCAGAGCAGTCTCTAATTTCTAGGTCCAGATCGCTGATGGGGGGACAATGTAATGTGAAGGGTGCTGTGAAAATGTCAAACATCAAATGCGGGATTATCACCTAAAGACCCACATGTTTTCCATCAACATGGGTGAGTGTGACATTGTCTTGGGTGTTGAATGGCTCTGCACACTCATCCCAATCATTATGGATTTCCGGGAGTTATATATGAGATTCAAGCAGAATAACCACACACATACCCTCCACGGACTCCAGGCAGGTGCTCCTTCTATCATCAGCTCGCATAGGATGGATAAATTGTTAAAAAAGGGTCACGATGGATTTATAGCCCAATTTAATGCCATCCAGGCCTTCGAACCCACTTCTCTTCGTATTCATCCTGAGATGCAACAGGTCTTAAACAACCATCTCCAAGTATTTGACAAGCCTCATGAGCTTCCACCATTGAGAGGGGAACATGATCATATCATTATTTTGGTCCTAGGGGCACAACCACCAAATGTGCACCCATATAGATATCCGTTTTCCCAAAAGAATGAAATTGAAAAAAGCATCAAGGAACTTCTGGAAGCTGGTGTCATTCATCCTAGCATTAGTCCTTATTCATCACCTATGGTCATGGTGCTCAAGAAAGATGGAGGATGGCGTATGTGTCCAGACATTAGGGCCCTCGACAAGTTGACGATCAAAGATAAATTTCCCATCCCTGTTGTTGATGATTTGGTGGTTGAACTAAATGGGGCTTAATTCTTTACTAAGCTCGACCTTTGCTTGGGCTATCACCAAATTCACACGAAAGAAGTAGAAATTCCAAAGACTTCTTTCCAAACTCAAGAAGGCCATTGTGAATTCCTGGTCATGCCATTTGGTCTCTGTAATGCCCCATCAACTTTTCAGAGCCTCATGAATCACCTAATCAAACCATATCTCAAAAAATTTGTCCTTGTTTTCTTTGATGACATCCTCATCTATAGCCTCACTTGGGAAACACATCTTCAGCATGTAGATCTGCTCTTGCAACTACTCCGAAAGCATAAATTATTTGTCAAATTGTCCAAGTGCTCTTTTGGCATGGAAGGATTTTAGTATTTGGGCCACATTGTGGGGCGTGAAGGTCTCAGGGTGGATCCCAAAAAGATCCAAATAATGCAGGACTGGCCTCAACCAAAGACCTTGAATAGCTTGAGAGGATTTTAGGGTCTCATTGGCTACTGTCACAAATTTTTCCACAACTATGGTTGCACTACTAGACCCCTCACTCACCTTCTCAAGAAAAAATCATTCCTCTGGAATGATGAAGTGCAACAGGAATTTCTAGCTCTCAAACATGCCATCTGTTCCACTTCGTTATTGGTAGTACCTGACTTCATCAAATCTTTTGTGGTTGAATGTGATGCTTCAGGTACGAGTATTGGGGTTGTCTTAATGTAGGAAGGTTGACCCTTAGCCTTCATCATCCAACAACTAAGTGGGAAACATCTGGGACAATCCACCTATGAGAAGGAGCTGATGGCCATCTTACATGCAGTGGATATCTAGAGACCATACTTATTGGGGCGACATTTCAAAATTTGTACAGACCATCAAATCCTTAAATATTTTTTGGAGCAACTCCTATCCTCACCACAAAAAAATAAATGGCTAGCCAAAATGTTGGGATATGATTATGAGATAATCTACAAGAAAGGGTGACAAAATGTCGTAGCAGATGCTTTATCATGCAAATTTGAGGAGGAAAACACCCTTCTAGCAATCTCTCTTCCCATTTCAGAGTGGATTGAAGAGGTTCGCAAGGAATGGTTTTCACATCCTTTGCTCTCCCAACTCATTAATAAATCACAGGCAGATCCAAATTCCACAGCGGGCTACTCTTGGAAGGATGAGATTGTTTGCTACAAGGACAAAGTAGTGATATCACCAACATCCACCCTCAAAAGTCGCATTTTGGTAGAGCTGCACTCATCTCCCACTGTAGGCCATTAAGGCTTTCAGAAGACTTATGCTCACACTCGACGTTCATTCTTTTGGACAGGCACGAAAAAGGAAATTCTTACTTTTGTAGTTGAGTGTGATGTGTGTCAGCACCACAAAGGAGAAACAGTTAAATCCCCAGGAACATTACAGCCATTGCCCATCCCTACCTCAATCTGGATGGAGGTTTCTATGGATTTCATTATGAGTCTTCTATAGTCAAGCAACAAGTTAGTCATCATGGTGGTCGTGGACAAACTTTCTAGGTATGCTAATTTTTGCGCACTACCCCACCCTTTTAGACCAACTTTGGTGGCTTAATCTTTCATGGACCAGATCTTCAAATTGCATGGCATGCCGACTTCCATTGTGTCTGATTGTGACCGAATATTCACCAGTAGCTTTTGGCACGAACTCTTCAGGCTACAAGGTACCCAACTACAACTCAGTACTTCCTATCATCCCCAAACTGATGGTCAAATTGAAGTAGTCAACAAATGTCTGGAGACCTACCTCAGGTGTTCCACTTCAGAAAAGAAAAATCTATGGGTACAGTGGTAACCTCTAGCCGAATGGTGGTATAATACTAACTATCATGCCACCACCAAAATGAATCCATATGAAGCAGTTTATGGTCAACTCCCTCCTTCACCTACTTCTTATATCCAGGGATGCTCAAAGGTACAATTAGTTGATCAACTCCTACAGAATCGTGCAACCATGCTGGCTCACCTTAAAGAGAATCTCCATCATGCTCAAAATCACATGAAGCAACAAGCAGACCAACATCGTTCAGAGTGCAAATTTCAGGAAGGGGATCAGGTATTCTTGAGGCTGCAACTATATAAGAAAACATCACTCAAAGAGAAGGGTTGTTAGAAATAATCTCCAAAATTCTACGAATCATATCAAATACTTTATCACATCAGAGAAGTAGCCTACAAGCTAGCCTTGCCACCGACTGCAAAAATCCATCCCGTCATCCATGTCTTATGCCTCAAGAAAGTGGTTGTTAACCATTGCAGAATTCAAACCAGTCTACCAGGATTGGATGAAGAATGCTCAATTTGGCTCTAACTTGAATAGGTTCTTGACACGCGAGAACGACACCTGTGCAGCCGCATGATCAAGGAAGTCCTTGTCAAGTGGAAAGACACCTCTCTAGAAGACACGACCTGGGAACCAACCACTATTCTTTAGCTGTTTCCACAGCTTTAGCCTTAAGGACAAGGCTATTTGTATGGGGGAGGGCATGTTAGGGTCCAACCCTAACCCCCTTATTTATGTAATAGGGTCAGGTCATAGTTATAGTTAGTTAAAGACTCAATAAAGGCCATATTAATAATTGTAAGTTGTTGAACCACATTTAAAGAAGGGACCACAATTAGTTGCAAATGGGCCATGGTATTAGATAGATGGTATTAATAAGAACCATGGTACTGACCCTTGGTATTGCATGTATGAATCCTATATAAAGGATAGAGACTCCCCTTGAGGAGTGTCGTGTCTTATTTTGTAATTGAGGCCAACTCTATTGGAGGTTGCCCCCTTGAAGAGGCAAGTGAACATTGCTTTCCTTTTTGAATAATAAAATACATAAAGGAGGAATTACCTGTTATAGAGTTTTGTAAACCCAACGTTTCAGACTACTAATTGAGTCCATCATCTATTGACGCATCCCCTGATGATGGACTCACTTAGTAGTCCGAAACGTTGGGTTTACAAAAATCTATAACAGGTCATTCCTCCTCTATCTAAAACTCTCCTCACCTGTATGGATTCATTATTTAATAAAATACATGCTATTATTTCTTATTGTTCTGTGTTCTGTGTATATTTCTTTCCATTATTGCTATTCTGGTATCTTCTCGTAGGTCAACAGCATAACACCTCTGCCCTTGATGTCAAAGAGGGACACTGTCTTGGTGTTGTTGTTGCCATAAAATCCAAAGGGGGAAATTGTTGGCATTATGATACATGTGTTTTCCTTGATGGAAAATCATACAGATGACAGTTCATAGTGCAAAAGGTTAACAACAAATGATTATAGATCAGACTCCAGAGATTGAAGAAAAAGAGGTATACACTGGTTCACTTTTTGAAAGTAGCGTATACACGCAGACACATGGAACAAAAAGAGCGTATATGTATACACACATTCACATAGGAGGAAAATAGTGTACTTGTTTGAAAACTAAGGTTTTGGTATAAGGTTTTTGGTCCAAGGTATTTTGGGTCCAAGGTATTTGGTCCGAGGTATTGACCCTACGTATTTGTTCCAAGGTATTGGTCCCAAGTGGTTTAGGTCCAAGGTATTGACTAAGGGCCTAAAGCTGTATAAGGAGGAGAATATCATTAGGCCAAGGTGTGAAAGGATTGAATTTATTATGAAGTGTTAGATCAATAATACAGGTTATGGGTTTCTGATGCTTTGCTTGATCTGAAATAAGGATGCATCTATGTGGTTGATGATGGATGATGGATCAGGATCATAAGACATAAAATGAAATATCATTATGTGGTTTAATCATGGATAGTCTAGATCTAAATACTGACACATGTTTTATTCTATAAATGTTATGATCCGGGCATGATTGAAATTTGGAATAGTTATGAAGTTTTTAAGTTTGTATTTGCAGATCTGTACGTTGGTTCGCTTTGATAAAAGCATGTATAGATGCAGGTTTGACACATCGAAGTAGTGTATACATTATGAAATATGATGTTTGAAGTTGCAGTTGGTTATGGTTGTTGTTATAGAGTTCTGGGATCTGCTTTATGTTCTAGTGACAGTGGTTTGAATGTTCAAATTGATTGATTATGGTTTGCTTCAATGATGATGGGTTTTCATGGATTGATTAATTTGTGGTTGATTCAAAGATTGATGATTGAGTTTCAGTGATTGGTTGTTGCAGATGTGTTTGATGGTTGTATTGTAGTGGTGATTGATTCTAAGCTTCAGTGTTACTGATGGGTCCAGTATGAAAATTTGATGAAATGAGGCATTCAAATTGTGGTGTTGTGTTCCAAGAGTATCCAGTCTGAAAATTTATGAAACGTTGTCCCTTGAGGAAGAGAGAAGGTTGTATCCTTCTATAGGTCGGATCTTACATATTGGTAAACATATCGGCCAGTACAAGAGCCAAGGGGTTGGAGCTCCCTTCCAATAGAAGCTGGAAAATAAGTGAAGGTTGGAGCCTTCTGTAGGCTGGCACCTACATACTAGTAAATGGATTGGCTAGTACAAGAAACAAGGGGTTGGAGCTCCCTTCCAGTAGCAGCTGGAAAATGAGTGAAGGTTGGAGCCTTCTATAGGCCAGTGCCTATGTACTAGTAAACGGATTGGCTAGTACAAGAGCTAGGGGGTTGTATCTCCCTTCCAGTAGAAGCTGGAGAACGAGAGAAGGTTGTAGCCTTCTGTAGGTGGGTGCATGTATACTGGTATTATTTTGCACCAGTACAAGATTGTAAACAGGTTTTTCTTATATTAAAAGAAGACAGCAACAGGTAGTTTTTGTCCCACATTGGATTTCCACCTTAAATCTTGGTGTTCACATGTGTTTCTTATTTGTGATGGTTTGTTATGTTATTACTGCACATGATTGCTGTATACATGGTTAATGAAGTATTGATGCACTGATTAAAGTTCAACATATGATGAATTAACTAAATCATAAGTTTGTTGGATATACGCTGGTTACCTTGAATATAGTTTCGTGTACATGCGAGTTACCTTCATTGAAGTAGCGTATATAAATCAGAGTATGAAAGGAAAAAAGTTATTGATTTGATAATATTGATTCACCCCCTCTCTCTCAGTATTGTTTCCAACATGCACATATATGGCGGTAAATTGAGATGATAGGCATTATGACCCACCTTTTCTAGTATTTCAAAGCGGCCATACCTCAGAGCCTTGATTTTCTTACCATGGCCCTAGAACCTCTCCTTTTTCAACTATAACAATACTCTCCTTCCCACCTTGAACGACTTCTTTATTATGTGTTGATCGTACATGGCCTTATACTTCTCCTGTGACTTTTGCAGTGTTTCTTGTACCTATAGAGGGATCTGCCTGATCTTCTCTATAAAATTTTCAGCCATCAAAGAATCTCTTATAAGATCTTCCCTCACTCCTTCTTGCTACCCATATGCAATATCCAAAGGTGAAGGTGGAAAATATCCAAAACAAGTTTCAAATGGGGACTTTTCTGTAGAAGTGTCAATTGCTCTATTATAAGAATGTTGTATATATACTAGATTTTCATCCCAAGTCTTCGGATTCCTCTGGTTGTATCCCCTTAGAAGTTGCACCAAAGCCCTATTGATTAATTTTGTCTACCCATCTCTTTGTGGATGGAATGGTGTAGATCTATTCAACTTTGTGTTCATATTCTCTCACATTGTAGTCTAAAATGCACTGAGAAATGTTGTATCTATATATGAAATGATGCTCCTCGATATCCCAAAGTGCACCCAAACCTATCCAAATAGAAAATTTGTTGCTTACTTCTCGCTGATGGTCTTTTTATAGGGTATCAGAGCACACATCTTTCTGAATCTATCGACTACCACGAAGAGGTATTCATGTCCCTTCCTAGTTGTCTATAAACCTCCGACGAATTTCATGGAAATGCTTTCCCAAGGATGAGTAGGTACAAATAAGGGATAATATATACCCTATTTCTTGTTGCTATGGTTACTACTACAAAAAAGCATGCATCCTCTTATCAAACTAGCTAACTTATCTTGCATCTTGGACCAATACACATACCTCTGCAAGTTAGCCATGGTCTTCTCTACACCAAAGTGCCTTGCAATGTTGGAGGTGTTAGCCTCTCTAATTTGTTGTAGTCGCTCACCTTTAGGAACACATAACTTGCCTAGCCTGTAGAGTAACCCATCCTAGAGATGGTAATGAATGGAGTTGTCATCATCGTGGGCATGACTCTAACTCCGCAATTGCTGATGCACCTCCTTGAAGTCCTCACCCTCTAAATATGCCTCTCTATATGCAATGTGGGTGATTGGCTCCATGTGCATAAGAGTCACCAAAGATGTAAGCTTCGATGTGGGTAGCCTTGAAATAATGTCGACCAACTTGTTTGTGCCTTCATTCTTATAGTTGATCACCAAATGAAGGTTCTATAAAAACCCTATTCACTTGTAATTCCTAGCCTATTGTAGCTTACTCTATGTCTGCAAGTACTGTAATGGTTGGTGATTTGTGTGGATTAATTTCTCCTTTCCCATTAGTTAGTGCTTCCACTTCTTCACAGCTTACACTATGGCATAGAGCTCCTTGTCATAGGTAGGGTAGTGAACGACTTCCCTATGAAATACCTCACAATTATAGCATATAGGCCTTCCTCCCTATATCGAGACAACTCCCATAGCATATCCACTCACATTTGTGTCCAATTCAAAGCATCATTGCAAGTTTGGTAATGCTAGAACTGGTGCTTGGCTGATATTCTTCTTTAGCTCTTCAAACATCCTTTGCTAACCTTTTCCTCATTGGAAACTCTATCCACATGTTGTTATGGTGTGTAGCGGTGTAGCTACCACTGGAAACAAAGCTATGAATTTCCACAGGTAATGTGGTGGAAACTCCTGACCTAAGAAACATTAGTAGGAACCAACCATTTCATGATGGCCTCCAGCCTAAAAGGATCTATCTTTAGTTCTCCTCCACCAATCACATACCCTAGATATACCAAAGGGTGTTGCGCAAAGTTGCACTTCTTGAGATTTGCTAGCAGTTGGTACTTGTTAAATATTTCTAGCACCTACATGAAAGGTGACATATGCTCTTGCTAGGTAACACTATACACCCATATATTATCCAAATAGACAATAACAAATTGTTGTTCTGTGCAACAACCCCACATTTCATAAAAATTTTCTTTAAAATCATAATTTGAAATGGGTCCCTTTTAAACATAGATGTGTGAATAAATTGGTATTAACCCATTATTAGAAAAACCCTCATCAAAAGGTCCAATCATGATATATTCCAAAATAAATCTTTTGAACAACAACAAAAAGAGGACTTTTAAATAATCATAAAGAGAAACATATATGAAACACCCATTGAATCACTCTGATCCGAAAAGGGAAATCGCTATCGGATGTCAGGAAAAGGCAAAGCACATCATATATATAAAGCACCTACCCCATTCCTCCGATGTAATAAAAGGTATCGTTATCGGCAATCAGCCGTAGCAACGCCATACATGAAATGTGACACCTTCAAATCTCCCGATGCGATAAGGCGTATCGCCATCGGCGATAGGTGATTTCACAATGGCATAAGTAATATGACCCGAGCCCCTTCCCAATGCGATCAAGGTGCATAATTTGAAACATATTAAAGATTCGCATGCATTATACCACCTTTGGTGATTGAACCATATTTTGGACTCTTATTAAAACCTTCCCACTCACATCACCAATCATTAAATGCGATTATCCACCGAAAATCTAAGCCACACTTGAATCAATCATTCACCATATAAACGTTATGATGGATATTTAAAAGCCCCCTTATCATGATTGACAGGTGAAGCGGCCAATTAATGAAGCAATTATGCCGAGATTTTCCACTTAGATTCTACCTGTGGCAGTTTCACCATAATCTTTGATTATTCGCTAATAGATATAACTCTTTCATATTGGCTCATGCTACCTATTTCCCTGTATCACGCTGGTTTCATTCCTTGTGTAGAGTTCCATCGAAATAACAAGTTTTAAGCAAATGGGAAAAAAGTCCAAGAGATCCGCAGCAGCAGCGGCCCTTACAGTAACAGTCTAGCCCACTAGTGACCCAAGACCGAGTAAAAAGGGCCTAATCTCAGACACTACATGTCTCGGCCTTGGAAATACAAGCTGGAAAAGCATCTAGAATTTAATTGAAGCAGAAGAACCTGAGGAAGTGTCTGAAGAAGCTACTGCTGGCTCAACTAATAAATTAGGAGCCTCCCTGAAAGATTTAGCCGACTCATTTTTTCACAGGATAGCAGGTTGGGAGAAAATTATTCCATACACTGATGTAGTCAGATGGGTGGTTGAACAAATTCCAGTTTCAAATAGAACATTTTGCATAGTTGACGAAAGAATTTTCTGTTCATTTCAGCCTGATGACTTAAGGAAGATGTATGTTTTTCCCAAACTTGAAAAGAAATACAACAAAGCCTTTCTGGAGAAATTCGCAGCGGAGAACGAGACGGAATCAGCCCCAATTAGTCAATGGAGACAGAATCCTGCAAAGCACAAGTTCATGAATCATCGGGTAAGTACTCCATGGATTCCTTGTCATCTCCTTACTGTTACACTGGGGCAATGATGTGTAGGATATGGGGAATGCATGATTCAACAAAGTTTACTATTGAAATGGTTCCTTTAATGGAAGTGGCTGTTACTAGCTGTGTCATCGATTGGGTGAATATATTGTCCAATAAATTAGCCTCTGCAATTCTTGATTTTAGATTTAATTAATGCAAAACCACTAGGACCGTTCCCCCTTTCTATTACAGTGCTTATGTTATGGATATGCTTTGCTTTAATTCCGAATACCCAGTACTTGGGTGGAGATGGACGCCACAGGACCCTAAGCCAATCCACATTTATCATCAGATGTTATGGAAAGCGCATTATAAAGACCACTTGTATCATATCTGTAATGGTTTCATGTTACCCATCTATTATGCCATTTTTGATAAGCCTACCCCAAGGATTTCTGAGGAGGCAGAGATTGACTTGACCTCTGCGAGGAATTGGTTCGGGGAAGACAAGTTCACATATATAAGGGTGTATGGTAGCCTCACAAGACCCCATGTCCTTCCATTGTATGTACCTGATAAGCTGTTGGCGTGAGAGTTAGCTTACCAACTAACAACAGCAGGAACATCCAAAACTCTTAGGACTTCTAAAAAGTAGTCTTGGCCTATATTTCCTTTGAGATGCGATGTTTATACTCTACATGATTACAAACATTCGGAGAAGGAGACAGGAAAAATAAATATCCTCAATCTTGCAACCATCCCTAACAGGAAATTCGATTCACGGAAGGTTGCCTATAATGTGCTTGAACAAGCTAAACTTACAAAGTTCGATCATGAAAAAGATGAATTTGATGACCTATTTTCTTCGGCAGAATCATTGTCTCAGGTGAAAACATTGGCAAAGATGAAATATAATGATGAAGGACTGGTAGAATTCAATAGGCTCGGAGAACAGAGGTTGAAAACTCTGCCTCTAGACTTATTGGCGACTACACCAACAACTAAGTCAAGCGATCCTGAACAGAAGATTATCAACAAACCTCCTGCTACAGAGAAAATTCCCGAAAAGGTAAAAGAGCCAGAACAAGAAATAGAGCAGGAGAAAAAGAAGAAACAGGACAATGAAATTATTGATCTAGAGGCTCAAATTGATCCCAAACTCCTCAAAGAGTGGCAACAATTTGACTCTATTATAAGCAATCCCGAGACTTCACAAGGATTTAGCACACCTCAAGTAACAGTTGGTCAACAAACAACAACAACTACGGTTCCAATTGAAGGGACCAATGGCCTATCCACCAGCAAAGATGCAGAAATAATTCCTAAAGATCCATCCGATCAGATTGTTTTTCGAATAGAAGACATACCACCATTAGATGTCTTTTACAGTCCCAAACATAGGGTTGTGGTGAAAAGACAAAGGAAAAGGAGGAGACTTGGTCAATATTCCCTTTTACCAGACCAAACAGAGATGGCTAATGTGGTGTGGAAGGAGGAATTTAACCCTTTCGATGACCTTACAAAAATTTCTCAGTATGCCGGAGCTTATTCGGCAGCCACCATGGATAAGGCCTCGGAAGTAAGCAATCTACTTAAGGAAAAAGATCAAACAATTGTTTCATTGCAGTCACAAGTGTCTGTAGAGTCTCAAAGAAGGTATGTTTTAATGGTTATTTCAGTATCTTTTTCATTAGGATATATGAGCCTTTCTGCATTTTAAACTTAGATAATAACGAGACACGTGAGGTTAATAGGCAAAACTGATAATTGTCGTTCTTACGTGCAGGAAGGAGGAAAAGCAGAAATTAGCCATCTCAAAGGGAAAGACAAAGAGGAGCTAACTGCTGTCCATTTGACAGGAAACCGCAAACAGACCAGATCAAAATGGACCAACCCAGAAAAGGAAGCGAAGATACCAGTTCAGAGCAAAAAAGGAAAGAAGTGACTCAGGGTTACTGACTCTGCGAATCCCTCAGGATCTTAGATCCTGAGGGATCGCTATTTTATCTATTTTTGTATCTAGATATCTCCATCATCATCCTTATATAAGAGATAACATTGTTGGCTATAGGGGAGGTTCTACTATAATTCCTTTTCACTAGATCAAAACTATGATCTTTATGTCCTGTTAAGACTCGCTTTGCTGTAAAGTTTATTTCATGCATTAATACAGACTTGGTTACTTTTTTATCTTTGGTCCTGGATCAACTTTAAGTGGTGTACCCCTAGAGGCTAAGGGCCCAGCCCTGGAGGACACTTGCTCTTGTACCATTACGCGTGGTGTTTGTGTGGTTGGTTCATAGGCGTAATCTGGTAATCTGTTGTGTTTTATGAACGTTATATTGCACGCTCTGTTATGTTTAACTTGTTTAATGTTCCTGCAAATTGAAGTCTTATATTGACACTGCATTATGTTACCAATTCATTAAAGTGTTGATTAATCTCTACAGGATATTATCACTCCAGTACAGAGTTCATGGTGGTTGTGTTTTAGCAGTATGACAGTTATCTTGAGAAGTCTGATTTCAGATGATTATTGAATATTACTGTTTATATCTTGAGATGCAATCACATGCGTTTATTCAGATCAATAACAGAAGCATGTTTTTTGGGTTGTAATTCTTTTGAGACTGCAGGATTGATGTTTTGATTGGAGTGGTTAGATAGAATCAGAGCTTGATGAACTTGGTTATTGCTTATTCCAGTTGTTTTTCCATTTAGTTGTTGTTCCATTTTTGAATTGCTGTTCCATTTCAATCGCTGGTCTATTTCAAAGATTGCTGATTTGTCGTTTCATTTACTTGCCATTTCTTAAGGACAGACTCAGGCTGTAGTGAGTGTCAGCTTCTACTATTTGGCTCCCAGACCTCTGATCTGCTCCCATCAGTTATGAAAGGGACAAGTTATTGCCACCAAACCCTTGGCTGATGTGCTGCTCTATTTCATCGTTATTTCCTTTACGTGTCGTTTCATTTATATTCATCAAGGATGATCTCAGGCTGTAGTGAGCCCCAACATCTGCTACCTAGCTCCTAGACCTCGGATTTGTTCTCATCAGTTATGAAAAGGATGGGTTATTGCTACCGAACCTTCGACTAATGAAATGCTTGTTGTGATTTAGCCTTTTGAAGTAGTTAAGTTGTAGACATGCAGCCATTTACTTTTGTAGCCTTTAAGTAGCTATACTACGAGCATTACTCTGACATGTGCTAAGACTCAAACTGAGACACTCTTTTGAAATAGCAAGACGTTCCCGGATTGACATTCTAATGTGAGGTAACTAGAGGTGAAAGAGACCCTTTTTATAGCTCTACATTTTGGCACCGTTGCTGGGGAAAGAGTGTAGCCATTTGTCTTTTTCAGGGTAGTGTACGAACCTGCTAGGGAAGAATTGGGTTTTGAAAATGGAAGGTAAGAACCTACGTACGGAGCATGTAAAAGCCCTACTCCTTTGCCCGCTTTCCTGCAGATTTGCTGCTATCTGCTTAAGAAAGATTTAGTAGTTAAATTGAGTGCATGACTAAGCAGAAAAAGCCGGAGAAAAATCCCAAACCTTTGCCGAAGCCAGAAAAAGCTAAGGGGACGGTGACCCTTGGTCGAACAACATTCATAGACGAAATATACAAGAAAGCCAAATCTCAGCCTTCAGTAGGACCTAGGAAAGTTATTTCCAGACAACCTACTAGCTCCCTTCAGGCCACAAGTTCACCATCTGTAGCCTTTGCTGAGGTGCATAGTCAAACTGACGAACAGGACTTTCAAGAAATTGAAAATTCTATTCTAGAGCGATTGCAAGAAGGGAATTTTAGTAATCTTTGTGAAGGAGAAGGGGAAACAGGGGAAGAGCCGAGATCTCCTCCTAGGATAACACAGCCATTGAATAGCCCAGACAAAGGAAGTGCGGTAAAAATTATTATTGAACAGATCCAATCCCCTCAGATAGGAATTCCAGATAGAGGAAGTGCTATTAAAACTAATCCTATCAAAGCCATTCCCGCTCAACCAAGGAATACTCTTCTAGATATTCCGGAAGGTTATTGGCATATATTTGACCCAATGGCTCAAAATCCACCAAACACCCAAACGTCTACAATACAATATCCCATAGTGGATTCTTCAGCAAATGCCCCCATGAAAGCAATTCCCCTTCAACATATTCCTACATTTCACGGACTTACATCAGAAGATTCAGATGCATTTTTATTTGAATTTGATGTACTATGCAGGGGATATGACTACACCACTGACCCCCAGAAACTAAAACTATTTCCCTCGACCCTGAAAGGGGCTGCTTTAAGATGGTTTATGGGATTAGGTGGTGGGGTTATAAATAATTGGGATCAAATGAAGGAATCTTTTCTAAAAAAATATCAAGATTACTGCAGGTCTAGAGAACTAAAAGATGAAATATTTCAGATGGTGGCTAGACCAAGCGAAACATTAGAAGAATATGTGGAGCGTTTTCAGTATAATTTGGAAAGATCGCCCTATGCATCATCCCCCTTACCCGATAATGTGTTGAAAACAACATTAATAAGAGGCATGAAAGAACAATGGATTGAGACATTAAACATTATGGGAAAAGGGGATATTTATCAGGAAAGTTTTGCTGACATAATTGATCTATGCATCAGGAGTTCGAGAGGCAGTACACGGATCAAACCAGTAGAACATGATCGGTTTGTAAGAGAAAACAAAATCTCATCAGAAGGAGTAACGCGGGCTGAAATCGGAAATTTATTGGAAAACTTTAAAACTGATATAATAGGAACACTAACTACACAATTGGATGTTTTGCAGGCTAAGCAAAAGCAAATGGAGGCAGAACAGAATTTAGCTATCTTCTGCCCTAGATGTAGGAAGAAGCATAGCCATAAGGAATGCCCACTAGATATAGTCCAAGCATGCGCCATTTGTGCAAAGGATCATTAGACAGAAAGTTGTCCCTCACTACCTGGACTAAAAGCAGTATATAAGGAGGCAGAAGAAGAACCAGAAACGGTGTACATGCTCAACCAGCGTCGTCAGTGGCAGCCGCGACAAACTGGTATGTTTTCAGATCCAACTTCTTCTTTTCAGTATCCCCAGTATAACGCTCAACAGTATAATACATGGCAAAGCCAATTTCAGCCCCCATTCCCAAACTGGTCACCACAGTCATATCCTTCTGTTAATCCATGGCTAAATCAGACGAGCCAATCCGGTTGGTCGAATCCTCCTTATCCCCCACCATATTGGCAAAACAGCCCATATCCTCCACAATGGACTCCCCCTACTTCACAAAGTTCAGCCTGGCAGAATAACTGGCAGAGACCAACAAATCAGCCAGTAGGGAATGTCCCTCTCCCTCAACCTACACTGCCAGCTTTACAGCAAAATCCCCAGGCTAATCTGAGACCGCAACTCCCAGCCCAGCCCAATCCCAACCCAAATAACAGACTGGTCCAAGCATTCCAAATTTTAGAAACACCAGAAGAAGGACCCGATCTGAGGGAGTGCAATGATCTTCAGCTAAGATCTGGGCGTATTATCCAAACAGAGGGAAATAAAACAGTTCAGATTGAAGATCAGTTACCTAGAGAACATCTGTCACAAGAAGAGGATGTGAAAAGACAGCAAACTCATAATCAAGCAACCATATCCTCTGCCCCGTTCCCAGAACGTTTAGTCATACCTCGACCGATACAACAATCTAATTTTGACATTCTGGGAAAATTACAAAATTTGTACATAAAAATTCCATTCCTTCAGGCCATTCAAGACATTCCGATATACGTAAAAACTATTAAAGAATTGTGCATAAAAAGGCCAAGGAGGAATATAATGGATAATCCAAGAGTTCAAGTAGTCGGTACTTTATCTAACCTATTGTCAGGAAAGGAAACACCCATTAAGTATGAGGACCCAGGAAACCCAATAGTAACTGTTCAAATTTATGGTCAAACCCTAACCAATGCCTTAGTTGATCTTGGAGCTGCAATCAATATATTGACAACTGCTACTTGCCAAAAGCTAGGCATTACATCTGCAGAACCTACCTCAACTCTGCTAGAATTGGCCAATCGGTCTGTGGTTAGACCGGAAGGCATACTACATGATGTCATGGTCTCGGTTGACTCCTGGGAATACCCAACTGATTTTCTGATAATAAACCCTAAAACCCGACTTGATGGACATCCACTGATCTTAGGAAGACCTTGGCTCGCTACCGCTGATGCCTATATCGGCTGTCGGCAAGGGAACATGATTATAACCAACGGGGCGGATATCAAGAATTTAGTACTATATCCCCCAGCGCAGCCAAGTATCACTATAGTTAAAACTAATATGCACCCTGTATCATATCTGACTGACAACATCAGATCTCCATTAACTATACAATAAGCACTAGAGTTCAAAGACCAAACAGAAAATGATGCCATCAGTAATTTCATTAGTCAAACTAAACTCACATCTCGTACCCAGTGTCATATGATAAAAGCAGCATTTGATAACGAAGTAGAAGAGGAACCTCTGAAAGTTGCACATGATCACACAATCCCTATCACTTCAGTTGCACATAGTAAAATTGTGGAAATCGAACCTGGAAAGACCTTAAACATTAACACTGATCTTACACCCGGACAAGAAACAAAACTCATCTATATTTTAAGAAAATATAAAGAAGCATTTGCATGGGATTACCCTGATATGAAGGGAATTGACCTGCAGTTATGTACACACCACATCTACATAGAAAATGATGCAAGACCTGTTAGGCAGCCTCAGAGAAGACTAAACCCTCACCTAAAAGAAGTAGTAAAAGCTGAGCTTCAAAAACTTTTAGATGTTAACTTCATCTACCCTATCTCTGATAGTAAATGGGTCTCCCCGCTTGTGGTGGTACCAAAAAAGAACGGGAAGTGGAGGATCTGCGTGGACTACAGGGAGCTAAATAAGGCAACGTAAAAAGATCACTTTCCTCTCCCGTTCATCGATCAAGTCTTGGACACTTTGGCAGGGAAGAAATTCTTTTCTTTTCTCAATGGCTTCAATGGGTATAACCAAATATAGATTGCCCCTGAAGATCAGGACAAAACTACTTTTACTTGTCCTTGGGGAACATTCGCCTACCGAGTTTTACCCTTTGGTTTATGTAATTCCCCTGCCACATTCCAAAGGGCTATCCTTAGCATTTTTGCAGATCTAATAAATGAAGGACTGGAAGTATATATGGACGACTTTACTCCATATGGAGATGAGTTTGATCCAGCATTGGAGACACTAGAAAAAGTCCTACAACGTTGCATAGCTACCAGGCTCTGTTTAAGCCATGAAAAATGTTACATGATGATGACAGAAGGACTTATTCTGGGACATTACATTTCAGCAGCTGGCATTCAGGTAGACCCAACCAAAGTCCAAATACTTTTGCTTATTCCTACTCCTACTACTCAAACAGAGGTACGTAGCTTTCTTGGATTCTCTGGTTATTACAGAAGATTTATAGAACATTATTCACGTATTGCTGCACCATTGTATGCATTAACTGGTAATATTGATTTCTGTTGGACAGAAAAATGCGAACGTGCCTTCAATGATTTGAAGAAGCTCGTATCTACAACCCCAGTTCTTCGGGGACCAAATTGGGATTTTCCATTCCAGATATCATCTGATGCCTCAGATACAGCCATTGGAGTGGTCCTTGGACAGGAGGAGGATCGAAAACCATATGCAATTTATTACATTAGCAAGAATCTATCCCCTGCTGAATTGAATTATACAGTCACTGAAAAACAATTTCTAGCTGTTATACATGCTATCAATAAATTCAGACATTACATTACTGGATATCATGTTATCCTGTACACAGATCATTCTGCTATAAAATATTTAGCAAATAAGCCTGTCACAAATGGCAGAATAACTAGATGGCTGATTTTATTGCAGGAATTCGATATTACAATCAAGGATCGACCCAGGAAAGAAAACCCGGTAGCTGATTTCCTCTCAAGAGTGCCAAAACCAGTCGATGCAGCAGTAGTTGAAGATCAGTTTCTAGATGAGCATCTCTTTGCTGTTGCTGTTCAAACACCCTGGTATGCGGATGTCACCAATTACCTAGCAGTAGGTAAGTTACCAAAGCATTTAACCCCTAATGAGCGAAAACAGATTGTTCAACGAAGTACCAGATTTTCTTGGATTGGGGGTTATTTGTTTCATACAGGGGCAGACATGCAAATCAGAAGATGTGTTAGACAAGATGAAATTTTTGATATATTGAAAGCATGCCATTACCAACCATGTGGTGGACATTTCGCTGATCGTAGGACTGCACATAAAGTATTACAAACAGGGTATTATTGGCCCACAATTTTTAAAGATGCAAAGAAATTTGTCCAAGCATGTGACAGTTGCCAGAGAGCGGGCCGCCCTAGTCATTCAGATGAGATGCCTTTGAAACCACAGATAGTCATCGAACCATTTGAGCGTTGGGCTCTTGATTTCGTGGCACCAATCAACCCGCCATCAAACGAAAAAACATACATTTTGGTGGCAACAGAGTACGTCACCAAGTGGGTTGAAGCAGAGGCCTTGCCCAGAGCTACAGAAGAATCTATTATACAGTTCCTTCTCCATCTATTTGTGCATTATGGCCTCCCTAGAGAGATAATTACAGATGGAGGGCCATAGTTTGCTGGGAACAGAATAGTGGCAACACTCAATAATTATCATGTTCAGCATAAAGTTACCACCCCATATCACCCGCAGGCAAATGGGCAAGTAGAAAGCAGTAACAAAATAATAGAGACGATTCTAACAAAAACAATTGCATCACATAGACGCGACTGGGCAGCCAAACTACCAGAAGCAGTGTGGGCTTATAGAACAACATGGAGAAGCACTACTGGTCACTCACCTTATCAGCTAATGTTTGGAAAACAACCTATCTTTCCTATACAATTTGAAATCTAGACATTACGAACAGCACAACAAGTTGGTTTAGATTTAACTGAGGCACAGACTAGTCGATTACAACAGATTAATGAGCTGGGTGAAATTAGGCTCTCTGCACTTCACCACACTGCTTTGATACAGCAGCAGAGAGCTAAATGGCATGATGCTCTCATTAAAAATAGAGTCTTCCATGAAGGAGACTGGGCTCTTTTGTATGACTCTAGATTTCGGGACTTCCCCAGGAAACTCCAGACTCGTTGGTTGGGACCATATGAAATTCAAAAAGTACATGACAATGGGACCCTTACCTTGACTACTATCGATGGTTCTGGATATACCTTCAAGGTAAACGGCCATCGAGTCCATCTCTATTGCAAACCACTTACTCGGGAGTCCTTCTGCCAACAACTACGCCAATATTCAGATATGGAGATCTTAGGGGAGGAAGACAAGTCTTCCTCGTCTGTAACTCACTAAAAAACCTACTTTTCTTTATAATTTGTATATAACTTATCGAATTATTTTTGTACATATTTTTTGCAGTATGTTTTGTTATTTCTGCTGTTCCTTTTCCAAAAGGAACAACACTTTTGATTTATGCTGTTCCTTTTCCAAAAGGAACAACACTTTTGATTTCTGCTGTCCCTTTTCCAAAAGGAACAACACTTTTGATTTCTGCTGTTCCTTTTCCAAAAGGAACAACACTTTTCATTTCTGCTGTCCCTTTTCCAAAAGGAACGACACTTTTGATTTCTGCTGTCCCTTTTCCAAAAGGAACAACACTTTTGATTTCTGCTGTCCCTTTTCCAAAAGGAACAGCACTTTTGATTTCTGCTATTCCTTTTCCAAAAGGAACAACACTTTTGATTTCTGCTGTTCCTTTTCCAAAAGGAACAACACTTTTGATTTATGTTGTTCCTTTTCCAAAAGGAACAACACTTTTGATTTCTGTTGTTCCTTTTCCAAAAGGAACAACACTTTTGATTTCTGTTGTTCCTCTTCCAAAAGGAACAACACTTTTGATTTTTGCTGTCCCTTTTCCAAAAGGAATAGCACTTGCAACTTACGATTTTTTGCGGTTCCTTTTTCAAAAGGAACAGCACTTGTGTGTTTTTGCTGCTTCCAAAAGGAACAACACTTTTGATTTCTGCCAATCTTTTCTTTAAAAAAGAAAAAGGGGGAATGACATTTCCTTGAAACTACTGTTCCTTTCTCCAAACGAACAGCATCTGTGAACTATTGTTATGACCTTCCTTGAAAGGAACATTACTCATACGATTTTGAAACAGCTTGCTCCCTCTACCCCAAATTAAGGATGTTTATTGCTGATGTTCTTTCAAAGTCTTTTGGAATACGGCTATACATTTATGAGATTAAAGTGAAAACGTAGCATACCGAAATCACTAAATCATAAATCGCTATCTTTATAAGAAACTGCCCTGACTTGGTGAAAGGATGCGGAGAAAGACATGCTTACTTATCATCTTTTGCTGCCATTGTTCTACTAACCTCGTTTTGATTGGTTATCTGTATTATGATGGTTCTTTTTCTTTAATTATCATATGGCAATAGGATCAAAAGATCTATACCTTTCTATTGGGATATTAAGACTTCTTCCACCATTCCTACTCTTAAGGAGTGTTGAACCACCCTTTGTGCATAAACAGGAAAGGCTCTCTATTAAAAAGAAGCAAAACAGAATTTCTAAAGACTGTCAAATTGTAAGATAGGAAGTCTCATTACGAGCTGGCCTACCATGATCATCAAGATGGAAGTGAAGTGGCATTCCCATTAGGGCCACCACACCTGGGAAACGGTCTAAAAGGTATATCAAACAAATAATCCTTGGAACAGGAGGTCTCACCATGAGCCGGCCTACCCACTATTTGCTCCTTCCTCGTGAATGGCATTATGACTAACTGGTCACCAAGCCAGCATAGTGGCCTACATTTTGACATTGCTCAAACGCTTCCTCGCATACACAAAGGACTATGGTTCCAGGGGTGAAACAAACAACTCTGCCAAGGTTATGGACACCTGTCGGCAGCAGACCACTATTAATGGTATTGAAGTCATATCTTTACACCAATAGGTAAGAAGATTACATCCTTTTGCTTCTTATGCCGTGATAATTAAATTATATAATATTACCCAACCATATAGTGCATAACTATATATTATCGCCAATCATTACGAAGCTACTGACAGTGATCGCATGAGACCTTCTATTTATGGCAAATGTCTTATCCCCGAACTTCCATCAAATCACCGCAGTCCCATAATATTAAAAGCGATCTAACTTTTTACCTCGATTTCAGTATTAGGCTATTTTTTGGCGAACATGTCATATATCCATAAGCCGTTCCATAAAGACCTAGTGGCAGAACAGACGCTGCTCCTTTATTTGACGGCTGGGACAGCCTATCATATTGCGGGGGGGGAGGTAACCTCATCATTCCCCAGAGTACGTGTTAGTCCGCTATTTGAGAAAATTTTGTACTCAAGCACGGCATGGCTCAACGGTATGATCTTTTGCTATTTTTGTTTTTCTTCTGCATGAGCTGACATTCGAAGTTATTTCCATAGCATATGCTGTTGCATTCAAATTTGAACGAGGAACATGCTACCAACTTCTTTGCGCTTCAACAAACAGCTGCTGTTCCTTTGAAAATTGGCAGTGAAGCTATGGGAGGAAGGTCAGTCCGCCGAGAACCGCAAACATTAATTGTTTCGGCTGCAGCCTGAAGAATCCTAAAAAGAGCAGGATGGTTGACCTATTTCAACCGCCTGGAGGAGTCTAATGAAACAGTAGCAAGAAAATTTTTACAGAACTTACAGGAAGAATACTCCACAGTAAGAGGAAGGCGAATCGAAGTCACCAATGACATAATAGCAAGAGTCACGGGACTACCGGCCACGGGACCAGTATGGACAATAAAGAAGGAAAGGTTGCAGAAGATTTTGGAAATCTTTCAGGATGAGGGTCAGAAGTTGACAATCCGAGGAAAGGGGGTGCTACCAGCAACGCTAGGAGAGCCATGGGCGGAATTGGCAAAAATCATCCAAAGCTACATCACTTGCGAAGGTAGAAAATACGTGGTAAGACCATGACATCTTAAACTCCTAGCTGTCTTAAAACAAAAATGTTCTGTGAATCTGCCTGCATTGTTGAATTCACTATTGCATGATGTCGTACGAAGTATGAAGAAGGCACAGCATGTAGAATCAGTTATTAGCCACCACGGATTAATCCGCTTGATAGTAAATTACAATCTTACCCAGCAGCAGAGCAGCTGGGAAGAACTAATTACTGTCATCGATAAAGGGATGACCACATCTGGACGTCCAAAAAAAAGAAAATGAGTTAATAACACACCCCAACGTCCAGAGAAATGAAAACAGGACACTTACACAGAAGTGCAACCTGAAAAACAATATGAAAAACGACTCGAAAGGCGGAAACATGACGTTGTTACACTCGAACAACCAGAAAAGCGTAGAAAGTCAGCAAGGCTCGCAGGGTTACAAGGAGGGCTGGAGAAGCCCCAAGCAAGCACGAGCCAAGCAATAGAAATCGAAGATGAGTAGTCTGTAGAAACAGAAACAGAAGAAGAAAGCAGTAAGGAAACAAAGCAGTCTGCAGAAACAGAAACAGAAGAAGAAGGCAGCAAGGAAACAGAGCAGTCTGCAGAGACAGAAACAGAAGGAGAGGATGCCGAGGAAGAAGAACAGTCTGCAAAAACAGAAACGGAAGAAGAAGACGTCAAGGGAGAAGAGCAGTTTGCAGAGGCAGAAACAGAAGAAGGAAAGGAGGATCCGGAGCAATCTGTCGGGAGAGGAGAAGAACAAAATGACCAGACTGAAGAAAAAGGAGACGAAAAGGAAGAAGTTGAGCAGTTCGAGCAGGAGGAGGGAATGGAACAGCAAGAAGGGAGCCCACTACAAGACTCGTTAAGGGAAGATGAATTGGCTGACATTTTGGCCAATATGGGCGAATATGGCCAACCCCTGAGTCCATCAAACCTCCATGCCGAAGAGAAAACCCAGGAGAAAGATGCACTCGAGGAATTGCATGAAGAAGAGGCAGAAATAGAAAACTTGCCCGTTCACAATGAGAAGATATTAGAAAATGCTGAGCAGGAACAACCCGTTCCTAGTCAGAAGCCACCAGAGGAAAGTCCGGAGGAAATAAGGGCAGAAGAGGAATCAGCCCAAAAAATAATGGAGCCAAGTAAGGTTCTTACCCCGGAACAGTTACCTCAGGAAGAAAATCAGGAAGTTAGCCACAATCCAAACCGCAACGAACAGCATGTTGTTCCTTCGGAAGAGATGATGGAAATAAGGGAATTACAAAGGGAAAAGTGGACATTGTTGAACATAATATCCCAGCTTCACCAACAGATTAGGATTCTAAAAGCAAGACAAAGGGTGAAGGGGACTTCAAGAAGAAAAGGTCTGACCACACCAGTAAGGCCCCTTAAGGGCAGGAGGCGGAGGACCAGAAGCCGTACCACTGCTCAAAACCCTGACAGAAGCCAAACTGCTGTTCCGAATGAAGTTGAAAAACAAACTGCTGTTCCATTTGAAAAGGAACAACAGTGGGCTGGAGTTCGTGTTAAAATTGAAAAGGATGATAAGATGATTCAGACGAAGGCACCACCATTGGGAGTAATAAGGGTTCTGAACTCGAAACAGCGTAATAAGAAAGTTCAAGTAAAGCTCCTGGCCTCCACGGATGCATGGAAGAAAGACCCGAAAACAAGAACCCTCCACCAACATTTGAAGCAGGCCCAGCAAGAAGTAGAAAAGCTCAGGGAGCAAATGGTCCCCCGAGAAAAATATGAAGAATTACAACAGCAGCTAAGGAATGTCAACTTATCTGAAAGCCAAGATTTCGAAGGATGGCAAAGAGAACAGGAGAAAGTTGCCAAGGTAACCCGTAGATTAGATGTAGTTATCAAACAAATGGATACCTTGTGTTCTTTATATAATGACGTTCTAGCATGTAGATCCCCTGCCAAAAATTATGCCCTATTTTTAATGGAGAGGTATTTACAATTGGAAATAAAGGCTGTCAAAGCAGGCGCTCCTATACAGATTAACACTATTGACGATTTCATAAACTGCTGTAAACATTACGGGGTGAAAGTGCAGAGAGTATTATGTGAATTTTACTTGCATAACCTAATACTAGAACAAGAGACTGAATTGAACCTAGCCCCTTTTGTTGGAGACATTCAATTGCAAGCATTTATCTCATTTGCAGTTAATCAAATTAAATGGCTCAAAGCTTATAATGCTTTTCAAAAACAAGAGAACGGATTAGATCTTTGGGTAAGAGCCGAGCCTAGGGATCCAACGCAGTTATGGAGGAGTCATAGAAACCTTATGAGGGCTCCAGGAGTGATTGAAGCGCTAGGACCCATGCATGAGGCAATCATTCGGCAGGGACTTGAATACTTTTCCTCTATTAAGGACCCTGCCATTAATGCAGCTAAATTTCGATATCAAGTATCTAATCCGAATATTCAGTTCAGAGAACCATTTAAATACGAGAACTTTAGACTTGCTGCTAGCCGTTTTCCCCTCTATGGTGAAATTGTTTTGAGGGCAGGACCATCCTGGTTAGGATATAGGTTCCGGAGTCCAATCATTTGGCATCCAGCACCCGGATACCAAGCCCTATATGAGATGCCTGAGGGTCAGACAGGCCACTTCTTTGATTATTTAGTTTCGCATCACGGCTGTAGACCCTCACATGAGATTCCATCTCCAGCTTACTCACTCACTGCATTGCATATCAACTACAATGTTTTCATGAGGTCATGAAAAAGGGTAAGCTGGGGGGTGTGTAGAGTCTCAAAGAAGGTATGTTTTGATGGTTATTTCAGTATCTTTTTCATTAGGATATATGAGCCTTTCTGCATTTTAAACTTAGATAATAACGAGACACGTGAGGTTAATATGAAAAATTGATAATTGTCGTTCTTACGTGCAGGAAGGAGGAAAAGCAGAAATTAGCCATCTCAAAGGGAAAGACAAAGAGGAGCTAACTACTGTACCTTTGACGGGAAACTGCAAACAGACCAGATCAAAATGGACCAACCCAGAAAAGCAAGTGAAGATACCAGTTCGGAGCAGAAAAGGAAAGAAGTGACTCAGGGTTACTGACTCTGCGAATCCCTCAGGATCTTAGATCCTGAGGGATCGCTATTTTATCTATTTTTGTATCTAGATATCTCCGTCATCATCCTTATATAGGAGATAGCATTGTTGGGTATAGGGGAGGTTCTGCTGTAATTCCTTTTCACCAGATCAAAACTATGATCTTTATGTCCTGTTAAGACTCGCTTTGCTGTAAAGTTTATTTCATGCATTAATACAGACTTGGTTACTTTTTTATCTTTGGTCCTGGATCAACTTTAAGTGGTGTACCCCTGAAGGCTAAGGGCCCGTCACTGGAGGACACTTTCTCTTGTACCATTACGCGTGGTGTCTGTGTGGTTGGTTCATAGGCGTAATCTGGTAATCTGTTGTGTTTTATGAACGTTATATTGCACGCTATGTTATGTTTAACTTGTTTAATGTTCCTGCAAATTGAAGTATTATATTGACACTGCATTATGTTACCAATTCATTAAAGTGTTGATTAATCTCTACAAGATATTATCACTCCAGTACAGAGTTCATGGTGGTTGTGTTTTAGCAGTATGACAGTTATCTTGAGAAGTCCGATTTCAGATGATTATTGAATATTACTGTTTATATCTTGAGATGCAATCACATGCGTTTATTCAGATCAATAACAGAAGCATGTTTTTAGGGTTGTAATTCTTTTGAGACTGCAGGATTGATTTTTTGATTGGAGTGGTTAGATAGAATCACAGCTTGATGAACTTGGTTATTTCTTATTCCAGTTGCTGTTCCATTTTTGAATTGCTGTTCCATTTCAATCGCTGGTCTATTTCAAAGATTGCTGATTTGTCGTTTCATTTATTTGCCATTTCTTAAGGATAGACTTAGGCTGTAGTGAGTGTCAGCTTCTGCTATTTGGCTCCCAGACCTCTGATCTGCTCCCATCAGTTATGAAAGGGACAGGTTATTGCCACCAAACCCTTGGCTGATGTGCTGTTCTATTTCATCGTTATTTCCTTTATGTGCCATTTCATTTATATTCATCAAGGACGATCTCAGGCTGTAGTGAGCCCCAACATCTGCTACCTAGCTCCCAGACCTCGGATTTGTTCTCATCAGTTATGAAAAGGATGGGTTATTGCTACCGAACCTTCGACTGATGCAATGCTTGGTGTGATTTAGCCTTTTGAAGTAGTTAAGTTGTAGACATGCAGCCATTTACTTTTGTAGCCTTTAGGTAGCTATACTACGAGCATTACTCTGACAAGTGCTAAGCCTCAAACTGAGACACTCTTTTGAAATAGCAAGACGTTACCGGATTGACATTCTAATGTAAGGTAACTAGAGGTGAAAGAGACCCTTTTTATAGCTCTACAGTGTCCGAAGCACAGCGAAAAATAGAACAGTTAGAACAACAACTATCAATACAACGGTAGACAAACAATCAATTAAATGAGCAATTGCTCAAAGAGAAGCAAAGGATAGACTTGAGCGTAGTATAGAAACAAAAGGAATTGTCTGAAGCATTGTCCAGATTGAAGGTGATGAATGAACAAATGAGCAAGACCAAGGATGAGCAAATCGCTTAATTGTCACAAGAAGTAGAAAAGTTCAAGAGTCTTTCTCAATTAGCAGAGTTCAGAACCGAAGCTCTACAAATCAATAAGGCATTGATTACACAGCTAAAACTACTATGTCATAACATTTGTCTAGTTGATCCTCTTTGTGAGATTACTACATCAATAATTGATAAATCAGTCGATGCCAGGCAGGATTTAGAACAGGCCGATGAGACCTTAACCAGCTTTCTTGCTTGGCAAGACACCAGTGAAGGACAAGCCGCGAATCTGCCCAAAATTCTAGAGTCACACAAAGACATCCTTTTCCTAGAATGGCAGTCACAACTGATGAAGGCAGAGAGAGAAACCTCAAGATGTCGATTATCTACCAGTAATTTAATTGAATTGGTCAATGACACTCTTTATCTGTCTAACATGATTTCACAGTGCAATCTAGGTAAATTGACATCGGCCAAAGCCTTGGAACAAACATGCAATCAAGAATTGGAAAAGAATGGAAGACTAATTGCTGGCATCCAAAGTTTAACTTGGGATGCATTTTGGTTTTCCTTAATTAAACCATACAGTGAGAAGGCTGCACTCAAATTTTTAACTGATGCCATCAGTTGCATGATTCCCGAGATCCATGATGCCACATTTTCAGCCCAACTGCATTCTATTCTAAGTCGCCCTCTAAAATTGCAACTGATGCTTGATATCTGCCAGCTCAAGCCAAAGGGAGATCATCCGAAACAATGAATCATGCTGCCGACTGAAGACAAGCCGATTTTGAGAAGATATTCATAATATAGTTGTACCAATTAATAGCATTTTTATTTTGTAATTAGTTAGCCTAATTAGTATTTATAGGCCATTTCATGCATTTAGAAAAGTTCCTCAGTTTTTGTATAAACTCAAATCAGTAAGTCTCACTATTGTGGTTATGATCTATTTTTTATGAAGACTGGGCCAGCATTCTGAATTTTATTCAAGAAAGCTTTGATGACATGTGAACTATTGCCTTTTGTGGAAGTGTTTCTAAGTCAGAAGAAGGAATTTGAATGCGATTGATATCAGGAGTGATCCAAATAACATATGGTACTATTATCTATGCTCTTGTGTCATTCTTTTATGTGAATCGACATTTGTTTAATCTTGCTATCATTGGATATATGTATGTGTTTTAACAACAATCCTTGTACTTTTCACTATTGAATGTCTAAGGACTGTTATTCTTTCAATCATATTTATGTCTGTGATATATATGAAGGATAGTGTAATAATTCTTGCTTAATTGCTTTGTTCAACTATTTGAATTTAGTAATTATCATATGAATAGATATATTTTTTTACCAATAGAGTCATCTATATGGCTGTTTGTGAATGAAGACCATCAAAAGTTACACTAAAAGCAGAAATTTACCAGGATAGGGTAGTTGTTTATAATGTTACTTTTAGATTAAATCATTCATCCATTATCATTAGATATGAAAGAATCAACCACTTATCCATCTTATTTACTAATCATTGGGAAACTGGTCCCATCATTTCCAGTTAGAGCCACCACAAAAAACGGAAAAGGAGTTGCCTTTAAGGTCCAGACCGGGTGGTTATCCTCGATGTTGTTGCAGCGATTTTCGAGGCATCAACACTTTTGGTGCTGGAAGGAGGGCATGAACTGTGAATGGCGAGAAAATCCAAACTTATAACCCGTTCTGAGAGTAAGTCTCCCTCCACCTCACCTCGGACCTCCCGTTTGCATACTGGAACCCCAGTATTCAAACGAGAAGAAGAGGAGTCAACCACCACTGCTCAAACCCACCATACTTCAGAATGATTAAGTCTTGAGTCCCCTAAAGTTCAGTCTCTCATCAATAAACTTCAAGGCTTTTCGATATCACCACAGAAATCTGAGGTATCTCAAGGCAGTGAGACTTCGCAATTTAATCTACCTCACCCTCTCACCAGACTTCAGAGTGGAAAGCTCGGTATTGAACCTACTGAGTTGCCTTTACCTAAAAGGAAAAGGGAAAAAAAGAATACTGAAGGATCTGAAAGTGAAACTTTCTCGTCATCATCCTCCATCTCATCTTCTCCAGTGTGAAGTCAGCCATCCACTCCTCCATTACATATTGTTGTTCAACAGGGATCAACAACTTCAACATCCCAACCTAGTCAATCCTCAATATCAACTCCTTCCCAAACATCTGGAATTTCATCAGTAATATCATCTTCTATTAGTTTTTCAATGGCTCAAAATCCATGGAATAGTCCTGGTGCAGTCACCATGCCTGCACCATTACACCCATTGCCCGATTCTCCTGAAAAATGGTTACCAAAATTTAATCCAGATGTTGGAACACAAGCCGAAGAACATATTAATAATTTCATGTTATCAGTTAATTTAAAAGGAGTGACAGAGGAAGATGTTGTCGTTAGGCTTTTCCCTTATACCATACAAGGATCAGCGGGATCTTGGTATTTTTCCTTGCCCTTTGGATCCATCACTAGTTGGAACATTTTCCAAGAATAGTTTCTTACCAAGTATGGCGATGATGGATCTTTAGCAACATTAATTAATGATCTCTTGAATCTTAGGATAGAATCTAAAGAACCTATCAAGGAATTCAACTCACGATTTAATAAACCCTTGAATAATATTCCAACTGCCTCTAAACCAAGTGAGCAAATCAGAAGCGAATGGTATATAATAGCCTTACCTTCAAATATAGCTATTTTTGTAGACAGGGCTGCAAAACCAACTTTAGCTGAAAACATGAAAGAGGCACTTGCTGTAGAGAAACACATTATTTCCTTAGAAAAGAAGGCTGCTCTTGAAGATAGGAAATCCAAAAGAGTTTCTTTTAAGGATGATTCAAAGAAGAAAACCCCTAAAGATCCATATGATATGGAAGGTTTACAAAAATTCCTCAAGACTATGTCAAATGAAATGGTCGAAATCAAGAAGCAAGTAGCTGAAACTTCAACAAAAAGGCCATTCAGAAATTTTAAGAAACCTGAATCAAAACCACCAAATACTATATCCAACGTACACTCAGATCTCGAAGAGGAAGAAGAAGATGAAGCAGTCTTGTCAGCCATAGAACCTGAAGAAGAAGAAACTATTGAATGCCATGGGATGTGGGATTTTATTTTACCCAACTCCAATATAGAAAGCGAACAAGAAGCTTTTCCTGTGACTACCAGAAGTAAAGGTACTCCTGAACCTCCTCAGGCAACTTCGAAGAAAAGGAATGCAGGTACCACTACTACCAAAGAAAAAGTTCCCACAAAGAAAGCTGCACTAATACCATCCCAAAATCAGCCATCATCTTCAAATCTACCTTCAACATCTAAGACATTGGTAGTTACAGATTCTATGGACTACAATATTATCGAAGATATGAAGAAAACTAAGGCAAGTATTACCATGTTTGAACTTAGCAAACTCAAGCATCAACAGAAATAACTTCTCAAAGAGCTAAATGACGTGCCTTCTTCACCTCTTCCTAATGATGTGCTATCTAAAGCTGCTAATGATTCAGGCCAACCACCTCCTGGTAGAGTGGAAGCTACAGATGTGGTCTTAATTGGGGATAGATCAAATTCTCATACGCCTTTCCTCTTAACCTATGATATCTATAATAGAAATCTACACAACTGTTTGATTGACTCAGGGGCTTCCTCTAATATAATGCTAGCTTCAGTTTGTTCAAAACTGAAAATTGAACCCCAAAAGTCTGCAATTCATATTGTACAGTTGGATAGAACTAAGGTCCAGGTTTTAGGGGAAATCAACTCAGTGACTATCAGGTTATCAGCTGATCCTAGAGTGGTTCAAAAAATTGATATTTTAATCGCTGATATACCTGAATTCTATGGGTTGATTTTAAGTAGAGATTGGTCTGAAAAACTCCATGGTTATATTTCCACCGATTGGTCCCATATGTGGTTACCTTATAAAGGAAAGCCAAATCAGATCAAGATCGATCGAGAGAAACACATGACCCATACTGTTACTGAGTTTGAACAAGAAAATCAACCAATAGCATTTAATAACAATATTTTGGGGAACTATTCATCTGAATCATTCTTTGGCAATTTCACTGCCCAACCATCTCCTTTCCCGGTTAATAATTTCTCATCTCAGATCGAAAACTTTTCACAAACAGATAGGTCTAGATGTGTTAATACTGCTGAGGAAACTGTAAATAAAATTGTTGATAATTCTTTATTTTGGTCACTATATTTTGACGGGTCTAAATCCAGTGAAGGTGCAGGAGCAGGATGTATTTTAGTTAGTCCTAAGGGAGAAAAAACTATGTTATCATGCAGATTGGAATTTGAATGCACAAATAACACAGATGAGTATGAGGCCTTAGTTCAAGGACTCTACAAAGCAATTGGTCTCAAGGTTCAATACTTGAAGGTGTTTGGTGATTCAGAAATTGTTATTAAACAGGTTAGAAATTCAATTGATTGCCTTTCTAGTCATCTCAAACACTATCAGTATTAGGTCCAGGAACTCATATCTCATTTTTTAGCATTCAACATTTCTCCCATCCCTAGGTCTCAAAATTCAACAGCAGACCTACTATCTAATGTTGCCTCCAAAGTCCTTCCATCCTAAGATTATAGCCCGGATAGATTTTCAGTAGAGTTAATTTTTAGACCATCAATTCCCAATAATGTCACTAATTGGCGAGTGTTCAATCATGGTGAAGACATTTTAAACTTCTTGACTTCTGACAAGTCCTATGATGACCAAATCATTGATGAAAGTGATCATGACCTTCAAATGAAAGAAAAGCAAGAGGAAAACTCAATACCAAAACTAGTGGTCAAGCTTGAAGATCTTTATGATATTAAGGACATGTTTAAACAAGTGACCAATTCAAAACTCCAGAGTTCCACTTTAAGATTTGAATTGATAAACCTAGGTACTGAGGAAAACCCTCAAAGCATCAATTTGGGACTAGGACTTTCTTTAGAAGAAAGAACAACATTCATTAGACTGTTAACAAAAAATAAATGTGTCTTTGCTTGGAAATATGATGATTTGAAAACATACGATGCATCAATCATTCAACATACTATTCCAATGCTTTCTAAACAAAAACCAGTGCAACCGAAGTTAAGGAAGATTCATCCTAACCTAGAGAGTCAAATAAAGGCTGAATTAAATAAACTCTTGAAGGCTAAGATAATTTTTCCTGTTAGACATTCAAATTGGGTATCCAACATGGTGCCTGTTAGAAAGAAAAGTGGCGATATCAGGATTTGCATCGATTTCAGAAATCTTAATAAGGCGAGCCAAAAGGATAACTTCCCTTTATCTACCATGGAGCAGACAGTACATTCAGTAGCTGGTTCTGAACTAATGTCCTTTTTAGACGGTTTTTCAAGATATAACCAAATTCTGGTTCATCCTGATGACAGGCTTAAAACTACCTTCAGAACTAAGTGGGGAACTTATGCTTACCAAAAAATGCCTTTTGGACTTATCAATGCAGGAGCTACATTTCAAAGAGCCATGGACATAGCATTCAAAGGATTGTTCAATAAATCAGTAGTTGTCTATTTAGATGATATTACTGTATTTTCCAAGAAAATGTCCAATCATTTACATGATTTAAAACAAATCTTTGAATGTTGTAGAAGGTATGGTATCTCTCTTAATCCAAAGAAGTCCATTTTTGCTCTTAATCAAGGAAATCTTTTAGGCTTCATTGTTTCAAAGGATGGTATCTATATTGATCCAGACAAAATTAAAGAGATTTCTGAAATTGCATTCCCTCATAATAAAAAATCCATGCAGTCATTTTTGGGTCAAATTAACTTTTTCAAAAGGTTCGTTCCAGATTTTTCCCAGATTATTTTACCATTGCAAATGATGATTAAGAAAAATTCTATGTTTAAATGGGGACCTGTAGAAAAGGAGGCATTGGATTCAATTAAACAATCAATAATTAACACCCCTGCTTTAAGCACTCCCAATTTTTCAAGTCATTTTATACTATATACCCTCACATCTGCTTCGTCTTATGCAGTAGTGTTGACTCAAATTAATGATCAAAACTTGGAAGCACCAATTTCGTTTTACAGCTCAAATCTTCAAGGTGCTGAACTCAATTATTCGGAAGTTGAAAAAAAAGCCTTCGTTGTGTACAAAGCCATTAAACACTGCAGGCCCTTCCTTTTGAAAGCTCACACAAAAGTTATAGTTCCTTTTTTAGCAGTAAGACAATTACTAGTTCAAAGGGAATTAGGAGAAAAGAGAGCAAATTGGGTCACAAAATTACAAGAATATGACTTAAAAATCAAGCCAGCAAAGATTGTCAAAGGCCAAGGTTTTTTCAAGTTGTTAGTAGGAGCATCCAACATTCAAGAACCTGAAAGTACAGAGGATATTGAAGAAAACAATCAGATAAGTATCACGGATCTTGAATCACAATATGCAGATATGATTTTCTATTTAAAAAATGGGTACGCTCCTTCTAATCTCTCCTATAAAAACAAACATCCCATTAGATTAAAAGTGAAAAACTTCACAATTGTAGATGATGTATTGTTTAGGCGAAATTATGATTCAATTTTATTAAGATGCCTAGAAAAACCTGAAGCACAAAAAGTTTTGCAGGAACTACATGATGGACCAGTAGGAGGACATTTTGGAGCTGACACAACGACTCACAAAATTATTCACGCTGGGTATTATTGGCCCACCTTGTTCAGAGATACTCATGAATATGTAAGGAAATGCTAGAGTTGTCAAACATCCTGTGGGAGACAAAGAAAGCCAACTTTCCCTTTGCAACCAGTCAACATTGAGCAACCTTTTGAGCAATGGGGATAGGACATCACTGGAGAAATCACTCCCCATTCTTCTAAATAGTATAAGTATATCCTTACTGCCACTGATTACTTTACTAAGTGGGTTGAAGCAATTCCTTTGAAGACAACGAACTCTGAGGCAATCATGGAATTCATAGACCAATTCATTATTACCAGGTTTGGTGTCCCAAATGCTCTTGTTTTTTATAATGCATCTTATTTCTCTGGAAATTCTATATTTGAGTTCGCAATCGAAAGGGGATTTAAATTGAAGTATTCTGCAATTTACTACCCCCGGGGTAATGGTTTGGCAGAATCCACCAATAAAAACCTTATTAGAATTATTAAGAGAACTATTGAGCAGAATCATAAAAACTGGCATAAATCTTTGATATTTGCACTATGGGCTGATAGAATAACACAAAAGGCCTCCATAGGCACTTCTCCATTTAATCTAGTGTATGGAAAGGAAGTTGTCATACCAGCAAATCTAGAACTTCCATCTCTAACTTTAGTGCAATTTATTGAAGAAAGTCCCTGATCTTCTATTCAACTAAGACATGACCAAATTTTAAAATTAGAAGAAGAAAGGGAAAAAGCCAGGATTATATATGCAAAACACCAGCAAATTATCAAATCATCTTTTGATACAACTTCAACCAGTTCAAAGCAATTACAAGTTGGTGATCTAGTTTTGAAATGGGACAAAGCCCATGAGGATAAAGGAAAACACACTAAGTTCCAGAAAATGTGGCTCGGACCATTTCAAATCAATGAGAAGATAGGCCCTTCTACTTTCATATTGCAAGATCTATCAGGGAAGAGAGATTCTCTTCCTGTTAATGGCCTTATCTTGAAAAAATTCTTCAATTAAGGAGGTAACCCCCTCTCCCTTTGTAAATATTCAATTTTCAGCAAAATATTTGTATATAGCTTATATTTTTTAGGATTTTACAAAATAAAGTTGTAAGAAGCTTTCCATTGGTCTTTGCTATATTGAAAAAATTTCTCAAAATAAATAGTTCTAATATTTTCTTTTAAAGATGGAAGTCTTAAACGAATTGAGAGTTTCTAGAAAATTAGGCAGATTTAGATTCTGAAAGCCCATTTTATTTTTGTGAAATCTTCTCAAGATTTAGAATTACTATAAATCATTTTAATGTTTGTAAATACCCTAAAAACAGTTATCAATACAAAATAGATACTGATTCAATCTTAGCATCTTCAACTCTTATCCTATCATCCATCTTCTCTTAAGGAGAAAATTGTTCATCCCATGCATCAAAGTTTATAATTACTCAGAGTGTAATTCTAAAATATGTATGATACAAAAGATAAGAGGTCTTATTACAAGCCTGCTTACCATGATCATAGGAAAATAGTTCAACTGACATTACCAATACTGCATATCAAAACAGGGTAATGGCTTATAATAATAAGACAAGGGGTCTCATCACGAGCTAGATTGTTTAGTTAAATTACAACCAGTGAATGGCATTGTCAAATAGCTCGCCACCAAACCAGGACAATGGCTTTTTATCTTACAAAATAAGGGAAAAAGAAAAAATGATACAAAAATATGAAGACATATTTTTGGATTCATTCTTTTTAATTATACTCTGAAATGTATGGGATAATGAACGATCAAATGGTTAAAAGGTATCCCTGTCGAAACTATAAACGTTTGCTGGTAGTAGAGGCTCTACCTATGACAAAGGAGTCATTATAAAGCTAAGCTGGAAAAGTTTTTGTTTTATCATTATCAACCAATTAAGGCTAATTTAAAACATAGAATGTGTTTAATTGTAACACGAGAAGAAAATAGTAGAAATAGTTAACATTGCATTCAGAATTTATGATTCCCTAGTTATATTAGAATTTTTTTCTCAGATAAGATTTTCATATTAAGAAAGTTTAAGTATCTTAACATTTCTCAGAGATAACTGTTTCTCCCAGTGAATCGTCAATTGTTGTGTTGTGCAACAACCCCCCATTTCATAAATTTTTTCTTTAAAATCATAATTTGAAATGGGTCCCTTTTAAACATAGATGTGTGAATAAATTGGTATTAACTCATTATTAGAAAAACCCTCATCAAAAGGTCCAATCATGATATATTCCAAAACAAATCTTTTGAACAACAACAAAAAGATGACTTTTAAATAATCATAAAGAGAAACATATATGAAAGACCCATTGAATCACTCCGACCCGAATAGGGAAATCACTATCGGATATCAGGAAAAGGCAAAGCACATCATATATATAAATCACCTACCCCATTCCTTTGATGTGATAAAAGGTATCGCTATCGGCAATCGGTCGTAACAACCCCATACATGAATTGTGACACCTTCAAATCTCCCGATGCGATAAGGCGTATCGCCATCGGTGATCGGGCGATTTCGCAATGGCATAAGTAATATGACCCGAGCCCTTTCCTGATGCGACCAAGGCATGTATTTCGAAACATATTAAAGATTGGCATGCATTATACCACCTTTGGTGATTGAACGATATTTTGGACTCTTATTAAAACCTTCCTGCTCACGCCACCAATAATCAAATGCGATTATCTGCCAAAAATCTAAGCCATGCTTGAATCGATCATTCACCATATAAACGTTATGATGGATATTTAAAAGATCCCTTATCATGATTGACAGGTGAAGTGGTAAATTAATGAAGCAGTTATGCTGAGATTTTCCACTTAGATTCTACCTGGGGCAGTTTCACCATAATATTTGATTATTCACTAATAGATATAACTCTTTCATATTGGATCATGCTACCTATTTCCCTGTATCACGCTGGTTTCATTTCTTGTGCAGAATTCCGTTGAAATAACAAGTTTTAAGCAAATGGGAAAAAAATCCAAGAGATCCGCAGCAGCAGCAGCCCCTACAGTAACAGTCTAGCCCACCAATGACCCAGGACTGAGTAAAAAGGGCCTAATCTCAGACACTAAATGTCTCGGCCTTGGAAATACAAGATGGCAAAGCATATATAATTTAATTGAAGCAGAAAAACGTGAGGAAGTGTCGGAAGAAGCTACTGTCGGCTCAACTAATAAATCAAAAGCCTCCCTGAAAGATTTAGCTGACTCATTTTTGCACAGGATAGTAGCTTGGGAGAAAATTCTTCCATACACTGATGTAGTCAGATGGGTGGTTGAACAAATTCCAGTTTCAAATAGAACATTTTGCACAGCTGATGGAAGAATTTTTGGTTCATTTCAGCGTGATGACTTAAGGAATATGTATCATTTGCCCGAACCCAAAAAGTAATACAACAAAGCCTTTCTGGAGAAATTTTCAGCGGAGAACGAGACGGAGTCAGCCCCAATTAGGCAATGGAGATAGAATCCCGCAAAGCATAAACATGAATCATCGGGTAAGTACTCCGTGGATTCCTTGTCATCTCCTTACTGTTATGCTGGGGCAATGATGTGTAGGATATGGGGAATGTATGATTCAGCAAAGTTTACTATCAAAATGGTTCCTTTAATGGAAGCAGTTGTTACTAGCTATGTCATGGATTGGGTGAATATATTGTCTAATAATTAGCCTCTCCAATTCTTGATTTTAGATTCAATTCACGCAAAACCACTAGGACCGTTCCCCCTTTCTATTACAGTGCTTATGTTATGGATATGCTTTGCTTTAATTTTGAATACCCGGTACTTGGGTGGAGATGGACACCACAGGACCCTAAGCCAATCCACATTTATCATCAGATGTTATGGAAGGTGCATTATAAAGACCACTTGTATCAGATTTGTAATGGTTTCATGTTACCCATCTATTATGCCATTTTTGATAAGCCTGCTCCAAGGATTTCCGAGGAGGTAGAGATTGACTTGATCTTTGTGGGGAATTGGTTCGGGGAAGACAAGTTCACATATATAAGGGTGTATGGTAGCCTCACAAGACCCCATGTCCTTCCATTGTATGTACCTGATAAGCTGTTGGCGCGAGAGGCGCGAGAGTAAGCTTACCAACTAACAACAACAGGAACATCCAAAACCCTTAGTACTTCTAAAAAGCAGTCTTGGCCTATATTTCCTTTGAGATGCGATGTTTATACTCTACATGATTACAAACATTCGGAGAAGGAGAGAAGAAAAATAAATATGCTCAATCTTGCAACCATCCCTAACAAGCAATTCGATCCACGGAAGGTTGCCTATAATGTGCTTGAACAAGCTAAACTTACAAAGTTCGATCATGAAAAAGATGAATTTGATGACCTGTTTTCTTCAGCAGAATCATTGTCTCAGGTGAAAACATTGGCCAAGATGAAATGTAATGATGAACGACTGGTAGAATTCAAAAGGCTCGAGAACAGAGATTGCAAACTCTGCCTCTAGACTTATTGGCTACTACACCAAAAACTAAGTCAAGCGAGCCTGAACAGAAGATTATGGACAAAACTCTTGCTATAGAGAAAATTCCCGAAAAGGGAAAAGAGCCAGAACAAGAAATAGAGTAGGAGAAAAAGAAGAAATAGGACAATGAAATTATCGATCTAGAGGCTCAAATTGATCCCAAACTCCTCAAAGAGTGGCAACAATTTGACTCTATTATAAGCAATCCCGAGACTTCACAAGGATTCGGCACACCTCAAGTAACAGTCGATCAACAAACAACAATAACTACGGTTCCAATTGAAGGGACCAGCGGCCTATCCACCAGCAAAGATGCAGAAATAATTCCTAAAGATCCATCCGATTAGACTATTTTGCAAATAGAAGACATACCACCATTAGATGTCTTTTACAGCCCCAAACATAGGGCTGTGGTGAAAAGACAGAGGAAAACGAGGAGACTTGATCAATCTTCCCTTTTACCAGACCAAATAGAGATGGCTAATGTGGTGTGGAAGGAGGAATTTAACCCTTCCGATGACCTTACAAAACTTTCTGAGTATGTCGGAGCTTATTCAGTAGCCACCATGGATAAGGCCTTCGAAGTAAGCAATCTACTTAAGGAAAAAGATCAAACAATTGTTCCATTGCAGTCACAGGTGTCCAAAGCATAATGAAAAATAGAACAGTTAGAACAACAACTTGAGCGCAATATAGAAACAAAAGGAATTGTCTAAAGCAATGTCCAGATTGAAGGCGATGAATGAACAAATGAGAAAGACCAAGGATGAGCAAATCGCTCAATTTTCACAAGAAGTAGAAAAGTCCAAGAGTCTTCCTCAATTAGTAGAGTTCAGAACCGAAGCTCTACAAATCAATAAGGCATTGATTACACAGCTAAAACTACTATGTCATAACATTTTGTTGGAAATAATACTGAGAGGGGGGGGGGGTGAATCAGTATTATTAAAACTTTTCAATATACCATCCAAATTTATACTTCAACTTATTCTTCAGATATTGATTATTAACTTATGCATAATAATGAACAAGAACATGAAAAATAGATAGTCACACCATAGAACACCAGATATAAGGTGGAAACCCAATGTGGGTGAAAACCACCTGCTGCAATATGTCTCTATCTTCTTTCAATTAGAAACTTCTTTTACAATGATTTTGTACTGGTGCAGTCCTTTACCAATACGCATGCTACAACCTACGGAGAGCTACAACTCTCTCTTGTTTTCCAGTTTCTCCTGGAAGGGAGCTACAACCCCCTACTTCTTTTTTTTTCTCTAGTTAAGACTAACCTAAGTACCCACGGGGGATTTGAACCGGTGACCTATCGCAAGGAGTGCCTTAACAGCGCACCCATTCACCATCAATCCAAAGCCCCGTGGGCCAACCCCCTACTTCTTTTCATTCAAGGACCACTTTTCATTAATTTTCAGACTGGATCCAAGAACATCAAATAAACATCAAGTACATGTGAATCAACCAATCTCCTTATACAATCAAACCAATGAGCCACCCGAACTTCTTAGAATGCTGTAAACAGAAAACCAACACCAGTATCCTAAACCCAGAACACAGCATCAAATAGAAAATAGGTAGCCAACAAATATTTCAAAACAGGTCCGCAACTTCACCAATATAAACCTGCGGATACCCGCACTTCATCTTCAGCTGTTCTGCGTATACCCGCACTTCGTCTTCTGTACTGCGTACCCCGCACTGTGCCTTTAGCTGCGCTGCATATACCCGCACTGCGCCTTCTTCTGTACTGCGCACCCCGCACTGCGCCTTTAGCTGCGCTGCGTATACCCGCACTGCGCCTTCTTCTGTACTGCGTACCCCGCACTGCGCCTTTAGCTGCGCTGCGTATACCCGCACTGCGCCTTCTTCTGTACTGCGTACCCCCGCACTCTTGCTTTGGATCGCCTGCGAACCTCTGATTAGGGCCAATTTAATAGTCCTCCAATGTACTACAGACAGTCAGATCCACAAATCTGATCATGCGCCTGAGAGATCACGACTTGGCAAAGATTCGCCTTCAAATTTTACCTTGATTTAGATCTAGCTCTTAAAACTGATAACCCGAAATTCAGATCTTAAGATATTCAACTTTTCAAAGATACATTAGCCAAGTGATCTCCTTCCCTATTTATAGTCAAGCCCTTATTCACACCATGGGACAAAACCATCAATAACCAATACAAGGGATCCAAACTGGGGCTAAAATAGATCCTATACCACGGGCCAAAACCATAGAATCAAGAACGGCGAGATAAATACCACGGGCCAAACATAAGAAACCCCACGTGAGCGCGCTTCTCTGCCTTGAAGTGAGTGAACTGGGGGTCCGCACCTCATGAACGGGTAACCTGCGGATATGAACGCACTTCCTGGCCGGCGTACCTGCGGGTCCGCACCTTTTGAACCATTCACCTGCGTACCTCTTAATTTCTAACATTTTGAGAGCCTGAACAGAGCATTGCCACTTGAGTGAGTTGCCATCAAGTACAACACCTGTAACATAGAGCCATACCAGAATCATAATGCCAACAATCTCCCCCTTTGGACTTGATGGCAACCTCAAGATCCTCAACGTCATTCTCCCCCTTTGACATCAAGGGCAAAGGGTTATGCTCCCCCTAAGAACATGCTCCCCCTGACTATAAACCAGATCTGCAAAGAAGCACCATAATCCACCAAACACCATGAAAGAGATAGAGACATATTGCAGCAATATTCAGACCAGCATCCATGATCTCCTTCTGTACTTCCTCCATAATGCCAACAATGCATTATATGCTCCCCCTGAACCTGTGCAATTCGATCTTCGACCAATCTGCAACCCAGCATATGTACGCATATACCCCAGATGAACCTTGCGTACAACCAACAATCAGAAGAGATTCAATCAACAAGATGATGCATCAACAACCCCCAGCTTTTGCCTGAGGTATTCAAAGGTCTCCCTGGGCAATGGTTTGGTGAGTATATCAGCAACTTGTTCCTTAGAAGGAACATACTCCAACTTGACCTTTTGTTCAAGTACTTGTTCCCGGAGAAAATGATACTTGATCGGTATGTGCTTGGTCTTTGAATGCATGACTGGGTTCTTTGAAATGCTGATTGCACTTGTATTATCACATAAGATGGAGATGGGTGGTATACAAGTGATTTGAAAATCTTGCAAGGTCTGCATCATCCAAAGGAGTTGAGTGCAGCAAGATGCAGCAGCAACATATTCCGCTTCAGTTGTAGACAAGGCAATCAAACTCTGTTTCTTGCTGAACCAAGATATTAATCTGGAACCCATAATGAATGCGCCACCACTTGTGCTCTTCCTGTCATCGACGATTCCGGCCCAATCTACATCTGTATAAGCATGAAGTGTGAGATCTGTATCTCTAGGATACCATAAGCCATAATTTTGAGTCCCTTGAAGATATTTGAAAATTCTCTTCACTACCTGAAGATGAGTTTCCTTTGGATTTGCCTGAAATCTTCCAACTATTCCCACTGCATGCATGATGTCTGGTTGGGTACCTGTCAAATAAAGTAGACTTCCAATCATAGATTTGTAGGTTGGTTGATGCACTGTTACTGATTCATCATTTGCACTGAGGCTACATCCTGTGACCATGGGTGTACATACTGGTTTAGCATCTTCCATGCCATATTTCTTCAAAATCTGCTTGAGATACTTGGTTTGAGACAAGAAGATTCCTCCTTCCTTTTGTTGAATTTGCAAACCAAGAAAATATGTCAATTCTCCAAGCAAGGACATTTCGAATTCTTTCTGCATCACTGAGGCAAAGCTTTGACTCATAGATTCTTCATTGCTGCCAAAGATAATGTCATCTACATACACAATAAGTATTAGCAATTTGTCATTTTCAATTTTTATATAAAGATTGCTATCTGCTGATCCTTTTGAAAAACCTTGTTGATGAAGATATTTGTCCAACCGATAGTACCAAGCCCTTGGAGCTTGTTTAAGACCATAGAGAGCCTTCTTCAGTCTGCATACAAGATTTGGATCATTTCCAAGAATGAAACCATCTGGCTGCTCAATGTATACTTCTTCTTCTAAGTCTCCATTCAAAAAGGCTGATTTCACGTCCATTTGAAATACTTTGAACTTTTGAAAGCTTGAGAGAGCAAGGAACATCGGATGGCCTCAAGTCTTGCAACAGGAGCAAAAGTTTCTTCAAAATCTATTCGTTCTTGCTACGCATACCCTTTACAAACAAGCCTGGCCTTGTTTCTAATTACTTCCCCATTTTCATTCAACTTATTTTTGAAGACCCATTTTGTCCCTATAACATTCTTATCCTTTGGTCTAGGAACCAACTCCCAAGTGTTGTTTTTTTTTATCTACTCAAGTTCTTCATCCATTGCTTTGACCCAACATTCATCTTTGCATGCTTCTTTCACATTTTGTGGTTCAGTGGAAGAGAGTAATGCCAGATATCTTGAAGCTTCTACAATTGTTCTTCTTGTTTGTACACCTGCGTCTTTCTCCCCCAAAATCTGAGATTCTGGATGATTCTTCTAAACATACCTGGATGGAGTCTTCTCTTCTATCCTTATCTGTTCCTCTGGTGCTTCTTGAGGTTCTTCTTCTTCATCATTCTGTCTTTGAGGGTAGTCTTCATCTTCTTCGATATTTTCGTGATTTACTTGCCTAGGAATGTATCCCTTTTCATCAACCACTACATCAATGCTGTCGATAATTCTTCCAAGTCTTTTATTGTAGCACTTATATGCTTTGCTGTGTGGAGAATAACCAAGAAGAATGCCTTCATCTGCTCTAGGTTCAAGTTTTCCAAGTTGCTCATCAGTATTCTTAATATAGCATTTTCTCCCAAAGATTTTGAAGTGCTTTACCGAAGGAGTCTCACCATACCAGAGCTCATGAGCAGTTTGAGTGTTGTTCACTCGGACATTTGTTTTGTTGAGAATAACAACCGCAGCATATGCAGCTTCACCCCAGAAGGTTGTGGGAGTTCCAGACTCATCAAGCATAGCACGAGCCATTTGTTGGACTGTTCTGTTCATCCTTTCCACCACTCCATTTTGCTGAGGAGTTCTAGCTGTAGAGAATTCTCTTCTTATCCCATGTTCTTCACAGAAATAGAAGAATTCATTTGAGGTAAACTCCCCACCTCTGTCAGACCTAAGGCACTTAAATTTGTGACCTGATTCATTTTCAGCCAAGGCTTTGAAGGATTTGAATTTTTCGAATGCTTCGTCTTTGTGCTTCATAAGTCCTAACCAAACAAACCTGGAGAAATCATCAATGAATAATATCAAGTATTCTTCTCCTCGAGGTGTCCTTTTCCTAAATGGACCACATACATCTGTATGGACTAGCTCAAGAGGCATGCTGGCTGATCCTTCCTTCTCCGAAAAGTTAGTTCTGGTTTGCTTTCCAAACTGACTTGATTTGCATATGGTGTTGTCTGGAATTTTGATATCTGGAAGACCACGAACTGCCTGATATTTGCATGCTTTCCTTATTTGTGAAAAGCTTAGATGCCCCAACCCCCGGTGCCATAAGCAGTGTTCATCATCCTTGCTCAAATAGCATTGTTGTTGTCCTTCTTCAAATATGTATAGATTATTTGGAGTTCTTCTACCTTTGATCACTGTTTCACCTGTATTAAGATCATGAACACGACATCCATTTGATCTAAATATTACCTCGGTTCCTTGATCACACATCTGGCTGACACTCAGAAGATTATGCTTCAGTCCATCAACATACAAAACATTTCCAGCTTTGACCTTTTCTTTTAACTGAGCAATGCCTTTTCCTTTTATAGCTGCAGGAGTATCATTTCCAAAAGAAACTTTCTTACCTTTTTCTAAAGCAGAATATGATTCAAGTTTTTCTTTATCACATGTCATATGCTTCGAACATCCACTTTCGATGTACCATAGATTTTCTTGTCCCTCTGCATAAAATGCTATCCCACATCTTTCTGTTTGTGGTTCCTTTATTCTCCATGTTATGGTGCTTGAGGCTTGTTCCTTTGTCTGCTGAAACCTGCTCCTGCATTCAGAATCTTCATGACCAAAGTTATTGCAAATAAAACATTCAACTTCATTTTCAAGAGCCGAAAAGTTTTTATAGATCCTTTTTGTAAACCCGGTCATACTTCTTTGTTTTTGAGCTTCTCTAGTCATGATTGTTTTATATGCAACACATTGAGCTGCTTTGTGACCAAAGTTATGGCAAGAGAAACATTGTCCATTGAAGAAACTTCTGCGATTATCATGTCTACTGGCCAAATGATTGTAATTTCTATTGTCATCCATTTTTGAAGCAAGTTGAGAAGATTTTACCTGTGGCTGGTTGTAGCTTTTGTTCACCCTTAAGATGAATTGCCCCTGGTTTACCTGATAGTCTTTGTTTGTTCTCGATGTAATTCGTCCCTACTTTACCTGGTGATCTCCATTGTGCTTTTGCTCATTCCTTCTTGCTGCATCAAGATAATTCTTTGAGGTGGATGCTTGAGATGTTTCTCCATTATATCCCAGACCTGTGTTGTTTAGTGGAGAACGCTGTACATTGATGATCTCATCCAGAGTTTCAGATCCTTTGACAAACTTAAGATTAATAGCCTTTGTTTTCTCAATTTCTTTTCTAAGGCCAACAATTTCACATTCTAACTTTTCAAGAAGTTTTTCTTTTTCATCAATTTGAAATTGTAGGGTATCAATTATCACATTCTTTTCTTCTATACATGTCTTGAGTCTAGAAATCTCTTCATAAAAGCTATCCACATCTATAGCATCCATGTAATCATCATCTTCAAATGCCATTAAAATTTTATAGTCATTACTTCGTTCATCTTCATCACTATTTGATAGACCATCACTGTCTTCATGAGTGTAGTAGCTTTTCTTTTTTGCATTCTGTTTCTTGTTCCATCTAGCAGGTTCCTTTCCTTTATCAATCTTATCCTTATGAGGACATTTGGCAGCATAATGACCTACTCTTCCACAAGCAAAACATTTAGAAGGTAACTTACCTCTGAACCTTCCAGTACCCCGTTGAAGATTTCTGACAAAATTTGATTCTTCTTCTTCTTCTGGCACGTGACTTGCTTCATAGTAGTCTCCTTTGCCTGAAGCCTTAAAGGCAGCTTCTCTCCTGTCTGATGGACCTCCTTTTCTCATTTCATAGGCAGTTAGAATTCCGTGTAGCTGAGACATAGTAAGAGTTCGTAGATTTTCCTTTTCTTCTATTGCAGACACTTTAGATTCAAACTTGGGGGACAATGATCTTAGAACTTTTTCAACCACAATAGCCTCTTTTATTTCTTCACCCAAGTTTTTCATGCAATTAACAATCTCGTCTACCCGAAGGAAATAGTTAGCCACACTTTCATCATTATAGATTCTGAGATTCTCATACTGAATCCTGAGGGTTTGAAGTTTAGCACGCTTTACCTGTTCATCTCCTTCGTAGCTCAAGACAATCTTGTCCCATATTTCTTTTGCGGATTTATATTGCATAACCTTCACGAATTTTGTTTGAGATAAGCATCCCAGCAGAGTATTGACTGCTTTAGCATTTGTTTCATATTTCTTCTTCTCGGCCAGATCTGTAGGAGTAGTTGAAGGAAAAGTGTAGCCTGTATCTATGATATCCCAAACTTCTGTACCAAGAGATTGAAGATAGGTAGTAACTCTTACCTTCCAATAATTGAAGTTTGTCCCATCGAAAATTGGTGGCCTGATTGATGCTTCCCTCTCGTAGTTGCTGATGATGAATGATCTTCCTTCAAGCGATCAAGCTTCTCTGAAGGACCTGCTCTGATACCAATTGTTGGAAATAATACTGAGAGGGGGGGGCGAATCAGTATTATTAAAACTTTTCAATATACCATCCAAATTTATACTTCAACTTATTCTTCAGATATTGATGATTAACTTATGCATAATAATGAACAAGAACATGAAAAACAGATAGTCACACCATAGAACACCAGATATAAGGTGGAAACCCAATGTGGGTGAAAACCACCTGCTGCAATATGTCTCTATCTTCTTTCAATTAGAAACTTCTTTTACAATGATTTTGTACTGGTGCAGTCCTTTACCAGTACGCAGGCTACAACCTGCGGAGAGCTACAACTCTCTCTTGTTTTCCAGTTTCTCCTGGAAGGGAGCTACAACCCCCTACTTCTTTTCATTCAAGGACCACTTTTCATTAATTTTCAGACTGGATCCAAGAACATCAAATAAACATCAAGTACATGTGAATCAACCAATCTCCTTATACAATAAAACCAATGAGCCACCCGAACTTCTCAGAATGCTATAAACAAAAAACCAACACCAATATCCTAAACCCAGAACACAGCAGCAAATAGAAAATAGGCAGCCAACAAATATTTCAAAACAGGTCCGCAACTTCACCAATATAAACCTGCGGATACCCGCACTTCACCTTCAGTTGTTCTGCGTATACCTGCACTTCGTCTTCTTTTGTACTGCGTACCCTGAACGGTGCCTTTAGCTACGCTGCGTATACTCGCACTGCGCCTTCTTCTGTACTGCGTACCCCGCACTGCGCCTTTAGCTGCGCTGCGTATACCCGCACTACGCCTTCTTCTGTACTGCGTACCCCGCACTGCGCCTTTAGCTGCACTGCGTATACCCGCACTGCGCCTTCTTTTGTACTGCATACCCCCGCACTCTTGCTTTAGATCGCCTGCGAACCTCTGATTAGGGCCAATTTAACAGTCCTCCAATGTACTACAGACAGTCAGATCCACAGATCTGATCATGCGCCCGAGAGATCACGACTTGGCAAAGATTTGCCTTCAAATTTTACCTTGATTTAGATCTAGCTCTTAAAACTGATAACCCAAAATTCAGATCTTAAGATATTCAACTTTTCAAAGATACATTAGCCAAGTGATCTCCTTCCCTATTTATAGTCAAGCCCTTATTCACACCATAGGACAAAACCATCAATAACCAATACAAGGGATCCAAACCGGGGCTAAAATAGATCCTATACCACGGGCCAAAACCATAGAATCAAGAACGGCGGGCTAAATACCACGGGCCAAACATAAGAAACCCCACGTGAGCGTGCTTCTCTGCCTTGAAGTGAGTGAACTGGGGGTCCGCACCTCATGAACGGGTAACCTGTGGGTATGAACGCACTTCCTGGCCGGTGTACCTGCGGGTCCGCACCTTTTGAACCATTCACCTGCGTACCTCTTAATTTCTAACATTTTGAGAGCCTGAATAGAGCATTGCCACTTGAGTGAGTTGCCATCAAGTACAACACCTGTAACATAGAGCCATACCAGAATCATAATGCCAACACATTTCTCTCGTTGAGCGTCTTAGTCAGATTACTACATCAATAATTGATAAATCAGTCGATGCCAGGTAGGATTTAGAACAGGGCGATGAGACCTTAACTAGCTTTCTTACTGGGCAAGACACCAGTGAAGGACAAGCCGTGAATCTGCCCAAAATTCTAGAATCACACAAAGACATCCTTTTCCTAGAATGGCAGTCACAACTGATGAAGGCAGAGAGAGAAACCTCAAGATGTCGATTATCTACCAGTAATTTAATTGAATTGGTCAATAACACTCTTTATCTGCCTAACATGATTTCACAGTGCAATCCAGGTAAATTAACATCGGCCAAAGCCTTGGAACAAACATGCAATTAAGAATTGGAAAAGAATGGAAGACTAATTGATCGCATCCAAAGTTTAACTTGGGATGCCTTTTGGTTTCTCTTAATTAAACCATACAGTCAGAAGGCTACACTCAAATGTTTGACCGATGCCATTAGTTGCATGATTCTCGAGATCCATGATGCCACATATTTAGCCCAACTGCATTCTTGTCTAAGTCACCCTCCAGAATTGCAACTGATGCTTGCTATCTGCCAGCTCAAGTCGAAGGGAGATCATCCGAAACAATGAATCATGCTGCCAACTGAAGACAAGCCGATTTTGAGGAGATATTAATAATATAGTTGTACCAATTAATAACATTTTTATTTTGTAATTAGTTAGCCTAATTAGTATTTATAGGCCCTTTCATGCATTTAGAAAAGGTCCTCAGCTTTTGTATAAATTCAATTCAGTAAGTCACACTATTGTGCTTCTGATCTATTTTTTATGAAGACTGGGCCAACATTCTAAATTTTATCGAAGAAAGCTTTGATGACATGTGCACTATTTCCTTTTGTGGAAGTGTTTCTAAGTTAGAAGAAGGAATTTGAATCCAATTGATATCGGGAGTGATCCAAATAACATATGGTACTATTACCTATGCTCTTGTGTCATTCTTTTATGTGAATCGGCATTTGTTTAATCGTGCTATCATTGGATATATGTATGTGTTTTAACAGCAATCCTTGTACTTTTCACTATGGAATGTCTAAGGACTATTATTCTTTCAATCATATTTATGTCTATGATATATATGAAGGATAGTGTAATAATTCTTGCTTGATTTCTTTGTTCAACTATTTGAATTTAGTAATTATCATATGAATAAATATCTTTGTTTACCAATAGAGTCATCTATATGCTTGCTTGTGAATGAAGACCATCAAAAGTTACACTAAAAGCAAAAATTTTCTGGGATAGGATAGTTGTTTATAATGTTACTTTTAGATTAAATCATTCATCCATTATCATTAGATATCAGAGAATCAACCACTTATCCATCTTATTTACCAATCATTGGGAAACTGGTCCCATCATTTCCAGTCGGAGCTACCACACCAAATGGAAAAGGAGCTGCCTTTAAGGTCTGGACCGGGTGGTTATCCCCGATGTTGTTGCAGTGATTTTCGAGGCATCAACACAAATGAATCTATAAAATGTTGCAGTACATAATTCATTAATATCACAAATGTAGCTTCTACATTACATAGGCCAAATGGCGTAACTAACCACTCATACAAACCTTACCAAGTTTTGAATGTGGTCTTCTATTTGTCTTCTTATTTGACTCAATCATGGTGGTATCTAGACTTCAAGTCCAACTTGGTGAAGTACTTTTCTTGTTACAACTAATCTAGTAGATCGTTTATCCTAGGCAAGGAGTATATATTATTGAACGTGATTTTATTCAATGCCCTATAATCTATACACATTCGCCAAGTTCCATCCTTCTTTGGCACAATGATGATCGGTGACTCACATGGTGATGTACTTGGTCGAATTACACCCTATTGCGGCAAATACTACAATAGTTTCTTCACCTCACTTGCTTCTATAACAAACTTCTTATACAACCGAATATTTTCCAATGGGGAGTCTAGAAATAGGTGGATCTCATGCTCCACTTCTCCCTTATGTGGTAACCCTTTAAGATCTCATAACACATCCTTATATGCCTATAAAAACTCCTAAAATTTTTGTTTTTGTTTCTTTGTACACCCATCCAAGGATGTGTTGCCTCTTATTAACTCCTCTTTGGACTAACTTTCTCTTAAAAAATATAAAACATACTTCTTGGTAGAACTAATCAATTTCTTGGCTTAGCTGACACTTCTTAGTGAAATTTTTTACTTTCCTTTGTGCACATTGATGATGAATGATTTTCCATCCATGATTAGCCAATATTCATTGGCTCTTCTCATGAATATTTCATCTCACATGCACATGTATGGACTCCCAAACACGAATCCACAACATCAACGGGAACAACATCTAGATCTACTTCATCACTAAAATCAACACTGATAGCAAATCTAATTTTTCTTTGTTTAGTTACCTTCAATTATGAATCCTTCCTTACGCATCCCAATAGATATGGGTTTGGATGATCATGAATTTCCAACCCAAACTTCTTGACCAATTGTGCTTCAATGAGATTCACCTGTGATCCTAAGTCAAACAGAGCATCAACCTTTACCTTCCTAACCTGTATCTTTATATGAAAGAGTTTGGTCATTTCATTTTCTTCCTATTGTTGAAGGCTACTTAGATTCACCTCCTTCTATACTGATGTATGCAATATCTTCTCATCCACATCCAAGCTTCTTTCAACTTGGTTTATCTAATTAGTGGCGGTGAGATTATTCTTCTTGTTATCTTTCTTCTTGTTCTTCAGGTTTAGGTTTGGATGCAAATTCTGGCATTTTCCTTTGTATGGCCATCAATGTTGCAATGCTTACGGTGGTTTCTAGTATCCTTAAACTAGTGTGTTTGGATACTACCTTTTTATCTTTTACCCCTTTTTTCTTCTTCTCCTCCTCCTTGGAAGCTTGCCGTTACTCCTTCTTCAATCCACTTGATTACACTCTTTTTAGGCCTATGTTTTCCAAGTATTGTGCCTCTACAGAAGCCTCATCCACTAATTTGGCCTTGAACAACATCACTTTCTCATGAATATGATGGTGCAAACCCTAAAAATACTTGATGACTACATCTAGGTTCTTTGGAGAGATACCCAACATTATAGCTATCCTTCTAAATGCCATCATGTACTCCTGCATGATTTGCCTCGACATTTTCCTGAAGTAATGCCACCAGATCCACTAATCCTCCATGTAACCAATTGGCTAAAACTGTGACTTAATGAGGGTTTTGAAATACTCCCACTTAGTCACTGAAGGTTCTCCCTCCAACCTTGGGGTTTTCATCTGGATTTCCCACCAAGTCAGTGCATGGCCCTCTTATTTTAGTTGTACGAATGAGATATTTTCCCCTTCCTTAATCTAATGGATGCTGAAATAAAATTGTAGTGGTTGAAACCGATGGTTCAACTTAAGAGCATCGATCTCACCATGGTATGACTTCATATCAACTCTTTCTTCCATTTTAAACATGGATTGACCCAAGTCCCTCTAACTGCGTTGATATTTTATGGGTTCTTTCTTCAGCTGGTTCTATGTGTCTTCCCAATCTCCTGATCCCCCTTCTGATTTTTACTTTACATTTGAACCCACATACACTCCAAATAGGGCCACCATGAGGAGGTTTACATTGTTTTTTATATCCGTGACATATTATCCAAGTCGTGAAAACCTCACCTTTGCAGGATTGCATGGTTCATTTATAGATTCATCCGACATGATTAGGGTTTTAAAATTTTCGGCCCTACCAATCTAGATTCCTACAATATCCACAAAATACCCAAATAATACTTCTCTTATACTAGACAATCCATAAAATATCCATGGATATTCCACTGGACAATTTATCACAACAAATTTGATAATATTATATTAAAGATATGAGATTCTATACTATTACAGTTTTATTAAATGTTAAGATCTATAGATTTTACTGTAATTAGTGAATTCACGTGAATGGAAGTTATGTAGAAGAGTAGAGAGAAACAAATAATCTCACATACATACATAAGACTGAAGGTATGCTCCTTGGGAAACCCTTTCGAGATAAAACACAACTAGAAGGAGAGGTCACTTCGATCTATTTCTCTGTCTGGAATTATGGATGTAGGTACACACAAGTAATTAATATGGCCTGTAGGATGCTACAGTGCACAAATAATCTCTATGTTCCATACCTCCTATCTCCTCTGGCTATATTTTCTTAGTTATGGAAGAAAATTCTCTCGAAATAATGAATACCTCTTCTTGATAGTGGTCTAGTTATAACGCAACCAATAGCCTACTACTAGTTAATTTTTACTACATCAACTCTTAACTAGAGTCAAAGTATAGACTCTTCTAGAGTATTTTGCATCATAATCACATGGATATCCCTTTTTCCACGAATAATGGGGGCTAACGCATAATCCTCTCGAAATATAGGTGTGAAGATAAGAAGGTCAAATTCTGAGTGGCATAACTTTTTCATATGTACCATGATTGACACACTTCTTACACTGTCAAAAATATATCCATGTGTAGAATAGAATGGAATGTTGTGACATTCAAGTAGAAAAAATTGACCCCCAAAAATGTTGTTTGATGCCTCAAAACACTCCAAGAAGATTTTAGATCCCGTTTTTCCAAACTATGTCCCCCCAGTAAAAGCAATCCCATGAGTTGATTCCTCCACTTTTTCCACTCTAGAAGCATTGATATGTATGAAAAAAAATATAATGATCCAATCTAGATAACACCTCCCAATTTTTGGAGGCTTCTCATCCCCAAGAACTTCTATTAAATGAGGTGAGGAAATTTTTACTCCACTATCTCTTTGGTGTACAATTTAGCTTTTCTTGTAAGTTGTCCCTTCAATCCAATCTTGAAAAGGTCATGTTATCCCCTGTATTATAGTTTTTGATCTATTCTACAAAAATATATCTTCTATCAACCCATCCTGAGCATCTGTTGCCAAATCCTCCACAAAAGGTAGGACATGTTCCTCTTCCTGATCTAACATGAAACCTCATAGAGTTTCAAATTGTCTACATTCAAAATTGTGTAAATGTGCATATATCGTGGTAAAATGAGTCGATAGGAATTACCACCCACCTTTTCTAGTAACTCAAAGGGACCATACCTCGGATACTTCATTATTTTACCATCTCCTTGTACCCTCTACTTGTTCAATTGTAAGCATACTCTATCTCCCACCTTAAATTACCTCTTTGTTCTGTGTTGATCATGTCTGCCCTTATACTTCTCTCACAACTTTTGAAGTGTTTCTTATACTTATAAATGGACCTGCCTAATCTTCTCTATAAAAAATTTCAACCCTCAAAGCATCTCCTGTAAGATCTTCCATGACTCCTCCTTGTTGCCCATATGCATATCTAAAGGTGAAGGAGACACTTTCCTATAGATGTTTGGACTAATATATTATAAGTATGTTGTGTATATACCATATTTTCATCCTAGGTCTCCTATTGCTTCTAGTTGTACACCATTAGAAGTTGCACCAAAGTCTTGTTGAGTACTTATGTCTACCCATCTATCTATGGATGCAATGTTCTAGATTTATTCAACATTGCATCCATCTTATCCCACAATGTAGTTTATAAGGCACTGAGAAATATTGTATCCCTATCTGAAATGATGTTCCTTAGTATCCCAAAATGCACCCAAACCTATCCAAAGAACAATTTTGTTGCTTCTTTCCCGCTGCTGGTTTTTTTGCAGGGCACCAGAACACACATCTTTTTCAACATGTCAACTAACATGAACATGTAGTCATGTCCGTTCCTCGTTTTCAGTAAACCTACCACAAATTCCAAGGAAATTATTTCCCAAGGCGGAGTAGGTACAGGTAAGGGATGATATATATCTTATTTCCTATTGCTAGGATTACTGGTACAACAAAGCATGTATCCTCTTATGAATGTAGCTACCTGCTCTTGAATTTGGGCCAATACACATACCTCTGCAAGTTAGCCATGGTCTTCCCTACACCAGAGTGCCCTGCAACCTTGGATGGTGTGAGCCTCTCTAATCAGCTACAGTCACTCACCTTTAGGAACACATAGCTCATCCAACCTTTAGAGTAACCCATCCTAGAGATGGTAGTGAACGGTGTTGTCACCATCATGCACATGACTCTGACTCAACAACTACTGATACAGTTCCTTAAAGTCGTTTTCCTCTGAATATGGCTCTTTGTACACATTACGGGTGAATGGGTCCATGTCCATAAGAGTCCCCAAAGTTCTAATATTCAACATGGCTAGCCTTCAAAGCATGTCTTCAAACTTGTTTGGGGTTCCTTTGTTATACTTCATCACCAAATGAAACTATTGGAAAAACCCCATTCACTTGTAATACCTTGTCCATTGTAGCTTACTCTAGCCTTGAAAGTATTACAATGGCAAGTGATATGTGTGGATTGTTGTCTCATTTCCCATCATATAGTGCTTCAACTTATTCACAACATACACCATGGCATAGAGTTCCTTGTCATAGGTAGGGTAGTTAAGAGCCTTCCTCCCTTTATCAAGAAAAATCTCATAGCATACCTACTTCCATTTGTGTCCACTTCAAAGGGTCACTGCAAGTTTGGTAATGTCAGAACTAGAGCTTGGATGATATTCTTCTTTATCTCTTTGAAAGCCCTTTTTTGAAATTTTCCCCATTGGAAACTCTTGCTACTTATTATTATGGTGTGGAGAGTTGCTGCTACCATTGAAAATGAGGCTATGAGTTTCCTTAGGTTTTGTTCTACCCCAATGAGATCCTAACCTCAGATACATTAGTAGGCACTAGAAATTTCATGATGGCTTCCATCTTGGAAGGATCTATCTTCAATTCTCCTCCGCCGATCACATACCCTAGAGACACCAAAGACCGCTATGAAAACTCACACTTCTTGATATCTGATAGTAGCTGGTGCTTCTTCAATGTTTCTAGCACCTGCGTGAAATGTGACATATGCTCCTCCTAGGTAGCACTATATACCAATATGTCATGCAAATATATGATAGCAAATGAATCTATGAAAGGGTTCTTCACATCATTCATTAATATCATAAATTAATCCAGGTTGGTGGCCAGTCACCTATTCCACCGAGAACTCCAGTCGGTTTCATCAATTTCCTTATTTATAGCAACATTTACTACTTTTATTATCCTTTCAGGCCTTGAACTTTTGGATAAGTTTTGACCCCCCGAACAACATTTTTTTGAGGTCCACATTAGGCCCATAGGTAGCCATAGTTACGGGCCTACAATAAATCCTATAGTACTTGAATATATCCTTCTAAGAAGGTATCATACGTGCCAAATGAAGATAATATTAACCAGTTACAACCCTGGGAATATGGGTTCCCAACTAACCCCAATGAGGCACACAAAATCTTGGCATTCCATCTCGTGTGGTTAGGGTTTTGGTTGTTTAGGGTTTTTCTTTGTTTCTCAATGATAAAAAGGCCCTTGGTCCTCATTGTAACATAGTTCAGAGACATGTAGTTGCCACATCTCTTCTCAGAGATAAGCTACCATCACCCAAGCTAGTTTATTTCAATTTCTATATGTAAGAATATTTTAGTTCTGTGATATTAATGAAATAAAGTTTTATTTCTTCTCTATCCTTGTGTTTTCATGTATATCTATATTTTTTTGTGTTCCTACATAAGTTTGGATCAATGGTATTAGAGTGGTCTTCTCTTTCCCAGTTTTCTTTGCATGTCCCCAAGAAGTTCAAGGTATAAGGAGTTAGGGTTCGAGCTGGTTGAACCTTTGTAAGACTAGCCTCGTAAACCCTGATGGCCTCCCATGGTGGAAGAAAAGGAAGGCGAGGGGGCAAGATATCCTTTCAAAATATTGCTTGAGGAAGCCCTCGAGTGATAGAGGAATACGAAGATGGATATATTTTCCCACATACTTCTGCAACTACCCACAAGCGATGCATATTCATCCAACAACCACTCTAGGCATGCCACCACTTTTAAGGTACATGCTAACTTTGACATTCTCATATTTCAAGGCCAGATGGATGAGCATGTCATAGATAGATGGTTAAATATGTTGGAAGGATAGTTTTTAGTTCATGAATTTTCCACTCGGGGAAACATTAGTTTTTCACTCCTCAAAGCCACCCCACATGTCAAGTACTAGTGGGAAACCTACTGTGAACAAAAGCACAAGAGGGAATCCTCAGTCTTTTCAGCCGCACCAACTTGGAATTATTTCCAAGAATCCATCAAGTAACAATAGTACCCTATCAGGAGCTATGGATATAGATACATAAACTAGACCATGGTGTGGTAGGGAAGGGAGTAAGATGTGTTAGAGTTCTCAAATATTTTCCATACCCTTCGCATGAAGCTAGGTATCAAGGATTGTGAGTGCCATTTGGTACTCAAATAATTTGGCTATATACACAAGTACATCAAGGATGAAATGGAGTTCCTAAACATCTCCTTGCTTGGTGCCGCCTATTGATATGCTGTCAATATCAAGTAGAAATTTAAATAGAAGAAGAAAGACATTGGATCTGTGAATCCGAAGTAAGGAAAAGGTTCCCCTAAACCACAGAAGAAAGGACAAAGCTAAGATAGGACAACCCAAGACAACGTGCATAAGACACAAGTACAGAATGACACCACGAAGATAAATAGGGACAAAGGGAAATCATGCGAGTTCCACAAGAGCCCCACTAAGAATGCAAGTGAGTGCTGAGCCAGGCAGTCACTGGTGGACGAGATGAAGGCTTCCAAATCAGATGCATGCTCTAAGTATAAGTTAAAAACTGACAAGGTTAATGATAAATGGAATCATATTATCGATGTAGAGCTTAGGTCCATCGTTGCTGTTATGCTCCTATACCAATAGGTGTCATATTTTATGATTGACTAATAAAATGCCAAATATGTTCATCCTTTCCATGCTACAAAGGTTCCATATTTTCAAAAAATCAAAAAATTAAAAAATGAAAAGTGGGTATGCCCTAAAAGAAAAAACAAAGGGAAAAAAGAATAAATTTGTCAAGAACAAAGAAAATGAACCCCAAAGAAAAGACCAGGAAAGAGTGCTACCCAAAATGCCACTACTATCCTATTTTTTGCAAAGAAGTTCAATATGTGCTAGTTGATGGATGGCCAAATAGCTTAATATTGGCTAGTCCATGTTTAAATTTCTTGCTTTAGAGGTAGAGAATGAAATCTGTTAAAAAAGTTCAAGCTTGGCAGATAATTAGTTAGGTAGAGAAGCAAGGCTGCTCAATAGTTAAATCTGAGCCCCAGGAAGAAATAAGGGCAGACTTAGATAGGATTGCAGCTAAAAGAGAAGAAGAGAAGGGTTTGCTAGTTCAAATGCACCCAAGGAAAAAGGAAGAAAAAATGTTAGGTGTAATAGGCTAGGTAGGCAGTTTTGATGTTGCAGAAGTAGGTTTTTGAGCAATTTTGTCATTTGAAAATGACTTATCTCATGCATATCATAAGTGCCATGGCAGGGTGGCTACAAAACAGATGGAGCATGACTAATTTCGCTTCTAATTCCTTCAAAAAGCAATTACTAACCTCCCCTTAAGGACATTGATATCTGCTCAGTGCTCCTAGTTCACTTCATTTCATGAAAAAGACTAAGTGAAACTCTGTTTCTACTTAGGATATCAAAGCCACATTTCTTGTGTAAAAATGTTTTCTTCCATTATGATAAGTCTCCAAAATTCATGACTTGGACCCCTTTTTCATTTCCCTAAACCTAAGTTTCACTTTTCAAACTTAGAAGTTTTGATTAAACCTACCTTTCATATTAATATACTAACTTTATTATATAGCTCTGACATAAATCCCCCCCCGTATTATATAAAAAAATGCAGAGAAAAAAAAAAAAAACCCAAAAGTTTAAATATCCCAACCCCCGGCAATTATAGCCATAAATCATCGTATTTTGAGAATTATGGGTTCTCTTAAAGCCATGTAATAGCCCTCCGCACATAAAAAACATTGGATTTCATTTAACATTTGGTTAAATGAATAGCCGGACCCGCAAACCCCGATAACCAAAGTTTAAATACACCACAAAACATATAAATTCGTTGATATATGTGGTGGGTCCCCGCGTCATAGCCCTCTGCCAGTTTTGTTTGCCGCCAATAATTGGATCGGGGCCCACCCATCCAACGGCTCCAATCCATATCGCAAGCCCTCTTGCATCTGATGATTAGCATCTGGGGAATGGGCGATATTGCCGCCATCCAAAAAACAGGTGGTAGGCGCTCAGTATAATCGCTGCGCCCCCCTCCAATACCACCTTGGCCAAAAGCGGTGCGGGGGCCAAACCTTATACCGCCCATACTCCCTCCCCGCTAATGCCACCTCACCTCTGCATCATCCACTATGTCATCTACCACGTCACTGCCAGGTCATCCTCCGTACCCCCACTACATGACAAATGTTGCGTCATGCTGACATCACCTGACCGAAGCGCGCCAAAACTCGCCAAAATCAAATTTTTTGTCAAAAAGGCATAAAAATGACATTTTTGTTCATTTCTACTTATTGTCTCTATGCGACCTCTGCATGTTGTTTCACGTCCAAAGCAGTGTTTAAAAGCATAGTCTGCCACTAGGCCAAATCAAGCCCACAAACTGGCCTTCTAGCTCGGTCCACCACCTGCAAATCGTACAATCCACTGGTTAAAATAGGTATTTACCTACATTTCATTCCCAAACCCTATTTTTAGTTTCCTCTGCAAAATTCTCCAAAGAACACCCAAAATTGAGTTAAATTCATCAAAATACCTGCAAAAAGGCGCACCATAACCACTGTTTTGCCCATTTCACCAAGAAATCCTGCAAACTCTATCTCCCTCTGCAAATTTCGCCCACTAAGCTAAATTCAAGCTGGTTTTGGCATGTAATTCTCTAAGAAAACCCTAGAAACTGTCATTCTACCTTCTTTTTTTTGCAAAAACCCAAGCTCCAGGTTGAAAAATCACTAGAAATATGAATAATGGAGGCTCCAGTGGCCCTCAATGTTGCTCCCCTTAATGCACCTTACAAGGAGCTAGAATGGTTGCCCTTTGCTGATAGGGACTTCCAAATACAAGATTTAATTGCTGACAAAGACCATCTGCAAACATTTTGTGAAATTAGAAACAGTGACCTAAACAAAACTGATCTCTATGGGATATGGGAATCCAATTTCCCCATATACTATCTCCCCTCAGTAAATGTATTCCCAGATATAATCCGCCTGTGCTGTGCCAACTATGAACCTACTCAAAGAGGGGTCATGAGTCCATATGGAACTATCCTTTTTCATATAACTCATAACTCAATCAATGAGATGTTGCACTTCAAACTTAGTCAGCCTATGACTCCTCTTTCCATGAAATATTTGCTGGATAAAGGCTCTAAACTGTCCACAGCAAAAATAGGCCGAATTGCCAAGTTATTCATGAGCCCAGATTGCCAGCCCAGAGATTCACCTCATTTTCACCATGTCTGGTTCAATGAAGCTGGAAGATCTGTTATTGATATGATATCCTATGTCCTGGGATTTAAAACAAGTGAGTATGTTGATGAAACCATTTTAGCTCTGATGTCCATATTTATTCCAGGACATCCTCCTGCTGTCAAATTTGACTTTGCCACCTTCATTAGCAACAAAATCCATGAGAAATTCATGAGTCTAAACAGAGAAGGAGTCTTCAAGTACACATCATATATATATCATATGTTCTTGTACTATCAAAAAAATAGTTTTCAGTTCCCTATCAGGAAATTGGATGCTAAAGGAGAAAGGAGGTCTGTGATATTTTGGACCTCAGTCTTCCATCAAGTCCATAATTCTCCTTATACTTACTGTGAGTTCATTGATTTGTTCATACATCTGGTCTCCTCTCTGCTGATGAGAACTCCTCCTCCCAGACTCTTTGGTGACATGTAGAAAATTTTACAGCTCTCCAAAAGCTATAAAGTAGGTGACTGGTACTTTTACCAGAATCACACTGAGATCAGGATATATGGCTGTGAGCTATGCCCCTATAAACTGCCAAAATATGTGCCTATGAGACTGTTTGCTCTTGAATAGTTCAGGCAATTTATTAGCTCAGATTTGACTCATTTTTATGCTGCCAAGAAAAAGGCTCAGCTGAAACTAAGAAACCAACTAGGCCCCTTCATCATTCACAAAAAGGAAGGATGGAAAGATGTTGAAAAGGTATTGAGTGAACAACTCAAACTAAAAAGGAGTTTTTTGCGGGTACCCTATGACCCAAATGGATTCATCTGTGATAGAAAGATAAAAAATAGGCTATCAGGCTATGATCATTGTAGAATCCCTAAATTAGAGCAGTATGCTAACCAAGATGAGTGGGTAGAGGGCACATTGGTAGAACATATTACTGAGGAAGAAAAAATGGAACAAGCAATGAAAAATCTTGAAAAGTCTCTTGACCTAGACTCTTTTGGACATGTCTCTTTCAAATTGCCTCACCAAATCAGAGTGGGCACATCATCTGCTACAACTTCACATCAACTAGCCCAAGAAAGCACTACACCACCTATAGGGACATCCAAAGGCAAAGAAGTATTGGATTCAGAGTAGCACATAATGACAAATCAGCGGGCATCATCAAAGCAGTAAGCCTAAGGGGAAATTCCTCCCGCCCAGACCAAAGTACCAGAGATACCAGCATTGCAGACTCCTCTCAATGAGGAAAAGGGCAGAAAAAGGGACCGAGAAGAGGCCACACCTATAAGTGGGCCAGCAGAGCAACCAGAGGCAAAGAGGCAGAGAGTCGATCCTCTACCTGAAGAGGGAGTTATAGAGGAGATCATACAAAGTCCAATAAGTGAGAGGGAAACTAGCCCACAGACATCTCCAGTAGTAGAAACATCCACCAGTTCTCATGGGCAGCAATTGGGGAAGCAACATAGTGTGGAAATTTCCTTAGCACGACCACAAAGCAAGCAGAGTTCTGATATTAAAAGAACATTCACAGACATCAAGGCACAAAATGAGCCAATAAGACTATAGCTTTATGATAAATTTGTAAAAATGACCCCTACCAAATAGCAAAGGTTGATGTCTGCATATGACTTTAATGAAGGAAAGATTATCTTAAGCCACTTCAAGCCTAAAGTGCAGCAGCCACAGTCAGCTGCTGATTATATTAGAACAAATCTGGAGGCTCTTGCCAAAGACATTCACCCTATGAACCAGATTGAGTTGCACAAGCAAATTGGTGAAATGGTCTACTCCAGATTGGCGGACAAGACCATACTAGCTCAACAATTATAGAATTCATTGAACAACACATCTGCCCAACTAGAGTTGGAAAAGGCATCTTCTTTGGCCAAGGACAATAGGATAAAGTCCTTAGAAGAAATTATCATTGAGATGGGATATGATCCCAAGGATGCCAAGGGAATAAAAGCAGTAACGAAGAAAAAAGAGGATGACATAGCTGCCCTCAGGAAACAATTGAAATTGCCAATTACTATGCATCCACAAACCACGGAGGTTGTGCAACACAAAGCAGAAGAAGACATGATGGATTTGCTAATTAAAATGAATCAAAGACTAACTGAAATAGAGCAGGAATTGGAGAAGGCATTGTAGGAAAAGCAGGGAGTGTCGACCTCCCAGCCATCTCAAATAGCTCCAATAGTTACAACTGCTCCTCCTATAGCATCAGTAGCAGGTACTTCAACAACAACAGCAGTAGGCAGCAGCACTACCATGACCACTGAGGAACTGATAAAGGCTATGGAGGATCTAAGACTCCAAGTATCAGAATTAAGAGAAACTAAAGAGAAATTGGCCAAGTTGGAACTAAGTTATGACAAATCTAAAATGACTGTGGCAGAAAAAACAAGAGAGGTAAAGGCATTAGAGAATAAATTAAAGGCATTAGAGAAGGACCTCTCTTTAGACAGGCCTTTGGGAGAAATTAGGAGCATTTTGTGGGCCAACATTGGCTAATCCCTCACTGATATATGGAAATCCATATAGATAATTCATGAGCAGATTGATTTGGTAACAACAGCTCAAGGAGAAATTCAAAAGGCCAGGGATTTATTGGGGCACATGCCCGAATAGGCCAATAGGCTAATACAATTTTTTAACACCCACACCAAGGAAGAGCTAGAAGCACTGGATATAAGGGACAGGACAGGCACCATTCTAATAGTTAAAAGAGTTCTAACCATGAGGAACTTCATACAAAATCTAGAGAGAAAGTGCCAGGACATGCGACTGGAGATAAATGCTTTCACACAGAAGTTCACAACTTTGGAGGAAAAGAGTCTGCCCAGTTTATTAACTAGTGACTATAGACTGATGACACATGCAGACTATACTCACAGGTTGAATACAGATGTGGATAATCAAGTCTCAACATCATCAAGTTCTGCAGGAGAGAAGGCACTCCCATCTGGACAGAGCCTGTATGACAATTTAGAAAATCTGTTTTTTATTGAGCATGAAGTGAGACATCTTTTCACAGTCTAGCCTACTTTCTTCTGGAGCACGAATGATGATGAAACTCTAATAAAAATGCGTAGACACCAATTACTAGATGACCAGTGGTGGCAGAGTATGCTGGAAATTTTGTAGGCGGATTTCAAAGTTTTGTTTATTTTTCCCAGAACACAACAGATATCATAAAGTGGAGAAAAAGAGCAGATGAAGATCGCGCTGGGTAATGGTCTATTAAAGCGCAATTAAAGCACCCAAGAAAACAATGCCAACATCGTGGAATGTCAGTAAAGTATGCATTGGCCGACTCGTTGAGCAAATAATCAATGCATCTCACCAACTGAGCAACCAGCACATAATCTCTTACTTCTGCATTCATTTCTCTCTGTTTTCAAGATCATTTACTTCTCCTGTAGAGTAGGTAGAAGAAGTTATTGCTAGATATTATCTCATTGAGATATTTTGTAAACATTTTTGTACAAATACCTCTCCAAGCTAAGTATCAAGGGTTGGTGATACCATTCTGGAACTACACTGTAACTTTGAGAACTCTTCTGAATAAAAGGTTGTTGGAAGGATTTGTTGCTGAACTCTCTGGTTGTGGATTTAATGGCGAAGGACTATGTTGCAGAATTCTTGAATTATTTCATGGATCAATAAGTCTTTTTAACTCATGTTTTACAGTTTCTGTACTTTTATATATCATCTATGTTCATTTTTTGAATAACACGGAAAAAGAATAACCCAGAACTTGCTTCACTGTAATTTGTGTTCAATCTCTGTTATTGTTTATGTTTTCTTCAGAATTAGCATAAGCAGGAATTCTTAATTGCTCCTATTTCCATGGTTCCTACACCTTGAATATAACTAAGGAATTCTTAACTGCTCCCTGGTAATATTCATCCACTTTCCCTCTGTCAGCATGATGAAGGATTCTTAGTTTCCCTTCACCCCCTGACCCCATTTCACCTGATTCCAGCTTACAATTTTTTTCATGGTTGATTACCTTGCTCTATAGTACCTCCCTCTGTCAAAGAAACCATATCCAACAATTTATCTTCATAGACTCCATTAACCCAATGTACCGAACTTCTCATATTTGTACCCCTGTTCTATTGAATGCCACCATCCAAAAATCAAACAAACCTTTGTACTTCATAACTAGCCTAATATACCCCAAAAATCAAGCTAAATCATAAAGAGAGAGCCCTCTCTGGATGCAAATTGGCTAGAATCTACATCTAAAAGATTAGTTAGTGGTTACCTCGGCTGTATTCCCTTTTCTTACAACTTTTGGGGAACAACCTGAGTGATAACAGTCGCCACAACCAAGATGCAGAAGGATGAGCCCAAAGATTCAGAGGAGGGGGAGCAACTCGTCCACTCATAGATGTGGGTGATTGGTTCTCCGTTGCAATTCATTGTCAATAGTAAGAGCCAAAAGAACCTCATTTCAGGATAGGCCATGAAGCAGTTGAGCCTACTAACCACACCACACCCACAACCATACACCATCAAGTGGCTTCAGCAAGTGTGAGATCGTTGCGTTAGCCAACAATGTCGCCTTCCTACAGTATTAAGCCCTTCATAGACGAGGTATTGTGTGATGTTGTTCCTCTTGAAGTTTGTGATGAATTATTAGGCCAACCATACTTGTGGAAGTGACATGTTGTGTATGAATCTAAACCTCACATTGTTATTATTACTATGGGAAATAAGTTGTACAGGATACCATAGGTAGCACTTCCTATGCCCAACTATTTGATCATTGCAAATCAATGCAGTAAGATCATTTCCCATACTAGAAAATTTATTTTCCTTATGATTCACCCTTAGGGAAAAATGAATATTGTGGCCATGGCCTTAGAACATGGCTCCTCCGCATGACATCAAAATATGGACACGTTTGTAGAGGACTACAGGAACATCTTCACCTCACCCACAATGGTAACTCTACAATGTCAAGTCAAGCACTCCATTGATCTAACCCTGGCCACACTCTGCCTAATGTATAGATCTATTGAGACTATGTTCTGGAGAATGATGAAATCAAGAGGAAAATTCATGAGTTGTTGCAGAAAGGGCACATAAAGTCAATTTTATCACCCTATGGGAGAACAATCATATTGGCATCAAAGAAGGATGAGACCTCAAGACTTTGTATTCACTATTGGGCACTGAACAAGATCACTGTATGGAATAGGTATCTAATCCCGTGGATTGATGACCTTCTAGACCAGCTCAAGGGGCCCAAATATTCCAGAAAGATTGACTTTCATTCTAATCATCACCAGGTATCAATCAAACCCTCCGATGTGTCGAAGATTTCTTTAAAATCCATGCAGGGCATTTTCGAATGGCTGGTCATGCCTTTCGGGTTGAGAAATTTCCCTGCAACCTTCATGAGGCTGAATGGCGACATATTGTGTATATTCCCAACTAATTTGTGGTGGTGTATTTGGATGACATTTTGATCTTAAACCAGAGTTACAAAGAGTACCTCCACCATATTTCACAAGTCCCCCAAACCCTACGATAACACAAGTTGTGTGCCAATTTGGAAAAATGCACTTTTGAGATGACCCAGGTTCAATATCTAGGGTACATCATTGATGAGCGGGGTGTGCATGTGGACCCGTCCAAGATAAAATTAATTCAGGATTGGGGAACCCCAACCACTTTCATAGAGCTCCAAAGCTTTCTAGGTCCTCCAAACTTCTACTGCAAGTTTGTGTTTGGGTTCTCTCATATCACTTGGCCTTTGAGTCAAGTCACCAAGGGAGGAGAGAAATCAAAGTTATTTTGGTCTAAATCCCAATAGAAGGGTTTTTTTCAAGTTGAAGCATCACCTCTTCTATGCACCAGTGCTCACATTACCATACCTATAGCAACCATTTGAGATCCAGACATATGCCTTGGACTATGTTATTAGTGCAGTTCTTACTCAATAGGGGCATCCAAAGGCATATCATAGTGAGACACTTTCAAGCATAGCCTAAAAGTATCCCACCTATGAAAAAGAGATGCATTTCATTATGTAGGCATGCCTATGATGGAAGCATTATATTTTGGGGAAGGAAAACACCATCCACATAGACCACCAACCCCTATAGTTCATGCAAACACAAGGGAAGATGTAGAACGATCACCATCAGAAATGGTCCACATACCCATAGAAGTTCCATTTAAGCATTAATTACAAGAAGGGCTTCCTGAACAATGTTGTAGACTACCCCAGTTGATCACCAATCATGGCACTGACAATTGTGCTCGACTCTTGTGGGCATGAGACTGTAGAATGGTTGCATCTTTACAAGAACGATCTAGAATTCAAAAACAGATACTAGATGCTCTTGGAAGGAAAGAAAGATCCAAATTTTTAACCTGGGACACCTTTGTGTTCCTTCAAGCGAGCATGACAACGTGATTTTGGAGGTGCAATACAAGCTAGTCGCAAGATATTTCTGGGTAGAGAAAACAATGGTAGTGTTGCAAGAGTATTTTTATTTGCCAAACCTTTGACATGATGTTGGGAAGTACATCACATCCTGCACTACCTGTGCCTTTGCCAAACTGACCATAAAAAATAAAGGCCTATATACTCCTTTTCCTACTCTTATTCAACCTTGGGAATCAATCTCCATGAATTACATGTCGGGCCTTCCTTCTACTAATCATGGGAACAATTATGTTTTCATTTTCATCGACAGATTCTCTAAGACAGCCAATCTAGTGCCCTGTAGGAAGAGTATCACAGCATAAGAAAATTCTAAGGTCTTCTTTTAACGAGTGTGGGTACACTTTGGGATCCCATAGCCCATTATCTTAGATCAAGACTACAGGTTCCTAAGTACATTTTGGTCAAGTCTCTAGCCAACGTTGGATAGTAAGACCACTAAGTCCATGACTTTACACCCCCAAACTGATGGCAAAATTGAGGTCTTCAATAGGATGATCATACACATTTTGTTCATGTACAAATCAAAGGATCCATGCACATAGGATAAAATCCTCCCCTATCTCTAGTACAAATACAAAAAATATCTCCATAGCTCAACTCACCATAACCCCTTTCAGGTGCCATTGGGATTCCATCTACTATGCCCCATTTATGTGGCCATACAACTTGCATCTACTCAGGAAGATTCATCTCATGTCTAGTCCAAAGATGATAGGGCTAAAAACTTCATTGAGTGCGTTCATCATATCTGCAAGTATATCCATGACATATTGGGTAGATACTAAAATCAACGAAGGACATGATCAACATCAGGTGCCACACAAGTTCTAGGTGGGTGAAAAATTTTGGTTATATCTACAGAAGGAATGTCTCACTAGGCCCCCATGTAAGCTTCACCTGATATGATATGGGACATACATGATCACCAAGGTTTTAGGGGAAATACATTTGACCTCGGAATTCCACTATTCCTTGGCCTGTACCTCGTATTCAATGATGACCTTCTTTGGCCATATTTCCCACCATTGTTGGACATGTCCGACAATGCAAAACAAATCACACCAATGGAGTTAAACCCAAACTACCTAGAATAGGCCACAACTAATTGGATACTGGAAAATCAGATCAAGAACAATATCCAAGAGAGGATCCATCCATATTGAGTTGTCAAAGCAAGCCAACTCCTTCAACAAGGAAAGTGGTTCATGAGGGGCAGGTTCAATAGAAATTTCCTCACCTCATGAAGGTTCTGCATGTAATGGAGAATGTTTCTTCGTAAGGAGGGAGGAATGATCCAAGTGGATATTAGTGGCCACCCACCTATTCCACCTAGACATTCATTCAATTTCATTAGTTTCATTGTTTACAACAACATTTACTATTTTTAGCAATTTTTTGGGTCCTGAACATTCGAAGAAGTTTTGACCCCCTAAATAACATATTTTTGAGGTCCACAACAAGACTGTTGGGATAGGGAACGATCTATATAAAATCCTCTATTACTTAGAGATATCTTTCCAATGAGGTATCGTATGTGCCAAATGAAGATAATATGACCAAGCTACGACCACAGGAAGTTGGTTGCCTAACTAACCCAAATGAGGCCCACAAACTCTTGTTGTTCCATCTCCTGGGATTAGGGTTTTGGTTGTTAGGGATTTCCCTTGTTGTTCAATAATAAAAATTCCCCTAAGCCTCATTGTAACACAGTTCAAAGGCATATAGATGCTAGATCTCCTCTTAGAGATAAGCTACCATCGCCCAAGCTACTTTACTTACATTTTTGTATGCAAGCATATTTTAATTCTTTGATATTAATGAAATGAAGTTTTTTTTTTTGTTGCATCTTTGTTTTTATTTGTATATCTATATTTTGTTGTGTTCCTTCATAATTTTGGATCATAAATATAATTGTTCCATTACATAGGCTAAATGGCATAACTAACCGCTCATACAACCCTTGCCTAGTTTTGAAGGTTGTCTTCCATGTATCTTCTTCTTTGACTTGAACCTAGTCATATCTAGACTTCAAGTCCAACTTGGTGAAGTACATTTTTTTCTGCAACTGATCTACAAGATCATCTATCATGGGAAGGGGGTACCTATTCTTGAGTGTGATTTTATTCAATGCCCCGTAATCTATACACATCCACAAAGTTCCATCCTTTTTTGGCACAATGGTCGTGGGTCACCCACATGGTGATCTACTCATTGAAATGACACCTAGTTTGAGATGTGGTTCAATGAGTTACTGAGCAATCAAGAAAGAAGGCATATACAGTTATAGATTAACCAAGAAAGAAGGCAACTGAATAGAAAAGTAAATGCACACACACAAGCAACAACACAGGATCTACGAGGTAAAACCTTGATAGGGTGTCAAGGAAACATCCATGGGGAAAGGATTTGAATATCTATGCAATCAATAAATGATTCTCCACACAATAGTTCAGGCATTCATCAATTTTATATGAGCCTCCTTAGTTACATAACTAGTGTTTTGCTATAAAACTAACTTGTTACTAATTAACATATTTTGCCCAAATTTACATAATTAGTTGTCAAACTTCCAACGAACTCCACCTTGACAACACTTTCCTAATTCCTTTCCCATGCCCATTCATCATCTTTTCTACAAGCCAAGAGAAGCTAAACACCATCGCAACTTCTCTACTGTAACTGGCTTTGTGAATATGTCTACACAATTCTCTCGTGTATGGACCTTTTGAAGAGCTACTTTTCTGCTATCGATAACATATCTCAGAAAATGATACCTTACATCAATGTGCTTGGTTCTGCTCTGATAAGCAATATTTGTAGCCAAGTGAATAGCACTTTGACTATCACAAAGTACATTCACTTTCCCCTTCATCCTTCCAATTTCATCAAGCAGAACCTTTAACCAGATTGCTTCTTTATTGGCATCTTAAGCAGCTATATATTCCACTTCGGTAGTGGACAATGCAACTATTTCTTGAAGCTTTGACATCCAACTAATTGCTTCAACTACAAGAACAAAGACATAACTTGTAGTAGATCTTCTTTTGTCCAAATCACCTACATAATCAGCATCTATATATCCAAAGATTGATCCTTCACTACCACTAAGGATGATGTAATGGTCACTTGTGCCTCTTAGATATCGAAGAACCCATTTCACTGCTCACCAATGTTCTTCACCTGGATTTGCCATGAACCTACTGACAACTCCAACTGCATATTAAATGTCAAGTCTTGTGGATGCCATTGCATACATTAAGTTGAATATAACATTTGCATATGGTACATGAGATATATACTACTTTTCTTCATCAGTTCTAGGACTCAAAACCGAAGAAATATTAAAATGGGAAGCTAATGGAACATTATCAGGTTTCACATCTTTCATACAAAACTTTTAAAGTACTTTCTCCACATACTTCTACTGTGATAACCAAAGCTTACCATTTTTCATGTCTCTGTGTATCTCCATGCCCAAGATATGTTTTGCTGCTCCAAGATCCTTCATATGAAATGTCCTAGAGAGCTGAGCCTTTAACCCGTTGATCTCTTCCATGCTTTTGCTTGTAATAAGCATATCATCAACATACAAAGCTAAGATAATGAATATGTCATTGAAGTTTTTGAAGTATACACAATGATCATACTCACTTCTTATAAAGTTCTGGCTCACCATGAAGGAATCAAACTTCTTGTACCATTGTTTGGGAGACTACCTCAGACCATACAATGATTTTTTGAGCTTGCAAACTAATATTCTACTACGACCTTGTACAAAAACTTCTAGTTGTTCCATATGTATCTCTTCATTCAAATCACCATGTAGAAAATCTATTTTAACATCTAACTGTTCTAACTCAAGGTTAAGTAATGCAGTTAGTTCCAACACAGTACGAATAGAAACAAGTTTTACAAATGGTGAAAAGATCTCATGAAAGTCAATACCTTCTACCTGAGAATACCCTTTTGCTACCAGTCTTGCCTTATACCTTTTGATACTTCCATCAACTTTGCATTTCAATTTGAAGACCCAATTGCATCCAACAACACTTCTCCCTTCGAGATGTTCTACAAGATCCCAAGTATTGTTCTTGGCTAAGGAATCCATTTCTTCTTTCATAGCCATTTTCCATTTTTCGCTATCTGTATCATCTACTACTTGCTGATAACAAGAAGGTTCCCCATCTTCAGTAATCAAAGAAAAAGATGAAGCAGAATCTTCATACCTTTGGGAGTTTTTCTTTCCCTTGTAGACCTTCTTAGAGTGACTGGTTGCTGAACTGGTTCATAAACTTGAACTGGTTCAGAAACTTCAACGACATCCTTTGTATCTTCAACACCTTTTTCTACAGAAGTCTCTTCTTCCTTTTGACTGTCACCAAAAGGTATAGCCTCCAATTAAACTTGTTGATTTGGCGATACCTGTTCCTGTTGAATTCTTTCAACATTTGATTTTAAAAGAGAAGATTCATCAAATGTTACATCTCTACTAATCACTATCTTTCGCAATGTAGGATCCCACAACCTATATCCTTTCACTACATAGTCATATCCAACGAAGACATAACATTTTGATTTTGGATCTAATTTTGAACGACGATTTTTAGGAATAAGAGAATAAGCATCACAACCAAATATCCTTAAATGTGAATAATCACAAGATTGACTTGTCCAAACTTCTTTAGGAATTTTACAATTAATTGCTACTGAAGGTGATCTGTTAACTAAATAACAAGTAGTGGATACTGCTTCTGCCCACAACTCCTTTCACAAGTTAGCTTTGCTGATCATGCTTCTAGCTCTTTCCATAAGAGTCTGATTCATATGTTCAACAACACCATTTTGTTGAGGAGTATAAAAAACAGTTTTGTGTCTAACAATTCCTTCATTCTTATAGTATTGTTCAAATTCTATTGAAGTGAATTTGCCACCATTGTCAGTTCTTAAACATTTAATATATTTTCTTGTTCTTTTCTCTACCATTGCTTTAAATAGTTTAAAGACAGTGAATACATCAACTTTATTTTTTAGCATAAAGACCAAAAATTTATGGGAGAAATCATCAATAAACATTAAAAAATATATAGCACCTCCATATGATATAACAGGAGATGGTCCCGATAGATCAGAATGAATATAGTCTAAAATATCTTTACTATTATGCTTTCCAATTTTAAATCTCTGTTTACACTATTTTCCATACACACAATGTTTACAGAAATCTAACTTCAAAGATTTCATTTCAGGAAGATATTTATGTTTCATCAGTATTTGAACACCTTTCTCGCTCATGTGACCCAATCGCTGATGCCATAGATGAGTACCTGCTTCTTCTTTTTCTAACGCAACCTCTGCTTCACTGATCTGGGTACTTCCTTTGAGTCTGTAAATATCTCTGACCCTTTCTGCTTTCATAACAACGAGGGTGCCTTTAAAGACTTTCAGCACACCATTCTGACCTGTAAACTTATAACCATCCGAATCCAACACTCCCAAAGAAATCAAATTTTTCTTCAAATTAGGTACATGTCTAACACTAGTTAATGTTCTAACTGTGTTATCATACATTTTAATCCCGACATTTCCCATCCGAATAGTCTGACATGATACAGTATTACCCATAAACACAGAACTGCCATTTAGATTCTCATATGAAGTAAACCAATTTCTACGTGGAACATGTGATGAGAAGAACTAGAGTCTAATGGCCAACTTTCTAAACCCTGAGAGACATTACATTCAGGTGAAGTTTCATCTATCATACATAATTTTTCAATAGATAAGACTTCATCTATCATACCTGAATCGACCTGATTTTCTTCCTTCTTCGGGTTATTAGATTCTTTTCGTTTCCAATGGTCTTTCTTCAGGTGTCCAATTTTATTGCAATGCCAACATTTTTCCATACACTTCTTTCCCTTCAATTTAGATCTAGAAGACCCCCCTATTTTTTCTCCTCTTTCCTTTGACCATCCTCTAGCTATCATGGCTTCTGATGCAACTGTTTCAGTACTAGATTTCCTTCATACTTCTTCAGACAAGAGAGCTCCCACAACTGATCCAAATTTGAAAGAATCAGTGGTGCTCAACCTGATTGAAGTTACGAAGTGGTCCCATGATTCGGGAAGAGAACACAGCAAGGTTATAGCTTTGTCTTCTTCCTAAATTTTAACTTCCATATATGTTAATTATCATATGAGTGTATTAAAAACATTCAAATGTTCTGTAACTTTTGAACCCTCCTTCATTAGAATACTGTATAGTTGTCTTTTCAGATTAATTCTATTGGTTAACGACTTTGTCATATAGAGTTTTTCTAATTTTTCCCATAAACCTAAAGTTGTACTCTCTTCAACAATGTTGAAAAGAACTTCATCCGCCAGGCATAACCTGATGGTACTGAGAGCTCGGGCATCCAAGTCCTCCCAGTCCAAATCATTCATGGTTGTAGGTTTCTTAGTTGCCTTGTCCAATGCCTTGTGCAACCCTTGTTGCACCAGTAGATCCCTAACTTTCAATTTTCGAAGAGAAAAATTGCTTTTGCCAGTGAATTTCTCCACCTCAAATTTTGAATTCGACATCTTGGCAATTTTTTTTAGGGTTTCAGTCTTTCAAGTCTTTCAACTAGGGTTTATATTTTTTTTTTCACTTTCTTGAAAAAAAAAATTGTATTCAAAAAAGATGTTCCCCTTTTTTCAAACAAAAAATAACCCTTCCATGGATTTTTCCTTCAAATTAATGAAAAACCTTTGTTTTTCTTTCCTTCAATTTTAATGAAAAAACCCTTTGATTTTTATTTTCCTTCCTTTAACAAAAATGAAAAAACCCTTTGATTTTTTTTTTCTTTCCTTCAATTTAAACAAATCCACCCCTTTGTTTTTCACGAATTTCTGGAAACATTTTCTACAAAAATTAGAAAAAATTACCTGGATCTAGATCGAATTCCTCTGGCAACAAGCAAGCTAGGCCTTTAGCAACACACAGGCTCTACTCTGGCATCACTTCAGTACTTCTAGCAGCACATAGTACACGTAGGGATTTTCCAGATCAACAAACAACCCCCCTTTTTTTACAACTGTGGCAGCGTGCAGTTAACACGACCCTTCAAAGGACATGCAGAGGGTTTGGCAGTAGCTCCACAACTTCTACCTCATGCAGAGAACACACCTAGATAGTTGGCTTTGGTCTCAGGCACAATCCTACTCACCACGCAGAGATTTTGGTCTTCACGCAGAGGGTAGTGGCTCTGGTCTTCAGGTCTTCCCCTTAGAGAATATACATAGAGGGACTTCCTAGTAGCATGCACCTCAACAGGCTGGATAGCATGCAACTCTTCAGGAAAAAATGCACGTTTCCAGAGTGCTTCACGCAAACTGGTAGTGGTAGCGTAGCGCTCCTCCTCAACTCTCAACATAAACCAACAAATGGACCGGCAGCGTAGGGCTCCTCTTCAATGTAGAGAAAACACACCTCTACTCGAGCACGTAAAGGTCACGCTCTGATCCAACGCAGGGTAGAGGGTTTGGTCTTCATGGCCTCCTCCTCAGATTTTGGCAATATGCCATGCAGAGCACACATGTAGCTCTGGTCCACACCACAGAGGTTCTGCTCAATCACACATCAATGAGCTACTTCTACTCATCTTCATGCAGCAATGAGTCACTCTTACTCACCTTCACGCAGAACCTCCATGATTTTCCACTCTGGTCCATACACAGATCGCTAACTCAATCTCAACTAACTTTCTCTGATACCATTTGTAGTTCAATGAGTTATTGATCAGTAGAGAAAGAAGGCATATATTGTTACAGATTAAACAAGAAATAAGGCAACTGACTGGAAAACTGAATGCACACACATAAGTAACAACATAGGATTTATGTGGTAAAACCTTGACACCGTGTCAAGGAAACATCCATGGCGCAAGGGATTGGAATCTTCATTCAATCAATAAATGATTCTCCATACAATAGTTCAGGCATTCATTAGTTTTATATGAGCCTCCTTAGTTACATAACCGATGTTTCAGTATAAAACTAACTTGTTACTAATTAACATATTTTACCCAAATTTACATAATTAGTTGTCAAACTGTGAACATGAGAAGCCGCTACAACTATTTCTTCACCCAATTTTCTTCTATAATACACTACCTGTATAGCCCAATATTTGGCAATGGGGACTCTCAAAATAAATGGATGTCGTGCTCCACTTCTCTCTAAGGTGTTATCCCTTTAGGTTCTTGGAACACTTCCTTGTATGCTTGTAACACTCCTCCAATTGTTGTTTTTGTTTCTTAGTACATCCCTTCAAGGATTCCTTGCCTCTTATTGACTCCTCTTAAGACTGAATTTCTCCTAAAAACAATAAAACATATTTCTTGTGGGACCTAATCAATTTCTTAGCTTGGTTGGCACTTACCAATGAAATTTTTTACCCTCCTTTGTGCACAACAATGATGAATGATTTTCCATCCTTGACGAGCTAATATTGGTTGTATATCCTTATGAATATTACATCTCGCTTGTACATATATTGATTCCTAAACATGACTCCACATACATAAAGGTGAACCACATCTAGAACTACTTTATGAATAAATCAATATTGATACCAAATCTAAATGTTTAGTTACCTTCAACTCTACATCCTTATTTACCCATCCCAATGGATATGTGTAACACCCTCATCCCTTGCCTACCCAAAGTAACCATGCCAACTAGGGTAAACATGAGACGAGAGGCTACTATTATCATATTTGACCTCCTATGTCACCTTAAGTGGAATTGATAGAAAATCACACACAGTCATCCAACATCATCAATAGAAACCTCACGAGACAAGTCAACCACTCAGAAAGCCTATCCCTAGGTCCCACTACAACTCTAGACCTTTGAGGCCATAGTCACTCTCATGGTATGGGTAAGGGAGTGACCAGAAACTTAAAGTATCTCTCATAGGCTTACATTCCAGTGACTGCTTAGAAAACTTACCAGTTATGTGCCAGCGACCCCAAGGTTTAAGCAACTTTTTTAGGTCCAGAGCCCAAGCCACTACCTAGAATGGAATGAAAGCTTGAGATTAATAAAAGGATAGGAAAACAATTATGTAAAAGAAATAAGCTCAACTAGACCTTAACTAGACCCCTAGTAGCCATGACAAAAATTTCATCAAACATATCACAAACATGTAACCTATAGGTGTAAACACCGAAATTAACTGTAGGGATTTCATACTTACTTGAGAATCACTATGAACCATTTTTCCCTCATGCCATTTGTTGCATATTCATCTATTAGGTCATAGACAAATTATCCATTCATATAAAAGTAAAAACATGTTGAGAGACATAAATAGCCTCTGTCACAAAATGTACATATAACCAACATAATAGGAACATAGATACCATAAACATATCGGCCATCAAAATCCACATATACATCAATAAATTTTCACATGAAAATCAAGGGAATGAATTTCTCATTAATGAATGCAATAAACCAACCAGAGATGGGACTAGCATGGTACACCTAACTAAAGAATGGATGAGCTAAATCTCTCTTCATCCATTCACCCTCGTGCCATATTCCAAGCATGAACATGGGAATCAAACCAAAGAATTCAACCAGGGAATATTGAGGCTAAGACACCTCACCCTCATCAATAGAGACTAGGATTTACCGTAATCCTTCCTGGATCATTAGGTAAACAAAATGAATACATCATAGCAATATTTACCATGATATTCACCTAATCACGAGGCCAAACAAGCAAGGATGTCACCATATTTCTCCACCTACACTATGAGGAATTTTCTTCTCTCCTAGTCTCTCAAACTTTATCGTCTATCAAACTAGGATCACTAGGCCCTAAACTGAGACACACTCTCAAGGATTTACCACATATCCCAAACCCATGATTGTGGCCCACATGGAGAGGAAACCACCTCTTGGCTTTACCGTATATCATGCCATTCACTGGCAAGGATTCCTAGGCCCACTGAGGCAACACAATGCTAGCTTTACTGCAACCCACAACCTATCTCAGGGGTCACTAGACTAGTGGCTTTACCGTGATCCGTAGTTTGGTTCATGGACCACTAGTCCATGTTCTCTCTCATTCATAAATCTACCCCACTCAACTTAGAATCCATCTGGTAATCTATCTCAACCAACAAATGAGAACCCCATCACACCATGTCTATACCGAAATGGAAAGGGTAGGTTGAAAAACATTGTTGCACTTGGAAAAACGCATGCCATGATAGAAAAGAACCACTTGAAATACCATGCATGCTAGATATAGCAAGGAAAATACAGATGCAATGAAGCCCATTGTAGCTACTTGATCCTACCATTCCCTACTTTATATTTGATTCCTCTTGCCTTCTTTGCCTTTCTTGATCCCATGCATAACCATAGAAAAATATTTAGCCAAGAGCTTACACTGACTAGGAGCATAACACTAAAAAGAAGAAGGTTTCCAACTAATCCTCAGAAGCCTTTTTATGGACGAGGCCTCTATTTTCTTCATTTCCCATTATTTTCCTTCATTTCCCTCCTCACATGCATCCTATGACCTTTCACCTCCTTTTTCTCCTAATTTCCATTATTTTCATAAATATATATGCAAAAAATTCCATTATGCCTTTCTAAAGACTTAGCAATTGCCTTTGCCAATTTCCTTAGTCATAAACAACCAACTAAACACCCAATAGGATGTCATACTCACCATTCATGTCGGAATACATGTCCCATCATGGGTGGTATTTATATATTTTTATATGAAATTTTCACCGGGGCTGTTACAGAACCCTCCCCCTTGGGGGAACATTGTCTTCGGTGTTCAATGACACTTATAACCAACAAGACTGCTAAAAACAAAACATATTTCCCATGGAGATTTATTACATATCTTGTTGCAATATTTACAAACAAATATCTGCTCAAAAGAAAAGCATCATGACAACATGACAACATACCACATAGTGGAGATTTATAACACAACTCCTTATAGTATTTATAATAGCCACATATACACATCTGCACATTTTCTAAACCAGCAAATAAAGGATATGATGGCCTTATCAATCAAAAATGGACTTCAAGGGCTCACACCTCGACCCTCAAAGTAGTACCAGGATTCACTTCCTTCCTAAGAAGTTGAGAATCTACTACCACAATTAAAGTTGCACCCAATGTTTAGCACTATAATCCTATGCCACTTGTCCCCTCAGCAAATAGTTACCGACTCATTGTCTTAGGGCACACTCCCAATGTGCATATGATTCCATATGGAATTTCTCATGACCAAAAAAAATCCATCCCTGACCTTCCCTTCTCTGCTACATAGTCCCTTGGGAATCTGGTCACCATCTTTCGTGCAGCCACTCATCTTCCAAGTTCCCTAGCATCCCCTCTCCCAAGTAATCCATCCATTGGCAAGGCTTCCTCGCATTGTAAGTTCAAACAACCAAGGCATATACATGCCTCAAAACCATCACACTAGTCATAACATGCTCATGGCAGTTAATGGACACTACTGGGTACCAATGTCCCATAATGGCCATGCTCCTCATGTGATTTACTAGCATACTACTACCTGTTCTGATTTATTTTACTTTTGCTGCTAATTCTTGCAGTCGATTTCAACCACCCAACTAGGCATGTTCATGCATTCATGTTCCAAGCACATAACTTCCATTAGATTTAAAATAAATTGAAATAACTTCAAATCATACCTCATTGGTAGCTCGTCAATAAGGTACACTTGTGATCCTGTTTACTTCTTGTCACAACAAGTCAAACTAGCATATTTAACCAAATCAACATCTATAAAAATATCTCCTCGGGTTAGCTCAAAACATAACCATGATAGATCAAAATCATAAATCACATGTAAGAATCATAAACTAGAATCATAGATCACATGTAATCATCATATGCCAGAATCATAAATCACATGCATAATAAAACTGAAATAATATACCAATGCTTATCCTTCATCGATCCTTACTTTTTCCTTTTCTATTTTTATTCTCACACCGGATTAGTTTCCACATCTAGAAAGCACCCAGTGCCTTCTCCTCCACCAGGTGCACATACACATAGTGTGCATCACACACATGCCATACAACACCATGAAATACTTGCATCTACACCTTACATACAACAAATACGCCTACACTAGTGCATAACACAACACAAATATGTGTCTAGAGTGCAACACAATGAATGCATATGTCACAATACCATGACTACAAAATGCACATACATAGTACCGCATGCCTAGAACACAACTTGTACGACATGCACTCAATCCCACACGTACATAGCGCCACATGTAAGACATGTATAGAGTACCACCTGCACACAGAGCCACATGCACATGTACACAACAACACATGCACACAACATCACTTGTACAATCATGCACACCAAACCATATGTACATAACACCACAAGTACAACATACATGCAACACCATTTGTATATAGCACTACATTTCCAACATGTACATAGCATCTATGGTATGCAACACTGCATATCCAACACGTGCACAACACCATATGCACACAACATCGAATATCCATCATGCACATACTAAAATATGTACACAATACCACATATCCAACATGTGCATAGAACCATCTATACCCATCACTCAATATGCAAAATTCATACAACACTATATGTAATACACCATGTACATAACATAGCATAATCAACACTCACACACACTAAATATACACTACACCACATGCACACAATATCATAGGTGCAACAAGTACAACATATGTGACATATGCACAATAGTTGTACCACACATCCAAAACCACATTGACTCTTTACCAAGAAACCTTGCTTCTAGTGCCTTATCCATGCTTATCCCAGCGTGCTGCAGATGACACCACTTTCACTTTACTGCTGTATCCCTTGGTATAACCTATCCATAATGTAAGCAAAGGCATAATACACGCATACAATATAAATTCATATTCACATGATACTGACCTCATATGTTTGTCATGACTAATCTTCCCACATGATTCCTCATAGACGAGGAACCTCTTCATGTCGTTTTCCTGCGTAAGAAATCATTCCTCCACAAGAATGATTGCTGATGACCCTGTCAAAGAGTGACATAGATACATGTACACACACATACATCTTAAAATAATAATGATCTCATGGGTAAACATCATACATACATACATATGTACATATAAACATTAGCATAAAATAATCATGATCCATGATCAGCCTATAAGACATGGCATACATACACACCTACATGTATACATATATAAACATCAACACAATCATGATCACAAAAAAAATTCCAGATATTATAAGGTTGGGGTTAAGAGAACTACCTTCATTCATGCAACACATGTGCAATATTGAGAACAACAGTCCCAACATAGCCAAGGAATCTGACACCTAAAATCAAATTACTTTAACTTTTCTTGATTACCTTTCACATGACTACAATAGCACTTTCCATTTACACCAATGGACAAAACCAATCTAATTGATTGTCATAGTATTACCTTCCACTGTGCTTCGTCATGCACAAAGCTTCATTCGTGTATTACATTTCTTGTTAGGTACCACACTGCTCTCCCTAAGTTCCATTAACCTTCCTCTTTCCCAACCAATTCCCAATACATAAAAAAATAAAATGGAAGAAAGGAAACAACAACACGAAGACCATGAAAACCAAAATAAATATGACACCGCAAAAAAGTGGAATAACTATGCACTAGACACATACAAAATCGCAAATCAAGTGCAACAATCACAAGGGCGAAAAGCACAAGACTAACAACAGACACCATGACTCAATCCCCATGGTTCCCAAGGAAAGCTCGACCTGAGATTTCTTCAAGATTTCATGGAAGTCTCTTTGCTATGCAATCCCCTACATCATATTAACATAAAGACACAATTGTCAATGCACAAATAAACATAACAATACATTAGTTAACTCATCTGTGCCAAACATGTTCCTTGCAACTGAACACATCCACACCATCTTTCAAGTTACTAAAATCCTTTGACATATCTGTTATCAGGAAAACTAGTGTCTATTCAGAGCTGCTAGTCCCACTAAGATGGGTAGCTATCTTAGAAACAAACAAGCTAAAGTTACTTGTGTTTTTTTTTATGAGAGATAGATGAGAGAGAAGCAGAGAGTACCAACCTCAGTATTTTGTTAGCCTCCTTGCTTGTTTCCTCTCTCCCTTGATAGCGCTTTCACCACTCCTTTCTCACTTGTCCCGTTTTAAACAACACTTGTAGAGTCATGGCAGCAAGATACCATCAAAGCATAGAGATCTATAACCATATACAATATAGGATCAGATGTATATTAACCATACAAATGCATATACAAATACAAGATTCAAAGATATAGAAATATATGGATGAAAACTCAAATAGCTTTATTGATAGAGGTAGTAGAAGAGAGGATTACAGCCAAGCTGTCTGATCAAGCATCATCCTTCCATCATGAAAGCCCTCTTCACCTCATACAAAGCAAGATCACCCAACAATACAATGTGTTCAAAGAGAAGCCAACAACAATTCCTTACAAATTACAAAATTCCAGCCTTTGGATCTCTAGGATGAGGGATCCATATATCGATGTTTGCAGGAGAGTGAGTCAACTTCTGGGATTTTGATTAGTGTCATTTCTTTGATAGTTCTTGGTTCCACTTGGAGATTTCATGATCTCTTACTCATCCCTGGGCGAATTCATAGAGGCAAGTGTCATATGAGTAGTTTCTAGAAGATTCTTTGAGTTTCCACCTAGCAAACTGCTTTTTCCATTTGTCTACTCTCTCTCATCACACCCTACAGAAGGGCTTTTCAGTATGCATCACAACCGCCGTGTGTAATAGGTGAGATGCATCGTACCGTCGGCATGGAGTAGTCTGTATGGTCCAGTTTTGACCAGTTCTCAGTAGTTTTTCAGGGAGAACTTCTGGGAAATGATGTAATCAGCTAACCTTGTTCCTTTAGGGTATGAAACAACCCTTTTAGGGGTTTAGAAGCCCTTGGTTTATGGACATATGTGATTGGGGTTACAGTGCCCAAATATGTCTATAACAGTTGCCCCCTAAAGCATGAGATCGTAAATCTTCTGATGTCAGGTGAAATGCTTTATTATGAGGATCTGAGGTTTTTCGAACTAGAAGGTGACCTATAATAAGAGACAATACAATACGTTATCTTCATAATATTTTCATGATCTAGCTGAGGAGGGCATTCCCGTGCTTAGCTTCATAAATTCATTTTCATGTACATAAGACAGACACTCGTCTGTGTGGCAGACTGATGATTCTAGTAGAGCCATCATCCCTTAGTTTGGATGATTATCTATGGAGCTGTGATGTACATTTGATGTCTTTATTTTCTTGAATATATCGCAGCCTGGATGGATGAAGCTATATCTAGGGTCTTTGAACTCGTTCTATGTAAAAAGATGTTCTAATGTCGAACATGGAAAGACATAGCCTGATTACTAGCCAATGATGTAAGCTGGTAACAGGCACGAGAGGAATCACTGATAATGATGATGACCCTCAAGGTACTGTAGTACAATTCACGTGATGTGAATACATGAGTCAATTTCGAACACCACGCAAAATCTTTCAGTCGAAGGCCATTGATGTAAACTTGTCGCCGGAAGTGAGAAACTTGCGATTGAGGCATGCAAGCTTCAAAGTACTAGAAGGGTTGTTCCTAAGTCAACTTCCTAGATAATGAGCTGATGTCGACAAGAAGTGACCCATCATAGGAGGGCCTTAATGAATCCCACATCTACGACACAGAATGGAGAAAATGATTTTGTGGAGGTGAAAACGTTCTGATGATATAGGGTTCAGGGTGGCGGTCATGAAAGAATGGAGCGTTAAGGTATTGCAGCAAATGAGGCATTAGCTAGGTTGGTGAATTCTCTGAGTGACTTCTCTTGAACACATCGACGACACTGAAATGGATTGGTAGTGTTAACCCCAAGATGGATGGTACGGAGAACCAATGGTGATATGATCAGTGAACGGAATAACCCAACCCGACTGAATCATGGTGATGGACTGAAAGTGTCATGTTCAAGAGCGACCTGCTACCAATGAAGTTATTCAAGTTTTCTTCCCTTTTTGCCCAGTCATTGCTGAGAAGTACCTCTTTATTTTTGTCAAGCTTGAGGAGGATAACATATGCTTGTTCTATAATTTTCCCTTCGGGAAAACCTGTTGCTATGTTTTAATGAGCCTAGCGACAGTGAAACTTGTTTTTGTCTGCATGGACAAGTTTGTCACTATTGTTTTAACGAGTTTAATGACAAATATAACTTGGTCCTTTTCAATTTTAGAGAGTCTTGAAAGAGATGGAAAGGCAACTCCAGCAGTCCTTTTTCATAATTTAATCCCTTAAGTTTGAAAAAGTATAAAATAATACGAAAGGGATGAATTTTTGATAGTTTTAATGAGCCGAACAAGATAAACGCTAGATCTTTCTGTATAATGATCCCTCAAGTCCAAAAAGATTAAAATATAGAGGAGGGATGGCACTTCCAATGACTTTAACGACCTAGAGAGGTCAATTTCTCGGCAATCTTTTCATATTTTACGAGTCAGATGAAAAGAGCTTAAAGGAGACTATTTTTTGAGGAACGAGTGATGTTTTCAATTAGCAGCTGGTTCCAGGTAAGCTTTGGAACTTTTTCAATCATGACAGTTTAAAGAAGGTGGCTAATAGAATCACTCATCGCAGCTGTTCCTCAAAAGGGTAAACAATCAAATGGAGGCATATGATCAGCTAAAAAAGAGTGGAGGTGATGGTAAGAACATGAGCAAGGTTCAAAAGCTGATAATTATGCGATTATTGAAGGTGGGTTCATTTTTTAATGAGCTTAAACTTTGCGGGAACATGTGCTCATTGCTAGGTTTATTTTTTAACGAGCTTGAACTTCACGTAAACCTACTCGTGCCAGTCGTATAATAAGGATGTCTCTTATTAATAGGTTCATTTTTTAGGGAGCTTGCCCCATCGAAACTTTGCTCCAGAGACTTTTTGTATGCAATCTAGGAATGACCAACTATGAGGTTAAAGGGTTGAGAGCCTACAAACTAAGAAAATAAAAGGTCGCTTTTCATTTGCATGCAAAAAGGTTTGCATGCCCCCAGGTATAAAGAGAAGTAGAGGCGATCACAGCGGGACCCTTTTCCAGTCTTATCCCATTTTCCTAGATGGACATGGGTGTTAGACTAGTCAAATATCCTACGCGGAAACCTACCTTCTCTGTGGGGTTTTCCTGCCGAAGCAGACCAAGGTGCATGCCCCCTGGGTTTCAGTCATAATCACCGAATCACTCACGCTCATTACGTGGATGAAATGGAGATTGATGAGATATTCCTTGTGTAGAAAGATCAGTTAAGGATGGCATTTGACTAATAGTTGTGTTTGAACTAGGGAATGAATGCTGGTTAACTAGTTGGACCACTCTGCCTTCATGCGGAAAACACATCACTCGAAAGAGTGAGGAAACAATAGCTGCTAGGCTATAAATCTAGTCACGTCCAAGGAGTAGATTGTAATCTAGAGGCCCTTGGACTACCATCATGTTTAGATGAATGCTTTTCATTCTCAAAGTTATAGGAAAATTTGGAAGGATCCCTAACGGTTGACTGGTTCCTTTATTGAAGCCTATCAGATTTCAAATCTTAGGCAGAAGCAATGGCGAACCAAGTGCTTTCCAAGTAGTTGAGGAAAGGATACTCACAGAAGCCCCTTCATCTATGATAGTACCAACCATGATCATTCTATAAGCTTGTACTATGATTCGGAATGGTACACTAGATGGTAGGCAGGGTCTCCCTAGTAGATTCCAATCAGAGGAAATGACTAGATTGCTTGGAGGAGGGACCGAATAAATGGCCAAATGAATCTCTAACGAACTTCCTTCTTATGGTAAAGGAACGGGTAGACTGCCACCATGTTTTTTGAATTCTGTGTTAACGAAAAGGATTTGAACAATGTCATTCTCATCCTATTTGGTGACTATATCATCTGAGGGTGGACCTTCCGAAGACAATACTGGGTCGATTTCTGTCTCGACCTATTGACTTTGGTCTAGTGTGGACTCAGAGGGTCTATCTTCAATGATAGGTGCTTTGACCGACAACAATGGTGTGTCAGTCAGATTTTCAACTAGTGATGGAGTCGGCAAGAGTTTCTTGTATCCAAGAGGAAGTCGCTGTGGTGAAGTAGGACAGTTATCCAAGACTCCTTTAGCTTTGTCTAGGAAACGACAATGGTGGAGGGCATGATTGCCTTCACATAGTCTACAAGGAAATTTAGATCTTCCCTTCTTTCCATGGGCTTCGTTTTCACTAGTTGATGGTGTGCTTTCAACATTATCGTCAGTGGTTGAAGACACCTGATTGTGCAAGTGAGGAGACCAGTCCCTCAGGAACCGTGGGATGCAGGGACAATCTCGATGATAGTGGTCTCCTTTGCAAATGAGACATGGAGATTTAGGTTTAGATGGTGCAGTGTGTGGATTTTCGTTAGACGATGCATGGTTACCCCCTTTCATCAATGGCTTCTTCTTCTTCTTCTCCTTCTCTTTCTTTTTATTCTCAGTTACTTGGTTTTTAGCGTTACTAGCTTCACCAAGCGAAGATGAAGAAGGAGAGGGAGAAACAAACAAAGTAGAAGGTGGGGAAATGACTTTAGCATCATCTATTTGCTGATTTGATTGCTAAGGAATTACAGTCTTTTGAATGACAGAGGTCAAGAAAAGCCATACTGGCAAGTCGATTGTGAGTCCTGGAAGGGACAATGTAGCCATGTGTGGAGAACCAACATCTCCCCAAGAGGAGAAAGGACTAGGATTTCCCCCAAGCAGAAATCCTTGATTGGTAGACTCCATTTTCTCAACCTAAGACCAACAAGGGAACAGTGACGTTATTCTGATTAAAATAAATTTTATGATGCTTTGACACAACTTGCTTTTTCAATTTTTAAGAGTCAAGAAAATGCTAAGGATGACTCTAGTCACCTTCGATTTTTAATGAGCCTGAGCTAACAAGTGCTTAGATGGAACTTTTATTTTAAGGAGTCTGAAAAGGAATGAAAGTGACTTCTCTGGAAATCTAGACAGAGGAATTACCAAACCAATCGCAAAACTGCAAAATACTTTTTCGGTATGGCAATCAATCTTCCCGAATGTCGTGTTCAGTGAATTGCGATCGATAGGGCATCAGACATGGCTTCCTAAGGATAAAGGATATAGCCTATTGTGGTCTCCCAATATATACTCAACGGTACGTGGGAGCACAAGTTTGTACTTGCACTTTTCATATCAAAGAGGAGGAATCACTCAACCTACGATGAAAACGATAGTTACCAGGCTTTACGATCACATAATATGTCTCTAGCCTAGACTTCTAGATGTTGTGCGTTAGGTTCCAAAGAGTTTTTATGTTCATTGAGGTTTATTTTATAGTTGATCTTTCTTAAGAAGTTTACCTTTAAGGTTCACCACGTGATGTAGATATGTAATTCCTAAATTTTCAATCTAAGATGATAAGCAATCGTTTACTTTCTTTTAGCAATGAAAATCCTAGCTACTAAGGAAAAGGAAGTAAAATTCTTTCAACATAAAGCAAAGAGCACACACTAGATGAGCTTTTCCTAAATCAATTACCACTTGCAGTCCAAATGCAAATGCACATGCGTGTATTTGTTTTTTCAGTTTCCTTAATGTGAGAATGACAAAAAGAAAACTAAGTACAGATCTGAACTATCTTCTTTCAAAGCGACAGTACTAACAATTTTCTCTTCAAAAAATGAAAGGAAGACTAAGACGACACTTTATGATTTTGAATTAAAATTGCTTTCGACACTTGAAATACTAATAATTTCAAATCAAGTACAGTGGAAAATATTTAATCAACTATTTAAAAGAGGAATGCATTACAACACTCTTTTTCTTGACTCAAAACAATAGTTGCAACCCTTTCAAATCAGAAGACGACAGCCCGATTAAGCTACTATTTGTAATGGAGAACTGCAAATGATGAAAAATACATAAAAGAAATTCACAATTCCTTATCAATGGAGGCTGAATAATGCAAAGGAAGATGGTTTCAACAGTGATATACTGATCATAGCTAGCAAAACTACTGAATAAAGCTGAAGATAATGAAGAAAAAACCAAAATCTAGAGGTAAAAATAGTCTCACTCAATCATCGCACCTGTAACAAAAGGAAACAGGGATGCATCTAACCTGCAACACACAGGAGGTGCAATGCATCCAGATTGTCAATGAGAGATAGTGTGATGGTCGAGGGACAAGACTGAGTTTGGTTTTCACTCACAGTTTGCAACTAAGTTCAAGGATTTAGGCTGAGCTAATGATTGTCAGTAAATACAAAGTATAGGGGCTGATCTAATGAGGTTATTTGAGCTACCACCAGGGCACTTAGGATGTTTGCAAGTTAGATGTTCAGTTCATAAAATAACCTATAGATTGACTAAAGCAATGTTGATCTACTTTGCAGTTGCATAGAAAAAGTAGTTCGAAGGCTAGCTGGCTTAACTTCAGGCTCCATCTACAGTTTATAAAGCAAAAAACAGTAACAAAACAAACAAACTATTCACTCCCTAGCGGAGCTGCCATTTTCTTATCGAGAAAACTAGTGTCTATTAAGAGTTGGTAGTCCCACTAAGACGCGTAGCTATCTTAGAAACAAACAAACTAAATTTACTTTTTTTTTTCCTTTATGAGAGATAGATGAGAGAGAAGCAAAAAGTACCAACCTCAGTCTTTCGCTAACCTCCTTGATTGTTTCCTCTCTCCCTTGATAGAGCTTTTGCCACTCCTTTCTCACTTGTCCCACTTCAAAGAACACCTATAGAGTCAATGCAGCAAAATACCATCAAAGCATAGACATCTATAACCATAAACAATATAGGATCAGATGTATATTAACCATACAAATGCATATACAAATACAAGATTCAGAGATATACAAATATATGGAGGAAAACTCAAATAGCTTTATAGATAGAAGTAGTAGAAGAGAGGATTACAACCAAGCTGTCTGATCAAGCATCATCCTTCCAGCATGAAAGCCCTCTTCACCTCATACAAAGCAAGATCACCCAACAATACAATGTCTTCAAAGAGAAACCAACAACATTTCCTTACAAATTACAAAATTCCAGCCTCTGGATCTCTAGGATGAGGGATCCATATATAGATGTTTACAGGAGAGTGAGTCTGCTTCTGGGATTTTGATTAGTGTCATTTCTCTAATAGTTCTTGGTTCCACTTAGAGATTTCAAGATCTCTTACTCATCCCTAGGCGAATTCAGAGAGGCAAGTGTCATATGAGCAGTTTCTAGAAGATTCTTTGAGTTTCCACCTAGCAAACTGCTTTTTCCATTTGTTTGCTCTCGCTCATCACACCCTACAGAAGGGGTTTTCAGTATGCATCGCACCCCCCATGTGTAATAGGTGATATGCATCGCACCCTCAGCATGTAGCAGTCTGTATGGTCCAGTTTTGACTGGTTCTGAGCAGTTTTTCAAGGTGAACTTCTGGGAAATGATGTAATCAGCTGACCTTATTCCTTTAGGGTATGAAACAATACTTTTAGGGGTTTAGAAACCCTTGTTTTATGGACATATGTGATTGGTGTTGTAGTGCCCAAATATGTCTATAACAATATCCACCTATAACAAAAGACTAGCTATATACTTGTCAAGTACATGTTCATGAATATAGCATGTATCCACATAATGTCAAACAAGATTAAGGTTAAGAAGACTCTTTTTATGCAAAGAACTCATTTGTTTGGAATTAGGGTTTCCAAAAATGACCAAAGGAATTCTTACCTAATTCCTTTCATTTACCTTTACCCTGTTGCAACTGAGTCTTACTATATACTATCATGTCGCCCAATTATTAGTTATATAAACACATCAATTTATACCTCGTCACACTAATACGAAGCATGTTTCCTACAACTGCTCACACATTTCAACCACATGTTCCAAATATCAATACAATCATATCTATCAATTTGAAATCAACTTTTACAAATAATCATGTCATAATCCATAGTCAACTCATAGACATTCATAATGCTAGAACTATCACCTACTACACTCAAGTACATATTTGCTGTCTGAACACATATGTGTTAGTAAAACCATCTTAAAGCAAGATGTTGGAACACATACTCCTATTATGAAATTAATCAAACATTCAACCAAGTTGCAAACATACCATGTTAAATAAACCAACTAGGCACCAAAGACTCAGACACTAAATAGAAGTTATAATCAAACAACCAAGCACCAAATATACGACATAAAAAAACTCATAGCTTAATGTATATCAGGGGAGGCTATCTTGTATACACAATAAATCTAGGTTAGCACAATACAACTTCACAACACATCAACTCAAACCTAAAGCATGATGTCCATAGTAGTAACTAACTAACATGTTCACATCATAAGCTCAAAAGCATTTTTCATTCATGTATAACAATAACATATGTACAATGAATATAGATTAATATGGCACCATATGACAAATATGTTGCCTCATTGTTGAGTATCACAATCGTAACCATCTGCATAGGTCAAACCAGGTTAACAAAATACATATAACATCAATATCTTCAATTAAATCAACATAACCATCACACAAATGACCAATCCAAATTACAACATCAATATCTCAATGAAATAACTCTAGTCATCAAGTTAATAGCATATAACAATAATAAGCTATATATCATGTTCATCAACAACATATAACCTAACATCAAGTTATCTAACATAAAACAACAATAGCAATGCTTACAACCACATCTTACTATCATTCCTGACTATCCGACTCATGTACATATAACTATACTAATCAACTATCATCTATTATGTATGCAACCAGAACATCAAAAGACATGTACATAAACCTAATGTATATAAACCTAATGCATATAAAAATATTTAACCTACATTCCTTCATGCCAAACATATAATACTTGTATGACGATCTACTCTTACCCCAAAGTATAATGCTACAACCTCATTATAGTGATCTGCATCTCCTCCTCTATCTCCACCAACACATTAGGATCATAACAAACAATAGCACCATGATGACCTAATTTGCATACAATAACTTCACAAGGCATGTTTGACATACTATTAAAACTATAACCAAGACCATACATGGATACCAACTGTTTATAGACATAAAAAATGAGTACGAAACCATACACACATCATTCTAGCTAGAGTCCAGTTATCAATGTGTGACCATATCAAGTACAAAAACTATGACCTCATGCATGAAAATAACCTTTAATCCATTTTACATGTTGCCAAATGCAACCATCAACATGCATAAATAATGCATAATCAACTACTCATACGCATGAACGCATGTAGTCAAGCGTAAGTGATCAATATTTGTAACCAATGTACAAGACTGATACATGCAATCCAAATATTCAAGAATATAACCTAACATATAAGGATGTAAGTAGGCACCATAAAATCAACATGTAAGTGACATTTAATCCATACACAATCAATCACATACTTATGACAATGAATTTCACAAATTCAATATCAAATTCTCCGTGATAACAATACTACAACCATACTCAAGCATCAAGCAATGGAACAAATACATGGTATGCAAGTATGAAAGAAACACATGCAACATACATGCATTCATGATCAACACCTTCAACCCATCCACTCTGAGAGTTGAACCATTCTCTAATACCACTCTATATCACCCTCCTCCCTTGGCTACCCAAAGTAACCGTGCCATTCGGGCTAAACATGAGACGAGAGGCTACTATGATCAGATTCAACGCCGTATGTGGCCTTAAGGAAGTGGAATTGAAGGAACATCACACATAGTCATCCAACATCATCAACAGAACCCTTAGGAGACAAGTCAACCACTTAGAAAGCCTGTCCCCGGGTCTTACTATTGTTTTGGACCTTTGAGGCCATAGTCGCTCTCATTCTATGAGCAAGGGGTTGACCAAAGACCTAAAGTCGCTCTCACAAGCCTAAATGCCAATGATTATGGACCAAAATTTCCAGTTCTATGCTAGCAACCTCTAGATTTAAGGTACTTTTTTAGGCCCAGAGCCCAAGGCACTACTGATAATGGAATGAAAACTTGAAATCAATAAAAGTACAGGGAAACAATGATGCAAAAGGAATAAGCTCAACAAGACCTTAATCAGACCCCTACTAGCCATGACTTTTATTTCATCAAACATATCATGAACATGTAACATATAGGCATAAACAACATAATTAAGTGTAGGGATATCATAATTATCTAGGAATCGCTATGAACCATTTTTCCCTCATGCCATTTGATGAATATTCATCTATTAGGTCATAGACATATTATCCATTCATAAACAAGTAAAAGCATGCTAAAAGCCATACGTAGATGTTGACACAAAATGTACATATAACCAATATAATAAGAACATAAATACCATAAATATATCGACCATCAAAAACCACATATACATCAATACATTTGCACAATAAAATCAAAGCAATTTATTTCTCATTAATGAATGCAATAAACCAACTAGAGATGTGACTACCACGTTCCACCTGACCATAAAATGGCTAAACCAAATCTCTCTTCAGCCATTCACCCATCTGCCATATTCCAAGCATGAATGTGGCACTCAAACCAAAGAACTCAACTAGGGCATACCAAGGCTAAACCACCTCACCCTCATCAATAAAAACTATGATTTACCATAATCCATGCTGGATCACTAGGCAAACATAATGAACACATCATAATAGGCTTTACCATGATCTCCACCTGATCACTAGGCGAAACAATCATGGATACAACCAGATTTCTGCACCTAAACCATGAGGAATTTTCCAGTCTCCTAGTCTCTCAGGATTTAGCACAATGCAAACCCAAACCACTAGGCCCAAAGCCGAGGCCCACTCTCTTGGATTCACCACATATCTAAAAACCAGGATTACTAGGCCCAACAGAGAGAAAACCACCTCTTGGCTTTACCTTATATCCTATGATTCACTGGCAAGGGTTCCTAAGCCCATTGAGGCAACACAATCATGGATTTACCTCAACCCACAGTCTGGCTCAGGGGTCACTAGGCCAGTGGTTTTACCTTGATCCATAATCTATTTCAGGGACCATTAGGCCATGTTCTCTATCATTTAGAGATCCACCCCACTTAGCTTCAAATCCATCCAACAATCTAGATCAACCGACATGTCAGAACCCCATCACACAATAGCTATCTAGAAATGGAAAGGAAAGGTTGAAAATCACTATTACACCTAGCAAAACCCATGCCATGATAGAAACAAACCACATGAAATACCACGCATGCCAAATCTAGCAAGGAAAATACATATGCAAGTTGATACATGCAATGAAGCCCACTGTAGTTGCTTGATCCTGCCTTTCCCTACTTGATCTTTGCTTCCTCTTGCCCTCTTTTCCTTTCTTGATCCCATTAATAACCATAGAAAAATCTTGAGACAAGAGCTTACACTGACTGAGAGCTTAAAATTGAAAAGAAGAAGCTTGTGAACTAATCCTCAAAAGCCTTTTTATCGATGAAGCCTCTATTTTCTTCATTTTCCATTATTTTCCTTGATTTTCCTCCTTACATGCAACTTGTGACCTTTCACCTACTTTTTCTCCTAATTTCCATTATTTTCATAAATAAATGTGCCAAAAATTCCATTTTTCCTTTCCAAAGCCTCATCCATTGCCTTTTCCAATTTCCTTAGCCACAATCAACCAAATGAACACCCACTAAGATGTCGTGCCCACCATTCAGCTTGGAATACATGTCCCATCATCCGTGGTATTTATATATTTTTACATGGAATTTTCATGAGGGCTATTAGAGCATGTGTTTGGATTATCACAAACTTCCAGTCCCAACTTCTGTATCAACTATGCTGCAATAAGATTCGCCTACGACCTTGAGTCAAGCAGACCATTAATCTTTGTCTTCTTGACCTGTACCTTAATATGGAAGAGTTTGGTCATTTATTTCTCTTCTAGTTGCTGAAGGATACTCATGTTAACCTCTTTCTAGTACATTGACATACAAACAATCTTCTCATGCAAATCCGAGTACCTTTCAACTTGGTTTCTCAAACTAGTGGCCATGAGATTCTTCCTCTTGTTATCCTTTTTTCTTATTGTTTAGGTTTAGCTCTGGATGCAACTTCCAACATTTTTCCTCTATATGGGCATCAAAGTTGCAATGGTTGCAGTGGTTACTAGGCTGTTTACACTAGTGCATTGTGGCTACCATATTTTTATCTTTTCCCCATTTTTGCTTCATCTTACCCTCCTTAAAAGCTTCTAGTTGCTCCTTCTTCTTCGATGAACATGATTGCACTCTTTTTAGGCCTATGTTTTCCAAGTATTGTTCCCATACACAAACCACTTGCACTGATTTGGGTTTGAACGAAACGCCTTACTCATCTAGATTCTGGTGCAGACCCCCAAAATAATTAAGGAGTAAAACTGGGTTATTTTGAGAGATACCAAACATTATATCCATCTTTCTAAATTTCACTGTTACTCCTACACGCTTTGGCCCAACTTTTTCCTAAAGTAATGCCACGAGATCCGTTGATCCTCCATGTGCCCAATGGGATAAAACTGTGACATAATAAGGGTTTTTAAATCCTCCGACTCAGACACTTGAGGTTCTCCATCCAACCTTAGGGTTTCCATGTGGCTCTCACACCAAATAAGTGGATGGCCCTCTAATTGTAGTTGCGTGAATGAGATATTTTTCCCTTCCTCAATCTGATGCACGTTGAAATAAATATCCAGTTGTTGGAAACACTCTTTTAGATTTAGAGTGTCAATATTACCACGTTACGACTTGATATCTAATTTTTATTCCATTTTAAATAGGTATTGATTCAGGACACTCAAACTGGGTTGATCATTTTTGGGTTCTTTCTTCGGTTGGTTCTCCATGTCTTCATGATCTTTCGACCCCCTTTCTGGTTTTTCCTCTATATTCAAACCCCCATCTTCTCCAAATAACCCCAACTTATTGATTAGGGCGTCATTGAGGTTTACATTGCAGTTTATATCCACGACTTATGTTCAAGCTGTGAAAACCTCATCTTTGTAGGATCACAAGGTTCGTTTAAAGATTCGTTAGACATGATTAGGGTTTTACGATTTTCAGCCACTCCGACCTACATACCTAAATATACAAACAATACCCAAAGAAACCTTCTCTAATGCTAGATGATCCGTAAGAATTCCATAAATATTACGATGGATAGTTCGCCACAATAGACCTAATAATATTATATTAAAAGTTTAAGACTATATATTATTACAGTTTTATTAAAATTTAAGATATGTAGATTTAATTGTAATCAGTATATGAATTTGAATGGAAATTATGAAAAAAAATAGAGAGAATAAAAATAAGCTCACAAACATACATAATACGCAATATATGCTATCTGGGAAACCCTTTTGGGAGAAAACCCAACTGGAAGGTGAGGAAGCTTCACTCTATTTCTATCTCTAGAAATATGTTTGTAGGTACAAAGAAGTAATGGTTATGGCATGTGGGTTGCTATAGTGCATAGATACTCTATGGGTGCTCTACATCCTATCTCTCCTGGCTATACTTTCTTAGCTATGGAAAAAATATTTCTTGAAATAATGGAATGCTTCTTCCTCCAAGTGGCCCAGTTATAACACAACTTGATAGTGTACCAGTGGTTAATTTTGACTACATCAAATTTTAAATAGAGTCACAATAGACTCTTCTAGAGTATTTTACATCATAAATCCCATGGATAGCCCCTCTTTCATAAATAATGGGGGTTGATGCGACATCCTCCTGCACTATAGGTGTGAAAGCAAGAAGGTCAACTTATGAGTGGCATAACTTTTGCATACAGACCATGATTGACACACTTCTTACATCGTTGGAAAGATATTTGTGTGTAGAATATCATGAAATAGTGCAACTTTGAAGCGGCAAATTTTTACCTCCAAAAAATTTCATCCAATGCCTGAAAACTCTCCTAGAAGGTTTCAAACCCTGTTTTTCCAAACCAAGTACCATTGGTAAAAGGATCTCATGAGTTGATTCCTCCACCTTTCAACTTCGAATGCATCGAGATTGATGAAAAATAATATAATTATCCAATCTGGATCACACCTCTCTATTTTCGAAGGCTTCTAGTCCCAAATAAATTTTTACTCCACCTTCTCTCTAGTATACAATTTTTCTTTTCCTGGAATTTGTCCCTTCAATCCAATTTTCCAAAGTTCATTCTACCCCTGTTTTGTAGTTTTGGACATCTTTTGCAAAAATGTATCTTCTGTTAACTCATCCCGATAATTTTGTGCCAAATCCTCCCAAAAAGGTAGGACATATTCCTCTTTCTAATACATCATGGAAGATTAATAGAGTTTCAAATTCTCTACATTCACAACTGAGTAAATGCACATATATGGTGGTAAATTGAGTCTATAGGCATTATCACCCACCTTTTCTAGTATCTCAAAGGGAACATACCTGAAAGCCTTGATTTTATTACCAAACACCTACAACCTCTACTTTTTCAATTGTAACCATACTGTGTCTCCCACCTTGAATGACTTATTTGTTCTGTGTTGATCATGCTTGGCCTTATACTTCCCCTCTAATTTATGTAATTCTTCTTGTACCTATAGATGGACCTTTCTAATCTTCTCTATAAAATTTTCAGCCCTAAAAGCATCTCATGTAAGATGTTCACTCACTCCTCCTTTCTGACCATATGAAATATCCAAAGGTGGAGGTGGAAAACATCCAAAACAAGTTTCAAATCCAAACTTTCATGTAGAAGTGTGCACTGGTCTATTATAAGAATGTTATGTATCTACTAGATTTTCATCCCATGTCTTCCGATGATTCTGGTTGTATCCCCTTGGAAGTTACACCAAAGTCTTATTGACTACTTCTATCTATGGATGGAATGTTATAGATTTCTTCAACTCTATATCCATATTATCCCACAACGTAGTCCAAAATGCACTGAGAAATATTGTATCCCTATCTGAGATGATGTTCCTTGGTATCCCAAAGTGCATCCAAACTAGAAAAATTTTGTTTCTTCTTTCCTGGTGATGGTGTTTTTATAGGTCATTAGAACACACATCTTGTTGAACCTGTCAAATACCATGAACATGTAATCATGCCCCTTCTTCGTTGTTGGTAAACCTCCCACAATGTCCATGGAAATGATTTCCCAAGGACAACTACATATAGCTAAGGGATGATATAGACCCTGTTTCCTATTTCTAGGATTACTGGTACAACAAAGCAAGCATCCTCTTATGAATAGGTAGCTACCTTCTCTTGCATCTTAGGGCAATACACAACTTTGCAAGTTAGTGACAGTCTTCCCTACACCAAAGTTCCCTACAACCTTGGAGGTGTAAGCCTCTCTAAATCAGCTGCAGTCGCTCACCTTTAAGAACACATAACTTATCCAGCCTATATAGAAATCCATACTATAGATGGTAGTGAATGATGTTTTTTCCATCGTGCACATGACTCTTGACTCTGCAACTACTAATACACATTCTTGAAGTACTCATCCTCTGAATATGCCTCTCTGTATGCATCATGGGTGAATGGATCCATGTGCATAAGAGTCCCCAAAGTTGTAATATTCAATGTTAGTGGCCTTTGAAAGCATGCAATCCAACTTGTTTGTGCTTCCCTCCCTATACTTGATCACCAAATGAAATTTCTGTAAAAACTCTATCGACTTGTAAATCCTGGTCTATTGTATCTTACTCTTGGCCTACAAGTATTGTAATGACTAGTGATCTATGTGTATTACCATCTCCTTTCCCATTATGTAGTGCTTCCAATTCTTCACAGCATGCACCATTTCATCGAGCTCCTTTTGGTAGGTAGGGTAGTTAGGGACTGCCCCGTGAAATACTTTAGAATGGTACTAGATAGACCTTCCTCCTTACGTCAAGAGAGATTGCATCGCATACCAACTCATGTTAGTGTCCACTTCAAAGGTTCATTGCAAGTTTGGTAATGCCAAAACTGGTGCTTGGCTGATATTCTTCTTTAGCTCTTGAAAATCCCTTTGTTTACCTTTTCCCCAATGGAAACTCTTGCCACTTGTTGTTATGTCATGGAGCAGTGATGCTACCACTGAAAATGAGGATATAAATTTCCTTTGGTAGTGTATTTCCCTAATGAAACTCGTGACCTCATAAATATTAGTAGGAACTAGAAATTTCATGATGGGCTCCATATTGGAAGGATATATCTTTAGTTCTCCTCCACCAATCACAGAGCGTAGAGAAACTTTATACCACTACACAAAATCACACTTCTTGAGATTTCCTAGCAGGCAGTGCTTATTCAATGTTTCTAACACCTGCGTCAAATTTGACATATGATCCTCCCAAACTATATACCAATATATCATCCAAATAGAAAATAAGAAATGAATCTATAAAAGGGTGCAGTACATCATTAATTAATCCATAAATGTAGTTGGTGCATTACATAGTCCAAATGGCATAACTAACCACTCATACAAACCTTACATACTTTTGAAAGCGGTCTTCCATGTATCTTCTTCTTTAACTTGAAGCGCGTGATATCAAAACTTCAATTCCAACTTGGTGTGGTACTTTGTTTGCTGCAATTAATCTACCAAACCATCTATCCTGGGAAGGCAATATCTATTCTTGAGTATGATTTTATTCAACGCCCTGTAATATATACACATCTTCCAAGTTCCATCCTTCTTTGGCACAATGATGATGGGTGATCCACATGGTGATATACCCAGGCGAATGACGCCTGTTCCAGTAGATGCTACAAATATTTCTTCACCTCATTTTATTCTATAATAGAATACATGTACAACCCACTATTTGGCAATGGAAATTTTGGCAATAGTTAGTTCTCGTGCTCCACTTCTCTCTTCAGTGGTAACCCTTTAGGCTCTTGGAAGACATCCTTTCATGCCTCTAACAACTCATCCGATTTTTGTTTATGTTTCTTAGTACACCCCTTTAGGGATGCCTTGCCTCTTGTTGACTGCTCTGCACACTGACTTTCTCTTAAAAACAATAAAACATACTTCTTGCTGGAACTGATCAATTTCTTGGCTTCGTTGGCACTTACCAGTGAAAGTTTTAACTTACCTTTGTGCATGTTTATGTTGAACTATTTCCATCCTTAATGAGCTCATATTGGTTGGATCTTCTCATGAATATTTCATCTCGCATGTAGATATATGGACTCCAAACTATGACTCCACATACATCAAGGGGAACCACATATACATCTACTTCATCAATAAAATTAGCACTGATAATAAATCTAATTTTGCACTATTTAGTTACCTTCAAATTTCATCCATATTTACCCATCCCAATGCATATGGGTTTGTATGATCACGAAATTCCAACCCCATCATCTTGACAGACTCTCCTGCATTGGGACTCGTCCACGCTCCTGAGTCAAACATAGAATAAATCTTTGTCTTCTTGACCTGTATCTTTATATATAAGAGTTTTATCATTTCTTTCTCTTTTCGTTGCTGAAGGATACTCAGATTCCCCTCCTTCTACACTTACATACAAATGATATTCTCATCCACATTGGACTTCCTTTAATTTTTTTTCTCGAATTAGTGGCCATGAGATTCTTCTTCTTGTTATATTTTTTCCTTTTCTTCGGGTTTAGCTTTGGATTCAACTTCCAACATTTTCCTCTGTATGGTCATCAATGTTGTAGTGGTTGTAGTGGTTACTAGTATATTTACATCAGTGCGTTGTGGTTGTCGTATTTTTATATTTTCCCCCTTTTTTTTCTTCTTCCCCTCCTTATAAGCTTCATGTTTCTCCTTGTACATCAATCCATTGATTGCACTCTTTCTAGGCTTATGTTTTGCAAGTATTGTTCCCATACACAAGCCTCTTCCACTAATTTTAGCTTGAACAACATCACTTTCTTATGCAGACGGTGATGGAGACCCCCAAAATACTTGAGTACAGCTAGGTTCTTTGGAGAGATACCTAATGTTGGCTTATTGGGGCTTGACCCGGGTGTGGAGCTAATTAGCCAAAAGAATCCCTACACTATTGGTCCTTTCGGAAATAGCCTGTGGAGCGCAGACTGAGGTCTCACCTGAAGAAGTATTAAGGGATGTTGGAACCAAGTTTCCACACCCTGGAGATGTCTGAGGGGTAGATTTAGTCCAACCTTGAATGGCTTCACGCAAGTCACTTCGCGCACTACCTTGACCTGTGAGGCATTCACAATAAGTTATAATCTCCTTCGCGCAACCCTACCCAAGGGCTGAGGTGCTTTCTCGTTGCTAAGGCAATGATCTGTGCTATTTCCCCAAGTTACACCATCAATCTTACTTATCTTCTTACAAGTGTTAGTTAACTTCACATAAACAGATACTTTATCTTATATTCACTTAATCAACATAATCATATAAGTTCGCACACCATATAAATAGTGAAATTACAATTTATACCCAATACATTCAATTCACAAAACAGGAAAAAAATACACATAAATGATATGAAACTTCTCTTTATTACTTCTCCAACAGTTACAGACTCAACTCACCCTGTGCACTCAGTTGTAGGGGTCTGTGCACTCATCTGCAAACTACTAGGCCTCTGTGCACTCAGCTGCAGAGCCTTATCCTACTCTACGATCCAAGACTTCGACTCTACCCTTAGATAAGACTCAATTCTTCATCCTTCATTCATGACTTCTTTTCTTCGTTCTTTACAACTTAGAGCCTCGCTCAATTTATAAAATCCCATGGTCTGTAAACCATGGGTAGATCTGTAAAACCGAAATTACATTACAAAAATGAGGGTAGACAACCCTATGACTTATTTAGAAGCTCATGCTCCACATCCACAAAATGTAGAGGCTTTACATCGGATTTAGTCAAAATCTAGGCTTTAAGCCCCAAACCTTCCCTTGGGGGATCCTGCACCCAACAGGCCCCCAACACAAACATCATGACTCACCCTCGAGTCACTTTGTCAGTGCGGAGATCTTCTCATGACGAGCTCCCAACTTTGCCCTGACTGTTGCAAGGTCAGTAGCACACTGAGCAACTGTCTGTTGTACCGCCTGGATGCGCTGTTCAGAGACTGCGGTACCAAAACTACTTCCTTGCATCTGCTCCTACATTCCCTACATCTGCGTAAGCTTGGCCTTGATTGAGGCTGTAATGATGAGTTCCTCGTCGATCCAAGGTTGAACGCATGCCTTCAAAACAACTTCCTTATGTCGTGTCGTGTCTACCTGCTCTTTGATCACTTTTTCCTGTTGCATCCATGCAAGCCTCTCTGTAATGGCCACTATTTGCGTGGTCCTCTTTATGTCATAGTACTTTTTCTATAGCTCATACACCTCTGTTTCTAAGCGTTGTATGATCAGGTCATCCTACAGAGTGGTGAGGACCTCGAACGACTCTTCTAATAATTTTGTGCAGTCCCTCACTACGATGGTGATCTTCTCTATTCCCATTGTAATGGTGCTAGCGCATTGTTGCCTCACCTCTGGTGGACTTGAAGGCTGTGCCTTCAGCTGTAGCTCAACTATCTAAAGGTTTAGATCTAGTTGAACCTTATCCATCTCTTCCTTCGCCTCGTACACCCCTTCTGCTACCCTCCGAATGAGCGCCTCTGCTGGTGCCTCTACTAGGATGGCCAACTCAAGGATCATCTGGCGGGCTTCTTCAACCACCTGCATAATCTATCGAATCTATGCCACTATCTCATCACATTGTAGGCTTAGTTGTTCCACGTTAATTCATTTTTCACTCATCACCTGGAGCACGCGACTCTCCCTAGCCCGCAGTTCTACAGTCACTCCATCCTATAGAACATAGAGCATCTCCTAAGGGAGCACAACCATGTTGATCCCCATTCCCTTCAGCACACTAACTGTAGGCCTGTTGACCTCATTTTCTGTAACCAGTGCCCTCTTTGGCAGCATTATAACATTGGCCATTTGGGCGCGCAGCATTTCCTCACCCGCGGCCGTGCCTACTGCAAGGCTAGTCGACAGAGTACCAGCCTGAGGAGTGCGCACCTACAACTCCTGTATCTGCGCCCGGAGGGCCCCCAATACCATCTTATTTTCCTCTATGTACTGTTGGAGGGCCTCCATAGTGACATCACGCACAGTCTCCCTTATGTCATGTAGATCCCCCTCCGTGAGGGTGATCAGGTCGAAAGAAGTCTTGGAGGTTTTTGACTTCTTTCGTGGTCACACCTTCTCTCTCAGGCACTGTCACTTCAGTTATGTGGATGTTGTATGTGGGTCTGCACCACCTTCCTCTATTTCGGGCTCCTATTTAGACAAGGGTGACTTCTTGCCCTCATGCTCCTTCTCTACTGCTTGTTTTTGTTCTGCTACTTCCTTCACAGTGTTTCGTGCTTCCTGTGCCTTGGCCGCTGCTCCTTCGTTCCTTCTTTTCTCTGCCAATTGCGCCATCTGCATTTGTTCCTCCTCCTTCTTTCTATGTGTAGAAGAATTCTTTGCTTCCACCGTGGAGCTGGTAGGAGTGCACCACTTCGGTGGCCATGACTCAAGCATGATGATGATGACATTGTTCATGGCTAGGTAGGGGAGCTCATTCCATTTCTTTGAGGTGTCCTTGCCCACCCAAATATATACATCATGGAAGTCTGCCTTGAACTCTAGGAAGCTCTGTAGACTGTTATAGACAGTGGATGATAACCATGGCTTGCAGTTAATCCCCATTTTGATGTTCATCTCCATGAACACCCAGAAATTCTTGTTGTCTCTAATCCTTTGCATGTCTTTAGTTGCCCACAGCGAAGCATGCTTTAATGCCTTTGGAAGATCCTTCAAAATCGTGGGGAACTAACCATCCTCAGGCAATTCCCAAGCCACCAGCACTATGGATAGTAGAAGCCATGCATAGTGGAAAGTCATAGCCTGTTCCTATGCCTTGCAGCAATTCTCCAGGAACTCCTTGCACAAGTACTCTGACTAGTTAAACTGGACCCCTTTGTGCACTGTGCGGCAAGTGTAACCACTGGTGTGGGCACCTCATCCACGTGGCACTTCTGCATAACCTTGCCAGCCAGTATCTACGTCACGACTCTAACTTCATTATTGTTAATACTGGAGATCACATATCCCCTCTTCTTCTTCTCCATCTTAATTTTTTTCTTCATGGCCTCCGTGATGGCCACATCGTTACTCTTACCCTCCAAAATATCTGCTAAGTCTTCCCATTTCAAGGGAGTCAGGTAATTCTATGGATTAGGTGGTCCATGATGGGGATGGGCTCCTCCAACCACGAACACCCATCATCTATCAGCAAAGTAGTTTCCTGATGACAAAGATAGTCACTGGGGTGTGATGGTAATACGACGCCTAGAGCAGGTTTAACAACCCTACTTTCTCTATCTCGTGCAACCACTTGTGTGGTTCCAACTCTATGACTCTTGCCACTACGTTTTTCTTTAGCCACATTAGCTGCACAGTTTCCAAGTGTGGGAATTTCTCATGGTCCGCGACATCCCAGTCTTCAAACTTTATAATCGGCACTCGTCCCAAGTGCGCTCCATCAAAAATTATATCATTGGGTAGCAACGAAGCGTGTAGAGAGCTCTTGCTCTCATCTAGGTCCTTGGGGACCCTTTCTTTCCCCTTCTGTAGAGGAACATATGTGAGAAACCTGGTCAAAGAGTCTGCAGCTTGGGTTTCTTCCTCCATTTCTTCGTCCTCCTCCTCCTCCACCAGGATTTCCTCAAGGTCTTCCTCCTCCTCATCAGTTTCCAAATTAATTGTCCTCCCCTTTTCTTCCATAGTAAGTTTGGTTCTTAGTGAGTTTCTAGGGACATGCGCACTGGAACCATAGGCTTCTTATCCTCCTTAGGTCTCAGCATGCATGGTGAATTAGGGGTTTCTGCGACTATCCCAAAGCTTTCTGGGGCATATCCTGTCGTCATGGCCTACGTGACCTCTTCAACGGTCATCTCTATGATATCCATGGCTTCTTCAAACACTGCTATATTGTTGTTCCACAAATATCTCAACTGCTCAGGTGGGTGCTCAAACAACATCTTCGACTTCAATAGGTCAACCAGATATGGGTTCAGAACTCTCTTGGTGTATGATAACTCAATTCTCAAATGGTCAAGTGTTGGTTGCTGGGCACCCCTTTGCAATTTATAACGCCTTTTGAATTTGAATTCGACCATTCCCCCCAAATCTAGTCCATTAATCCTCCCTTGGTAGCAGACTTTCCCAAATGTAGCCCATAAAGTTTGCCTTAAATGCCTATCTCCCACTCCATTTGGTCTCAAACCAAGCATCACATTGTGAATAGTGACTACAACAGTCACTTTCTAGCCAACTTGCGTAGCCACGCAACTACCCTTATGCTGTCGTGGACCCTATGACACTTCGCTCCTGCATGCAGTCCTGACATCGCGCAGCTCCAGGGCATAGTAGTTTATAGTCCCACGCCTCCTTTCAACTACCTAGAGCGCTAGGACTGTGCTTCCCACGGCTAGTTAGGTGGTCGAACCACCTGTACACTGCTTCAACCAACTAACATTTACTTTTCCTGGAAAGATTTCGCCATTTAAATTCATTAACTGCACCGTGACACAATAGGTGATTTCCTTAATAACATATGATCCCATCCAAATCATTATACTGATAAAATCTCAGCGGTATTCCCCAAGTTTGTCAATGTAATCGTGCTCATCATGTTCTATCACCACGTTTTTTTTTCAAGAAAGTCCCTCTTTATTTCTTCCTCAAGTTTCCGGACTTCTTCTTCCACTAGGACACTTTTCTCCCTCAATCGAGCTCTTTCATTCATGAATTCTTGGAGCCTAAGATCACCCTACTCGATCTCCTCATTAGGTCCCAAGTATTCTTCTTCGAGTTCTTCCAACTGCACAATCCCTTTTCCCAAGGCTCCGCAATCTGTCATATCCGTAGACACTGCTATGCACGGACAAGGCATGATATAACCTATCGGCATTACAACATTCAATCTGTTGGTCAACCTGGAAGGCATCTATCGCATCAGTTTCTTGCATGTTTTCCTATAAGCCCATAAGACTGCTAGTACGTGCAGGTGTTGGATCCCTATAATACTAGTGATTACCCCATTACTATTGTAGTTATTCCCCTTATTAATATTTTTGTGCCCCTATTGCCCCCATATTGTTATTACTGTGCCCCATAGAATCCCTATTTTGTTATTTTTGTGGCTTTATATTATTATTGTTAGGTTGGCTGGATTATATTGTGACTCCTTAGACTCCTATATATAGAAAGAAGGTTTTGTCATTTGAATCATCAAAGAATTGTTCATTTATGTAATGTAAAGGAGGTTTCCCCTAGAAGAGGTTGAATTCTAAGGCGTTGATATATATTTTCTATCTTTTCTTGAGCTGGTTTCATAACATTTGGTGTCAGAGCTTTGGATTCTAGGGTTTCGCTGCTCCAAACAGGTCATCGTGCCATTTTCGCTATAACTTTTTTCTCTGTGACATTTTAGAAGTTGCAAAGAAAACCCATTTGAGGAGAAATCGTGATGAACCTCGAGTCTAAATTTCAGAGCTTTTTGCACTATATTTGCGGAGATATGATCTGAGGAAGTTGGTCTTTTTGCAGACTCCTGAATTACATTCCAAACAGGTGACTTGGGGAAAATCGTCATAACTTTCTCTCTGGGGATTGGATTGAAATTTCATAAGAAGGTATAGAAAGAGGATTGACTTTAGTTTCTTGTATGCATTTTTCATATCCAAAGGTCAAAACAGTGACTCGTGGCACGTCGTACAAGTTCGCTCTACTGAACTAGTCTATAATCAAGTCACTGTGGGAGATTTCACATAACTCTTCCTTGGAGAATCCAATTTGGGTCAGACTTGTGGCATTGGAAATAGGACACAGAGGGCTACTTCCGGTCACAAATTCAGAACTAGATGATCCAAAAGTACAGAGATACATCAGAGGCAATATCGAGCTCCTACAAAGTGAGAAAAGGTGTGTAGATTTTCTTAAATTTTTGCTTAAGCTTGGTTTGAAAATTTATTTTGAAGGAATTCAAAGGGCATAATATAGCATTATTGTCGGTAACTGATGCCCTGAAGAAATAAAATGCAAACACCTAGTAAGGAACCTGAAATCTCTAGCATGACTCATGAAGAAGAAGAAGAAATGCTATATGATATATCAAAATTACAAGAACAAGTGCAACAAGTGTCACTTGCACAAAAAGCAACAAAATCTAAGATGGATGGTTTAAGGAAAGATGTAGAAGCTAGGATGAATGGTTTAAAGAAAGGCATAGAAGCTAAAATGGATGGCATGGAAGCTAAGGTGAATGGCATGGACGCTAAAATTGATGGCATGGATGATAAGATGGAAGAATTGAATATAAATATGAATAAGTTGCTACAAGAAATGGTCACTAAGGGTGAAAGGGTACTAAAGGAAACTCATGATGAGAACAAAAGAAATGTTAATCATGATTCCATAGACTCTAATGTTGGATCGAAGACTCACCATATTCCAAAAATCGATATGAGGAAGTTTGATGGCAAGGATCCTGCCACATGGATATTACAGATGGAGCAATTCTTCGATCTCAATAATGTGCAAAACACACAAAAGGTACGTATGGCAACTTTATATTTAGAACCAAATCAGTTTGTATGGTATCAATGGCTTTACTCTCGTAAACAATTTATCACTTGGACAATTTTTACGGAAGAATTGATAGCACATTATGAGGATACAAAAAGCAACAACTTTTTTAGCCAATTGATAAGTCTCAAACAAAAGGGTTCAATAATGGAGCACATTGAGGAGTTCCAAAAATTTAACATAAGGGTAAAAGATATTCCAGAGGAGCATAGGATTGATGTGTTCATAGGGTCTTTAAAGGATAATATCCAACATGATGTTCGCCTTTGGGAACCTGATTCATTAGAGAAGGCATTCAGGTTAGCAAGAAAAATGGAAAGAAAAATTATGGCAACCAGGAAGCATACCACTCACAACTATAAAGACGGAAGTGTTGTTGCCCCTAGTCTTCCACAACCTATAAGGTTGACACCACAACAATTGGAAGAAAAAATAGCAAAAGGGCTTTGTTACAGTTGTGATAGCAAATACACTAAAGGTCATAAGTGTGCTGAGAAGAAATTATTCTACATAGATTGTGAAGAGGAAGAAGAAAAGGAGCAAGAAAGGTCAAAAGAAGAGGATATACTCCAGGAACAAAGCCTAGATGAAGAAAAAATAAATCCGACCATATCTTGTAATGCATTGGCGGGAATTACCACTCCTCAAACCATCAAGATAGAAGGACAAATCAAGAAGAAAAAAGTAATAGTGCTGATTGATTCAGGAATCACCCACAATTTTATTCATTGTAAGGTAGCAAAAGAATTGAATTGCTTCCTATATCCAGCACCAGAGTGTCAAGTGATGATTGCAAATGGAGGAACAATAAATTTCTCTGGAAAGTGCCATAATATCAAGCTATCCATGGGACAATATGTATTGACTAGCCCAATGCTTTCCATTCCAATGGGAGGTGCTGATGTTGTACTAGGAGTCCAATGGCTACAATCCTTGGGTACAATAGCTTTTAATTTTCAAGAACTTTTCATCAAATTTTCTACGGAAGGAAAGGAAGTTGAATTAAGGGGCATTGTAGGGAAACCAGAAAGATAATCAGCTCTAATGGTATGACAAAGCTTCTAAAAAAGGAGCAAAGAGGTGTAATTGCACAATTATGTTCGCTAGATGTTTCCACATCGGAATCATCTATTTCTCCAGATCTCCAAAAAGTCCTGGACAATCATTCCAAGGTATTTGAGACTCCCAAAGGTCTCCCACCTATGCGTGATCATGATCATGCTATTCATCTGATTCCAGGAAGCGTTCCTCCAAACATCAGGACGTAGAGATACCCCTATGTCCAAAAGAGTGAAATTGAACATATGGTTGTAGAAATGCTAGAGGCTGGTATAATTCAACCGAGTCAAAGTTCTTTCTCTGCTCTAGTAGTATTGGTGCACAAGAAGGATGGATCATGGCGCATCTGTCCGAATTATAGGGAGCTCAACAAGCTCACTATTAAAGATAAGTTCCCCATTCCTGTCATTGATCAATTACTAGATGAATTGCATGGATCAATTTACTTCACCAAGTTGGATCTTCGCTCAGGATATCATCAAATCAGAATGAAGACTGAAGACATTCCGAAAACAACATTTAGAACTCATGAGGGTCATTATGAATTTTTGGTCATGCCTTTTGGCCTTACCAATGCACCTTCAACATTTCAAGGTTTGATGAATTCAAATTTCAAACCATTCCTTAGAAAATTTGTGTTAGTATTTTTTGATGATATACTAATCTACAGCAAGTCTTGGAAGGATCATGTTGAACATGTTGACAGGGTGTTACAACTATTGGAGGAGAAACAATTATATGCAAAAAGATCCAAATGTTTCTTTGGAGTCTAGGAGGTGGAATATCTGGGTCATATTATATCTCATGAAGGAGTTAAGGTAGACCCTAGCAAAATTAAAGCCATTAAGGAATGGAAAATGCCCACATCCATAAAGCATCTGCAAGGATTTCTCAGGTTGACAGGGTATTATCGCAAGTTTGTTAAGAATTATGGGAGAATAGTAGCACCTCTAACAACATTATTAAAGAAAGATGCATTTTCATGGACTCTGGAAGCAACAAAGTCCTTTGAACATCTTAAAGAGGCAATGTGCCAAGCACCGGTCTTAGCTACACTGGACTTCACAAAAACGTTTATTGTGGAATGTGATGCTTCAAGAAATGGAATTGGTGATGTGCTAATGCAAGATGAAAGACCCATTGCTTTTGAAAGTCATCCAATCAAGGGAAAGTTTTTAAGCAAAGCTATTAATGAGAAGGAAATGTTGGCAATACTCCATGCACTTAAGAAATGGCGACCCTACCTAATGGGAAGACACTTCAAGGTAAAAATGGATCATGATAGCCTTAAATACCTTTTAGAACAAAGATTATCCTCTGAAGAGCAACAAAAGTGGGTCACAAAGATGTTGGGTTATGACTTTGAAAGCATCTACAAAAAAAGGAAGCAAAATGTGGTGGCAGATGCACTCTCAAGAAAGAATGAGGATGTGGAAGCATTGTTGTGTGCCATTTCTATTATCCAACCAGATTGGATAAATGAAGCAAGGGAGGAATGGAAGAATGATGAAGAAGTGTGGGCACTTATTCAAAAGTTACAACAAGATTCCAGTACATCTGATACATTTAGCTGGCAAAATGATTCGTTATGGTACAAAGATTGCTTATACCTCTGTAAGAATTCCCAGCTAAAACAAAAGATTCTTATGGAATTGCACACTTCTCCCTTAGGAGGGCACTCAGGATTTTTAAAAACTTACCACAGGGTTAAGAAGGAATTTTTTTGGGATGGCCTTAAATCAGATATTCAAAAGTTTGTGGCGTAATGTTTGCTTTGCCAACAAAATAAAGTTGAAACAATTAAGACATCGGGTCTATTACAAACTTTATCCATTCCAAGCCAACGTTGGGAGGAGGTTTCAATGGATTTTATCACAGGTTTACCCAAGTCTGAGGGAAAGAGTGTCATCATGGTGGTAGTTGACACACTTACCAAGTATGCACACTTTTGTGCATTATCACATCCATTTAAAGCCAGTATAGTTTCTACTGCATTTATGGAAACAATTCAAAAGCTACATGGAAACCCAAAGATTATTATAAGTGACAGAGATCCCATTTTCATTGGAAATTTTTTGACAGAATTATTTTCTTGTCTTGGGACTCAGTTAGCTCATAGCTCATCTTATAATCCTCAATTTGATGGGCAAACTAAGATAGTAAACAAATGTTTGGAAGGATATCTTCGTTGCTTTGTATCTAATAAACAGACACAATGGGTCAAATGGTTACCTCTGGCTGAATGGTGGTATAACACTTCCTTCCATACAGCAACAAAAATGACCCCATTTATGGCACTTTATGGGTATCAACCACCATCCATCACATCATATTTAAGAGAAAATTCTAAGGTTCAGGCAGTGGAACATCACATCGAACATCAACAACAAGTCCTCCAACTCTTAAAGGATAACCTTGTGTTGGCATAGAATAGAATGAAACAAGAGGCAGATCAACATCGCAGTGAAAGAAGTTTTGATGTAGGTGATTGGGTATTCCTACGGCTACAACAATATAAGCAAATGTCCCTCAAGCAAGCTAAGAAGGATAATAAATTATCACCAAATTATTATGGTCCATACAAGGTGTTGCAAAAGATTGGTACTATGGCATACAAATTGGAGCTTCCTGCAGCTTCTCGATTGCACCCAGTTTTCCATGTTTCATGTTTAAAGAATGTTATAGGCGACAAGCTCCCAGTTCAAACAATATTGCCAGAACTTGACGAGGAAGGAAAAATTATATTAGAACCGGAAGCAGTCACAGAAACAAGAACTCGACAGCTATGAAATCGATCAATTTAAGAGTATCTTATCAAGTGGAAGAACTTATCCGCTGAAGATTCCACATGGGCGGATGAGAATTTTACGCAGAAGTATCCATAACTACTCAAGCGTTGAGGACAACACTTTTTTGAAGGAGAGGGGCATGTTGGATCCCTATAATACTAGTGATTACCCCATTACTATCGTAGTTATACCCTTTATTAATATTGTTGTGCCCCTATTTCCCCCATATTGTTATTACTATGCCCCATAGAATCCCTCTTTTGTTATTTTTGTGGCTTTATATTATTATTGTTAGGTTGGCCGGATTATATTGTGACTCCTTAGACTCCTATATATAGAAAGGAGGTTTTGTCATTTGAATCATCAAAGAATTGTTCATTTATGTAATGTAAAGGAGGTTTCCCCCTTGAAGAGGCTAAATTCTAAGGCGTTGATCTATCTTTTCTATCTTTTCTTGAGCTAGTTTCATAACAGCAGGTCCCAATCACTTCGTTGTGCACTACATACTTTGTTTAGTTCTTCACCGACCTTGTTAAATGATTCTGCGTGGATAACCTTCTACGCGATCATTCTCTCCATATTATCTCATTCCAACTTGAGGAGCCATTGGCGCATTCCCCCCCCCCAACACATGCTTGTTGACCGTATCTCCCAACGTGAAGTTCATGTGCATCCACGTAGGTTGTTTGCCATATGCCTGTACCCACCTGGACAAATGCACGCACAAACCATCCTGCCCATTGTATTTATCAACCAATCACACTTCAGGCTTACCAAACCATGTGTGCATCATCCTCCTACATGCACTCTAGTCTTCAAAGCTTCCCTTGTATGTACCCCACCACCTCGCGGGCGTAGCGCACAGTACCCAATTCAAGGCCTGGAATTGTTGTTTTTTTGGTACCTTCAGTTCAAACTGATCCAAGAAAGTATCTACCTCACTTAACCCATCATAAGTATGGAGATCTCTCACTTCTGTTGATACGTAGCACAGTGATCTTGTCATTATGTTACAATTAAGGACGATTACCTCATGTAACTGGTTCTGCCATCACTCTATCTCCTCATCTGAATCTGAAACACAGGAGATTTCACACTCCCATGAGATCCGTTCATCTGCTGTGGGATTTACCCAGTCTTTCTCTCACGTAATTATCTTGTAGATGCAGTCCAAATTGTCATCACTTTCTTATTCATGCACTGGCTCTATGTAGCGCGATCCCCCAATAGGGTCCAAGTGTATAACTATGCACAAAGACTTCTTCTCAAAAATCATCTTGTGCTTCCTCAAATTAATCACCCCGTTCATGTCAATGGCCCAATCAATATCATCAACAATCTCTATAACTTCAAAATTTTCTAGTTCCCTCACTCCCTCAATATCAATGGTGATTCCCTGCAATCACCCCAAGGATATTATCTTTTGTTGGTTCACCATTTGCAGCTGAATAGGAGACCACTGCAGCATAGGCCTCCCCATGTGCTCTCGTATCTGCTTCAGTAGAACGTTCACCTCCAATCCTAAGTCCAGAATTACTTGGTCTATCTCATATTCTCCAATCTACATGGTTAACCTCATTTCTCTCCCTGTCCCAGTCTTATGCATTCCAATCTTCCAGACTACGTGCAGATCTCCTGGCGTGGTCCCAGTGAATTTGTTAACGAGTTCCTGTAATCCATTTACAGCCTTACTGTTGCGCAGTAGCTTCATGCATGTATCCTGGAATGTCATAATCATAGATGGGTCCATCTCTAGCTCCAATCTATCTCTTCTTCCTGAAGTGGAGGCATCAGCGAAGCTCTTCTTAGCTTCCATAAAGGTTTCTCAAGCGCGCTCCAAATAAAACTACGCTTATTTTGCCAGATCTTTACAAACCCAAGTACTATCTTCAGGTTGTTTACCTTTGTCATCTCCCATTTCAATTCCACTTCGAAGCATAATGTTCACATTAGGGTCTTCGTTGCGCAGCTTAGACCTCATCATCTATAGGTTTTAAGTCAGGGAAGGGGGTAGCGCTCCCTTGTCACGTATCCTAGCTATCAGCATAGGACAATCTTTCATCTCATGATCAAAAAAGGTACAATACAGACACGATGGACATGTTGGGTTCATACAATCACGAGCATAATGTCTCGACTCTCCACAGTTGTAGCATATTAGCTATTTGCGACCTCTACCAGGTCCTCCTCCACCTTGGCGCTGTCTGTGCCCCCAAAATCCTACATCTGCCACCCCCATGTTCTGGTCTAGGGGTTGCATTTTAGCCTAAACTCTATAGGTTGGAGTTCTATCCATCATCAGCTCATAGCTTCTACAAGTGCGCTCATCGTGTCCAACTGCTCTACACAAATTAAAGAACAACTGTTGTGAATTCTATGTGTACTTCTGTAACAAATGACAGTTGTTTGTAGCATGCTTTCCACCTATTTGAGAAATCATGCACCACAAAGTAGGTGCCGCACTAGGTCTTGCTTATGCTTCCGGTATTAATGGCATCAGTCCTCCTTTGACGACGTAATTTTCGAATATCGAGTAGTGGTCCTTATTGTGACCCTGACCCTTACATTTTACACACCACACCTCTTCGTGCACTTTTGATCAAGTTGTCCAATCCTGTTTTAGACTCTGCATCTCAAGGCATAATTTTCTCAATTTCACGTGGATATGCTGAACTCCCAAGTTGGGATCTTGTATTGGGGTCTCATGAAGCCTCATCACAATCTCTAGGGCCTCTGCCTGAGTCGACAACTTCTGCCGCGATAGCGGGCTCCTCAAATGTGGTGTTAATGATGCTACAAACCATTCATGGTGTTGTCCATCCGTCAAATTCATATTAGCTTCGTGAAGCATGCACTTTAGCCTCTGATCCAACTCTAAAGGAGTCTTGCCTGGTAGCATCATGATCTCATAGAACCCAATGATTGACTACACTTCTGACTTTGGCCTGCTGAATTCCTTATTTAGTGTAATTTGGATATCTATGATTCCCGCATTCGGATTATCATTTGAGTGCTTAATATACCAGGTCAGCGTGTGATCCTACAGGGCACTAACCGGTGTCACTTTCTTTATATTATCATTTGTAGTTCCCTGTGCTTCCCATACGGCTCTTATCACAAACCAAAACTGGTCCAGATCCTCATTTCCCGCACCCTTGAACACATGTAACTTTATTGTGCTTACCATATTGACTCGTGGTGGTGGCGGAGGTGGTATGGGTGAAGATGGAGGTGAACGCAGTGAAGTTGGTGGCAATATGGGTGGGGGTGGTATGCATAGAATCCTCTAACTTATCAAATGGATCACGCTTCACGAAGAGACCTTCGTGAGTTCTTCCTCATCCCCTCATGGAGGTGAAATCAAAGGGCTATTCTCTGGTCCCTTACTTCTTTATTTTTTGTAGGTTTTTTCACCTCGCATAGCTGTGAACATCAAGGTAATTGCATAAACCACTTTTCACCCAATAGCATTTTAATCCAAGTATTCAGAGACATTACGTACTTACTCGCAGTTCTATGAGAAAGTGTTGCTCTACCTCCCTATAGCTAACTGAAGTATCTACCGTGAACTGAGCTATGAATCCTCGTATAATTCGATCGAGCCAATGATCAACAACATGTGCGATCTTATCTTTTGATGCTTCCATTCTGCGCACCAACTCTAGGGTCCACACAATGGGACCGTTGAGTTTCCACCTTCCTTGGCTATGGACTAGCTTTGCGACCCACTCATACAGCTCACTAGGGAAAGATGCAAAAAATATTTCGTGGATCTCTATGTATAAGTAACAGTCTAACCACTCTTCTTTTGCCAGTCGCGGATTCCTGTTCTCCTGTGCTACAAACTCGTGAATTCTCCTGTCCAACCAACCTTCAATTTCCTTCTAAGTTGGATTCCAATGATACGACATCAGACATCTCTATGTAGACTCTCGTCCCGACAACGAAACCATTTTTTGGCTTGTTGGGGCTTGACCGAAGTTTGGAGTTAATTAGCCAAACAAATCCCTACACTACTGGCCCTTTTGGCAACAACCCATAGAGTGCAGACTGAGCTCTCACCCAAAGCAGTATGGGGGGATGATGGAACCAAGATTCCGCGCCCTGGAGATGTCTAAGGGGTTGATTTAGTCCAACTGTGAATGGTTTTTCACAGGTCACTTCGTACACTGCCCTGACCTGTGAAGCCTTCATGATCTGTTATAATCACGTTCACATATCCCTAACCAGGGGCTCAGCTGCTTTCGCATTGCTAAGGCAATGATCTGCACTATTTCCCCAAGTTACCCCAGGAATCTTACTTATCTTCTTATAATTGTTAGTTAACTTCGCATAAACATATACTTTATCTTCTATTCACTTAATCAACATAATCATATAAGTTCGTGCACCATACAAATAATGAAATTGCAATTATACCCAATACATTCAATGCACAAAATAGGAAAAAGATACATAGAAAAGGTATGAAACTTCCCTTTATTACTTCTTCAACATTTATAGACTCAACTCACCCTGTGCACTCAGCTGTGGACTACTAGGCCTCTGCGCACTCTGCTGCAGAGCCTTCTCCTACTCTACGACCCAAGACTTCGACTCTACGCTAAGATAAGACTCAATTCTTCATCCTTCATTCATGACTTATTTTCTTTGTTCTTTAAAACTTAGAGCCTCACTCTATTTATACAATCCCATGGTCTGCGGGCCATGGTTAGATCTCTAAAGCCAACATTACATTACAAAAATGAGGGCTGACAACCCTATGACTCATTTACAAGCTCGCGCTCCGCGCCCACAAAACACTGATTCTTTACATCAGATTTAGTCAAAATATGGGCTTTAAGCCCCAAAACTTCCCTTGGGGGATCCCGCACCCAACGCCCAACATTATAGCCATCTTTTAGAATTCCGTTTTGTACTCTTGCACGCTTTGCCCTGACTTTTTCCTAAAGTAATGCCATCGGATCCGTTGATCCTCCACATACCCAATGGGATAAAAATAAGACTTAATGGGGGTTTTGAAATCTTCACACTTATTCATTGAAGGTTCTCCCTCCAACCTCAGGGTTTCTATGTGGCTCTACCACCAACTCAGTGGTTGGCCCTCTAATTTCAGTCATGGGAATGATATCGTTTTCCCTTCCTCGATCTGATGGAGTTTGAAATAAAATTCTAGTTACTGGATCCAATGGTTTGGCTTCAGAGCATTGATCTTGCCATGCTAGGACTTGATATAAAATTTTGTTCCATTTTAAAAAGGGATTGATTCATGACACTCAAACTTGGTTGATCTTTTCTAGGTTCTTTCTTCAACTGGCTCTGTGTGTCTTCCTGCTCTCTCGATCCCTATTTTGATTTTTCTTCTGCATTTGAACCCCCGTTTTCTTGAAATATCCATAGGTTATTTCATAGGGCAATCATGAGGAGCTTTACATTGCAGTTTATATTTGCGACTTGTTGTTTGAGCCACAAAAACCTCATCTTTAGAAGATCACAAGGTTCATTTATAGATTCGTCGTCCATGATTAGTGTTCTAAAATTTTTCGCATTGGTCATCTAGGCCCTAAAATCTTGAAATATTAACCAAATAAACGTTCTCTGATAAAAAATAATCCAAAAAACTACAATGGATATTCCACTTGATAGTTTGTCACAACAGATCTTATACTATTATATTAAAAATTTGATATGCTACACTATTAAAGTTTTATTAAACTTGAATATATGTATATTTAATTCTAATTAGTGCATGGATGTGAATTGAAATTATGTAGAAAATTAAAGAATGAAAAAATAAGCTCACAAACACACACGTAAGACAAAATATGCTCTCTCTCGGAAACCATTTCAGGAGAAAAGCTAGTTGGAAGGTGAGGCCACTTTGATCTCTTTCTCTATCTAGAAATATGACTGTAGGTAGAAAGAAGTAATGTCTGTGGCCCTTTGGCTACTACAATACTTATATCCTCTCTATTTTCTCGACCTCCTATCTCTCCTAGCTATGTGTGCTTAGCTATGGACTAAAATTCTCTCGAAAGAACATAATGTATCTTCCTCCTAGTGGCTTGGTTATAACAGAACATGATAGGCTATTAGTGGTTAATTTTGACTAAATCAACTCGTAAGTAGAGTTACAATATAGACTCCTCTAGAGTATTTTACATCATAATCATGTGGCTATCTGATTTTCCATGAATAATAAGGGCTGATGCAATATCCTCTGAACTATAGGTGTAAAAATAGGAAGGTCAACTTCTGAGTGACATAACATTTTCAGATGGACTTCAATTGACCTGCTTCTTGTGTTTTTGGAAATATCTCTATGTGTAGAATGGCATGAAAATGTGAGATGATAAAGGGAAAAAATGTTACCCCCTAGAAAACATCATTTGATGCCTCAAAACACTTCAAGATGGTTTCGGACCCCATTTTGCCAATTTGGGTCTTGTTGGTAAAAATGGTCCCATGAGATGATTTCTCCACTTTTTCCACTCTGCATGTATTGAGATGGATGAAAAAAATATAATAATTCAATCTGGATCAATGATTAAGTTCCATCAAAGTGTTTCGTTAATAAATCATCCAAGTGTATGAATTAAACTAGGGATATGTTATCATCACCCTTAGTAACATGTGCGACACTTAATATCATTGTGTTAAGGGTCAAGGTTTGATGGGTGAAGCATCACCCTAGAGCCCATGAGACATGTAATAAAGTAAAGGTTCCAATACATTATGTATTATGTATTGATAAAAAAACATAAAGATCATAAATACAAAGCGGTAAAATTGAAAATAAGATATGAGGAGACATTTAACGTTAGACCACCTATGTGTAAATGGGTTGAGAGTATGTTTGGGGTGAATAGAAACATATGCCCCTTTGTATTCATAATAAGTTATCCTAGAGAAGTTAGAATGAAGAGTATTGATACTCATAGATCATAAATGGTGATTGGCCAAGGAAGGAAGGATTACAATCCATTAGAGAATGAACATGAAATGTAAATGGTTTTGTTTGAATAGTATATTATTGTGAAGATATGTATCATAAATAAGGGAGGTTCCTTTGGAAATGAAAATTAACAATATATGATCATTTTTTTTGCCTGATTTTGATGTACATTACATGTGGTATCAAAGATATAGTTAGAACATGAGCCCTATGGGCCAAATCACAATATAAATTTAAGAAAGCTATTGCGGGCGTTACATAAAACTAAGAATAAAAGAAGAAAAAACGGTTGGTGAATCTCCTAGACCTCTTGGTCAAGGATAGAAGATTTGGATGTCGTTGGGAGATTACGTGTCACCTCCAACAACATAATTGTTACAATGGTAAATTACCTAAAAATGGAATTAACTAGTGTAAGGGAAAGTAATGAACATTGGATGAAGGCAAGTGTTGAACAAGAATATCTTATTATGTATTTGATAGAAAAACCACTTCTATATATTGAATATAGCTAGTATTGAATAAAGTAATAATTTGGTGTACATGGCAAGGGAAATGATAAGTATATGTGTACTATGTTGTGTTTACTTGAAATTTTTTATTAAAATGGAATATTACTATAATATAAGTAATATATATGTTTTTATTAGGTAGATTAGGATCTAAAATGCTAACCATTTGTTGATGGTATACCCCTACCTATAGTAATATGTATGTTGGGAAGATATGAGTGCAAGCAATTTTATAATAGATCAACTAAGTAGTAACACATTCTATAACTAAGCGAACCTTAATCTATGATTTTTTGCATATTGAGTAGACAAATAAAATAAGAATGTATGGAATCCAAAAGAACAATACAAACATATATAGATATGTAAGATGAAAATTGTATAGTTACCTATCTTACTTTGTTAAAGAAATGGTAAGTACGGATGGATATGTTCATATATAAGTTGGAGTGATAACATATGAAATTATTCCTAAAAGAATATGAAATTGTCTGTATGTTAGTTATTTGTTAGTATTGTAGGATGCAGGACATGGTGATGGAGTTTTGGATGTTGTTTTAGTGTTAATATTGTAAAGTATTATATAACTTATGCAAAAGTATTTCTAGTGCATAAATTTTAGGACTTATATGTATAGGTGTCCTATATTGGAGATGTACTACATTTCATCCAAGAGGTAATTAGGAGAATGCTTAAGAGGGTAATCTTGATATTAAAATATGAAATTCTAAAGTGTTTTGCTAAATACTCTTGGAGAGTAGTTATAAAACTTTATGGGTGCATGTATTCTACAACTACCTATTTTTACAAAGTATGTTTAGAACGGGGCTCACAATCACTGGATATTGATAAAATGGTTAGAGATAAAGAAGAACGAAAGAAAATAAGGTGATTGAATAGAAAGTTTTATAGTAATTTATTCTCCAATAGTTGTATGGAAAAATCCTATGTGATGTAACCCCATATGTTATGCCTTTTTGGCAGACCTGTATACATAACAATGATGAAGGATTCCATTGGAATACTTATCACACCCATCTTATACAAATCCATCATCTTTATATTCTGTTAATAATCATGATGTTGAGAGAACCTTATTGTGGATCTAAACATAATCGTAGCAATAATATTAGTATAACATGTCAACATTTTTCCTTGTAGTGAAATCCGCGATTATCAAAATTGAACAACATGTTAGTTTGAGTTGAAAGTTGAGATAATTGTATGGTTTAATTACCTAGGAAAAAAGTACATGTTTAAGTGTAATACCTATGGTTTTTTTATACTCATATCGAGAAGGAAAAGAATCATATTTGTAGTTGTTTGTATATAACAAATCACTATAACCATATAAACTGGTTGAGGAAAAATAATTAACTTTAAGGAGTACAAAGTAACCCTAGTTGAGGGTCAATCTCATAATGGGAGTAAGTTGTGTCCATATCATCATAAAGGTAATTAAAACATAATTGGTAAACTAGAATTAAACCTCTCTAGTTTGATACACTTGTATCGACATAAATTTGGGATGAGAGAGAAAACAAACTAGAAGGAAAATAGACAAAGCCCACAACAATGCTACAAAACTTAGAGAGCTTCTAAAACCAAACATATATAGTATAAGAGTTAGCAGAATTATATGTGGCTATCTTAGGTGAAAGCTGGTTTTGAAAAACTATGTAATATAATGAGTTACAAGACTTGTTTATATGTAGAAGAGTTCGGCTAGAAAGAAGAATTGCACTATAAAGGCTAAGCAGCGTTGGAAACCTTCATTATAAATAATCTAGTATGACATTTATGATTAGGTGAAAGGAAAGAAGGGTATATAAGTAGAACATGCCGCATGGATAGATTGTAAGGTATGTAAATATCAACATATAAAAACTTAGAAGAGGGGTTCACAACTTAATATATTACAAGTAAAATATAGCATAAGAGATGATGTACTAAAAAAGAGTTGGCATGAGCTTACTAAATGTTAACATTGTGTTGTAACAGCTACAACCACCGTCCAAAGTGTTTCCAATGCTTTGATTTTGGAGCCTTCCTTTCTATCCACAAGAGCTTATATTATACTTTTGTCAAGTACTTGTGATTTGAATGAGACTTACCTTTTTCATTTGTTCTTTTGTTTGCTCTTTTTTTACACTTAGATAATATTTCTAGGTCATAAGCTAACTTCATGACTTGGTCACACAAGAGTTCTAGGCTTGCCTCCAGAAACTGTGCAATCCTTGAAGGAAATCAAACTTGATGATGGGAATTGCGCAGTTCAGACTGGAAGTTAGCCTTGAGCTCAAAAACTATGTATTCATGGAAGGTAGCCCAACACTGAGCCTAGAAACTACGCAATCCCTCACTGAACTCAGAAACTATGTAGTGCACTAAGATGGAAAGTTACCTAGTTCCCAAGAATTACGTAATCTTTCCCAGCAACATGCATGGAATGTTTCCCTGGAAAATCAAGAAATATGAAAGGAAAAAATCATCCCTAGGAAGTAGGGATCCATTACCACTTTCTCGAAGGTGGCACATTGTCATTTTTAGAATTTTTTGCCAAGTGTCACTTTTCCGTGATTTTAGGCATGTGCATCATAAAACCCTCATTTGTTCAAATCTAGTTAATTAGAACCTATATAGTTCATTTATACATATGATTTTGGAGCTCTAGCATTCTTATGGAGATCAAGGAACCTTCAGTGAAATCATCGTCACTTTGCTAGGTGGGTTTCACTTTGGTCATCTTTTTCTCCCTTTTCTGTCACTTTTGGTTATTTCACTTCTGTGAGTTTTTTTTTCCAATTTCTTTTCATGATTGCTGGCGCTTTAACTTGTTTTATCTTGTAGAAGTGTTGTTTCAAGTTGTAATTTTCCTTTCATAAGTGTCCAATCAGTTTCTTTGTTTTTCCATTGATGGTCACGTTTGTGGCGACTCTCATCAACTATTTTATTATTTTCCCATTCGTTCAATTTATGCACTTGATCTATCATCATTCATTCACATTTAGTCAGATTTACACTTAATCTCACACCATCACTTAGATATGCTCATTTCTCACACTTCCCTTGGGCAGATCTCCACTTTCATTGGTCAGTTTCCAATTTTCCCAGCTAGGTACTGTGAAATCCTAATGCTCAAGCTGAGACCTTGGCCTCTGGAAATTCATAGTGCATAGAACAGGCTGGCCATACTATGCGTTGCGTAGTTCTAGGACTCAGCCTGCTTCCCTAGCTATTGCGATTATGCAATGTTCAGTCTCTCCAAGAGCACTACCCAGGCTAGACTGCACATTGTGTAGTTTCAAGCCACACACTTCATCCTTGGCTGCTATGACTGTTTAGTGTGTAATTCCCATAGGAAGCCAGTCCCTCATTCTAGTAAAATTATGCAATCCATCTCATTATATGCCCAATTTTCTGCTTGATCATGCCTTGAAAGTATATTTCCAAAATTTCTATATTTACTTATGATCAGTGTCTTTCAAGTCCCACAGGTACCACAAGTGTTGAGCACCTTTCTCCAGCGGTCACTGTTACCATGGAACCAAAGAGATCTTCTTCAAAATAGTGTAGTGAAAGTAGTATTGGGGAAGCACTTAAGCAAGCACAAGTTAACTTGTCAATATATGCGAAAACTCAACTATTTTTACAAAAGGATTCCATAATAACATGGCAAGAATTTTAGGAGCAGTAGCAAAAGGAAACAATTCGGTACAAGATAAGGGATGAAGAAAGGTTGTTGACAAAATAGAGGGAAAAAAATGTTTTAGAGTGAAATGAGATTCAATCCTAATGTGAGAAACTTTGGTAGTGGAAGAAAAGAGGAAGCCAAGGATATAGAGAGAAGACTATAAGAAGAGAGAATAGTAGAGCTTGCAAGAAGCGTTAGTTCTAGTCTTCGCAGCCTGTCACTAGGGATCAAAATGGGCTCTTACTATGTCTGATTTTCAGAGATGTTTTGCACATGATCTTCAGTGAAAATAATATCCTAGGCATGTTCATCAACAACAGCATGAAAAAATATTTCCAACAGTATATCATGCTCCAAAAACCGGCTCCTAGATCAAAATATATGATCGAAATGAATGATTGGTTCTTGGTTATGCATGTTTTGAGGTCATTTGCTGCACACAGGGACATGTTTACTACAAAATCAATTTATGAAGTAATGCACATGAATTTTACAAAAGTTAAAGAGGTTTTTATTAATCACATACCAAATAACAAAAACCTCGTTCATTTTATGCATAGCTGTTACTATGTGGGAGATATGTAGTGATATTTGAAGCCTACATTAAAACAAAACAAATTTTGGATTTGTTTCACTGTTTTAGTCATTGTAGTACGGTGCCATTTTACAAAAAATGGAAAGTAATTTTGAGAAACCCAAGGAGGTTTTTTCAGAAAGAATCCATATAACAAAAGACTCTTTCATTTTATTCATAGGTGTCATGAATTGGAATATTTGATTAGATATTTATAGCCTATTTATACAGATTTAAATATTTAATGGTTTCCTGTTTTAGATATTATTTTGTTGCACGGATTCTGAGCAACTGGAAATGAATTTCCACGCTTTGAGAGAGGATTTTCGCAAGCATGACCTTATCTACAAAAACCTCTTTCAGTTTTGTAACATATGTTATGGTTCAAGCGATACGAGTTCATCTTTAACCCCTATTTCCAGAAATTTGGTCCAAATTTAATGTAACTATTTCTATCTTTAGGGAGATGGTTGAGCTCAACTCCCTTAGTATATGGATGAGCTGATTGTATATATATTATGAATTTCAGAGTGTAAAGGGTTCAAATTTTTTAACATAGGAAAGCTTATATGGACTGTGTAAAGCTTTTCTTGAATATTATTTTTAATGGAGTAGTTTCTGCCCTTTAGATTTGGGATCCATCACGGTGTTTAATGTGCAACATGTTTTTCTTGTAAATTCATTTCCATGCTTTGTTTTTTCTGCTAGTTTTGTTATAGCATTCTCTAAGGGAAGTGTTAGGAATCCATCCATGCATGATGCTACTTTCGCAATGATTTTGTGGTTAAATGTAGTGCTTATCTTTGCAAAATCCATTCTCTGTTAGATGCTCTATTGAGTAACACTATGCTTCTCTTTCTTCTAAAGTTGCCACTGTAGATCCATCCCTTTATTGATGCCTATAGGGCAGTGGGATTTATCCTCTTTCATTCTATCATCTACATCTTTTATCTAGCTAAACATTGCACTTACTTTGCTCCAAGTTTGTCGGTAGAAACTAGCCTCGATTCCATAGCCCAGTGATTCATTCTCCTACTATTTTCGACCCACAACTTTCAATCAAATCCCAGTACTTCATAACTAGCCTAAGATTCACTTATTGCAGCCATGTTTTGTTGTCAAAGAGAGAGACCTCTCTGGTCTGGCAGAGCTAGATTCCGGATTGAAAGCTTGGTCTGTGGTTACCTCAGAATTGTCTCTTCTCAACCTTGAGGTTCATTCTGAGTGCTAACATATTGGCACCATTGGCGGGAACGAGTTGACAGATCTTCTCTAGGAAGGATCGTTCAAGTTGCAGATCTGATTGCTGATGGTGGACAGTAGTTAGACACATATGAAGGCTGAAATCATTCACCTGGTGACTCCATTGTTCAAGATCCCAAGCTTCAATGTTTAGAGCGATTTCGCTCCAAAAGAATCCAGATTTCAGAGCATTGATGTAATCACCAATGACAGGGTATGTGGAAAATCCTTTATCTGGGGAAATATTACTAACTTTGAGGAATGAGTTAGCAAAATTTCAGATTGATCAAACTTTCTGAACATCAGTATTTCGTTGTTTGAAATCCAACCGACTCACACCTAAAGGTAAAAATTGTTTTCTTGGTTTAGTTACTGAAAGATTAGAAAATGAAATTGAACTATTGGATGTTCAAATTGAATCATATGATTTCTGAGATCATAAAGAGTTCTTGGCAACTTTCCCTCCTCCCAAAGAAGAAAAGGTAAGGCTGCCCTTAGATGGTTGGATTGAAGTATATTTTGATTTACAGCAAGGATCTTGTTGGAAATAATATTGAGAGGGGGGGGTGAATCAATATTATCAAATTCTTTTCACTATACCTTCCATATTTATAATTTAATTTATTCTTCAGATGTTGATCATTAATTTGTATGTCAATACCATATAATAATGAACAAGAACAAGAAAAACATATAGTCACACCAAAGAACACCAGATATAAGGTCGAAACCCAATGTGGGTGAAAACCACCTGCTGCAACATGTCTCTATCTTCTTTCAATTAGAAACTTCTTTTTACAATGATTCTGTACTGGTGTAGTCCTTTACCAGTACGTAGGCTGCAACCTGCAGAGAGCTACAACCCTCTCTCGTTTTCCAGACTCTCCAAGAAGGGAGCTATAACCCCTTTGGCTCTTGTACTAGCTGATCTACTAGTACGTAGGTGTTTACCTACTGAAGGCTTCAACCTTCTCTTTTCTTCCAAGGACCACATTTCATAAATTTTCAAACTGGATCCAAGAATCTTAATCAAACATCAAATAGATCTACAATCAACCAACTTCCTTGTGCAAATATTGAATCAATAAATTCTTAGAACACAACACCAGTAATCAGACACTAATCAGAACCCTGAACACAGCAATGATAGACAGAAGCAGCTAAAACAAATTTCAAGAGAAAAGTCTGCAACATCCCCAATATAAACCTGCGGATATCCGCACTTAGTCTGTGTCTAGCCTGCGGACCTCTGCAATAGCACTTGTCGCTGGATTGCCAACCTATGCACCTACAATTGTCACTGATTTGCGTACCTCCACACCTGTAATTGTCGCTAAGCTGCGTACCTCCACACCAGCAACTATCGTTGAGTTGCATACCTCCGAAAATGCACCTGTGTCTGAACTGCGTACCTTCGCACCTGTGCTATGGATCGCTTGCGGACCTTCGAATAGAGCCAAATTATCAGTCCTCCAATATACCACAGACTGTCAGATCCACAGATCTGATCACTTGCCAGAGAGATCACGAACCCTCAATTGATCTATCTTCTCATGCTCAGGTTCAACTATAACTCACCAACCGATTACAAGAATTTTAGATCTCACTCGTCTTAAGATATTCAACGCATGAGTGCCTAGCTAATTGATCTCCTTTCCTTTTTATAGGCAATCCCTTACTCAAACCATGGATCAAAACCATAGAAAGCCAATACAAGGGACCCAAAACCGGGGTTCAATATTTTAGATGCAATACCACGGACCAAAACCATAGGATCAAAAAACGTCGGACTAAATACCATGGATCAATCATAAAAATTCCCACGTGCACGCGCTTCTTTGCATGAAAGTGAGTGAATTTGACATCTACACCTTTTGTTCAGAGAACCTGCGGATATGCCCGCACTTCTTGTTCGGGGCACCTGTGGGTCCGCAGCTTTTGTTAGGCGCACCTGGGGGTATCTCATTTTCTATTATTTTGAGAGCCTGAATAGTGATTTGCCACTTGAGTGGGTTGCCATCAAGGACAACACCTGTGCCATAGCACCAAACCTGAGTCATAATGCCAACAATCTCCCCCTTTGGACTTGATGGCAACCCCAAGATCCTCAAAGTCATTCTCCCCCTTTGTCATCAAGGGCAAAGGGTTATGCTCCCCCTAAGAACATGCTGAAAACTTTGCTTTGCTATGCTGATCGTGCTCCCCCTGACTGTAGGCCAGATCTGCAAAAGAAATTTTCTTCAAGAAGAAGCATAATCCACCATACACCATAAATGACCTTCCTATCACCAAAAGACTCTATACATACATTCATAACCCAACCAAGTGGGGATCATCCACCCAACCAAGTGGGCTTACATCAGAAATTTACATATGACAACCAAGTACATTATATCATTCATCCTAGACATAGGACGTTACATGACCTTGACAAAAGAAATATAAGACATAGAGACAAAACATTAGCGGCAATATTCAGATCAGCATCCATGTTCTCCTTCTGTACTTGCTCCTCCAAGATCTTCTACAATAATGCCAACAATGCATTATTAGAAGAATATATGCTCCCCTTGAACTTGTGCCATTTGTTCTTTGACCAATCCATAAACCAGCGAGTGTATGCATATACCCCATATGAAACCCGCGTACAACCAACAATCTCTGAAACAGACAAGATTCAACAGCAAGATGATGCATCAACTACCCCCAGCTTTTGCCTGAGGTATTCAAAGGTCTCCCTGGGCAGCAGTTTGGTGAGTATATTAGCAACTTGTTCCTTAGAGGGAACATACTCCAACTTGACCTTTTGTTCAAGCACTTGTTCCTAAAGAAAATGATATTTGATAGGTATATGCTTGGTCTTTGAATGCATGACTGGGTTCTTTGAAATTCTGATAGCACTTGTATTATCACATAGGATGGAGATAGGTGGAGTACAAGTGATTTGAAAGTCCTGCAAAGTTTGCATCATCCAAAGAAGTTGTGAGCAACAAGATGCAGCAGCCACATACTCTACTTCAGCTATAGATAATGCTATTGAACTCTGTTTATTGCTGAACGAAGATACTAATCTGGAACCCATGAAGAATGCACCACCACTAGTGCTTTTTTTGTCATCCACGCTTCCGGCCCAATTTGCATCTGTATAAGCATGAAGTGTGAGATCTGTATCTCTAGGATACCATAAGCCATAGTTTTGAGTTCCTTGAAGGTACTTGAAGATTCTCTTAACTGCCTGAAGATGAGTTTCTTTTGGATTTTCCTGAAATCTTCCAACTATTCCCACTGCATGCATGATGTCTGGTTAGGTACCTATCAAATAAAGCAGACTTCCAATCATGGATTTATAGGTTGGTTGATGCACTACTGTTGATTCATCATTTGCACTGAGGCTGCATCTTGTAACCATAGGGGTACATACTGGTTTCAAATCTTCCATGCCATATTTCTTTAAGATCTGCTTGAGGTACTTGGTTTGAGATAAAAGGATATCGCCTTCATTTTGTTGGATTTGTAGACCATGAAAATATATCAGCTCTCCAAGCAATGACATTTTGAATTCTTTCTGCATTACCAAGGCAAAGTTTTGACTCATAGCTTCTTCATTGCTACCAAAGATAATATCATCTACATACACAACAATTATTAGCAATTTGTCATTTTCAATTTTTATATAAAGATTGCTATTTGCTGATCCTTTTGAAAAACCTTGTTGATGAAGGTATTTGTCCAAGTGATAGTACCAAGCCCTTGGAGCCTGTTTAAGACCATAGAGAGCCTTTTTTAGTCTGCATACAAGATTTGGTTCATTCTCAAGGATGAAACCATCTGGTTGTTCAATGTACACTTCTTCTTCTAAGTCTCCATTCAGAAAGGCTGATTTCACATCCATTTGAAATACTTTGAACTTCTGAAAGCTAGAGGGAGTAAGGAACATTCTGATGGCCTCAAGTCTAGCAACGGGAGAAAAAGTTTCTTCAAGTCTATTCCTTCTTGTTGAGCATACCCTTTACAAACAAGTCTGGCCTTGTTTCTAATTACTTCCCCATTTTCATTCAACTTGTTTTTGAAGATCCATTTTGTGGCTATGACATTCTTATCTTTTGGTCTAGGAACCAACTCCCAAGTGTTGTTCTTTTCGATCTGCTCAAGTTCTTCATCTATTGCCTTAACCCAAAATTCATCTTTGCATGCCTCTTTTACATTTTGTAGTTCAGCAGAGGAGAGTAATGCCAAATAGCTTGAAGCTTCTGCAATTGTTCTTCTTGTTTGTATACTTGCCTCCTTTTGCCCCAAAATTTGAGATTCTGGATGATTCTTTTGAACATACCTGGATGGAGTCTTTTCTTCTATCCTTATCTGTTCCTCTGGTGCCTCATGGGTTTCTTCTTCATCATGAATCTGATTTGATGTTGATGGATAGTCCTCATCATCTTCGAAGTCTTTAGATCTTACCTGTTTGGGAGTGATTTCCTTTTCATCCACCACTACATCAATGCTGTCGACAATTCTTCCAAGCCTTTTATTGTAACATTTATATGCTTTGCTATGAGGAGAATAACCAAGGAGAATGCCTTCATCTGCTCTAGGTTCAAACTTGCCAAGATTTTCATCATTATTTTTAATATAGCATTTTCTTCCAAAAATTTTGAAATGTTTTACCGAAGGAGTCTCACCATACCAGAGTTCATGAGGAGTTTGATTGTTGTTCACCCGGATATTTGTCTTGTTGAGAATAACAACTGCAGCAAATGCAGCTTCACCCCAGAAGGTTGTAGGAGTTCCAGACTCATCAAGCATAGCACGAGCCATTTGTTGAACCGTTCTGTTCATCCTTTCCACTACTCCATTTTGCTGAGGAGTCCTAGCTGTAGAGAATTCCCTTCTTATTCCATGTTCTTCACAAAAATCAAAAAATTCATTCGAGGTAAACTCCCCACCTCTATCAGACCTAAGGCATTTGATTCTGTGATCTAATTCATTCTCTACCAAGGCTTTGAATGATTTGAACTTTTCAAAGGCTTCATCTTTGTGCTTCATAAGTCCTATCCAACACATCCTGGAAAAGTCATCAATGAATAATATGAAATATTCTTCTCCTCAAGGTGACCTTTTCCTAGATGGACCACATACATCAGTATGGACAAGTTCAAGTGGCTTGCTAGCTGATCCTGCCTTCCCAGGGAAGTTAGTTTTGGTTTTCTTACCAAACTGACACGATTTGAAAATTGTATTGTCTGGAATTCTGATGTCTAGAAGACCACGAACTGCCTGGTATTTACATGCTTTCCTTATCTGTGAGAAGATAAGATGCCCCAATCTTCTGTGCCATAACCAGTGTTCATCATTCTTGCTTAGATAAAATTGATGTTGTCCTTCTTTGAATATGTATAAATTATTTGGAGTCCTTATGCCTTTGATCACTGTTTTTCCTGTATCAAGATCACGAACACTACATCCATTTGATCGAAATATTACTTCCGTTCCTTGATCACACATGTGACTGACACTCAATAGATTATGCTTTAAGCCATCAACATACATAACATTTCCAACTTTGACCTTTTCTTTCAACTGAACAGAACCTTTACCTTTTATGAGTGCAGGGGTGTCATTTCCAAATGAGACCTTCTTCTCCTTCTCTAAGGCACTATATGACTGAAGTTTTCCTTTATCACTTGCCATATGTTTCGAACATCCACTGTCGATGTACCATTGATTTTCTTTCCCTTCCGCACATAAGGCTATACCACATCTTTTTGGTTGCGGTTCTTTCATTCTCCATGTTTTGGCATTTGAGGCTTGTTCCTTTGTTTGCCGAAACCTGCTCTTGCATTCAGAATCTTCATGACCAAAGTTGTTAAAAATAGAACATTCAATTTCATTCTCAAGGGCAGAAAAGTTATTGTAGGTTCTTTTCATGATCCCAGTCATACTTCTTTGTTTTTGAGCTTCTCTAGTCATGATTGTCTTATAGGCAACAGATTGAGCTGCTTTGTGACAGAAGTTATGACAAGAAAAACATTGGCCATTGAATAAACTCCTACGGTTATCAAATCTACCAACCAACCGATTGTAGTTTCTACTGACATCCATTCTTGAGGCAAATTGGGAAGATTTTACCTGTGGCTGGTAGTAGCTTCTGTTCATCCTTAAGGTGGATTGCCCCTGATTTACCTCGTAGTCTTTGTTCATTCTTGAGGTAAATTGTCCCTGATTTACGTGGTGATTTCTATTTGACCTTTGCTCACTCCTCCTTGCTGCATCAAGATAACTTTTGGAGGTGGATGGTTTCTACGCTTGAGATGCTTCTTCATTATATCCCAAACTTGTCTTGATTAGTGGAGAACACTGCACATTGATAATCTCATCTAGAGTTTCAGATCCTTTAACAAATCTAAGATTAAGAGCTTTTGTTTTCTCAATCTCCTTTCTAAGACCAACAATTTCACATTCTAATTTTTCATGAAGTTTTTCCTTTTCAGCCATTTGGAATTGCAGAGTATCAATAATCATATTTTTCTCTTCTAAACAAATTTTGAGTTTATAAATCTCTTCATACAGACCTTCTTCATCTATAGCATCCATGAAATCATCATCTTCAAAAGCCATTAAAAGTCTATAATTGTTACCTTGTTCATCTTCATCACTATTTGAAAGTCCATCACTGTCTTCATGAGTGTAATAGTTTTTCTTATTTACATTCTGTTTCTTGTTCCATCTGATAGGTTCCTTACCTTTATCAAGCTTATCTTTATGAGTACACTTTGCAGCATAGTGACCGACTCTTCCACAAGCAAAGCATTTGAAAGATAACTCACCTCTGAATCTTCCAGCACCCCGTTGAAGGTTCTTGACAAAATTTGATTCTTCCTCTTCTTCTGATAAATGTCCTGACTCATAGTAATCTCCTTTGCCTGAAGCCTTGAATGCAACTTCTCTTCTGTCTGATGGTCCTCCTTTCCTCATTTCGTAAGCAGTTAGAATTCTGTGCAGCTGTGACATGGTAAGTTGTTGTAGATTCTGTTTTTCTTCTATTGTGGAAACTTTTGATTCAAACTCAGAGGACAAAGACCTTAGTACCTTTTCAACCACAACTACCTCTTTTATTTCTTCACCCAAGTTTTTCATACAATTAACAATCTCATCTATACGTAGAAAATAGTTAGCCACACTTTCATCATTGTACATTTTGAGATTTTCATATTGAATTCTGAGGGTTTGAAGTTTTTCTCGTTTTACCTGTTCATCTCCTTCATAGCTCAGAATGATCTTATCCCATATTTCTTTCGCGGATTTGTACAGCATAACCTTGACGAACTCTGATTGAGATAGACATCCTAATAGAGTATTGACAGCCTTTGCATTTGTTTCATATTGCTTCTTACCAACCGGATCTGTAGGTGTTGCTGACGGAAAAGTGTACCCTATATCTATGATATCCCAGACTTTTGTACCAAGAGATTGAAGATAGGCAGTGACTCTTACCTTCCAATATATGAAATTTGTCCCATCAAAAATGTGACCTGATTGATGCTTCTCTCTCGTAGTTTCTCATCATGATAGATCTTCCTTCAAGCGATCAAGCTTCTTCTGAAGGACCTAGCTCTGATACCAATTGTTGGAAATAATACTGAGGCGGGGGGGTTGAATCAATATTATCAAATTCTTTTCACTATACCTTCCAGATTTATAATTTAATTTACTCTTCAGATGTTGACCATTAATTTGTATGTCAGTACCATATAATAATGAACAAGAACAAGAAAAACAGATAGTCACACCAAAGAACACCAGATATAAGGTGGAAACCCAATGTGGGTGAAAACCACCTGCTGCAATATGTCTCTATCTTCTTTCAATTAGAAACTTCTTTTTACAATAATTCTATACTGGTGCAGTCCTTTACTAGTATGCAGGCTGCAACCTGCAGAGAGCTACAACCCTCTCTCATTTTCCAGACTCTCCTGGAAGGGAGCTACAACCCCCTTGGCTGTTGTACTAGCTGAGCTACTAGTACGTAGGTGTTTACCTACTGAAGGCTTCAACCTTCTCTTTTCTTCCAGGGACCACATTTCATAAATTTTCAAACTGGATCCAAGAATCTTAATCAAACATCAAATAGATCTGCAATCAACCAACTTCCTTGTGCAAATATTGAATCAATGACTTCTCAGAACATAGTACCAGTAATCAGACACCAATCAGAACCCTGAACATAGCAGTGATAGACAGAAGCAGCTAAAACAAATTTCAAGAGAAAAGTCCGCAACATCCCCAATATAAACCTGCGGATATCCGCACTTAGTCTGTGTCTAGCCTGTGGACCTCTGCAATAGCACTTGTCGCTGGACTGCGCACCTCTGCACCTACAACTGTCGCTGACTGCATACCTCCACACCTGCAACTATCGCTGAGCTGCGTACCTCCGCACCAGCAACTGTCGTTGAGTTGCGTACCTTCGCAAATGCATCTGTGTTTGAACTACATACCTTAGCACCTGCACTATGGATCGCCTGTGGACCTCCGAATAGAGCCAAATTATCAGTCCTCCAATGTGCCACAGACTGTCAGATCCACAGATCTGATCACGCGCCAGAGAGATCACGACCCCTCAATTGATATGTCTTCTCATGTTCAGGTTCAACTATAACTCACCAACCGAGTACAAGAATTTCAGATCTCGTTCATCCTAAGATATTCAACACATGAGTGCCTAGCCAATTGATCTCCTTTCCTTTTTATAGGCAAGCCCTTACTCAAACCATGGACCACAACCATAGAAAGCCAATACAAGGGACCCAAAACCGGGGTTCAATATTTATATGAAATACCACGGACCAAAACCATAGGATCAAAAAACGTCGGACTAAATACCATGGATCAATCATAAAAATTCCCACGTGCACGCGCTTCTCTGCATGAAAGTGAGTGAATTTGATGTCCGCACCTTTTGTTCGGAGAACCTGCGGGTATGCCCGCACTTCGTGTTCGGGGCACCTACGGGTCCGCAGCTTTTGTTAGGCGCACCTGTGGGTATCTCATTTTCTATTATTTTCAGAGCCTGAATAGTGATTTTCCACTTGACTGGGTTGCCATCAAGGACAACACCTGTGCCATAGCACCAAACCTGAGTCATAATGCCAACAGATCTGATGATCTTTAGCTGAGAGAAAATGTTAATGAGTTGGGGCAGTAGATAAAATCTAGTTTTTATTATCCTATAGCAACATATATGGAATATTTTCTTAAGTTGAATGAAAAACTAGATTTCCTTTGACAGAGCTATAGGTACTATGTGTATATATTGCTAGTAGAATTTCCAATTATGTTCTGGTTCAAACGCCATCGAACAACTGCATCATTACAACAACTTCTTGATTGGTTGATTTGGAACTTTAGTATCACTTGATTATGTGATTTTGTATTAGATTAGTGTAGGAGAAGTGTGCAATAAGCTTGTTGGACAGACATCCTTCAACATCTAGTTTATAGTTTGCAGTGTGTCATTTTCAGTGTTCGGTTTGGTTGTAACATTTTTACTGTATTGGCCCAATCAGCTAGGCACTTGGTCTACAGTGTTCTTGACACCTCCAAGGAGCTGCCATCCGCAATAATGCCAATGTTATTTCTAGTCTTCACAGCCTGTCACAAGGGATCAAAATGGGCTCTTACTATGTCTGGTTTTTAGAGTTTTTTTCCACATGATATTCAGTGCAAATAATATCCTAAGCATTTTCATCAGAAGCAGCATGAAAAAATATTTCCAACGGTATATCACACTTCCAAATCCAGCTCCGGGATCAGAAGATATGATCGAAATGAATGATTGATTGTTGGTTATGCATGTTTTGAGATCATTTGCTGCACATAAGGACAAGTTCACTAGAAAATCATTTTCTGAAGTAATGGACATGCATTTAACAAAAGTGAAAGAGGTTTTTGTCAATCAGATACCAAATAACAAAAATATCCTTCAGTGTATGCATAGTTGTTACTATGTGGGAGATATGTAGTGATATTTCAAGCCTACATTAAAAACAAAACAAATTTTGCATTTGTTTTACTATTTTAGTCATTGTAGCACGGTGCCATTTTACAATAGATGGAAAGTAATTTTGAGAAACCCAAGGTGGTTTTTGTCAAACATGAGCCATAAAACAAAAACCTCTTTCATTTTATTCACAGGTGTCGTGAATTGGAATATTTGAGTAGATCGTTACAACCTATTTTTAGAGATTTAAATATTTAATGATTTCCAGTTTTAGAGATTATTTTGTGGCACAGATTCCGACCAAGTGGAAATGAATTTTCACATTGCGAGAGATTTTTTTCTCAAACATGACCTTATCTAAAAAACCTCTTTCAGTTTTGTAACATATGTTATGGTTCAAGAGATACGAGTTCATCATTGACCCCTATTTTCAGAAATTCAGTCTAAATTTAATGTAATTGTTTATATTTTTTGGGAGATGGTTGAGCTCAACTCCCTTAGTATAGGGATGATCTGATTGTATATATTTTATGAATTTCAAAGTGCAAAAGGGTTCGAATTTTTTAGTAGAGGAAAGCTGCTTTGGATCGTGTAAAGCTTTTTCTGAATATTATTTTTAATGGAGCAGTTTCTGGCCTTTAAATTTTGGATCCATCATGGTGTTTAATGTGTATCATGTTTTTCTTGTAAATTCATTTCCTTGCTTTGTTTCTTCTGCTAATTTCGTTACAACATTCTCTAAGGGAAGTGTTAGGAATCCACTCATGCATGATGCTCCTTTGCAATGATTTTTTTGTTAAATTTATTGGTTACCTTTGCAGAATCCATCCTCTGTTAGATGCTTTGTTGAGTAACCATGTGCTTCTCTTTCTTCTAAAATTTCCATTGTAGATCCATCCCCTGATTGATGCCTGAAGGGCAGCAGGATTTCTCCTCTTTCCTTCTCTCATTTACATCTTTTATCTGGCTGAACATTGCACTTACTTTGCCACAAGTTTTCCAATAGAAACTAGCCTCGATTCCATAACCCAATGATTCCTTCTCCTACTGTTTTTGACTCAGAACTCTCAATCAAATCCCAGTACTTCATAGCTAGCCTAAGATTCACTTATTGCAGCCACATTTTGTTGGTAAAGGGAGAGCGTTGTCTGGTCTGGCAAGGCTATATTCCAGATCGAAAGCTTGGTCTATGGTTACCTCATAATTGCCTCTTCTCAGCATTGAGGTTAATTATGAGTGCTAAGATATTGGTGTCGTTGTTAGGGACGAGGTGACAGATCTTCTCCGGGAAAGATCGTTCAAGTTGAAAATCTGATTGCTAATGGTGGAAAATAGTTAGACACCTATGAAGGCTGAAATCATTCACCTAGTGACTCGATTGTTCATGATCCTGAGCTTCAAAGTTCATAGTGCAATGCTAAAGAATACATATTTCAGAGTATTGATGGTAATCACCAATGATAGGGTATGTGGAAAATCCTTTATCTGGGGAAACATTACTAACTTTAAGGAATGAGTTAGTGAAATTTCAGATTGATCAGAGTTTCTCAACATCAGTATTTCGTTGTTTGAAACCCAACCAACTCACACCTGAAGGTAAAAATTGTTTTCTTGGTTTAGTTGCTGAAATATTAGAAAATGAAATTGAACTATTGGATGTTCAAATTGAATCATATGATTTCCAAGATGCTAAACAATTCTTGGAAACTCTCCCTCCTCCCAAAGAAGAAAAGGTAAGGCTACCCTTGGATGGTTGGATTGAAGGATGTTTTGATTTACAACAAGGATGTGACCATCTCCAACATATTTTAATGAGTTGGGGCAGCAGATAGAATCTGGTTTTTATCATCCTATAGCAGCATATATGGAATATTTTCTTAAGTTGAATGAAAATCCAGATTTCCTTTTACAGAGCCAGAGGTACTATGTGTATATATTGCCCGTAGAATTTCCAATTATGTTCTGGTTAAAACACCATCAAACAACCGCATCATTACAACAACTGCTTGAATAGTTGATTTGCCACTTTAGTATCACTTGATTCAGTGATTTTGCAGTAGATTAGTGTAGGATAAGTGTGTAATAAGCTTGTTGGACAGACATCCTTGAGCGTCTATTTTACAGTTTGTAGTGTGTGATTTTCAATGTTCGGTTTTGTTGTATGTTTTTGACCATATTGGCCCAATGAGCTAGGCAATTGTTCTACAGTTTTCTTGACACCTCCAAGGAGATTCCATCCCCAATAAGGCCAATGTTAGTTCCAGTCTTCGCATGCTATCACCAGGGATCAAAATGGGCTCTTACTGTGTTTGGGTTTCAAAGATGTTTTACACATGATCTTCAGTGCAAATCATATCCTAAGCATGTTCATCAGAAGAAGATCAAAAGAATGTTTCCAATGGTATATCACACTCCCAAAACTGACCCTGAGATTAGAAGATATGATTGAAATGAATGATTGTTTCTTGGTTATGCATGTTTTGAGGTCATTTGCTGTACATAGGGACAAGTTTACTACAAAATCAATTTCTAAGTAATGGACATGAATTTTACAAAAGTGGAAGATGTTTTTGTCGATCACATACCAAGTAACAAAAAGCTCCTTCAGTTTATGCACAGGTGTTACTATGTGGGAGATATACAATGCTATTTGATGCCTACATTAAAACAAAAAAAAAATTGTATTTGTTTTACTGTTTTAGTCATTGTATTGTGGCGCCATTTTACAACAGATGGAAAGTAATTTTGAGAAACCTAAGGAGGTTTTTGTTAACCACAAAAATATAACAATAACCTCTTTTAGTGTATTAAAAGGTGTTGTGAATTGGAATATTTGACTAGATATTTACAACATATTTTTACAGATTTAAATATTTAATGATTTCATGTTTTAGAGATTAATTTGTGGCACAGATTGTGAGCAACTAGAAAGGAATTTGCAATCTTTGAGAGAGGTTCTTCTCAAACATGCCTTATCTATGAAAAACTCTTTCAGTTTTGTAACAGGTGTTATGGTTCAAGAGATACAAGTTCATCTCTGACCGCTATTTTCAGAAATTCGGTCCAAATTTAATGTAGTTGTTTCTATCTTTAGGGAGATGGTTGAGCTCAACTCCCTTAGTACAGGGATGAGCTGATTGTATATATTTTATAAATTTTTGAGTGTAAACGGTTTGAATTTTTTATAAGAGGAAAGCTACTTTGGGTTGTGTAAAGATTTTTCTAAATATTATTTTTAATGGAGCAGTTTCTACCCTTTAGATTTGGGATCTGTCACGGTGTTTGATGTGCATCATGTTTTTCTTGTAAATTCATTTCCATGCTCTATTTCTTCTTCTAATTTCGTTACAACATTTCTAAGGGAAGTGTTAGGAATCCATCCACGCATGATGCTCCTTTCACAATGATTATGTTTTTAATGTAGTGGTTATCTTTTCAGAATCCATCCTCTATTAGATGCTCTGTTGAGTAATCTTGTGCTTCTCTTTCTCGTAAAGTTGCCATTGTAGATCCATCCCATGATTGATTCCTATAGGGCAGCGATCATTTTCCTCCTTTCTTATCTCATTTTATCTTTAATCTGGCTGAACATTGCACTTACTTTGCCCCATGTTTACCAATAGAAACTAGCCTCGATTCCATAGCCCAATGGTCCCTTCTCTTGTTGTTTTCAACCCACAAATTTCAGCCAAATCATTCTTCATAGCTCACCTAAGATTCACTTATTACAGTCACATTTTGTTGGCAAAGAGAGAGCCCTCTCTGGTCTGGTAGAGCTAGATGCCAGATCGAAAGCTTGGTCTGTGGTTACCTCAAGATTGCCTCTTCTTAGCGTTGATGTTCATTCTGAGTGCTAACAGGAAGAAAAACTCAGATTGAACGAAATAGAACAAGAACTGAAGGATGAACATGAATATATATGGAGAGAATAGGAGGAGAAGTAGAACCGGGAAGAAAAATAAAGACAAGACACAATGGCAGAATAAGTACCGTTGATTCAAGTTGAAGAGAAAGAACAAAACCAATAAGGAGGAGAGGGAGAGATCAAGAAATTGTAGGATCGAGAGCTTGCTCAATATATTGAAGACATGATTGAAGTTGTAGACATGAAGTTAGAACTAGAACCGTAGGATGAAAATGCTAAATTGATTCCCAGTGCACCACAGGTCATTGTTCAATCTCCACCACCTCCGGCCACAGATTTACCCCTGACATAGTTCCTATGGATGATGATCCAGTAATGGATGTGTACAATATTTCATATACTGAACTTCAGAAGAGGATTGTATAAGTTTAGAGAGAGCATTCTCCAAATGGTCATGCATCACCTGCATTAATTAGGGAAAGGGTGATAGTGGCGGAAACTAGTAGGAATCTAAATTCCATTAACAAAGCCAACATGGCCTTTGTGGGTGAGACGAGATCAATCACTCAATACTTAATGGTGGAGAATAAAAAATTGGTATAGAATCTATAAGTTTCCTGGAAAGTGATAGAAAAACTCTACAAAGCAGCACAAAATGCAGCTCCTGCATAGGTTTACTTGGGGGAAATGAGAACAATGATACTTGGTGAGCTATCACCACTTGAAGAGACCATGCGGGACTTCTTTGAGGAGCTCATGACCATACATAAGGTAGTTTCTTACTTGCATATCTTATAGTAGTAGAGAAAGGAATTTGTCAAGACCCTTAGGAATGTGAAAATTTCTATCACCCCCGAGAAATAATAGACAATGTGATACAAAGGGGCACCACTTACTTTGATAAAGAAGACAAAGCTACAAGTAGAGATGGGGAAGGCAAGAAATCGAATGTTGATGTAGAAAAACAAGTCACTCGCCTCATTCAATGGAAATATTTAGGCTTCATATGTACAATGATAAAATATTTTGGATTTCATGGTGAGAACCCACAAGATCCCATCAGTAAGCTCACTCATTGAAGCTAAATGAAAACACCAAGTCAGACAGGAGATTGAAGAGTACATGGAGTAGATGAGATAGGTTTCCACCAAGGAGGATTTAGATCTGAACAGAAAAAACATGTAGAACTAAATCAGTGGTCCTGTCTAGATCAGAACCATGTTTCTCCTGCTCGAGAAAGAAGATAAGATTGGTTCCAAATCATTGTACATGGATGCTATGAAGGCTAGAGTCTACTTCCAACCTAACACCATCATGCAATTTGGGGATGTCATCCCATAGTACCAAGCTTGGCATCAATACCTAGGCAAGAAGCATCAAGTAGAAGTTGTTGAGCTAGAGTGTTTCCAAACTCAAGCATCATAGTGTTTTGTCTTGTTAGGTTGTCAAGTTGTCTCTACCCTATTTTGTCCTACATGTGTATGATTGTAAATTGCAATATTATTTATAATTATGTTGTAAGTGAAATTCCAAGGGTCAATATTGGAATATGAAGAATCATGATGTAATGTAATGAGTCATTTTTCTAAGTTGGACATTCATTAGGGTAGGCAAAAGAACACAAAGAGGACTTGTAGTGTCAACCCCTATTGTTATAAATAGAACCTCGTAACTCATGTAACAGGATTGTAGGGAGCGAAGATTTTGGCTAGGATTAGGCTTAGATGGGGCTTGGGAGTATTTTGAAGAGCCTTCGCTTCTCTATAGCGTAGAGCGAGAATACTTCTTTGGAGGAGTAGGTGTTCTTGACTTTAATGTTCCACTATTGGGAAGATTGATTGTCAATGGTGTATGTATGAGAAGAAATTTCACTTATAATAAAATTAGAGCCAGAATGCTCTCATGCATATGTTGTGAATATAGTACGACTATTCTTGTTATATTTTTAATGTATGTTATTTAACTTACGCTTATTCTTATGAAATATTTCATTTTCCTTTATATGAATCTTGTTCAATCCCTGTTGTTGTATTAGTTCATCACTTTAACATGTGGACTATTCAACATATTATCTTGTGATTTCATTATGCTCGTGTCCTTATTTTAAGTTTCATACTATTACAGGCTTCCAAAGGGTGCACTTCCTTTTCCCTTCGTGTGTTGGAACCTTAATGCATCAAACTTGAATTTCCGCAGGGTCACATACTTTCTCTCACCCAATGTAACCATGCATTACTATCAGCATTTTTGTAGTCAAGGCATAACATTACCATCCATTAGTAGGAATCCTACTCCAAATGGTGTGAGGTCTAGTTGGGACTTCATATCTGGGAGATCCCATGAATGTTGGCAGGTCCAACAACATCAACATTTCTGGTGCTATAAGGAGGTCTAGATGAAAAAATGATCCCTTGAAGTCTATTTTTAATTTTTGCACACATTTAATGACTTCTTCCACAATCATAACCCTGAAATTTTTTTCCCAGAAACTGAATTTTGAAAGTTTCGGCGAGTATCATAGCTGAATTTTCAAATCTCAATTTTCATGGTGAGGGCGAGACAAGCTTATTTGAGCATAAGAATCGCTTTCTTGAATTCTGCATAGAAAACAACATCCATTGTGAGGATGTTGGATGTAGGTTGTTCATCCTCATGTTTGAAGGGTGCATAAGGAAATGGTTTCACACACTAACTGATGCCTCAGTGCACTCTTTCACACATATTTTCATAGAATGGTTTCACGCTTTTGATATGTATGATTGTAAACGTATGTGAAAGAAAATTTTAGAATTGCAAAAATCTCGTAATGAATCACTGCATCATTTTCACAATCGTTTCATGCATCTTTGCTTTGAATTTCTGAAAGATGAAGTTGATTTGAATTTCTTGTTAGGAATATTTCAATATCTTATTCACATTTCAGAAAATCTGCACGATTTAGAATCTTTAGAACCACTCCCAACATACCTCGTTGTTAGACCTTATAAATATGTGAAGGAAAAGGTTGTTTGTTCCAAGTGACCCTCCGTCCTCTTCTCATAAAACAACTCTAGTTCCATAGATTTTTGTGGGAGAGATTCAAAATTCATCTTTTGATCTACCACCATCTTCTCCCACCCCACATACTCAGAATTTTAGTACAGGTTTGGACTGTGAGTTTGATTATTATGATGAAGTGTTATCTCTTTATACCCCATCCCTTCGTCCCTATGATCCTCTATATTGTGAGTTTTCATGTTTGCCTATTTCAAATCTCTCTTGTGATGTTCACAAGGATCAAGTGTTGGATGGAGTTCATGTTGAGAAGCCAACTTGTGATATCATTCACGATGATTTTGTTGGGGAGCCCATAGGTGACCAAGAAGCTACGATGAAGGATGGTTCTCTTCCTTTGTTACCTCTCCTTCATCATTCTGACATTTCCCATGATTCTTTCATTTATGTTGAATATTATGAAAAATTATTTTATAATGATGTTAATACTTCTAATCATTCACGGAATATGTGGGATGTCAATTTTTCATCCAGATGTGGAGAGAATGAATCTTCTACTCTTGATCTTCCCAACCTCTCATCTCATCTTTTTGAAACCTTAAAGGGTGAAATTTTTCATTTTTCATCTTCCCCAATTTTCGATTTGTCAAATCATGAGGATGCCTTCATCTGTGATCTTGAACATTTTGATCATGGCTATCGCGATCCCTTCATTGATTAATTTGGCCACAGTTTTTAATTTTCCATTGCTAATATCTCATAGCCATCGATCTATAATAATCTATCTTCTGATCAGTTGGAACTTCCTCAAGCTATCAAAGCACCTCAGCCCCAAATGATGGTTATGTCATGTTCTCATAGTCTTGAGGTTAGTTCTGCTTCTGATCAAAATAATGTTGAATCTTTTGAGGCTCCTCATCACTCTATCACACTTATCAAAAATCAATATGTCTTATATTTCTCACGTTCGCCATTTGTATTACACGATCCTATCAGTCAAGCACTAGAGGAGTCATACGTGGTGAGCATTGTTGCAAAACGGAAATTTCTTCTTTCTTCATGTTTGCTCATATTTGTAGTTCAAAAGATTGTGCTTGAAAGTATTTGACTCATAGTGTGTTTAAACACCATTGTACATCTATAGAGTGTCTTTCATGCACTTTTCATTTTTACTTTTTTGTGTGTTCATTCAAACTTAGAACATTTTCTTTTGTAATGACTTATCTTTATTTTTTACTATTTTTCTCATATATCTTTCTTGACATGCATTCCCTTGCCTACATAGGCCAGCTCATCTGTCACTGGCTACATTGGAGGTATCACTTCACAGGAGTTTGGCCTATGTCCTGCTTAGGTTAGGAGTAGGAGTAGATTTGTTTTTCTTTATTCGTTCCTTTGATTTTATTTACTTTGTTTTCTTTCACTCCACTTCTTTCCATTCATTTCTTTTTATTTTCATTTATAGGTCAGCTTCCCCATGAGACCATGTTTGGCTACTTAGGTAAGCACAGTGAAATCCAAGAGGGAGTTGTATTGCTATCAATGCTTGGTTATCAATTTACTCCCTCTCTTTATGTGAATTTTGCATTTCTTTTATTTGATGATACTTTGATGGAAAATACGTTCTTTTCGGAGAAAGTCACAATGAAATCGAGATGCTTTCACTTTTAGCTAGTACCTCCTACTCTAATCAAACTTCTATTTTTTGGTTAATACTTGTCAAATAAGTTGAGTAGAGTAAGGAGGGGAGGAAATCCTTAACAAGTATTTCATTGGTATATATAAATATCCTTCTTTGAAGGGACAACCTCTTCTTCTCTAAATAAGTCAAGATCGCTCTTCCGCTGCCATGAATTAAATAAGTGCCTATGAACAATTCTTTGAAAAAAATGAAAACAAATTGAGAATTGTAATATAGGGTGAATGAAAAAAAGGATCCCCGTATAGAGAGGTGAAGCAAGAAGCTCCACCCAAGTATTGTCCAGGCTCACTAGCAACAGAGCAATGTTTGTGTTCCTGAAGCAGGCTTGCTCATAGCATAGCAATGCCAGAGATGGAAAATAAGACTAAAATTTTCTTCTACTTGTGCATTTATATACTCCTCATCCCCAATCAAAACAACTTATTTTGAATTGGCTTGGTATGTGTTCTGTTGATTAAGAGAATGGTAGGGACTATATCTTTAACTCAAGCTAAGTGAAGAAACTATGAAAATCATTGAACTGAACAATACTTCTAGAAGAGTTAGACCTGTTTTGCATGAGGCAAGATCCATATAGAGAGTTAGAGCTCTACTAGTGTGTTGCTAGTTCTATAGCGGCTACAACCAACCTCCATAATTTGGCATATGCTTCCATTTTTTAGCCTTCCTTCCTATCCACAGGAGCTTATCTTGTATTGTTGTCGAGTATTAATGAGTTGAATGAGACTTATATTTTACATTTGTGCCTGTTTTTTCTTGTTTTCTTACACTGACATGATCTTTATAAGTCACAAGATAACCTCCTAAATTGGTCACACAGTAGTTCTGAGCTTGCCTCCAGAAATTGAACAATCCTTGAAGGTAGTCAGCCTTGATGATGGGAATTACGTATTTCATACTGGAAGTCAACCTTGAGCTCACAAACTGCATAGTTATTGAAGGTAGCCAACACTAAGCCCAAAAATGAAATCCCTCAATGAGCTCATAAACTAGGAAGTGCATTGAGTCGGAAAGTTTCCCAGTTCCCCAGAATTGTATAAACTTTCCGGGAAGTGTGCATGGAAACTTTCCTCAGAAAAGAAATAAATATGAAAGTAAAAGATCATCCCTAGGAAGTAGGGATCAATTCTTACTTTCCTAAAGGTGGAACATTTCTATTTTTAGAAGTTTCTGCCAACTGTCACTTTTCCTTGATTTTAGGCATTTGCATCATAAACCCTCATTTGCTCAAATCTAGTTAAGCAATGCCTCTAGATCTCATTTAGACATACAATATTGGAGCTATAGCAGTCCCAAGGAGATCAAGGAACCTTTGGTGTGGCCATCATCGCTTTTTTCGTGTGAGTTTCACTTATGTTGTCTCTTACCACTTTTGGTTGTTTCACTTCTATGAGTATTGTTTTGATTATTTCTCTTCATGATTGCTATATTGTTAAATTGTTTTAGATTGTAGAAGTGTTGTTTCAAGTTATCATTTTCCTTTCACAAGTGTCGCATCGGTTTCTTTGTTTTTTAACCGATGGTTTTCATTTTGGAAACTCTCCTAAAAAAATTTATTCTTTTCTAATTCATTCAGTTTATGCACTTGATATATCATGATTCATTCACACTTAGTCAAATATGCACTCAAGCTCGCACCATCAGTTATATCTACTCATTTTTCACACTTCCCTTCGGCAGATATGTACTTTCCTAGGCCAGTTTTCAGTTTTCACAACTATCCATTGCATAATGCTAATGCTCAAGCTGAGAGATTAGCCTCTAGAACTGTGTATTTCATAGTACATGTTGGCCCAACCATGCATTATATAGTTCCAAGGCTCAACCTGTTTCCCTAGCCACTGAGACTATGCAATGTGCAATCTCTCCCAGACCACTGTCCAGGAAGAACTGTGCATTGCGCAGTCTTATGTGACAAGCTTCATCCCTATCTACTGGGACTCCAGAGTGGGTAGTTCCCACAAGAATCCAGTCCCTCCCACTATTCAAAATTACACAATCCCTCTCATTCGATGCTCATTTTTCTTCTTGATTATGCCATGAAAGTAGATTTCTAAATACTGATGTTTTCTTTCCATGAGTGCCTTTCCTATCCCACAGGTACCACAATTGTTGGGCACCTATCTGTAGCAGTCACTGTTACCATGGAACCAAAGAGAGTTTCTTCAAAAGAGTGTAATGGAATAATTATTCAGGAAGCAATTGAGAAATCACCAGTTAACTTGTCAATATATGCAAAAACTCAATTATTTGTAGAAAAGGAGTCAATGCTAACATGGCAGAAATTCCAACAACATTAGTAGAACTGAGCAATATGGTACTAGATAAGGGAAGGACAAAGGTTGCTAACATAATAGAGAGAGAACAAAGATATAGAGTGATAGAGGATTTAATTCTTATGCAAGGAGATTTGGTAGCAGAAGAAAAGAGGAAGCGAAGGATACATAGTAGAGTGGAAGAAGACAAAAAAATAGAGCTTGTAGGAAGCATAACTTAGATTGAAGTAAGAAAAATAAGAACTGAAGGAACAACATGAATAGAGAAGGAGAGAACAAGAGGAGAAACAAAAGCAGAAAGAAGAATAAATGCAAGGTTCAATGACTGAAGAAGAAGTGTTAATTCAAGTTGAAGAAAAAGAACAGAACCAACTAGCAGCAGCGGGAAAGGTCGAACAAATGCAGGATTAGAAGCTTTCTCAGAAGATTTAAGAGTTGATTGAGGTTGCAGATATGATTTTGGAACCAGAACTGTAGGACGAAGATGTTGACCTAATGCCCAGTACACCACATCCCACCATTCAGTCTCCACCACCTCCAGCTATAGAGTTAGCCCCAAGTGAGGTTGGGGACATAGTTCCTCTTGATGATGATATAGTAATGGATGTGTATATTCTGTCATATAATGAAATTCATAAGAGGATTTTACAAGCGTAGAGAGAGAATTTTTTGAATGTCATGCATCACCTGCATTCATTAGAGAAAGGGTGATAGTGGCGAAAACTAGCAGGAATCCAAATTCCATTGCAGAAGCAAACTTGGCCTTCACGGGCGTCACAATATTAAACACCCAGTATTTGATAGTCGAGAGTAAGAAATTGATATAGAATCTATAAGTTTCCCTACAACAGATAGAATAACTTCGTGGATTAGCATAGAATGAAACTACCACATAGGTCTACTTGGGGGAAGTGAGAACAATGATACCTAGTGAGGTATAAACACTTGAAGATACCATCCAGGACCTATTTGAGGACCTCATGACCATACGTAAGGTAGTTGTGCATTTTCTTAGCTTGTAGTAGCAGAGAAAGGATTTTTTCAATACTCTTAGGAACGTGGAAACTTCCATCACGACTGAGCAAGAATAGATAATGAAATACAAAGGGGCACCACTTACTTTGATAAAAAAGATGAAGTTGTAGGCAGAACTGGCGAAGGAAAGAGTTTGAATGTTGATGCGCAACAACAAGCAACTTGACTCATTCATTGAAGACATTTAGACCTCATATGTATGGTTTTACAACATTTTTTATTTCATGGTGATAACCCATAAGATCCCATTAGTCAGCTCACTCATCGAACCTAAACACAAACACTGAGTCATGAAAGATATTGAAGAGTCATTGGAGGAACTAAGACAAGTTTCCACCAAGGAGGATTTAGAGCTGAACAGAAAAAACATGTAGAACTACACTGATGGTCCTGTCCAGATTAGAACCATATTTCTCCTGCTTGAGAAAGAAGTTAAGACTGGTTCCAAATCATTGTACCTAGATGCTATGGAGGCTAGAGTCTACTTCCATCTTGACACCATCATGTAGTTTGGGGATTCAATCGCACAGTACCAAGCTTGGCATTGATACATGGCCGAGAAGACTCAAGTAGAAGTTGTCGAGCTAGAGTGTTCCCAAGCTCAACCATCATAGTGTTTTGTCTTGTTAGGCTATTAAGTTGTCTCTACCCTATTTTTTTCCTATATGGGTATGAGTGTAACTTGTAATATTATTTGTAATTATGTTGTAAGTGAAATTCCAAGTGTCAATATTGGAATATGAAGAGTCATGATGTAATGTAATGAGTAGTTTTTGTAAACAAGTTGGAGAGTCATGAGGGTAGTCCAAAGGTCACAAAGGGGAGTTGAAGAGTCACCCCCTGTTGTTATAAATAAAGCCTCATAACTCATGTAACGAGATTTTGCAGAGCCGATATTTTGGCTAGGCTTAGGCTCAGAAGGAGCTTGGGAGGATTGTGAAGAGCAATGGATTCTCTATAGTGTAGAGTGAGTATACTTATTTCGAGGAGAAGGCGTTGTTGAGTTTAATGTTCCACTCTTGGGGCTAGCGGTAATCAATGGTGTATGTATGAACAAAACTTTCACTTATAATAAAATCAGAGCCAACACATTTTTGTAACAATTGCGGTGAAAATTACATGTAATAAAGTTAAAAACAATAACCATGAATGACTAGGACACTTATTCTCAGCTGAATATTGGGCAAGACATCCTAGGGTGTGTTCATTGGGTTGTTTATGGCTAAGGAAATTGGCAAAGGCAATGGTTAAGGCATTAAAGAGGCAAAATGGAAATTAGGAGAAAAAGGAGGTGAAACGTCATAGCATGTGAGGAGGGAAATGAAGGAAAATAATGGAAAATGAAAAAAATGGAGGCCACATTCATAAAAATGCTTCTGAGGATCACTTGGTAACCTTTTGTCAGTTTAGCTTTGGAGTTTTCTCATTATTCTCTCTCTCTACCCTAATTTTGGACACTTAGATTTTTCTTGGAGCACTTTGGAACTAGAGCAAGAAAGGAAAAGAAGGCAAGAGGAAGAAAGGATCAAGCAGGGAAAGGAAGGATGAAGAATATACAACAGGCTTCATTGTAGGTATCAACTTGCATGTGTGTTTTCCTTGCTAGATTTGGCATGCATGGCATTGTATGTGCTTGTTTTCTACCATGGCATGGATTTTGCCAGATGTGACAGTATTTTCAGCCTAGCCTTGCTATTTCCTGATAACTTTGATGAGATGGGTCTCTCATGTAGTTTGTTTGGGATGCCAGATTGGATTTGAAGTTGAGTCGAGTGGATCTCTAGATTGAAAGACACATGGTGGTAGTGGTCCCTAAACCGTACTGAAGATGTGCGAAGCCACTGGCATAGTAACCCCCTGAATTGAAGTGTGGGTTTTGGTAAAGCCACATTGTGTGCCTTGATGGGCCTAGGAATCCTTGCTATATAATAGTGGGATATATGATAAAGCTAAGAGGTGATTTTCTCTCCACTGGGCATAGTGATTTTGGGATGGAATGCATAGAAAATCCTCGAGAGTATGTCATTTTGTAGGGCCTAATGATTCCTGGATCGGACTGTGGATGCATGGTAAAGCTTGAGAGACCAGGAGGCATTCAAATTCCTCACGGTGTAGGCATAGAAGTATGGTGGCATCCACATTGATTTGATGTTTTTGATCTGTTCTATGAGTCCCACATTCATGCTTGGAATATTGCACGAGGTTGATTGGCTGAAGAGAGACTTGGCTCAGTAAATCTATGGTCTGGTGGAATGTGGTAGTCCCATATTTGATTGGTTCATTGAATTGATTATGAGAAATCCATTGCATTGATTTTCATGTGTAAATGTATTGGTGTATATATGTATTTTGGTGGTTGATATGTTTGTTGTAATTTTGTTCCTATTATGCTAGTTATCTATTCTTTTTATGGCAACATCTATGTTTGGTTATCAACATGTTTTTACTTGTATTTTAATGGGTATTATATCTATGAGCTAATAAGTGATATGGGGGCAAGTGACATGAGTAAACATTGGTTCATGGCCATTCTCAAATAAGAGACCCCTAAACTTAACTCTTTTATTTATACAATTAGGTTACATGTCATTGATAGGATTTATGAAATGCATGTCCTTGCTAGTAGGGGTTTGGTTAAGGCATTGAGAAACTATTTCATGTTGCATCATTGTTTCCCTATACTTTACTTAATTATGAGATTTCATTCCATTCTAGGCAATGCCCTCACCTCTGCGCCTGAAAAAATTGCTCAAATCCTATAGTCTTTGGCATAGAATTGGCGATTTTGGCTGATAAGCATTGGAAGGTAGGCCTATGACAGTGACTTTAGGTCTTTGGTCGCTCCCTTTCCCACAACATGAGAGAAACTGAGACTTAAATTGTCCAAAACAATAGTAGGACCTAGGGATAGGATGTCTTAGTGACTGACCTGTCTCCTGAGGGTTCTGTTGATGGTGTTGGATAGTTTTGTCTGATGTTCCATCAATTCCACTTCCATAAGTTCACATAGGAGGTTGAATATGATCATAGTAGCCTCTCATCTCATGTTTACCTTGGTTGGCACAATTACTTGGGTGATGTGGGAGGAGGGTGCTACCGAGTGGTATCAAAGCATGGCTAAACTCTTAGACTGAATGGGTTGAATGTGTGTTGGTCATGTATGCATGTTAGTTGCATGAGTTTGTCTTACACTTATATACTTGTTGCATTTGCTTGATGATGGATTAGGGTTATAATATGGTTATCATGAAGAATTTAATGTTGATTTCAAGAAGATTAATTGACATAGGTATGTGACTAACTGTATATGGTTATTTGTCGCTTACATGTTGATTTTATGTCACCTACTTACATCCTTATATGTTAGGATACATTTTGAATATTTTGATTTCATGCACTAGTCTAGTAGGTTGATTACAAGAGCTAATCGGTTATGTTTGACTACATGTGGTTATGCATATTTGTAGTTGGTTAGGCACTTCTTATGCATATTGTCGATTTCATGTAGCAATTTGTACAATGGAGTAATGGTTGTTGTCATGCATGAGGTCATAGCATGTATTGTTGATATGGCCTTGAGTTAATGACTGGACCCTAGTTAGAGTGATGTTTACATGTTGATGCATTCATTTGTGTAGGTATATATGTTTCTATGTTTATGTTATACATGTATCACGTTGATTTCATGATCTCGAAGACAAGGTATCCTCTCCAAGCTATACTAAGGTACACCAATTTATTGCGATTTGGTTTACCTGACATATTATCCATAGCAAGAAGATAGATATCAAATGGCTAGCAAGGTGGTAGACTACATAGAATATCACCATGCATCAGATGAGCAATGTGGAGTGGGGCATACTTCTAATTTGGTCGATACACTAAGATGCTTGAAGGAAGACATGAGGATTTGTAAGGAAAATAATGACCAGATCATACATGAACAAGAGAAGCAAGTGGAGGTTAATGCTATACTTCTTTAGAGTTTGTCGGACTTGCAACGACAAGGGCCACTTGGGATCATCCATGCACATGAGGATGGAACTAATGGAACATATGGAAAACATAGGTCGGATATATCTGATACGGTGAGAGAAGGAAAGTTGTTGGACACTCCAGAAAGGAGGGGTGATGAGTACATGTATTATTCTAGCTCTGTTTTTTATAGAAATCATTATCGTCGTCACTATCATCCTTAAAGGAGGAATGATATGGGGTACTTGCTGGATGAATTGAAGAAAGAAAAAACACCTACTTTTGATGGAGATGTGAAGAATCCAGAAGATGTAGAGGATTGGATACTTGGCATGAACAAATTATTTGAGTTGCATGAGTAAACAGATAACATGAAGGCCTGGATATATATCTTTAGCTTGAAAGGTAAAGCAACCACTTGGTGGGAAGATGTTAAGCAAGTTAGAGACATCAAGACAAATGACTTGAGTTGGCGGGAATTGAAGAGGTTTTTCAGGAAAATGTACTTGTCAGAAAGGTACTATGACAACAAGGCTAAACAATTCTATGAGTTAAAGATGGGGTAAATGACAGACAAAGAGTATACGACCAAGTTTCTTAAGTTATTGAGGGATGTATTTATCTTATTGATGAGAAGGCTAAATTTCAAAGATTTTTCAGTGTGTTTCCATTAGCGTTTAGAGATCAGACTGAGTATGATGAGCCTCGATCACTTGAGGATGTCATTGGGAAACTTAAGCATTTCTATGAGCAATCAAAGCATAAGAATGAATCTCAGAATGGATGGAAAGGAAAAGGTAAAGGCAAAGATAAATGGTAGCCTAAGAGGACAAGGCCTCAACATCGAGATGGGAAAGAAAATTTGGCACCGCAAAAGAGGTTTAATGGAGCTAGACAAGCACATGGGCCACAACAGTAGCAACATCATAGAGGTGAGGGCACTAGTCAGTTGGACTGTTGGACATGTGGTGAGGAGCAGGAGAGATTGTATGCAACATTAGGGTGAAAGGCCTAAGGAATACAGTGCACAGGAGGCACAGATTGTTCGCGATGTTGGTCAAAGTATTCCACATATCTATGTAGCCATGGACAGAGGGAAAGAAGAACACCAAGCATCTATCATTGAGATGAATGATAACATTTTTTATCAAGTTATTTGTATTTTGATTGACCTTGGATCTAATTATAGCTATGTTAGACCTAACTTGGTGGATAAGTGTGGGTTGAATAAGGAGTTTCATGAATATTCTTGGTTAGTGGAGTTGTATACATGTACGAAGAAGCGAGTTCATCATTGAGTAAGAGATTATGCATTTGATTTGAATGGTATGCCTACAACATCACATTTGAATTTATTACCATGCGATTTATATAGTATGTTATTGGGAATGGATTGGTTGTATCTACATAGAACCAAGATTGACTGCTATGACAAAGCTATTGAGTGTGTTAATGACAATAGAGAACGAAGACTCTTGCAAGGTATGAATAAAGCCACATCAATTAGGATGGTGATAGCTATGCAAGACAAGGGTAGCCGCAGGAAAGGGTGAAATTTATTTGCAATACACATTACTAGTGATAAGGGTAAGGAGTTTGAGGATGCAGATGTGTTGAACAAATACCCATTGTTGCAACAGTTTTAGGATGTATTCCCTGAGGACATTACAGAGTTTCCACCTCACAAGGAGGTAGAGTTTTCAATTGATTTAATGCTAGGGGTATCTCCAACATCAAAATAAACTTACAGGATGAGCACACTTGATTTTGTTGAGTTAAAATTGTAGCTAAAGGAAATATTCATGAAGGGATACATTAGGCCAAGTGTATCACCTTGGGATACACTGGTATTGTTTTTGAGGAAGAAATATGGTACCCTCAGATTATGCATTGATTATAGACAACTGAACAAAGTGACTATCAAGAACAGGTACCCTTTTCCAAGGATTGATGACTTTTTCGATCAGCTGAAGGGAGTAACAATGTTCTCAAAGATTGACTTGAGATCGGGATACCATCAGGTACACATCAAAGAGGAAGACATTGACAAGATCATGTTCAGGTCTAGGTACAAGAATTATGAGTTTATTGTTGTTCTATTTGGCTTCAACAATGTTCCAACTACATTCATTTGTTTGATGAATAGTGCATTACATCCATATTTGGATAAGTTTGTTATTATGTTCATTAATGATATATACTCGTATATTCTAGAAATGAGGAAGATCATGTCGAGAACTTAGTAGCAGTATTGAAGTTGTTGAGAGAGAATTAGTTGTATGCAAATCTTAGCAAGTGTAGCTTCTTTCAGAATGATGTACACTACTTTTGGCATGTGGGCTACAAGGAGGGAATTGCAATAGATTGAGAGAAGATAAGGGCCATCACAGAGTGGGTAGATCCTAAGAGTGTGGATGAGGTGAGATCATTCATGGGTCTGGTAGGCTATTATAGGAGGTTAAACATGAACTTCTCATATATTTCTTATCCCATTACATCATTATAGAGGAAAGGTAAGAAGTTTGAATAGATTGAAGAGTGTGAGGCTAGCTTTGAGCAGCTCAAGCAATTGCTGACAAATGCACCAGTGCTATAGGTTATGGATCCCAACAAAGAATTCATAGTATGTACATATGCTTGCAAGAGAGGACTTGGTGGAGTCCTTATCTAGGATTGACAAATGGTATGTTATGAATCCTAGAAACTGAACGAGCACGAGAAAAACAATCCCACACATGATATCAAGTTGTTAGCAATTAATATAAATGCATTGAAGATGTGGAGACATTATCTTCTTGGAAGATGGTTTGTGCTTATGACTGATCACATAGGGTTGAAGTATTTGTTTTACCAACTGAATCTGAATGTTAGGTAGGCTAGATGGTTGGCCACGATCAATGAGTTTGACTTCAAGATCAGGTATATCAAGGATAAAGAGAACATGTCGATAGATGCTCTTAGCGGACATGTATATATACATCACTTGGCAGCTATGAGATCCTACGAGATGGACTTGTAGGATAAGATCTTGTACATACGACAATAGGATGTCAGGTATATGGATACTGTGGACAGGTTGCAACAAGGTGATAATATAGGTATAGGAGCAAGTCACGGTACAAGTACAGGTACAGGATCATGTATAGGTACATGTAGTGGTACAAGTATAAGTGGCAGTACAAGTACATGCATAGGTACAGGTATAGGTGCAGGTGCACAGGGCATGGACTATTGTCTTACACCAAAGGGATTTGTCAAGTTCTGAGATATAATATATGTACTGGATAGCACTGAACTCAAGAAGGTGATATTGAGGGAATTTCATGCGAAATCTTATTCGAGTCACCTAGATTATCAGAAGACACTCATAGTGGTGAGGATATATTACTATTGGCTGAATATGAAGAGGGATGTAGCATAGTTTCTGGCTATATGTTTCTACATCCAACGAGTGAAAGCATAGTGAAAACATCGAGGTTGATTGATATATCGGATCGCTATTCCCAAGTGGAAATGGGAGGTCATTTCCATTGATTTCATCATAGGGTTGCCAAAGATAGTGAAGCAACATGATTACATCATGGTCATGGTGGACAAGTTAACCAAGGTTGCACACTTTGTTCCAGTGAAGTCTATGTTCTCAGCTAGTGATGTGGCACATGTATTCAGCCGTGACGTGGTTAGAGTACATGGTGTTCTGAAGAAGACTGTGCCATACAGGGCTGTAAATTTCACTTGCAACTTAGGAAAGGAGTTATTTGTAGGTTTGGGCACAAAGTTGGCCTTCAACACAACTTATCATTCGCAAATAGATGGATAGATAGAGAGGGTCAAAAATATATTGGAGGACATGTTGAGGATGTATGTGATGCATCTACGGAGGAAGTGGGAAGAGTATATCCATTTGGTCGAGTTTTAATACAACGACAATTATGAGGATTCACTGAGGATGACCAGTTTTGAGGCATTATATGGGTGTATTTGTAACACTCCCATTAGTTAGAGTGATCTGGTTAGCAGAGTATTGATTGGACCATATATGTTGGTAGACATGTAACAGGAGATGCAGGTGATTAAGATGAATCTCAAGGAAACACAGGATATGAAGAAGAGTTATTCAGACAGGAACAAATTGTTCAAGGAGTTCTAGGTTGGGGCACAAGTGTACTTGCACATCAAACTAAAGAAGAGCTCCTTACGGATTGGCTCATGTGCCAAGCTGGCACCATCATTTTGTGGACACTTCAATATCATTGATATAATTTGGCCAATAGCCTATCAAATTGCACTGCCTCCGACAATGAAAGTCCATTATTTTTTCCATGTATCTTTTCTTAAGAAGTATGTGAAGGATGTTGACCATGTAATTGACTAGTGTGTATTGTAGGTGGAACCAGATGAATAATTCTAGCCAGATCCTTAGTGTATATTGTAGAAAAAGGTGCTCATTCTCTGAAACCAAGCAATAGAGAAAGTTAAAGTGAAATGTAATAACTTTGGGCCCAGTGAAGCTACATCAGAGATGGTGTATTAGATCTGGGCTATGCATCCTTCCTTGTTTACAACCTGAGGGAAAGCAGCCGTGATATGGTGGTTTGATGACTTCCTATGGTGACTTGGTAGTTGCTTTATGGTGGTTTAGTATTTTCTTATGATGGCTTGGTATATGCTTTATGGTGGCTTAATATTTTGTTTACATTGGTTCAGTATATGCTTTATGGTGATTGATATATGCTTTACGTTGGTTGATACATGCTATGTGATATTTTGATATGTACCTTACAATGTTTCGATATATTCTATATGATGTTAGTATATGTTTGATATATGTTTGGTATATGATTTGGCATATGTTTTTGTTTAATAGTTGAGATGGTGTTGCTATATGTACACTCATGTATGGATGTAAAAATCATAATGAGGTGTGTTATAAGGCTCCACTATATAGAATGGGTGTCATGTTAGTATGGTTATATTATTATGCTATCATGTGGTTATGTTATCATGATGTTATGATGTCATGTGGATTGGCACTCAGTAGGATGATCATTATGAATATTGTAATGAGCTATGATATAAAGCTCCAATATGGGGTATGTTGTCATGATGTTATTCTATTAAGTAGATCATTCATTGTAAATACTGCATTGAACTATGTTATAAAGTTCCATGAGTAGTATGTCTTCTTTCAGCAAGTTTTTGAGATATATATGTGATTGAACATTAAGGATGGTTTCCCCCAAGTGGGAGGGTTCTGTAACAACCCTGGTGAAAATTCCATATAATAAAGTTAAAAACAATAACCACAGATGACTGGGACGCTTATTCCAAGATGGATGTTGAGAAACACATCCTAGGGGGTGTTCATTTGATTGTTTATGGCTAAGGAAATTAGGGGAATTAAAGAGGAAAAATGACACTTTGTCGCAATTATTTAAGAAAATATTAGAAATTAGGAGAAAAGGACGTGAAAAGTCATAGGTTTCATGTGAGGAGGAAAATGAAGGAAAATAATGGAAAATGAAGAAAATGGAGGCCTCATTCATAAAAAGGCTTTTGAGGATCAATTGGTAATATTTTGTTTGTTTATCTTTGGAGCTCTCTCATTATTCTCTCTCTTTCTCGTACTCTTGGACACTTAGAGTTTTCTTGGAGCACTTTGGCATTGGAGAAATAAAGGAAAACAAGGCAAGAGGAAGAAAATATCACGCAAGGAAAGGCAGGATCAAGCAACTACAACGGGCTTCATTGCAGGTATCAAATTGCATGTGTATTTTCCTTGATAGATTTGGCATGCATTGGGATTGACTGTGTTTCTTTTCTACCATGGCATTGGTTTTTCCAAGTGTGATAGTATTTTTAGCCTAGCGTTGCCATTTCCCAAAAGCTTTGATGAGATGGATCCTCTCATCCGGTTTGTGTGAGATGGCCGAATTGGATTCGAAGTTGAGTGGGGTGGATCTCCGAATTGACAAACACATGGTGGTAGTGGTCCCTAAATCATACTGAGGATGAACGAATCCACTAGCCTAGTAACCCCTGAAACAGACTGTGTGTTGTGGTAAGGCTAGATTGTGTGTCTCGGTAGGCCTAGGAATCCTTATCGGTGAATGGTGGGATATATGGTAAAGCCAACATGTGGATTTTCTCTCCGTTGGGACTAGTGATTCCGTGATGGAATGCATGGTAAATCCTGGAGAGTATGTATTAGTGTAGGGCCTAGTGATCCCTGGATTGAACTACGGATGCACGATAAATCTTGAGAGACTACGAGGCACTCAACTTCCTCACAGCGTAGGTGGAGAGCAACAATGGAATCCACATTGATTGGTGTTTTTGATTGGTCCTATGAGTCCCACATTCATGCTTGGAATATGGCACAGGGGTGATTGGATGGAGAGAGACTTGGTCCAGCCAATCTATAATCGGGTGAAATGTCATAGTCCCATCTTTAGTTGGTTCATTGCATTGATTAATGAGAAATTCGTTCCATTGATTTTCATGTGTAAATGTACTCGTGTATATATGGATTTTCATGGATGATATGTTTGTTTTAATTCTTCTCCTATCATGCTAGTTATATGTTAATTTTATGGCAACAACTATGTTTAGCTATAAACATGTTTTCACTTGTATTTGAATGGGTATTGTATCTATGACCTAATGAGTGATAAGGTAGAAAATGACATGAGGAAACAATGGTTCATGGTGATTCTCAGATAAGTAAAAGATCCCTAAACTTAACTATGTTTTTTACACCTTTAGGTTACATGTCATTGATATCTTCGATGAAATGCCTACCATGGCTAGTAGGGGTCTGGTTAAGGCTGTGATCAACTATTTACTTTTGCTTCATTATTTCATTATACTTTACTTAATTATGAGATTTATTTCCATTTTGGGCAATGCCCTGGGATCTGGACCTAAAAAAGTGGCTCAAATCTCAGAGTCTCTACCATAGCACTGACAAGTTTGGACCATAGTTGCTGGCAGGCAGGCCTATGAGAGTGAATTTTGGTCTCTGTTCTCTCCCTTTCCCATAGCATGAGAGTGATTGAGACTTAAATTTCCCAGAAAAATAGTGGGACCCAGGAACAAGTTGTCTGAATGGATGGCTTATCTCCTTAGGGTTTTGTTGATGGTGTTGGATGGTTGTGTGTGATGTTATGTTGATTCTACTTCCTTAAGGTAACCTAGGAGGTTGAGTCTAATCATAGTAGCCTCTCGTCTCATGTTTACCTCGATTGGCACGGTTACTTGGGTGGATGTGGGAGGAGGGTGTTATAGCTTTCATGCATATGTTGTGAACATAGTAGGACTATTCTTGTTGTATTTTCAATGTATGTTATTTAACTTATGCTTATGCTTATGATTTATTTTGTTTGCATTTGAATGAATCTTGTTGAATGTTTGTTGTTGTATTAATTCATCACTTTAACTTGTGGACTATTCTGCATCTTAACTTGTGATGTCATCATTCTTGTGTGCTCCTTTTAAGTTACATTCTATTATAGGATTCTAAGGGGCGCACTTCCTTTTCCCTTTGTGTGTTGAAACCTTAATGCATCGCACTTGACTTTCTACAGGGTCACACGCTTGCTCTCGCCCAAAATTACCATACTTCATTCTGCGTGTTTTCGCAATCAAGGAATAAAATTGTCACCCATTGTTGGGAATCCAACTCCAAATGGTGTGAGTTTTAGTTGGGACTTCATATCGAGGAGATCCCCTCAATGTTGGATGGTCCAACACCGTCAAGACATTGTTACAACTTATTCAGATATATCAAACATTTTTATCAAGTGAAACCTATACTAAGAGCATAAATCGAGTGTTAGTATACTAAATTTTTTCACATATGGCTATAAATATACCACCATAGTTGTCATGAGTAGGTTTGGTCTCCATGAATGATAATACTTGTGTAAGAGTTAATAATATTAAGGAGGAATTTTTTTCACTTAGAAAATTTGAATATATGTGTAGACATTCTAAGAGGAAATATTTTGGTAGCCTCCTTCATTTAAGGTATCTCAAAGATTGATTTCCATATATCTTAAATTTTAAATTCAAATTCCCAAATGAGTTAAGAGTTGGGTCAGAGAACATGGATAGTGAAATTTTCAAGAAAAAGAAACATGAGAAAAAAATAATTGTATGATACAAAAGAATTAATGATTAATTTTTTTGTTGAAAATAATGAAAGTGATGGTAAACAAGGATGGAATACCACACCATTTCTGAAGAAGAATCACAAAGCCATATAACCATATGGACAGCAAATTAACACAAAAATTGAACTGGCAGAAAAGGCAGAGAGCCATCATGTGGTCTCGCATGCTCATGTAATTCACATTATTCAAAAAATTTAATAATACATTTAAATACATGAGTAAGTGGTCCTAAGATAGTGTGTCTATTGTAGACTCACTTGGTTGAGACAATTTCTCAACTTGCACACTAATTTAAGAGAGCTAGTTGGAGAGATTCTCTCATCCAAACTAGACTCCTTAGTTTGAGGAATTCTCATGATTTCATTTATTTAATTTAATAGTTGGATTTATTATTGATTTTTAAGAGAGTGAGGCTAACATTCCCCCCCCAATGATAAATCCAAAATGAAAAAGGAATCATATTCCAAGTTCTCAAGTTGATCCTCAAAAAAACATTTGCCTGAAAGAAACTGCCAAAGATGGATGTTGAAGAAACTGCAATATGAAGAGACCATGAGTCAGCTGCATGTTTGATTTATCTCTAAATGTCACTTGACAACTCCATCATGTGTCAAGCTACAAAAGGATCCATATTTCCTTTGATTGAAATCAGCATCCTATGTCCACTGACAAAATATGATGAATGCCCACTGGCAAATCCGCTGATGATGATCACCCACTAGCTGATGGAGGTGCCCACTGGTTGCTTCATTGAAGTTGTCTAGACTTTCACTCTGACAACCACTTGTAAATTTCATTGAAATTTCCCCCTTTTGTTAGCTGAAAGGAGAGGCAATCTTCTCCAAATTATATCTGAACTACCCCCTGTAGGTGGAGGAGTATTTCACCGATGTACTCCCCCGTTGAACTGTAAAAGGGTACCATATTCATTTGACTATTGGTTGCAATATGTGTGAGTGAATTTGATTGTCAAACTTGGACAATATTCTGGTTGTGGATGACCATTCCCAAGGATCAATCCATGAATAATTTATCTTCAATCCGGCTGACTCTTGTTGGTTGCAGCATTTCTCTGATGTATGATTTGAATTTCCACAATGGCTACAAGGATGGAGATCAAAACGTTGATTTTCTAGATGACCGGTTCTTTGACAATGAGAACATTTTGATTTGTCTACAACTTGAGTTTGTGTGCATTTATTTTTGTCTACAAATTCAGTTTGTGTGAATTAACGTCAGTTTGCAAGTTGCTAAGAACTTGCTGAGGTGGTTTGTTCAAGTAATCTGGCACTGACAAACTGAATGGGCTTTGAATAATCAGGGATATGTAATTTGTCGTTGTCTTTGACATATCCTAAGCCTCGTCGATTCAATTACCTTGAATTTCTTCCTATGGCTTGATGATGGGTTTGGAAGAAAGTTGAACTGGAACAACTTCAACACTTGAAGCTGGTTGGATGAATGAAGTCGAACGATCAGCTATCTCTGGATTGGTCAAAGACTTGGAAGCAACACATTTCTCTCTAGTTGCGACTCCAGTTAAAGTAACTCAATCATTTCATGTACATGTTGAATATGCACCTGAATGTCAGCAAGAGTTTTTTTGTTGATTTTCACCATGTCCCCAGCTGATGATAAAATCAAATTGGTAAGAATTTGGGACAGTTGAATGTGTGTCACCATGTTAGCTTACTCACTTTGAATTTAGGCTCATTGGTACTATTGCTTATTACTGATGTTGTAAACACTTGCTAGAGTTTTATAACTTCTTTGCTTGAACTCTTTATTTCATGCTTGCTCGATGATGATTGCTTTGCTTGAATGCTTCACTGACACTTTGTGAATGCTTCAATCAACTTCACATTGGCTCATTTGTTGTAGATCTCAGGGTTTGCACTTGATTTTGACATTCTCACTTGAACTTGCTTGATTGATTACTAACACTTGTGATTTGTTGAATGTACTCAGTGAATGTGATGATTTGTAAAAAAAGGAAAGGGTGTTGAACACTGTCGAAAATGCACTCAAGACAAACTACAAGTTCAATCTTGATGAATCAGTTGAAGACTTACTTGACTTAATGTATTCACCTTAACAAGTCAAATTAGGGTGTCAGTTACAACTGAGAATACACCCGTACAATTCAGTTAATTTTTTTTTATCTGCAAGTGATACAAAAAGTGTTGATGATGTTGATGTTGTCTTGGCTTGAAATTCTTGAATTTGTAGCATACCTAACTTGATGGCATGAATTAGCAGTTGTGAAATGTTGTTGCAGAATATTACTTTTATCAGGTTGATGATGTGATGATTGTGCTTATGAACTTAATTGATTATGGGAGCTTCGATTTGAGGAGCTTCATCGATGACTTGTATATGTAAAATTTCTTATGTGCATGTACTTGTTTTGTTTAAGCCTAAAAAAGAGAGTGTTTTACAAACTAGACACAAATCATGCAAGCAACTTCATGATTCAGAGTGTACCTATGATCCCCTTATTCAATTTTTGGCAGATCTAGGACACGATCACCACAAAAAGATATTTTTTATTAACCTTCAAGATACATCATCATGACAATGTCTTCCGTGAGGCATCTCAAGCACAGACTGAGAACTCCTTGGCATCAAATTGTCTTCAAAAACTAACTCTAAAACAATGATAATGCCAAGCTCTAGCGTCAAAGTTAACTTTAATATTTTCTTTTACCTCTCTTTCACATCAACCCTCACTTTTCTCACTTGTCATTATGACTTCACATTTGACTTTGACTTTGAAATGAATTTAAGCTACCTCAAAGTAAAATACTACTTTTGGATTTCAACAATAAGCGACCCTTAATAAAAAAATCATGAATTTGAATTTTACTATTGATATGCTGCCTCCCGAGGTTGTTTCCGATCTTAACCGAATTGTCAAGTGCATGGTGGGTTGAAACCCTCCTTTGTAGAATTTGCAGATACGAGGAGTTGGGGGCTGGGCTTTGAAAGCTTGCTAGGCCTGAATGTCATATCTGCCTGTCAATGCAGCTCCTTCAAAGTCCTATAACTAATGTAACTCATGCCATGAAAATTGTCCAGTTTATGTGGCACCAAACATAATATAAAACTAGCTTGATTTCAACTGTAACAGAAATCAACAATTTATGTCGAACACTTCACATTGCCCACATTGCTCACTGGCTGTGTCCCTATCACCCTATCTTGTGATGTGATTTGGACCTGGTCTGGTCTATGTAGATCTACAAAGTCTTCGACCACTTGATCCCAGAATGGTTCTTATTGCTTCTGTTGCTACTGGCTGAGAGGAAGAGTAGGGAGGTCTTTATAATCCCGGTGTCACCAAATCTCACTTGCCCTCACAGAAACTACAGACAGACAATAGAGGTGGACTGTATATGGAATTAACCCTAGCATACAAAATTGATAGATTCCCTCTCCAGCGGTTATTAACGCTTTACCATGTATGTCATTGCAGACTGGTTTGGAGGCCAAAAATTCTACAGAAATCCCTCCATTAAGGAAACGTGTTTGGGGTAATAACTCTAATTCTTAAAGTAACAAAACATTTTACGACTCTCTTTGAATGGAGCCCATCTTATCCTATGTTCAATTCAGAAATTACACAGAATCAGACAAGGGAACAATAATGGCCTGCTGGAGAGATCGTGATGCCACACCCATGACTTGATACTCGATACGCATGACTTCATTCAGTAGCATGCAACAAAAACCTTAAGCTATCCATCTTTGCCTTTCAGTTGCATGGTTTGGAATTTTTCTCTACCCAAACTCAAACTCTACAAATTGACCAAGTCACTAAGATGGAGATCTTATACAAAAAACGAATTCTCTATAACAATCTGACTATCAGAAGCTTAATCTGCATTTCGCTAGTTCTACTACTCTGAATTAGTAGAACTGTAGCTACCCAACAAGAGATCGAAGACGAGGATGATGATTTAGAGGATCTGCAAGAACTCAAAGAAATTGAGAATGATGATGGGAAAATCTCAGGGGTTGATGTAGTGAGAAAAGCACATAAAATAGTTGTAGAGCTCATGAACGATAATGTAGAGAGAATTTTGAGCTCCCATGAATATGTGCTACTGTAAGGTTATGTTTCCTGGTGTGCAAGAAGCTCAAGAAATTTTTTGAGGAGCACATCAACAATGAAGAGGAGATGAAGAGTCTGTAGCGGCACCAATGTCCATGCAGTTTTTGTTGACATGATGCTGCTTCTGAGCACATTTTCAAATGGCCTCTCTCAGATTCACTAAGGGTGTGTTGCACATGTAATTTGTGCCAAACTGAACAAGATTCAACAAGTATACCATTGCCTTCCTCACCACTTAGTTGTTCTTCATATATAGCTCCAACCTGAGCTCAGATATCACATGAAGAAGAATCACAAAGCCATATAACCATATGCACAACAAATTAACACACAAAAATTAAAATGGCAGAAAAGGTAGAGATCCATCATGTGGTCTCTCATGCTCATGTAATTCACATTATTCAAAAAATTTAATAATACATTTAAATACATGAGTAAGTGGTCTTAAGATAGTGTGTCTATCTTAGACTCACTTGGTTGAGACAATTTCTCAACTTACACACTAATTTAGGAGAGGTAGTTGGAGAGAATCTCTCATCTAAACTAGACTCCTTGGTTTGAGGAATTCTCATGATTTTATTTATTTAATTTAATAATTGGATTTATTATTTATTTTTAAGAGAGTGAGGCTAACAATTTCATGATTAAGAGTAAAACAGTCCCTAAAATAACAAAGCAATATAATCATTTTGAGCATGTCAAACTAAAAATGATAGTGATGATGACATCTTGGTTACTCCAAGACACCAAAGAAGTAGGAATGTACTTAGGAATAATGTTGAAAATACTCGGAGAACATCAGTTCCATGCCAAATTTGGTAAATGTGAATTCAATCGACACCAAAATCAATATTTATAACATGTAATTTTCAAAGAAGGAATTGTAGTGGAACCTAAAAAGTTCAAATAAATCTTGCATTAACATATACTTAAACAATGAAATGGACATCATATATTTAAGGGAATACAAACTATTATTATTGATTTATAAATATTCACAAAAGAAAATAGTGAAGTATACCCGAAACCTAAAGTGACCAGAAAGTTTGGTTGATTGAAATGGTTTTTAACTGTAATTTTTGTACCTAAACATTGATTTGAATTGGTGTCATACGGTAAAAAGGAAAAATTATAAATACATTCCCTAGAGCATCCCAATGTAATTGTAAAATGTTTATCGCTAAGTTGTGGAACCATAACTCTATGGGGAAATCTCTTAACCTAGCTCTTGCTAGATTTATGTATTATTTCTTTAAAAGTTTTGAAAAGGTACCATAAGCTAATGAATGATACCATAGGCATGATAAAAATTGAAAAGATGAAATCGTGCATAAAATCATGATAGATATGAATTGAGGAGATGCTAGGTGCATACAATAACGAATTTTCATGCTTAAGACTTTGAGTAGTTTGTTGTCTTAACTTGATTCGTAGGAAAAAATATGGGAAATAGTAAACTTATAACTAGAAGTAAGTTAACAACCCAGTTGGAGACTAAGGAAATTATTTCAGATAGTCTAGAAGAATAAAGGTTACGAAAAATAAGGTGTGGATGGTAGAATGACACAATCGACACCTATGCATGGTGATATGCATAATATGAGTGCATTATTCATAAGTCAATACTAGGAAATAATATTCTCCATATACATGTTCAAAAATTTTATTGATTATGTATTTTAATTGTAGGAACATTTAAAGTATTGTTGAATGCATGATATGAGTATGTGTCTATGAGGTTATGTGAGACGACGATCATGGTTAAGATATTAGTACTAACAAAAAAATTGTTGAAACAAATGATACGTATAAAATTGAAAGGGGAGAAGACCACATGTTTTTTTCAAAAAAGAAAAATGCATGTAACCACCATCAACAACCTACAAAATAGGAGGAAATAAAAGCTCAAGGGAGTGAGTTATGGGAAAATAGTGTATGAGTTATCTGGGGAATTCTCATTTGTTGTTTTGGCCATAAACCTTGAGCATGGTCGTGTTGTTCTTTGATATGTCTATGTTGATATTTCCTCCCTTATTTGTATGCTTCTTATTATCTCCTATGATTTGGTCTTCGTGGTTCTTGGGAATGAAGAAGCAAAAAGAAGAAGGAGATTTGGAAGGAGAGTTAAATGAGAAAACAACTAGAAGTGGAATACCCTACTTAAACACGATGTCAAACATAAATGGAGATAAAGGGGATAGAATAAAGTGGTGGAATGATGAAATGAGACATTGATAAGTCTATTTGGATAGAATAAACAATAATATAACAACCATGAAAATGACATAAAAAGGAATTTGTCCAAAAATTTAACCATGCATGACTGATGCATATTTTGATATTATGTGACATGTGATTAGTTGTAACCTATCAGAAGTGGAAAGTTAAGTAATTAGTCCTTAAAATATTATTTTTGTGTGAATGGTGTAAAAATGGAATTGGTAATTCCTTGTTTTGAATTATGTAGAGAAATCATTTAATGGGGTCCATGTTACATGAAATATCCATTATATAAGTTTAAAAAAAGACGTGTTTCTACTAACTACCATTGTTTATGTGCTTATAATGATGTTGCTAATTGATGTTGGGTGCATGTTGATGACCCTTGTTGGGTGTATGTTGATGACTTTTGTTGGGTGCATGAATGGAAATTGACAGTGAATATTTAGCATGGATGTGAACATATTGGAATTGAATGTGAATTTAACATAGGAGTAAACCTTACTCCGGAATTGAGGAATAGCTAAAATTAGAGCACAATGGAAGCACTTCAACCCTAAGGAGGCTATATCAAATATGGAAGAGAATATGTGGGAGGAATTTCTTTAACTTTTTTATAAGTGATGAGAACTAATGAAACACTCAGGATGGTGTTTAATCTGAGTGGGAGAGGTATGATACCCTTGGTGCAATTTTTTTTGCATGCTTTATAAAAGTGTAAATGTTGGTTGTGGGACCAAGACTAAGTGAAATTGACATATGTAAATGAATTTCACATTAATATATAAATTATTTTTTCCTTTGGAAGCTATATGGGAAATAGCACATGAGTAATGTAGATTTCCTTGTTGTCCAGGTAACTGTTAAATGTTTAAGTCCAAATGGTGGACCTTTCCAAATTCTCCCAAAGTTCTGAGGAGAAATATTGCCACTGTGAAACAGCATAACTGGAGAGAAATTTTATGTTACATAAACATAACTGAAGAGAAAGGAATTCTTATCAAGGAAAAATAAAGTAAGTTTTCCAAAATTCAAAAATATTAGGTAAAGAAAAAAGGTGGGAAAACCTTATAATTAAGATGCTTTTAAAAAAAATATGCTAAGATGAAAATAATAATTACCACTATGTGAAAATAGTTTGGATGACTTTGGTTGTGTAGAATCTATGGATGCAAGGACGTTTTCCTTGTGGGGGAGTTGCTAGTGTGCAACTCATCGGTTGGGAGGAATGTGCTCTATCCCATAATATTCCTAAATGAATACTGAACATTAAGATAAGTTATTATTGTATTTAAGAGTAACATTAAAACTATGTTAAGTGTATGGATGATTTTCTCATATATATATATATATATATATATATATATATATATATATATATATATATTTAAGTGTGCTAGTGAAAATTATATACCAATATTGACATTAGAATGGTGGTAACTTGAGGTAAAACGTACACATAAATAAATTGTAAAGGAGACTATTGGTACTAATGCATGTTGATGTATGTACATGGGTAGGTGTAGTTAAATTACTCTTTCTAATGCATGTTGAAGTATGTACAATAATATGTTTTTGTAAATTAGTACAAATTAAATAGGATACAATTTCCATTGATACATGTTAATTATGTACAAAAAATATAGTTTCTCCTGATTGTATGAAGATGATATGTAAAGATAATAAGCATAAAAAAATTTGGTTAACAACCTTATATACTACTAGTATGGAAGAGTTATAGATGAATATTTTTAGTTGAACCTTAGTAGAATAATTCTACATAAGAACCATACTCAAGATACAAGTGAGTGGAATACATCTATTAGGTATTTTGGAAAAGGCCACCTAACAAAACTAGGGAAATACTCACTATATCCACACTTACAAATTGCCATGAATTCCTTTGAGAGTTATATTGATGGTGCTGGACCCACCAACAAGTCAAGAGATCTCCTCGGTTAGAATTCCCAATTAGCCCTCAAACCATTTCGTGTAGGAGTCGCAATAGTGGGTCGTACAGTAATGCCTTAACTGCGATTTCACATAGAGGCAACTAAGATGTCCTCATTGGTAGCAAGGGTGTGACAATTGTGCTGAGTTAAGGAAGGTGCATTAGAGGTTCTAACACACTGAGGGTGAGTTGAGTGAGCCCCTTGGAAACCTGTAATAGTACTCTACTTGGAAGGGAACATATGAGAAAAGATGGATCCCTAGATGGAAAGCAAGATAGTGAGCAATCCAAAGTGATGTTTAAACCAACAACGCATCTTCAACAAGATTCATACAATTGCATACAAAATAGTTCATACACAAATGCGTAAGTTAAATAACTTGCATTGCTACAGTAACCAGAATTGCCCAACTACAATAACAAAATATGCATGAAAACGTGTTGGCTCTGTTATATTAAGAGGTGAAAGTTCCAGTCATGCAAACATCCATGTCCAGCCACTAGTTGTAATAGTGGAACATTACAGCCACAACCACATGCTCTTCCAAAGAGATATACTAGCTCTACGCAGTGGAGAAGCCGAGGCACATTACAATATTGTCCAAGCTTTCCCTAAGATAGTCCTATTGAAGCTTGGCTCACCAAAATCCCTTACAATGAGTTATGAGGGACTATTTATAGAAAAGGGTGGGGTTACCCTTGACATTCCCCTTTGTGACAGTTCATCTACCCTCATCATTTACTCTATGACTGTTACATCCAACTATCGACACTTGAAATTACACTTGACAAGACATTACATTACAATGCACATGTGCCCATGTGAGACAAAATGGCTTGAGCCAACCATGCAAGACATTACTACGACTCAGAAAACCATGGGAAGTCTAACTCTTTGACATCCTCTTGATGATCGATAGTAGCAAATTGACACCAAGATCGATATTCCGAAATGGTGTCTATGTACTCCAAGGTGACATCTTTCTGGAACCTGACTCTTGCCTCCATAACATCTAGGTACACTGCTCGGGCTCCTCTGTCCAACTCGTCTTATAGCATGTGCATCATTGTCTTCAGTGCGACTGAAACAACATCATAATTGTGTATGATGTTTGGATTGATTAGCAAGTCTAGGCTGGTGGCTATAAGCATCAACTCATCAAAGTATTAGTCAAGCTCTAGTCAAACCTATTCCTTCATCTTCGCCTAGCTGAGAGTCCCAATATATGGGATCACATGTGCGTGCACCACAACATCCATACTGTTGAATAGGCATGCATGGGAAGCCTGTAGACTAGTGATGAGTTGCAGGAGCTCTTCATAGTTCTGGATCTGACTCCGAATGCATACCTTTATATTGATCTCTCTGGGATTCATCATCTTAGGCAAGTGAAGTAGAGCTCCCTTATATCTCATTGTCCATGTTTGCATGTAATCAACAACATCATGCACTTTTGAGAAGATACATGCTCTTCTAACACATCACTAGTGCCATCTGTTGAGATGGACAACTGCCTTATGCAGGGTACCAAACTTGGAATAGAACACCCGCATGACTATGTCAAGGGAAAGCAATTAATCTAGTATTGCCTTCTTCAATTCTCCTTCGGCGGATGCTATAAAGACTTCTCCTCCCTTCTTGGTTGTCTTTAGTTTCTTCACCATTTGCTTGTTCTTAGCTATCAGAAAGTGAACAATCGAGCTAGTGGCTTCGGCATAAGAACTGGTAGCATCGGCCAATGCTGTTGGATGTTCACACGTGTCAGACATGATCACTCGTTCCTCATACTATGTAGGAGATGTGTGATCTTTTGGAGTCGACACTCTACGATATTACACAACTCTATGTTGAGACTTGTCGAATGAGATGTTGTACATCTCTCCTTCCAACTGATCTCCAAGGATCTTAGTGTCTCCTTGGTTGGTTAGGACTTGCTTATCTTCCAGATGTGGTGAAGCTGGTGGGTTGACCTCTTAGTGGTGAGGCATGAGGTTGGTGTCTTTCTCTAATTCTTGCCATTCCATATCCATATCTGTTGGGTCCCTATAATACTAGTGATTACCCCATTACTATTGTAGTTATACCCCTTATTTATATTGTTGTGCCCCTATTACCCCCATATTGTTATTTATGTGCCCCATAGAATCCCTCTATTGTTATTTTTGTGGCTTTATATTATTATTGTTAGGTTGGCTGGATTATATTGTGACACCTTAGACTCCTATATATAGAAAGGAGGTTTTGTCATTTGTATCATCCAAGAATTGTTCATTTATGTAATGTAAAGGAGGTTGCCCCCTCGAAGAGGCTGAATTCTAAGGCGTTGATCTATCTTTTCTATCTTTTCTTGAGCTGGTTTCATAACATTTGGTATCAGAGCTTTGGATTCTAGGGTTTCGCTGCTCCAAACAGGTCATCGTGGCATTTCCGCTATAACTTTTCTTGTTTGATGTTTCAGAAGTCACAAAACAAATCAATTTGAGAAGAGATCGTGTTGAACCTTGGGTCTGAATTTCAGAGCTTTTCGCATGATATTTGCGGAGATATGATCTGAGGAAGTTGGTCTTTTTACAGACTCCTGAATTACATTCAAAATAGGTGACCTGGGGAAAATCGTCATAACTTTCTCTCTGGGAATCAGATTGAAATTTCGTAAGAATTCACAGAAAGAGGACGGATTGTAGTTTCTTGTATATCTTTTTCAGAACCAAAGATCGAAAATTGTACACGTGGCACTTCATACAATTTCGCTCTTCTGGAAAGGTCTATAATCCGGTCATCTTGCCAGATTGTGCATAACTCTTTCTTGGAGAATCCAATTTGGATCAGACTGGTGGCATTGGAAAGAGGACACAGAGAGCTATCATAGATCACAAATTCAGAACTAGATGATTGGAAATTACAGAGATACATCAGAGGCAATATCAAGCTCCTACAAAGTGAAAAAAGGTGTGTAGATTTGTTTTAAATTTTTGCTTAAGCTTGGTTTGAAAATTTATTTTGAAGGAATTCAAAGGGCATAGTAGAGAATTATTATCAGTAACTGATGCCCCGAGGAAAGAAAATGCAAACACCTAGTAAGGAACCTGAAAGCTCTAGCATGACTCATGAAGAAGAGGAAGAAATGCTACATGATATATCAAAATTACAAGAACAAGTGCAACAAATGTCACGCTCACAAAAGTTAACAGAAGCTAAGATAAATGGCGTGGAAGCTAAGACAAATGGCATGGAAGCTAAGATGGACAATTTGAAGATAGATTTGAACACAAATTTGAAGACAGGCATGGCAGATTTGAAGACAGATTTGACAAATTTTCTACAAGAAATACTTACTAATGGTGAAAAGGTAGTAAAGGAAACTCATGATGAGAACAAAAGAAATGTTAATCATGATTCCGTAGATGCTAATGTTGGATCGAAGAATCACCATATTCCAAAAATCGATATGAGGAAGTTTGATGGCAAGGATCCCGCCACATGGATATTACAGATGGAGTAATTCTTCGATCTCAATAATGTGCAAAACGCACAAAAGGTACGTATGGAAACTGTATATTTGGAACCAAATCAGTTTGTATGGTATCAATGGCTTTGTTCTCATAAACAATTTATCACTTGGGCAATTTTTACGGAAGAATTGATAGCACATTATGAGGATACAAAAAGCAACACTTTTTTTAGCCAAATGATAAGTCTCAAACAAAAGGGTTCAATAATGGAGCACATTGAGGAGTTCCAAAAATTGAACATAAGGGTAAAAGATATTCCAGAGGAGCATAGGATTGATGTGTTCATAGGGTCTTTAAAGGATAATATCCAACATGATGTTCGCCTTTGGGAACCTGATTCATTAGAGAAGGCATTCAGGTTAGCAAGAAAAATGGAAAGCAAAATTATGGCAACTAGGAAGCATACCATTCACAACTATAAAGACGGAAGTGTTGCTGCCCCTAGTATTCCACAACCTACAAGGTTGACACCACAACAATTGGAAGAAAAATAGCAAAAGGGCTTTGTTACAATTGTGATAGCAAATACACAAAAGGTCATAAGTGTGCTGAGAAGAAATTATTCTACATAGATTGTGAAGAGGAAGAAGAAAAGGAGCAAGAAAGGTCAAAACAAGAGGATATACTCCAGGAACAAAGCCTAGATGAAGAACAAATAAATCCGACCATATCTTGTAATGCATTGGCGGGAATTACCACTCCTCAAACCATCAAGATAGAAGGACAAATCAAGAAGAAAAAGGTAATAGTGTTGATTGATTCAGGAAGCACCCACAATTTTATTCATTGTAGGGTAGCAAAAGAATTGAATTGCTTCCTATATCCAGCACCAGAGTGTCAAGTGATGATTGCAAATGGAGGAACAATAAATTGCTCTGGAAAGTGCCATAATATCAAGCTATCCATGGGAGAATATGTATTGACTAGCCCAATGCTTTCCATTCCAATGGGAGGTGCTAATGTTGTACTAGGAGTCCAATGGCTACAATCCTTGGGTACAATAGCTTTTAATTTTCAAGAAATTTTCATGAAATTTTCTATGGAAGGAAAGGAAGTTGAATTAAGTGGTATTGCAGGGAAACCAGGAAAGATAATCAGCTCTAATGGCATGACAAAGCTTCTAAAAAAGGAGCAAAGAGGTGTAATTGCACAATTATGTTCGCTAGATGTTTCCACATTGGAATCATCTATTTCTCCAGATCTCCAAAAAGTCCTGGACAATCATTCCAAGGTATTTGAGACTCCCAAAGATCTCCCACCTATGCGTGATCATGATCATGCTATTCATCTGATTCCAGGAAGTGTTCCTCCAAACATCAGGCCGTACAGATATCCCTATGTCCAAAAAGGTGAAATTGAACGTATGGTTGCAGAAATGCTAGAGGCTGGTATAATTCAACCGAGTCAAAGTTCTTTCTCAGCTCCAGTAGTATTGGTGCACAAGAAGGATGGATCATGGCGCATGTGTCCGGATTATAGGGAGCTCAACAAGCTCACTATTAAAGATAAGTTCCCCATTCCTGTCATTGATGAATTACTGGATGAATTGCATGGATCAATTTACTTCACCAAGTTGGATCTTTGTTCGGAATATCATCAAATCAGAATGAAGATTGAAGACATTCTGAAAATGGCATTTAGAACTCATGAGGGTCATTATGAATTTTTGGTCATGCCTTTTGGCCTTATCAATGCACCTTCAACATTTCAAGGTTTGATGAATTCAATTTTCAAACCATTCCTTAGAAAATTTGTGTTAGTATTTTTTGATGATATACTAATCTACAGCAAGTCTTGGAAGGATCATGTTGAACATGTTGACAGGGTGCTACAACTATTGGAGGAGAAACAATTATATGCAAAAAGATCCAAATGTTTCTTTGGAGTCCAGGAGGTGGAATATTTGGGTCATATTGTATCTCATGAAGGAGTTAAGGTAGACCCTAGCAAAATTAAAGCCATTAAGGAATGGAAAATCCCCACATCCATAAAGCATCTGCGAGGATTTCTTGGGTTGACAGGGTATTATCGCAAGTTTGTTAAGAATTATGGGAGAATAGCAGCACCTCTAACAACATTATTGAAGAAAGATTCATTTTCATGGACTCCGGAAGCAAAAAGGCCTTTGAACATCTTAAAGAGGCAATGTGCCAAGCACCGGTCTTAGCTACACCGAACTTCACAAAAACCTTTATTGTGGAATGTGATGCTTCAGGAAATGGAATTGGTGTTGTTCTAATGCAAGATGAAAGACCCATTGCTTTTGAAAGTCGTCCAATCAAGGGAAAGTTTTTAAGAAAAGCTATTTATGAGAAGGAAATGTTGGCAATACTTCATGCACTTAAGAAATGGCGACCCTACCTAATGGGAAGACACTTCAAGGTAAAAACGGATCATGATAGCCTTAAATACTTTTTAGAACAAAGATTATCCTCTGAAGAGCAACAAAAGTGGGTCACAAAGATGTTGGGTTATGACTTTGAAATCATCTACAAAAAGGGAAGCAAAATGTGGTGGCAGATGCACTCTCAAGAAAGGATGAGGATGTGGAAGCATTGTTGTGTGCCATTTCTATTATCCAACCAGATTGGATAAACGAAGCAAGGGAGGAATGGAAGAATGACGAAGAAGTGTGGGCACTTATTCGAAACTACAACAGGATTCCAGTACTTCTGATACATTCTGCTGGCAAAATGATTCGTTATGGTACAAAGATCGCTTATACCTCTGTAGGAATTCCCAGCTAAAACAAAAGATTCTTATGGAATTGCACACTTCTCCCTTAGGAGGGCACTCAGGATTTTTAAAAACTTACCACAGGGTTAAGAAGGAATTTTTTTGGGATGGCCTTAAATCAGATATTCAAAAGTTTGTGGCGGAATGTTTGGTTTGCCAACAAAATAAAGTTGAAACAATTAAGACACCGGGTCTATTACAACCTTTATCCATTCCAAGCCAACGTTGGGAGGAGGTTTCAATGGATTTTATCACAGGTTTACCCAAGTCTGAGGGAAAGAGTGTCATCATGGTGGTAGTTGACAGACTTACCAAGTATGCACACTTTTGTGCATTATCACATCCATTTAAAGCTAGTACAGTTTCTACTGCATTTATGGAAACAGTTCAAAAGCTACATGGAAACCCAAAGATTATTGTAAGTGACAGAGATCCCATTTTCACTGGAAATTTTTGGATAGAATTATTTTCTTATCTTGGTACTCAGTTAGCTCATAGCTCATCTTATCATCCTCAATCTGATGGGCAAACTGAGATAGTAAACAAATGTTTGGAAGGATATCTTCGTTGCTTTGTATCTGATAAACAGACACAATGGGTCAAATGGTTGCCTCTGGCTGAATGGTGGTATAACACTTCCTTCCATACAGAAAAAAAATGACCCCATTTATGGCACTTTATGGGTATCAACCACCATCCATCACATCATATTTAAGAGAAAATTCTAAGGTTCAGGCAGTGGAACATCACATTGAACATCAACAACAAGTCCTCCAACTCTTAAAGGATAACCTCGTGTTGGCACAAAATAGAATGAAACAACAGGCAGATCAACATCACAGTGAAAGAAGTTTTGATGTAGGTGATTGGGTATTCCTACGGCTACAACCATATAAGAAAATGTCCCTAAGGCAAGCTAAGAAGGATAATAAATTATCACCAAAGTATTATGGTCTGTACAAGGTGTTGCAAAAGATTGGTACTATGGCATACAAATTGGAGCTTCCTGCAGCTTCTCGATTGCACCCAGTTTTCCATGTTTCATGTTTAAAGAAGGTTATAGATGACAAGCTCCCAATTCAAACAATATTGCCAAAACTTGACGAGGAAGGAAAAATTATATTGGAACCGAAAACAGTCACAGAAACAAGAACTCGATAGCTACGAAATCGATCAATTTCAGAGTATCTTATCAAGTGGAAGAACTTATCCACTGAAGATTCCACATGGGAGGATGAGAATTTTATGCAGAAGTATCCATAACTACTCAAGCATTGAGGACAACACTTTTTTGAAGGAGAGGGGCATGTTGGGTCCCTATAATACTAGTGATTACCCCATTACTATTGTAGTTATACCCCTTATTTATATTGTTGTGCCCCTATTACCCCCATATTGTTATTTCTGTGCCCCATAGAATCCCTCTATTGTTATTTTTGTGGCTTTATATTATTATTGTTAGGTCGGATGGATTATATTGTGACACCTTAGACTCCTATATATAGAAAGGAGGTTTTGTCATTTGTATCATCCAAGAATTATTCATTTATATAATGTAAAGGAGGTTGCCCCCTCGAAGAAGCTGAATTCTAAGGTGTTGATCTATCTTTTCTATCTTTTCTTGAGCTGGTTTCATAACAATATCCATTTGTTCAAGTGCTCACTTTATCTCTTGAGTGAAGTTTGCTCCTATGATGGCTCACCCTATTTTCCCGATGCCAGCTATTCTGATGAGCCCACTACCAGTAACGGCATTGTTTTATCCATTTGAAGAACATGCACCCCATGTTATAGCTATTGTTGCTACGCTTCCTTCTCCTTTATGTGCAACTCCTGTTCCTTCTGGATTTTCTCCTTTAACTCATGCAACTCCTTCTCCATTTCTCTCTTTGCCATTGAACATTTCTCTTATCGCGCTATTTCCTCTTTGCCTCTATGGCCATAGATTATTTCTCCACAATTGGATCTACTCAGAACTTGCAGATTTTCTCTTCGTCCATGCGATTGAAAATATTCTTCTTTCCCTTATCGTGCACTGGTATGTTAACCTCTACTGCTACTGCTACCTCTGGTGCTCTCCCAAACGCTACTACACATTACTTCGCTAACCATTCCAAAACAGAGGTCAAATGGATACTTCTTCATCTACTCTGATTTGACATTCAAATTCTTCAAACTATAGATCTTGTATAACCCAATGCACAGTGAAAGAGCTGACCAAGGTGCCTTCTTCTTCCGATGCATCCTAGTTTTCAATCCTCCTGAGATGTGATGTGCTACTTTCTACATGATGAGTATGTCCAAGGAAAACTTCGGTACAACATGCAGAGACTTCTTTGCGATGTACATATGTATGAAGGTATTGGATGGTGAGGAATACCAATCAACAATGTCTATGAGTGCCTCCATTGTTGCCTTCGACATGCAGGGTGGGTCCTATTCCAATATCATCTTGTAAACTGGGGTGAAAAAATGATCAGACAACCGTGTCATAACTCCTCTGAAGCTGAATTTAGACAACATCTTACAATAAGTGTTCACAGCAGTCTCTACCTATGTGCATGCCCACTTCAAGCTGGGGAACTCATATGGGGCACAGATTGCATCCAAGATGTAGGTAGACATGTAGATATTTTCTTGCATACATTTGGGTGGCTGTCGAGCCCTTCTTGCCTATTCTTTTAGCTAATGAGCCAACATGTTGGACTATTTACATGCTTTGCCCTCTCTGGCCAGTTGGTCTAGTGTGATTACCCACTTATGTGGGAAGGCCTAGGTGATTTCTTGGCGATACAGTCAACACGTAAGAATGACCAAGTATTGATATGCCTTCCACAGTATCTTAGTCTTATAGACCTAGTTGGGCATCATTCTAAATTTAGCCTGCGCCTTCACCCAATTCTTCAAAATGTCTCTGGAGTTTGAATTATTGCTGGGTAAGTTGAAGGGGGTCTCCAGGATGGTTATGGGTTCTGACATTTGATACATCTCATCATAATCTTGTGCCTTGAAGGTAGTGATCTTCATCCCGCTGACACTGCTCAATGTCATCGTCTCAGGATCAGTGTGCGAGATGATACAATGTATCATGTCTACACATGGGAACACGGGGTATCTGCATGCAATCTGGTACAAGCCAGACTTGTTGATGTTCACATATACCTGGTGGTCTTTGAGGTATTCCCAAAATGTGCCTACAAATGCATCAGTGACCTCTTGCCATTTCAGCTTGATGTCCTTGTCTAGAATCAACTTGGTATCTTCATAGACTGGTAGACTTGCAGACACTCACTCAAATCCTACTCCAGTTGCACTTCTGTCAGTATCCTTTGATCCTTCTCTCTTGGAGGCCATTGATCCTGAACTACAAAGATGCGGATGAACACCTGCTAGATATGGAGACAAAGGAACATGCATGACAAGAAATATGTCAACGGAAACCAAAGCACACTTGAGGAAAGACATGCATCATACCTGGGAATCTATTAGCATGGATTGCACAATTTATTCTGGGAGGCTGGATGACTACCTACTAGAACTATGCAAAAGGCAGTCTAGGTTGTCTGGGGGGCTGAAAGGCTATTGGATTTCCACAATGTGCAATCCAGGCTGGCCTACTGGCTACTAGAATTGCACAATGTGCAATTTCAGCTGGTAATGATTGCATCCTGGTGAATGCATTATGTAATTTTCTGGGCCAGCAGTCACTATCCCTTAGAATTACATAATGCAAGCCTGAAGGATAGCTCCTCAATAGAAATGCACATTTCCTAAGAGGAAGACATGGCCTTCCTTCTCGTGATTGTGAAATTCTGTCTTGGTGAGGCAGAGGCCAAGCCAAGGCTATCTAGACCCACCGACGGGCAACTAAAAGCAAATGTGATTGTGAATGCATGGAAATACTGAGTGTAAGTAGAAGAAAATGATCATGCATGCAAATAGTGAATGACTGATTCGAAAAACGGAACAACATGCATGCGGGTGAAGCGGGTCACCAAATCGACGATTGTTCGTGCAAAACAGTTTCATGCATGTGACAATAGTGAGATGCTAATGAAAAGTGAAATGGTACTAGTACAAGCTGGTATGCATGTAGATGACAACAAGCATTCAAAGAAATCAAGCAAACAATACTCACACAAGAGAAAACACAAAAACTCATAGAAATGCTCCAAGAGAAAAGTTAAGACCACTTACTCATGAATAGCTGATCTAGATGTGTCAAAGAGTACTGGATGTGTTGTGGGATGTCAAAGATCCAAGAATAATGTGAAGAAATGAGCTCTAAAGCATCGAATAAATAAGTTTGAAGCTCATTACCCACATGCAACAAATGTAGGAAAAAGTGACACTTGGAGGAAAGATTCTAAAATGATCTTTGCATGTAACCTCAAGCTGCTAAAAATGGCTCCCTAAAATCTAAGGATTCTTTTTGCATGTTTCTTTTTCTATTATGGGAAAAAGCAGCCCATAGATGGAAGTCAAGTTTCCTTGGTCCTGGTTGGAATAGGTCAAGCGAACTACACATGCAAGAGCCTGCTCAACTACTGGAAAAAAATGCACACTTATGGGAGGGAGCTGGGTTGGATACCTAGGAGATTTGCACAATTACTGGGTAAAGCAACTGATCGCTACCCAAGATTGTGCAATTCTTGTGCTGAGCAGCCTTGTTGGGAGGAATTGTGCAATTTTCTGGATGAAGCTTGACTAGAAAATTTGCGCAATTCTGGAGCCTAGCAAGCTGCCTGACATAATTGTGCAATTTATGGAGGAAAGGTTGGTTTCCCTCTAGAATTACACAATTTCTTGACGGAGCTATTCAACTTGTAGTTGGACCAAGTCTGGAGAAACATTTTATGAGGGTAATGCAACAAGCTTTGATGGACAGGCTATCTTTTTGCAAGAAAATCGTTGAAGCTTGTGTACTTGATGAAGCAAGACATGGTGCTGTGAAAGGTTGGTAGGGACGCTCCAAGACAAAGCTAAGGAAAAATTTTGGAGGGTGGTTATAGCTGCTACAACCAGTTATTACCTAATCCATATTGTAGATTTTATTTTATATAAATATAGAGAGGTAAATCATTGATTAAAAATTGTTTTAGCAGAAGTCTGAGAGTAAAGACCAAGTAACACCTAACTTACAGTCTGAATATGATAGGATAGAAATCTAGAAAGTAATTATAATCACTAGGAAAAGACAATAAAAAATACCATGAATGGAGTTCAATAAATAATAAGTCCTAGCAGGAAAGGAAGTATGGAATACAGTAGGGATATTCTTACTTAAATCATATATGGTATTTATCATGCACTCAAATAGTATGAAATAGCATGAAACCAAATAATATGAACTATGTAAGAAGCACCAATATTGCACGTTCATTGCCTATAATCAATTCTATATTAATTATCTGAAACTAAAATAAATGACTTATGTTTGTCGTTTAATGCATTTTTGGTATGAGAATAGATTCTTCATGAAATTATGAGTTTAAATTATATTAATATTACAAAGAACACTTTTATATCCATGTATATGACTATGGCTTATAAATCACATCAGGTATATTATCATCTATATGGAAACCCTATATATATGTAAGTAACCAAGGGAAGATATGACCTCTTATCCCTATAATTAAGGTCATGTCCTAATGTATCCCATCTTGGTCACTATCATCAAACACAGGTGTGTCTGAACTAGAAGAAAATGGATAATTGTTTATAATATTTTGAGTGAGATAGAGCAAGAGACAAAGAGATAATGTACAAAGCATTGGAAATACTGAGAGGGTGGTGGGCTGAATCGGTATTCCTTTCAATCAGTATTATTATTAATCTTTTAGAGCATTAGTTAATCATTGATTATTATCAGTGTCTATACAATGATAGCAGTAAATGAAAGGAACACAAATGCACATAATTTTTAAAGTGGAAACCCCCTCCGGGACAAAAACCAACTAAACTCTTTTCTAATAATTCTTTAATCTTCAACTCCAATTGAAAAGAAGGCTCCAACTTCCTAGAATCTAGAAAAGCATTCTTCTCTATCTCCCACTAGATGGATGCTCCAATGCCGAAGATTCTTCAATAGTCAACTGAACAAATTCCCCAACACCTAATGAGCTACAATTCACCCTAGTACCACCCTACATCCATGAATTTTTCATAGGCTTCAACCTGTTGGTGACATCATGCACCAGCCTAGCACCACCCTACCACCTTATAGAATAATAAAAGAAGAATGGACTCCTGTACCAGGGAAAATGATCCACTTTGCAATGATATAGAATAATCTAGAAGAAGAAGACACACTAGACCATAACCCCAACTATGACACAACCACCTAATGATGATCCTAGACCTCTTGACACTGCCTCTTCAGCTGTTGGCAGATATACACTGGTACAACTTTTATAATGATTATTTTACAATGACTCTATACAATGATACTTTTATAATGACTGTATGCAGTGCTGCCCACTTGAAGACTTCGTGTGGCAAACTTCTTGCTACTGTTATACACCATGATTGTTGCTCTTGTCATGCTACCCTTTCTCACTCCTCAGAACATTAGATTATGAATTGAGTCTTCTCTTGATGAATATATAATACCTCCAAAAATTCTTCAAGGAAATACCCATGACATGATAATATCAAAACTTACCTCATCTTGCAGAGCATATGTCAGTGCTAAACAAAAACAACAAATTAGAATACAAAGAACCTAATGAAATTAAGAGATGAACATGCTTATACAAAAGATACTTACCTGGAGCTTACCTCTGCTGCATCATTTTGCCGCACCTTGCTCTTTGCTTCCCTAGAAAGTCTTGCCTTCTAAGAGCATGATATTGAATCTGATGTATCTCTCTCATTTCAGATCCCCAATATGTGATCTTTAGTCCCATAGTATCCCTTTGAGTCTTCTTTCCAATGCTATAGGTCTAACCCAATTTGGATACTTGAAGTCAAAGTTATACCTAATCTCTCACAATGACCTAGTTATGGACTAGTTGAGTAGAGTGAAAATGTACGGTGTACCATGTGTCACTTGTACCTCATTCGACTCTTACATTGACACATAGAAAACTACATTCATGCACTATCTGCTAATTTTTACATAATTCTAGTCCACTTCTCAGAGAGAGAGTCATGACGATTTTCCCAAGGTCACTTCTTTAAGATGAAATTCGGGAGCCTGCAAAAACTCTAATTTCCACAGATCATATCTCTGAAAATATAGCAAACCAAAATCTAGAATTTGCTCATGACGTTCATCAGGATTTTGACTTAAATGGGTTGTAGTTTCACCATCTAAGACTTCACAAAAATAGAGTTATAGCAAACATTCCATGATTAGTACTTTTGGAGGATATATGAGATTTCTTTTTATAGAGTTGAGAGGGGCTTCTATAGAGAATGTTGGAGGGATTTTAGGAGCTTAAAAAAATGATTAATTATTGACTATTCAATGACTAGAATCAATGATAAATGCTATGCCACAACCCCATGGGGATTTAGCCCACTAATTGGGGTTACTAACTTCAATCTTGAATAACTTATAAATCGTGAGGAATTACTAGGAGAGCTATATACCGATAGAAAGATATTTTTGGGTAGAGTATTCCTATAATTATTATGAGATGAGAAATCATGAATGATGATGACCAATGTGCCATGGAAGTTTAGGGACATCCTTGTTGTAGCTTGGGTTGACATCAATGACAACCTTAAATCATCTTTACATCAACACAATTGAAACAAAGAAAATAAATAATATATGAGAACCACATTAATAACCATAACATATACAAATAAGAAAAGATAATACTGGAAAAAATTGACCTCATATTAGCAAGAATGGAGATAGATATTTTGAAATTGACCTTGCATCATGGAAAAAGGTTTAATTAAAACTCAAAGAAACTAGTTGAGTATTCATATATAGACAAATTAATGAAATGTCAAACGTTTGACATATATTCCCATTAAGAAAAAGAATAGTATTTTGTGGATAGACAAGAATTTAGTAAATATAAACTATAGACTTCATACACATTAATACAAAGGAGTCACTATAGTTGATACATAAAATTTTGTCAAATACACAATAAGTTGTCCAAGTGGACAACAAAATACTTCAGTAAAATAAACTCCTTATCATGGAAACAAAGAATAGAAAATGGTGTCACCTATAAGCCACTAAATAGTCTCGGCATGTTTGACCTATTGATAACAAGAGAATCTGAGGATGAATTGGTGTCTCTTACTTGGAAATAGTAACGAAGATTGCAGGAGGACCTAAAATTGAAGAACCAAGTTATTCTTATAAAACCAAAATAACAGGAAACTATGTCAAATACTAGAGGACGACATTAAGAATAATTAACACTCATACTATTAAATTAAGAGAAATATGGAGGAATGAAGACCACATAGATTAGTATGTATCAATTCCAATGGATGTGCTACAAAGTGTTCTTTTGCTTTAAATTTGAATTTTGTCTTCTTTCCATGCCGACAAGCCTCACATAGTGTGTTGGAAGGTTTTGATATTTTTGGCATTTCTCATACTGCTTCTTTTTTACTTATCTTGACAAGATTGTCAAAGGTTATGTGACCCATTCGTTTGTGCCATAACCAACTTTTGTCTTCTTTAGCTACTAGACATGCTTTAGTTGCTTCATCTAGAAAATATATATCATTTGGAGCTCGACTTGCTGTAGCCACAATTTTACCATACCTTCCTTTCCTTATTTCAGATTTTGTGGAGTTGAATAGCATTGTGTGTCCTTGATCACACATTTTTCCAACATTGAGCAGATTCTAATTCATGTTTTCAACCAATAGAACATTCTTGGCTAGAGCATATTTGCTTCCAAGACTAACTGTACCTGATCCTATAAGATTTGAATATCTGTCATTTCCAAAGGACACGGTTCCATCGTTCTTCTCTTTCATAGGTACAAATTTCTTTCTATCTCGAGTCATATGCATTGAGAAACCACTATCAACATACCACATATCTTCTTTTTTTTTAGCCTTGAGAGCGAGACCACAATTATCAATCTTCTTCCATTATCATTTGTTCTATGGCTTCGAAGATTCTTCTAAAGGATTTTCAAGTTTACAGTCTCTGGCTATGTGTCCAAATTTTTGACATTTGTAACATTCAATATTATTTCTCAAATGTTAAAATCTATTGATGTTTCGTTAAGCCCTCACAGGTTCATATTTGATAGATCTCCTGAAATTGTATTGGTTCCTAGGGTACGTACGACATTCTACAACTTTATGACCAGATTTTCCACATGAATAACAATAGACATGAAAAATATGTTGGTACCTGGATTGAAATATTCATCGAGGAATTGTCTTCCAAGGTTGTTCTTGCAAATCTTGTGTAATGAACTCTACATGCCTGTCAGATCTCATAGGTTCATTGAATTTTGTTGTAGAAGGTCCTTCTTCTTCTTCTTCTTTGTAGCCGAGGCCAATTCTGTCATTGTAATATCATTCATTGTTGACGAGTTCTTCCAACGACCTTGAGATATTGGCATAGTTTTCGGCAATGTTTCCCTTCTTCACTTCCTTACGTAGTGAGACTACTTCACCTTCTAATTCTTCCCTTTCTCGGTTGCTTTCTTCCAACTTATTTTGAAGTGTCTCTTCAATACATTTGTGTTCTTCAACTTCAATTTTGAGATCTTGAACTTGTTATTCAAGAGTATTGGAACAGTTCCTTTTAGCCTTGATCTCTTTTATAAGCTTGATTGCCTCCTTAGAAAATTCTTCTACAGTCAACCATTCTTCTTTGTTGTTTTATACCTCTTATTTATTGTGCTTGGCCATATACAATACTCTCTCATTGGCTTTTTCTTTACTGTCACTATCTTCATCAGATGATGAACTATCTTCTTTAGACAGAAAGTTCCTTTTGAATCCTTTCTTCTTGCCTTGCTTGTTGAATTTCTTAAAGCCTTTCTTTCATTTTGAGTTTACATCACTTTTGTTTGGGAATTTTGCTGTGAAATGCCCAACCTCATCACAACTAAAACATATCAATGGAAGTTTACCTTTGAATTTTCCCTTACCAATTTTTAGTTTTCTCGTAAAGTAAGCATATTCTTTATCTAAAAAACCTTCTTCATCATCTTCCCTTTCTTCACACTTGCAGGTGTAGGTATTTGCCTTTGAAGGTTGTTTGTCATTATTGGTTTTCTTAGATGCAACGAACATAGCTTCTATATTCAAAGTACCCTCTTCTTCATCAAGTCTCATTTCATATGCTATGAGAACTCCATGTAATTCCACTTTGATGAGTTTGGCCATATTTGCATTGTGTTGTAAGACCGATACCTTTGGGTTGAATTTTACTTGTAACATTCCAAGAATATTTGGTTTAATAGTCTTCTCGTCAACAGGCTCTCCTAATCCTTTGAGAGTGTTGGTTATTTCATCAATGTGTTGGAAGTATGCAGCAATGTTGTCATCTTATTCCATTATGAGTTGCTCAAATTTTTCTTTGTAGATTTGAAGCTTCGCTTCTTTTACAATTGAGTCACCTGCATATATATTCTCAAGCTCTTCGCATACATTTTTGGTCGTTTTGCAACCCAACATCTGATGATAAGCTGATTCAATAAGTCCACTGATAATAATATTCTTTGATTTTTCATCGTTTACCAAATTCTTCTTACCTTGTTCATCTGCAGTTGGTGTAAAGCCATTTTGAATAGTGTCCCACACTTTGTAACCTTGCACCAAGAGATAGACCTCCATTCTACCTTTCTAGAGTGCATAATTATTTTCATTGAATAGAGGTACACCATTCTTGCTATGCTCCATGATCTCCTTCCAGTTGTTAAATTGTTGTTGAAGGAACCAAACTCTGATTACAATTGCTAGAAATACTGAGAGGGGGGGTGGGGTGAATCAATATTTCTTTCAATTAGTATTATTAGTAACCTTTCATAGCATTAGTTAATCTTCAATTATTATCAGTGTTTTTACAATGATAATAGTAAACAAAAGGAACACAAATGCACACAGTTTTTAAGGTGGAAACCCCCTTCGGGAAAAAAACCACATGAACTCTTTTCTAATGATTATTTAATCTTCAAATCCAATTGAAAAGAAATATCCAACTTCATAGAATCTATAAAAGCATTCTTTTCTAGCTCCCACAGGATGGATGCTCCAACGCCTAAGATTCTTCAGTAGTCAACTGTTATGAAACCAACTCAAGAAAAGATAGAAAAGATAGATCAACGCCTTATAATTCAGCCTCTTCGAGGGGGAAACCTCCTTTACATTACATAAATGAACAATTCTTGGATGATTCAAATGACAAAACCTCCTTTCTATATATAGGAGTCTAAGGAGTCACAATATAATCCAGCCGACCTAACAATAATAATATAAAGCCACAAAAATAACAATAGAGGGATTCTATGGGGCACAGTAATAACAATATGGGGGTAATAGGGGCACAACAATATTAATAAGGGGTATAACTATAATAGTAATGGGGTAATCACTAGTATTATAGGGACCCAACATGCCCCTCTCCTTCAAAAAAGTGTTGTCCTCAACGCTTGAGTAGTTCTGGATACTTCTGCATAAAATTCTCATCCTCCCATGTGGAATCTTCAACAGATAAGTTCTTCCACTTGATAAGATACTCTGAAATTGAATGATTTCATAGCTATCGAGTTCTTATTTCTGTGACTGCTTCCGGTTCCAATATAATTTTTCCTTCCTCGTCAAGTTCTGGCAATATTGTTTGAACTGGGATCTTGTCGCCTATAACCTTCTTTAAACATGAAACATGGAAAACTGGGTGCAATCGAGAAGCTGCAGGAAGCTCCAATTTGTATGCCATAGTACCAAACTTTTGCAACACATTGTATGGACCATAATACTTTGGTGATAATTTATTATCCTTCTTAGCTTACTTGAGGTACATTTGCTTATATGGTTGTAGCCGTAGGAATACCCAATCGCCTACATCAAAACTTCTTTCACTGTGATGTTGATTTGCTTGTTGTTTCATTCTATTCTGTGCCAACACAAGGTTATCCTTTAAGAGTTGGAGGACTTGTTGTTGATGTTCGATGTGATGTTCCACTGCCTGAACCTTAGAATTTTCTCTTAAATATGATGTGATGGATGGTGGTTGATAACCATAAAGTGCAATAAATGGAGTCATTTTTGTTGGTGTATGGAAGGAAGTGTTATACCACCATTCAGCCAGAGGCAACCATTTGACCCATTGTGTCTGTTTATCAGATACAAAGCAACGAAGATATACTTCCAAACATTTGTTTACTATCTCAGTTTGCCCATCAGATTGAGGATGATAAGATGAGCTATGAGCTAATTGAGTACCAAGACAAGAAAATAATTCTGTCCAAAAATTTCCAGTGAAAATGGGATCTCTGTCACTTACAATAATCTTTGGGTTTCCATGTAACTTTTGAATTGTTTCCATAAATGCAGTAGAAATTGTACTGGCTTTAAATCGATGTGATAATGCACAAAAGTTTGCATACTTGGTAAGTCTGTCAACTACCACCATGATGACACTCTTTCCCTCAGACTTGGGTAAACCTATGATAAAATCCATTGAAACCTCCCCCCAATGTTGGCTTGGAATGGATAAAGGTTGTAATAGACCCGGTGTCTTAATTGTTTCAACTTTATTTTGTTGGCAAACCAAACATTCAGCCACAAACTTTTGAATATCTGATTTAAGGCCATCCCAAAAAAATTCCTTCTTAACCCTGTGGTAAGTTTCTAAAAATCCTGAGTGCCCTCCTAAGGGAGAAGTGTGCAATTCCATAAGAATCTTTTGTTTTAGCTGGGAATTCTTACAGAGGTATAAGAGATCTTTGTACCATAACGAATCATTTTTCCAGCTAAATGTACCAGACGTACTGGAATCTTATTGTAACTTTCGAATAAGTGCCCACACTTCTTCGTCATTCTTCCATTCCTCCCTTACTTCGTTTATCCAATCTGGTTGGATAATAGAAATGGCGCACAACAATGCTTCCACAATCTCATCCTTTCTTGAGAGTGCATGCGCCACCACATTTTGCTTCCCTTTTTTGTAGATGATTTCAAAGTCATAACCCAACATCTTTGTAACCCACTTTGGTTGCTCTTCAGAGGATAATCTTTGTTGTAAAAAGTATTTAAGGCTATCATGATCCGTTTTTACCTTGAAGTGTCTACCCATTAGGTAGGGTCGCCATTTCTTAAGTGCATGGAGTATTGCCAACATTTCCTTCTCATAAATAGCTTTTCTTAAAAACTTTCCCTTGATTGGATGACTTTCAAAAGCACTGGGTCTTTCATCTTGCATTAGAACAACACCAATTCCATTTCCTGAAGCATCACATTCCACAATAAAGGTTTTTGTGAAGTCCGGTGTAGCTAAGACCGGTGCTTGGCACATTGCCTCTTTAAGATGTTCAAAGGCCTTTGTTGCTTCCAGAGTCCATGAAAATGCATCTTTCTTCAGTAATGTTGTTAGAGGTGCTGCTATTCTCCCATAATTCTTAACAAACTTGAGATAATACCTTGTCAACCCAAGAAATCCTCGCAGATGCTTTATGGATGTGGGGATTTTCCATTCCTTAATGGCTTTAATTTTTCTAGGGTCTACCTTAACTCCTTCATGAGATACAATATGACCCAAATATTCCACCTCTTGGACTCCAAAGAAACATTTGGATCTTTTTGCATATAATTGTTTCTCCTTCAATAGTTGTAGCACCTTGTCAACATGTTCAACATGATCCTTCCAATACATGCTGTAGATTAGTATATCATCAAAAAATACTAACACAAATTTTCTAACGAATGGTTTGAAAATTGAATTCATCAAACCTTGAAATGTTGAATGTGCATTGGTAAGGCCAAAAGGCATGACAAAAAATTCATAATGACCCTCATGAGTTCTAAATGTTGTTTTCGGAATGTCTTCAGTCTTCATTCTGATTTGATGATATCCTGAACGAAGATCCAACTTGGTGAAGTAAATTGATCCATGCAATTCATCCAGTAATTCATCAATGACAGGAATGGGGAAATTATCTTTAATAGTGAGCTTGTTGAGCTCCCTATAATCCGGACACATGCGCCATTACCCATCCTTCTTGTGCACCAATACTACTGGAGCAGAGAAAGAACTTTGACTCGGTTGAATTATACCAGCCTCTAGCATTTATGCAAACATATGTTCAATTTCACTCTTTTGGACATAGGGATATCTGTACGGCCTGATGTTTGGAGGAACACTTCCTAGAATCAGATGAATAGCATGATCATGATCACGCATAGGTGGGAGACCTTTGGGAGTCTCAAATACCTTGGAATGATTGTCCAGGACTTTTTGGAGATCTGGAGAAATAGATGATTCCGATGTGGAAACATCTAGCAAGCATAATTGTGCAATTACACCTCTTTTCTCCTTTTTTAGAAGCTTTGTCATACTATTAGAGTTGATTATCTTTCCTGGTTTCCCTGCAATACCCCTTAATTCAACTTCCTTTCCTTCTGTAGAAAATTTGATGAAAAGTTCTTGAAAATTAAAAGCTATTGTACCTAGGGATTGTAGCCATTGGACTCCTAGTACAACATCAACACCTCCTATTGGAATGGAAAGCATTGGGTTAGTCAATACATATTCTCCCAAGGATAGCTTGATATTATGGCACTTTCCATAGCAATTTATTGTTCCTCCATTTGCAATCATCACTTGACACTCTGGTGCTGGATATAGGAAGCAATTCAATTCTTTTGCTACCTTACAATGAATAAAATTGTGGGTGCTTCTTGAATCAATCAACACTATAACATTTTTCATCTTGATTTGTCCTTCTATCTTGATGGTTTGAGGAGTGGTAGTTCCCTCCAATGCATTACAAGATATGGTCGGATTTATCTGTTCTTCATCTAGGCTTTGTTCCTGGAGTATATCCTCTTCTTTTGACCTTTCTTGCTCCTTTTCTTCTTCCTCTTCACAATCTATGTAGAATAATTTCTTCTCAGCACACTTATGACCTTTAGTGTATTTGCTATCACAACTATAACAAAGCCCTTTTGCTCTTTTTTCTTCCAATTGTTGTGGTGTCAACCTTATAGGTTGTGGAAGACTAGGGGCAACAACACCTCCATCTTTATAGTTGTGAGTGGTATGCTTCCTGGTTGCCATTATTTTGCTTTCCATTTTTCTTGCTAACCTGAATGCCTTCTCTAATGAATCAGCTTCCCAAAGGCGAACATCATGTTGGATATTATCCTTTAAAGACCCTATGAACACATCAATCCTATGCTCCTCTGGAATATCTTTTACCCTTATGTTCAATTTTTGGAACTCCTCAATGTGTTCCATTATTGAACCCTTTTGTTTGAGACTTATAAATTGGCTAAAAAAAGTGTTGCTTTTTGTATCCTCATAATGTGCTATCAATTCTTCCGTAAAAATTGCCCAAGTGATAAATGGTTTACGAGCAAAGCCATTGATACCATACAAACTGATTTGGTTCCAAATATAAAGTTTCCATACGTACCTTTCGTGTGTTTTTCACATTATTGAGATCGAAGAATTCCTCCATCTGTAATATCCATGTGGTAGGATCCTTGCCATCAAACTTCCTCATATCGATTTTTGGAATAAGGTGAGTCTTCGATCCAACATTAGCATCTACAGAATCATGATTAACATTTCTTTTGTTCTCATCATGAGTTTCCTTTAGTACCATTTCACCCTTAGGGACCATTTCTTGTAGCAACTTATTCATATTTATCTTCAATTCGTCCATGTCTGTCTTCAAATATATCTTCAAATCATACATCTTAGCTTCCACGTCAATCATCTTAGCTTCTACACCTTTATTTAAAAAGTCCATCTTAGCTTCTACACCTTTCTTTAAACCATCCATCTTAGCTTCTACATCTTTCTTTAAACCATCCATCTTAGATTCTGTTCCTTTTTGTGCAAGGGACAGTTGTTGCACTTGGTCTTGTAATTTTGATATATCATGTTGCATTTCTTCATCTTCTTCATGAGTCATGCTAGAGCTTTCAGGTTCCTTACTAGGTGTTTGCATTTTCTTTCCTCGGGGCATCAGTTACCGATAATAATGCTCTACTATTCCCTTTGAATTCCTTCAAAATAAATTTTTAAACCAAGCTTAAGCAAAAATTGAAGAAAATCTACACACCTTTTTTCACTTTGTAGGAGCTTGATATTGCCTCTGATGTATCTCTGTACTTTCCAATCATCTAGTTTTGAATTTGTGACCTGGAGTAGCCCTCAGTGTCCTCTTTCCAATGCCATAAGTCTGACCAAATTGGATTCTCCAAGGAAGAGTTATGTGAAATCTCCCACAGTGACTTGATTATAGACTAGTTCAGTAGAGCAAACTTGTAAGACGTGCCACGAGTCACTGGTTCATCTTTTGGATCTAAAACATGCATACATGAAGCTACAGTCCATCCTATTTCTATACCTTCTTTCGGAATTTCAATCTGATCCCCAGAGAGAAAGTTATGACGATTTTCCCCAGGTCACCTGTTTTGAATGTAATTGAGGAGTCTGCAAAAAGACCAACTTCCTCAGATCATATCTCCGCAAATATTGCGCAAAAAGCTATGAAATTTGGACCCAAGGTTCAGCACGATTTCCTCTCAAATGGGTTTTTTTTGTGACTTCTGAAACATTACAAAAAAAAAAATTGTAGCGAAAATTCCACGATGACCTGTTTGGAGCAGCGAAACCCTAGAATCCAAAGCTCTGATACCAAATGTTATGAAACCAGCTCAAGTAAAGATAGATAAGATAGATCAACACCTTATAATTCAGCCTCTTCGAGGGGGAAACCTCCTTTACATTACATAAATGAACAATTCTTGGATGATTCAAATGACAAAACCTGCTTTCTATATATAGGAGTCTAAGTTGTCACAATATAATCTAGCCGACCTAACAATAATAATATAAAGCCACAAAAATAACAATAGAGGGATTCTATGGGGCACAATAATAACAATATGGGGGTAATAGGGGCACAACAATATTAATAAGGGGTATAACTACAATAGTAATGGGGTAATCACTAGTATTATAGGGACCCAACATCAACTGAACGGATGGCCCAAGAACCAATGACCTACAATTCACCCTAGCATCACCCTACCACCCTGAAGTTTTCATAGGCTTGAAACTATTCGTGACTTCATGCACCAGCCTACCACCACCCTACAACCCTATACAATAATAAATGAAGAATGGACTCCTGTACCAAGGAAAATAATCCACCATACAATGATATAGAATGATGTAGAAGAAGAAGACACACTGGACCATAACCCCAACTATGACACAACCACCTAACGATTATCCTAGACCTCTCGACACTGCCTCCTCAACTCTTGGTAGATAGACACTTGTACAACTTTTACAATGACTCTATAAAATGATACTTTTACAATGACTATATGCAGTGCTGCCCACTTGAAGACTTCCTGTGGTGAACTTCTTCCTATTGTTCCGCACCTTGATTGCTACTCTTATCATGCTACCCTTTCTCACTCTTCAGATCATTACATTATGCATTGAGTCTTCTCTTGATGAATATATAATACCTACAAAATGTCTTCAAGGAAATACCCATGACATGATCATATCAAAACTTACCTCATCCTGCAGAGCATATGTCAGTGCTAAACAAAAACAACAAATTAGAATACAAAGAACCTAATTTAATTAAGACATGAACATGTATATACATAAGATACTTACTTGGATCTTACCTCTGCTGCATCATTTTTCTATACCTTTCTCTTTTCTACCCTAGAAACTCTGGTCCTTTGACCCCTTGACAACACTTTCTCTAGCTTTTTTATTGCCTTCTTGGAGCATGATATTGAATCTGATGTATCTCTATCATTTTAGATCCCCTATATGTGATCTTAGGTCCTGTAGTAGTCCTCTGAGTCTTATTTCCACTTCCATAGGTTTGACCTGATTTGGATTCTTCAAGGGAAAATTATGCCAATCGGTCAAAATGACCTAATTATGGACTAGTCCAGTAGAGAGAACTTGTACTGTGTGGCACGTGTCATTGTTTCGTATAATAGTCTTCTCTTCAACATGCTCTCCCAATCCTTTTAGAGTCTTGGTTATTTCATGAAGGCGTTGGAAGTATGCATCAATGTTGTCATCTTCTTTCATTCTGAGTTGCTCAAATTTTTCTCTGTAGATTTGAAGCTTTGCTTCTTTGACATTTGAGTCACCTGTAAATATATTCTAAAGCTTGTCCCATACTTTTTTGGTGGTTTTACAACCCAACACCTTATGATAAGAAGATTCAATAAGTCTACTAATAATAATATTCTTTGATTTTACATCATTTACCAAAGTCTTCTTACCTTGTTCATCCACCATTGTTGTAAAGCCATTTTGAACAGTGTCCCATACTTCATAACCTTGTTCTGAGAGATAGACTTCCATTCTTCCTTTCCGGAGTGTATAATTATTTTCATTGAACAGAGGTACACCATTCTTGGTATGCTCCATGACCTCCTTCCAATTGTTAAACTACTATTGAAGGAACCAAGCTGTGATTCCAATTGTTGGAAATAATGAGAGTGGGGGCGATCAGTATTCCATTCAATTAGTATTATTATTAATATTCAATTATTATCAGCATTTGTATAATGATAGCAATAAAGAAGAGGAACACAAATGCACACATTTTTTAGGGTGGAAGCCCCCTCAGGGACAAAAACCACATGAACGATTTTCTAATAATTATTTAATCCTCAACTCCAATTGAAAAGAAAGCTCCAATTTCCTAGAATCTAGAAAAGCATTCTTCTCCAGCTCCCACTAGATGGATGCTCCAATGCCTAAGATTCTTCAGTAGTCAACTGAACGGATGCCCCAACACCCAATGAACTAAAACTTACCATAGCACCACCCTACCACGCTATAGAAGAATAAATAAGAATGGACTCCCGTACCAGGGAAAATGATCCAGTTTACAATGGTATAGAATGATGTAGAAGAAGAAGACACACTAGACCATAACCCAGAATATGATACAACCACCTAATGATGACCCTAGACCTTCCGACACTGTGTCTTCAACTCTTGTAGATAGACACTTATACAATATTTAAAATTATGCTTTTACATTGGCTCTGTACAATGATACTTTTACAATGACTGTATGCAGTGTAGCCCACTTAAAGACTTCATGTGGTGAACTTGTTGCTGCTATTCTGCAGCTTGATTGCTGCTCTTCTCATGCTACCCTTTCTCACTGTTCAGAACATTAGATTGTGCATTGAGTCTTCTCTTGATGAATATATAATACTTTCAAAAAGTCTTCATGGAAATACCCATGACATGATAATAGAAAAACTTACCTCATCCTGCAGAGCATATGTTAGTGCTAAACAAAAACAACAAATTATAATACAAAGAACCTAATGAAATTAAGAGATGAACATGCATATATAGAAGATAATTACCTAGATTTTACCTCTGTTGCATCATTTTGTTGCACCTTGCTCTTTGCTACCATAGAATTTCTGGTCCTTTACACCCCTTAACAGCACTTGATCTAGTTTTTTTCTCTCCTTTCAAGAGCACAATATTGAATTTGATGGATCTATATGATTTCCGATCTACAATATGTGATGTTTAGTCCCTTTGTATTACTTTAAGCCTTCTTTCCAATGCCATAGGTCTGACCTGATTTGGATTCTTCAAGAAAAGTTATGCCCAGTGTCTGACAATGAACTAATTATGGACTAGTTCAGTAGAGAAAATTTGTATGGCATGCGACATGTCACTGTTTTGTCCTTCAACTATACAATTGATACACATAGAACTAAAGTCCATTCGATATTGATCAATTTCTGCATAATTCCAATATGCTTCTCAAAGGGAGAGTTATGACGATTTTCCCAAGGCCACATCTTTGAGACGAAATTCAAGAGCCTACAAAAACCTTAACTTCTACAGATCATATCTCCGAAAATATAGCAAACCAAGATCTGAAATTTGGTCATGATGTTCATCCGTATTTCGGCTCAAATGAGTTTTAATTTCAGGATCTGATAATTCAAAGAAATAGAGTTATAGCAAAAATTCTACAATCGGTACTTTTGTAGGATATATGAGATTTCTTTTTATAGAGTTGACAGGGACTTCTATAGAGAATGCTGGAGGGATTTTAGGAGCTTAAAAAAATTATTAATTATTGACTATTCGATTTCCAAAAGTAATGATAAATTCCATGCCACAAACCCATGGGGTTTTAGCCCACTAATTGGGGTTGCTAACTTCAATCTTGAATAACTTACAAACCACGAGGAATTACGAGGAGAGCTATATACCAATAGAAATATATTTTTGAGTAGAGTATTCCTATAATGGTTATGAGATGAGAAACCACGAATGATGACGTCCAATGTGCCATGGAAGCTTAGGGTCATCCTTGTTGCAGCTTTGGTTGAAATCAACGACAACCTCAAATCAGCTTTGGATAAAAAATCTCACCCTTTGGCATTGATGGAAACACAATTAGTCCCACTGCGATCATGGAACCTCTTCCTACTACCTTCTCTCCCCCTTTGACATCAATGGAAAATGGTAACTCCCCCTGACAAACAACCATCCTGCAAACCTATACACACTTCCACTCCCCCTTTATTATCTAAATAAGGAAAATCTAATGAGAACATGGGAGAATCCCAAGATTCTAGCAAAGATATTCAAATGCTTCATGTGGTAAATGTTTAGTGAAGATATCAGTGATTTGTTGTTTTGTACAAACATATTCAATTTTGATATTATTTTCAGTGACTTTTTCTCTAACAAAATGATATTTGATCGTAATGTGTTTTGTTTTTGAATGCATGATAAGATTCTTCTAGATGCTGATGGCACTGGTGTTGTCCTAGAAGATGGGAATAGGCTCACTGAATTGTACTTGAAGATCTTGCAAACTTTGTTTCATCCAAAGGCCTTGAGTACAAAAAGCTTCCACTGTAATGTGTTCTCCTTCCACTGTAGATAATGAGATTGAGGTTTCCTTTTTGCTCAACCATGATACAAGACAACCACCTAGATATAATGCTGCTCACTAGTACTCTTATGATCATCAATGCTTCCTGCCCAATCTGCATCTGTAAAGGCTTGCAAAATGAGATTTTTTCCCTCGAGATACCACAATCCATATTTTTTTTTGCTCTTTAGATACCAAAGAATTCTTTTGATGACAATAATATGTGATTCTTTTGGTGCTACTTGGAATCTTGCTAGTTTTCCAACTGCTTGCATAACATCTGGTTGGGAGGCTATTACATATAGAAGACTATCAGTCATAGTTTTGTACAATGTCTGATCCACATCCTTAAATGAGTCATGGACAGGTTCGCAATCTTCCATTTTTAATTTCTTGAGCATTTCCTTGATGTACATGGCTTGACAAATAAATATTCCTTTCTCTTACTGAGATATTTGAAGCCCTAAGAAGTATGTCAACTCACCAAGTAAAGACATCTCGAACTCACTTTGCACCATTATAGAAAATTTCTTACTTAGTCGATCATCATTGCTACCAGATATTATATCATCCACATATACCTCAACACTTGCTAAATTATATTTATCTATTTGTACGTAAAGATTTCTATTAGAAGCACCTTTCTTGAACTCTTGTTGACATAGATATCCATCAAGACGAGCATACCATGCTCTCATAGCCTTCTTGAGACCCTACAGAGACTTCATTAACCTATAAACATAGCCTTCTTTTTTTTATAGTGGAAAACCTTCAGTTTGTTCAATGTAAACTTCTTCTTCTAATTCACCATTCAGAAATGCTGACTTAACATCCATTTCGTAGACCTTTATTTTTCTTGAACATGCATAGGCAAGAAACATCCGGATGGCTTCCATTTTGGAAACTAGTGCAAATGTTTCGTCGAAATCAATCCTTCCACTTGTGCATAGCCTTTGCAAACCAATCTTGCTTTGTTTCTGGTAACCTGTCCATCTTCATTCAAATTGTTCCTAAACACCCATTTAGTCCCAATGAAATTTTTATCTTTTGGTCATGGAACTAATACCTAGGTGTTATTCTTCTCAATTTGATCTAATTCTTCATTCATAGCTTCTACCAATGTTCATTTTGGCTAGCTTCCTCAAAACTACTAGGCTCAAAGTTTTCTAGAAAAGCAATGTGAGATTTTTATGATGAATGAAGCTATCAACCTTTTATTGTTCCATTTCCTTCATTTATATCACCAATGATTTGATTTGATGGATAGTTCTGTTGAATCCATTCTTTTGTTCTCTTTGGAGGAGCTTCTTATTGTTGTTCCTGTATATCTTGTTGATCATTATTTACTTCTTCTTGGATGAAAATTGCTTCTTGTTCTAGAATTTTCTCTATACCTTTTTCAATCTCAATCTCAAGTTTCAAAGATTCTAGATCCTCATCATTATTTGTTAGAACACCATCTTCTTCAAATGTAACATTTATGCTCTCCACTATTTGTTTTCATCTTAGATTTTAGCATTTATAGGCATTTATTTTGTGTGAGTAACCAACAAAGATACCTTCGTCAACATGTGATTAAAACTTACCCACTTTTGATCTTCTCTTATGATATAAAATTTGCTTCTGAAGATTCTGAAATATTTTACATCAGCTGGTTTTCCTTTCCATAATTCATATGGGATCTTGTTGCAATTATTTCTGAGAAGACTTCTGTTGATAATGAAGACTATCATATCAATTTCTTGACCATAATTTTTCATCCAATTTTGAGTCCTTCAGCACTCTTCTACAAATTTCCTGTATGGTTTTGTTCTTTCTTTCGACAACTCCATTTTGCTGAGGTGTTTGTACTATGAAAATTGTCTTCTTTTTCCATTTTCATCACAGTATTTTTGAAATAATCTAGAAGTGAATTCTCTGCCATTATCTAATCTTAGACACTTTATTTTCAAATTAGTTTCATTTTCGACCAACTCCTTGTAGATCTTAAAACACTCAAATCCTTCATATTTTTTCTTTAGGAAGCTGACAGTTGTCATCCTGGTATAGTCATCTACGATTTACATGAAATTTAATTCTCCATATAAGCATTTTGTTCTCATAGGACCACATAGGTCAGTATGTATCAATTACAATGGATGTGATGCAAAGTGTCCTTGTGTTTTAAATACATTTTTTTTTTCTTGCCATGCCAACAAGCATCACATACTGTGTTGGAAGGTTTTGAGATTTTCAGAATTTCTTGTACTGCTTCCTTTTTCCTTATCCTGACAGGATTGTCAAAGTTTATGTGACCCATTCGTTTGTGCCATAAACAACTTTCATCTTCTTTAGCTGGTAGACATGATTTAGTTGCTTCATCCAGAACATATATGTCATTTGGAGCTCGACTTGCTGTAGCCACAATTTTACCATACATGCCTTTCCTGATTTCACATTTTGTGGAGTTGAATAGAATTGTGTGTCCTTGTTCACACATTTTTCCAACACTGAGTTGATTATGATTCATGTTTTCAACCAATAGAACATTATTGGAGAGAGAATCTTTTCTTCCAACACTGACTGTAGTTGATCCTGTAACATTTGAAGATCTATCAGTTCTAGAGGACACGGTTCCATCCTTCTTCTCTTTTAGAGATACAAATTTCTTTCTATCTCCAATCATATGTGCTGAGAAACCAATAACAACATACCACACATCTTTGTTGTTTTGAGCCTTAAGAGCGAAAGCACAATTATCATTCTTCTTCTTCCATTTTTGTTCGTTCTATGGCTTTGAAGATTCTTCTAGAGGATTTTCAAGTCTGCAGTCTCTAGCTATGTGTCCAAAGTTTCAACATTTATAACATTCAATATTATTTCTTAAATGCTCAAACCTATTGATGTTTCATTGATCCTTAGGAGGTTCATATTTGACAGATCTCCTAGAATTGTATTGGTTCTTAGGGTACATGCGACATTCTACAACTTTCTGACCAAATTTTCCACATGAATAACAATAGCCATGAAAAATATGTTGGCACATGGATGGAAATATTTGTCAGGGGATCTCTTCCAAGGTTGTTCTTAAAAATATTGTCCAATGAAATCTGCATATCTGTAAGATCTCTTAGGTTCATTGTATTTTGTTGTAGAAGGTCCTACTTCTTCTTCTTCTTTGTAATCGAGGCTAGTTCTGTCATTGTAAGATGGTTGATTGTTGATGAGTTCTTCCAACGCCCTTGATTGGTTGGCATAGTTTTGTACAGTGTTTCCCTTCTTCACTTCCTTATGCAGTGAGACTACTTGGGCTTCTAATCCTTCCCTTTCTCAGTTGCTTTCTTCCAACCTCTTTTGAAGTGACTCTTCAATACATTTGTGTTCTTGAACTTCAATTTTGAGACCTTGAACTTGTTCTTCAAGAGTATTGGAACTGATATTCTCAGCCTTGTGCTATTTTATAAGCTTGATTGCCTCCTTAGAAAATTCTTCTATGTTCAACCATTCTTCTTTGTTGTTGGATACCTCTTATTTATTGTGCTTGGTCATAAACAATACTCTCTCATTGGCTTATTCTTCATTGTCACTGTCTTCATCGGATGATGATCTATCTTCTTTAGAGAGAAAGTTCCTTTTGAATCCTTTCTTCTTGCCTTGCTTGTTGAATTTCTTAAAGCCTTTCTTTCCTTTTGAGTTAACATAACTTTTGTTTGGGCATTTTGCTGTGAAATGCCCAACCTCACCACAACTAAAAAATATCAATGGAAGTTTGCCTTTGAATTTTCCCTGACCAATTTTTAGTTTTCTCAGAAAGTAAGCATATTATTTATCTAAAAAACCTTCTTCATCATCCTCCTTTTCTTCACATTTGCAGGTGCAGGTATTTTCCTTTGAAGGTTGTTTGTCGTTATTGGTTTTCTTAGATGTAGTGAACATAGTTTCTAGATGCAAAGTACCCTCTTCTTCCTCAAGTCTCATTTCATATTCTATGAGAACTCCATGTAATTCCACATTGCCGAGTTTGGCCATATTTACATTGTATTGTAAGACCGATACCTTTGGGTTGAATTTTCCTGGTAACATTCTAAGAATATTTTGTATAATAGCCTTCTCGTCAACAGGCTCTCCCAATCCTTCCAGAGTGTTGGTTATTTCATCAATGTGTTGGAAGTATGTAGCAATGTTGTTGTCTTCTTCCATTCTGAGTTGCGCAAATTTTTCCTTGTAGATTTGAAGCTTTACTTCTTTGACATTTGAGTCACCTGCATATATATTCTCAAGCTTGTTGCATACATTTTTGGTGGTTTTACAACCCAACACCTTATGATAAGCTGATTCAATAAGTCCACTGATAATAATATTCTTTGATTTTGCATAATATACCAAATTCTTCTTACCTTGCTCATATGTGGTTGGTGTAAAGCCATTTTGAACAGTGTCCCATACTTCATAACCTTACACCAAGAGATAGACCTCCATTCTTCCTTTCTAGAGTGCATAATTATTTTCATTGAACAGAGATACACCTTTCTTGGTATGCTCCATGATCTCCTTCCAGTTGTTAATCTGTTATTGAAGGAATCAAGCTCTGATTACAATTGCTGGAAATACTGGGGGGAGTGGGGTGAATCAATATTTCTTTCAATTAGCATTATTAGTAATCTTTCAGAGCATTAGTTAATCTTCAATTATTATCAGTGTTTGTACAATGATAATAGTAAACAAAAGGAACAAAAATGCACACAGTTTTTAAGGTGGAAACCCCCTTTGAGACAAAAACCACATGAATGATTTTCTAATAATTCTTTTATCTTCAAATCCAATTGAAAAGAAATCTACAACTTCATAGAATCTATAAAAGCATTCTTTTCTATCTCCCACTAGATGGATTATCCAACGCCTAAGATTCTTCAGTAGCCAACTGAAGGGATGCCCAAACAACCAACGACCTACAATTCACCCTAGCACCACCCTGCCACCCTGAAGTTTTTATTGGCTTGAACCTATTGGTGACTTCATGCACCAGCCTACCACCACCCTACAACCCTATAGAATAATAAATCAAGAATGGACTCCTGTACCATGGAATATGATCCACTTTACAATGATATAGAATGATGTAGAAGAAGAAGACACACTAGACCATAATCCCAACTATGACACAACCACCTAATTATCATCCTAGACCTCCCGAAACTGCCTCCTCAACTCTTGGTAGATAGACACTTATACAACATTTACAATGATGCTTTTACAATGACTCTATAGAATGATGCTTTTACAATGACTGAATGCAGTGTTGCCCACTTAAAGACTTCATGTGGTGAACTTCTTGCTGTTGTTCTGCACCTTGATTGCTACTCTTGTCATGCTACCCTTTCTCACTCTTCGGATCATTACATTATGCATTGACTCTTCTCTTGATGAATATATAATACCTACAAAAAGTCTTCAAGAAAATACCCATGTCACGATAATATCAAAACTTACCCCATCCTGCAGAGCATATGTCAGTGCTAAGAAAAACAACAAATTAGAATACAAGGAACCTAATGCAATTAAGATATGAACATGCATATGCATAATATACTTACCTAGATCTTACCTCTGTTGCATCATTTTGCTGCACCTTGCTCTTTGCTGCCCTAGAAAGTCTTGTCCTTTGACCCCTTGACAACACTTGATCTAGTTTTTTTCTTGCCTTCTTGGAGCATGATATTGAGTCCGACATATCTATACCATTTCAGATCCCCTATATGTGATCTTAGGTCCCACAATAGCCCTCTGAGCCCTCTTTCCGATGCCACAGGTTTGACCTGATTTGGATTCTTGACGACAAAATTATGCCCAATCTATCAAAATGATCTAATTATTGACTAGTTCAGTAGAGGAACTTGTACGGTGTGCCACGTGTCATTGTTTCCTCCTTTGGCTCTAAAATTTATACAAATAAAAGTATATTTCATGCACTATTCTCCACTTTTTACAAAATTCCAATCCGCTTCTCAGAGAGATTGTTATGATGATTTTCCCCAAGTCACCTCTTTGAGATGAAATTTGGGAGCCTACAAAAATCCTAACATCCACAGATCATATCTGCGAACATATAGCGAACAAAGATATGAAATTCAGTCACGATGTTCATTAGGATAGCGGCTCAAAGGGTTTTAATTTTTGGATCTAAGACTTCACAGAAATAGAGTTATGGCGAAAATTCCACGATCAGTACTTTTGGAGAATATGTGAGATTTCCTTTTATAGAGTTGAGAGGGGCTTCTATAGACAATATTGGAGTGATTTTAGGAGATTGAAAAAATTATTAATTATTGAATATTCAATGACCAAAATAAATCATAAATTCCATGCCACAACCCCATGGGGTTTTAGCCCACTAATTGGGGTTAGTAACTTCAATCCTTAATAACTTACAAACCATGAGGAATTATGAGGAGAGCTATATACCGATAGAAATATATTTTTGAGTAGAGTATTCCTATAATGGTTATGAGATGAGAAATCATGAATGATGACGTCCAATGTGCCATGGAAGCTTAAGGTCATCCTTGGTGCATCTTGGGTTGACATCAATGACAACCTCAGATCATCTTTAGATCAACACAATGAATACAAAGAAAATAAATAATATATGAGAACCACAATAATAGCCATAACATATACAAATAAGCAAAAATAATATTGGAAAAAATTGATTCATATTAGAAAGAATTGAGATAGACGTTTTGAAACTGGCCTTGTATCATCGAAATAGGTTTAATTAAAAACTCATGGAATATAGTTGAGTATTCATATATAGACGAATTAATGAAATGTCAAAGGTTTGACATATATTCCCATTAAAAAAAAGAATAGTATTTTGTGGATAGACAAGAATTTAGTAAATATAAACTATAGACTTCATAGTCATTAATAAAAAGGAGTCACTATAGTTGATACATAAAATTTTGTTGAATATATAATAAGGTGTCCAAGTGGACAACAAAAGACTTCAGTAAAATAAACTTCTTATCAGGGAAGCAAAGAATAGAAAATGGTGTCACCTATAAGCCACATAAATAGTCTCAACATGTTTGACCTATTGATAATAAGAGTATTTGAGGATTAATTGGTGTCTCCTACATGGAAATAGTAATGAATATTGAAAGAGGACGTAAAATTGAAGAACTAAGTTATTCTTGTAAAACCAAAATAACAGGAAACTATGTCAAATACTAGAGGATGACATTAAGAATAATTAACACTCATACTATTAAATTAAGAGAAATCTAGAGGAATGGCAGCATATTAACAGTCTAAGAAGGAGGGGGTAGTCTCGTTCCACCTGTAACACAACTGACACAACTTGGTTAGACATAAAAATAAGGTATGGTGGTTAAATATATATGGAAATACCTTCAATTTTAATAAAATCTTCATCATTTTTATCTAGAAGAAATAACATATAACGCCAATAGGCTAGGTCCAGGATAGGTGTTTCGACCATAAACCATTAACTAAAATCTGACCAGCGGAATTGCAGTGGGTCAAACCTAAGAAATAAGCAAACCATACATTGAACATGGATATTGGTAAGTGTGAGGAATTATAAATTACTAGTTAGTAACCTCAAACCCTCGTCTAACTATTACCAATTCTAAAATTCACACTCAACCTGTATAGGGAACCAAGGAGAGTTACAATGAGAATGAAATGGTAACATAATCAAGAACTGAACAAAGAGAATCACTAATACTTGAAATTAACTACCTAAGGTGAAATCTAAGGAGGAATTCATTGGCAAACCAAGAACAAATTTTAGTGGACAAAACAACCAAAAACTTAATTTTGTCATATGTTATTAACCCTAAATCCATTAATTCCTTTAACTACCTAGTGTCACAGTTATGAAGCTACAAAAAAAACTGAGTAATTAGACTAAGAAGAAAATTAATAAATTTTGTAATTGGGGAATATATAAACACATAATGAATATAAGGGTTACTTGGAATCCTCTTCTAGACCAGGGATCAAGTCCTCTCTACGGTAAATATTAACTGAACATACTATGGCCGTTGAGAATTAAAGGAGCTAAGTAGGGGAAGCCTTAGCTGAAGGCCAAAACATTCTTTGTCACATAACAAAGCATCGATGGAAAAAAGAAATCCAAATGGAGGGAATGAAAATGAAATAAGTACAATTTACCATAATGAAGTGAAATCCTAATCCAATCTTTGCTTCGGATTGATTTGGACAATATCGATTGTCTAATAATAAACCATGTGTTATCCAATTGATATAAATGAGGTGGAACCCCACTTGTGCTTCCCTGTGGCATAATCACATGCCTAGTGAGGAATACCTTCCTATGCATCCTTCCATTAGGTGAGAGGTTGAACCATAACACCATGAGTAAGTTATACAAAAGTGATTTCATTAATAAATTGTCCAAGTGTATGAGTTGAATGAGGGATATGTTATCCACCAACTTCATAATAGGTTTAGTACATAATACCATTGTGTCAAGGGACAATGGTTAATGGGTGAAGCATCAACCTACAACCCATGAAACAAGCAATAAACCAAAGGTGCCAAGATAGAAAAACATAAGGAGTCTAAATAGAATGGGGTAAAATACAAAATAAGATATGATGAGATACTTAACCTTATAGAATTTATGTGTAAATGGGTTAAGAGTATATGTGGGGTGGGAAGCAACATATACACCCTTGTATTCGTAAGAAGTTACCCTGGAGAAGTTAAAATGTGGGGTGTTGTTACTCATAGATTATAAGTGGTGATTGAAAAAGGAAGGTAGGATTACAATCAACTGAACAATGAACATGAAAAGTAAATTTGTCTATGTGACGATCATAGTACTATGGAGTTATGTATGATAAATATGGGGATTCCATTGATAATGCAAATTAATGATATATGAAGTTGTTTTTAGTTTGTTTTTTAGCTACATTACATGTGGTATCGGAGTTTTATGTTAAACATTGAGGCCTATAGACCTAACCACAACTAAAATTTAATGAACTTATTGTGTTTGTTACATAGAACTTAAAAGAAAACAAGAAAAAAAGGGCAGAGGCATTTGCTAGACCTACTAGTGAAGGAATGCAGATCTGGGTCTAGTTGAGAGTTAAGGTGCCACCTCCTATAACAAAATTGTTAGAAATGGTATAGGAACTGAAACTAGAATTAGCCAATATTAGGGAAAATAATGAGAATTGTCTAAAAGAAAGTGTTGAATAAAAAAATCTTACTAAGGATTTGATTAAGAGGCCAAATCAGAATACTAAATACATCTAGTATTGAATAAAGTAAGAAGTTGTGTCAGACAACAAGGGAATAGATAAGTACATGCATATTGTAATGTGTTTACCTAAAAAATTTCATTAAAATGAAGGAGTATTATAGTGTGAGTAATAGATATGTTTTCATTAAGTAGATTAAGTTGTAAAAATACCAACAAATTGTTGCCAGTATACGAGTACCTATATAAATATTTACATTGGGCGGCTAGGATTCAAGGAATAGTTTTGATAGTTCAATTAAGTAGAAACATATTTAATAACTAAGTGAACCCTATTATACGAATGTTTATATATTGAGTAGAAAAGGAAGATAACAATTTATCAAATTCAAAAGAACACTACAAACATATATCAATTTGTAAGATGAAAATTATACAATTACCTATCCTAATTTATTAAAGAGTTGGTAACAACAAATAGATATGTTTAAACATAATTTGAAATGATTAGATATGAAATTATTTTTGAAAAGCATGAAATTACCTATTTCTTTGTTATCTCTTAGTATTGCAAGATGTAGTATATGCTGATGGACTAGTGTATTTTTTTGTATTGCTAATACTGTAAGATATTTTTAGCTTACACACAACTACCTCTGGTGCATAACTTACAAGGATTATATGTATAAATGACTTTTATTAGGTATCAATTATAGTCTCTCAATGAGGAAAGTAGGAAAATACTTAATAGGGTAATTTTTTGTTAAAATAGGCAATACTCAAGTGTTATGCTAAATACTTTTGGAGTGTATTTATCAAAATTTATTTGTACATGTAGTGTATGACTATTTTTTCATGCAAATATTGATCATAAAGGGTCTAATAAGCACTAGACACTGACCAGATTTTTAGAGGGAAATAAGAACTAAAAAAAAGGATGATGGAATAGAAAGTTGTATATTAACTTATTCTCTACCAGTTACATAGAAAACTTCTACATGTAGTAACCGCATATGTTATTACCTTTCAGCAGATCTACATATAGAATAATGATAAAAGCTTCCATTTGAAGGGTTGTCATACCTATCCTATACAAATATGTCATATCTATATTCTGCTAAGAACAATTGTAACCACCCTTCCCACATTTACCTAGTTTCACCTGCCTATCGGGGTAAACATGACAGGAAGAGCTACTATTACTTGATCCAACATCCTATATACAATTAAGAAAGTGGGGCTGAATGCTGATGACAAATTGATAACCCACCACATCCTGCAGGGGCTATAGGTCACTCATAAGATCAACAACAACCTGAGGTGGCCAAACCCTGAGCTAGACCTATTTTTCTCAGCCATGAGCCCACCATCGCACCCACAACTAGGCTTCCATGTGGTTAGTAGCTCCAATCACATTCAAAACAATATGACCATGTAGTTGCAGACCAATTTATCAAGTTTAGAGGGCATGGTCCTGAATTTTGAGCCACCATTTTAAGCTAGCCTCATGGCCACTATCCGGAACACAGTGAGACATTACAAAATGGTAAATAACATTATGAAAAATCCACTCACACAAAAATTTATCAAGGAATTGGCCTAACAAGGGCTAACCATGAAATTAGTTTCATAAAAAATATGGTGAACATGTAATCTACAGGTTATGAATACATATTTGAACACAGGGATCTGAAAATTATCTCAGATTCACAAATAAGGTATATTTCCCTCTCATAATAGCAAAAATAATGATTTTAGCTCATGCATTCATTAATCGTTCATTAACAAATCAAAATATATTAAGAAGCATAGCTAGAACATGTTATGGAAACATGTTTATAACCAAAATATAATTAGAATAATAACCATGATAGAATGGCCATGAAAGTTACATAATAAAAAGTAAACGTAATCATATAATACAATAGGAAAATAGATATTATTAACATATGTAAAATCCAACCATGTTAGGGACTTGCACCCACCCAACCGTATATTAGGATGAACCAAATCTCTCTTTCAGCCAATCAACCCCATACCATATTCCAAGTGTGAATGTGGGATCTCATGGAATAAACAAAAAAAAGCTAAACCAAGGCTTCTAGTTGTCAAACCACATCAAACATCAACTAGTGATCCCACCTCACAATCAGACATCACTAACAACAACCAGATTAGTCTCTATCGAAATGTCGAGAGCACCAGGAACTAATAACTTAACCTAGAACCTTTCAAGGCTCGAAAGAATTTTTTCAACCCAGCTCGAGGACTAGTAACTCAACCCAGCAATGGATCCAAAGAATTTTTCCAACCTAGGCTCGAGGACTAGTAACTCAACCCATGTTGTTCTAGGGATTCTAGAGAATTTGTTCCAACCATAACCATAAGGAATTATGAGCACCAATTAGAAAACAATTAACTATAAAAACCCACAACACCATGTCTATCTAGGAAATGGAAAGGAAAGGACAAAAACCACTATCAATCCAAGCAATCCTCCACGCCAATGATAACAGATAGACAAAAAACCACAAGCATGTATAATGCATCCATAAATCAACAAGGAAATCATACATGTAACCTGCTACCTGCAAAGAAATCCAACTCTAGTTTTCAATCCACCAGTTCCCTTGCATTGTCCGTCTTTCCTTTACTTTATTTATCCATATCCAAAGTATGCCAAAATGCTTTATAAGCGCTCCAGGAAAACTATAAGTGTGCAAGCGTATGAGAGAATGAGAGAATAGAGAGATATCAAATCTAAAATTATGAAAAGGTTAAACAATAAAGGTTGTGAAATGATCCTTAGAAGCATTTTTATCATTGAATCCTCTATTTTCTTCATTTTCCTTCACTTTCCCTAGAATTTCCTCCTCATGAAAATTTATGACCTTTCATCTCCCTTTTCTCCTACTTTCATTTATTTCATAAATAAATTTCCAACTAATGAAGCTTTTCCTTTTCCATTGCTTTTTCTAATTCCTTTGCCAATTTCCATAACCATTAATTAATCACAAGTGATCCCCATCACCATATTTTACCTAAAATTCAATTTGGAATATGTGTCTTGTGACGTTTTGTTTTTTTTATTTATTTATTTACATAGAAAATTAATGAGGGCTTTTTACAAACCCCTTCCCCTTGGGGGAACACCATCCTTGGTGTTCAATGACACTTATTTGTAACAAAAAAAAAATCATGTTCTGCATGGAGCTTTATAACATAGCTCGATGCAACATTTACATCATGCCATACTGCTAAAGGCACAACCAACATATAATGAAGACGATACCACTTATTTGAGCCTTATAACACAACTTGATGTGGTACTTACATAGATATGCATATATAGACACAACAAAAACACAAAATTAAAATAGATATCAGAATACATCTGCTCAACCAACGAATAGAGAAGGATACATAACCTACATTTTATCAAGAATATCCCATGTAGCTTCATCAAGTGTAAAGTGATTCTAGTGCACTTTAACGTTCTCGATTATTTGATTATGGAGCATTAACATATTTCATTGCAAAATCCACTTATGTTTCGACTGGAATTATCCTTCCGACTCCACCTACAATACAAACCAATCAATCAAATGATCATCATCTTCCACATATTGCTTCAACTGTGACACATGTAAAAAATAATGGAATTCCACTTTTGGAAGCAGTGCAAGTTGATAGGCCACTGGTCCAATTGTGTTGATGATCTTGAAAGGTCTGGAATATGAAGGTGCCATCTTGGTACATGATCCGATCCTCAAGGAGCTATTGATGGGCTTAATGAACAAGTACACATGTTCCGAAACCTAAAAGTTTGTAAATACCTTATGTTGATCTACATAGCTCTTTTGTGTGTCTTATGCTTCCCTTATATTCTTCTTGATAACCTACATTTCCTATTCCATATCTACCAACATATCCGGTCGAATCAATGCCCTATTCACTGCATCACTCCAACTTATGAGAGTATTACACCTCCACCCATAAGGTGCCTCAAATGAACTCATCACAAAATATTTCTGATACCCATTATTATATGCAAACTCGACCTGTGGAAGATACCTTTCCCATTTCTCCTACTGATGCATAACACACATTCTCAACATGTCATTGAGAATTTTGTTAACCCTCTCTATCTTTCCATCTTTCTGTGGATGATAAGTTGTAGTGAAGGCCAAATCTTTCCCCAAACCTATAAAAAACTATTTCCAAAACTTGGAAGTTAATTTGGCATCTCTATCTAACACAATCATTCTAGGAATATTATGGAACCTCACTATCTCCCTGATAAAGACCTAGGCTACCTCGCTAGGTGAATTCTTAGACTTCACAGGAATGAAGTGTGCTACCTTATTCAACCTCTTAATCATAACCATAATAGAATTATGTTTTATATATGTCCTCAATAAACCTGTAATGAACTCCATGAAAATTACCTCCCATTTTCACTTTGGAATCATAATCAGTTGTAATAAACCACTAGATTTTTACACTCCACCTTTACTTATTGACAGTTGAAACATCTCCCAACATATGAAGCCACCTGTTTCTTTAGGTTTGGCCAATGATAGAACTTCTTAACTACTGTTAATGTCTTCTCATATCCTAGGTGACTTGAGTGACTTAACATGAAATTCCCCCTAGATAAGCTTCTTGAGTTCACAATTTTCGGACACATAGATCATGTGCCTAAATCTAACCAAACAATTATTCTTGGGATGATAATGCACATCTTTTTCACCTCTACCATGCTACTATACATTTTTCTTAAACTTTTGGTATCTATCATCTTGTTTTCCTACCTATAAGATTTGATCTTGTAAATCTGTCTTGTAATAACTCATAGTTGTTATGTGATTTACCTGCACTCTTCTACTAATAGAATCTGAAATCTTGTTCCATTTACCTTTAATGTACCTGATCTCGAAGTCAAACTCACTTAGTGTGGCTAAAAACCTAGCTTTATTGACGTTCAAACTAGGTTTTTCAAGCAAGTACTTCAAGCCACTATTATCTCTCATCAAAATGGACCTCATACCAAGAAGATAGTGTCTCCACATATTTAATGCATGAATGGTCATTGCCAACTCAAGTTCATGATTCATGTAGTTATTCTCATGCTCATTCAATTTCCTTTACCCATAGCATACTAGTTTTCCTTCTTGCATGAAGGCTCCACTATGTCCTCTCTTGCAAGCATCTGTACATAAAAAAAACTCTTTGTCTAGATTTGTAGTCTTTAGAACGTGAGAATTTGTAAGAAACCGCTTTAGTTTCTCAAAAATACCAACACATTCCTCTGTCCTTTCAAAATTATTTCCTTTTCACAACAAAAATGTAATAGCATAGGAAATCCAGGAGAAGTTCACGATCAATCAGCTGTAATAGCTTGCTAACCCCATGAATGATCTAACCTTATCCACATTCCTAGGAATCACCTACTCCATGATATATATGATCTTTTTCATGTTCATTTCTATGCCTTCCTTGGAAACGACATGCCCCAGGTAATGAACTTTTTTCTGAAAGAAATTAAACTTACTAAGTTTGGAGTACAATTGATTATCTCTTAGCAATATTAAGACTCATGCCCTATGTTCTGAATGCTCTTCCTCATTCTTAGAATATATCAATGTGTCATAAATGAATGCTATCACAAACTTGCCTAAATAAGGATAGAACACATGATTCATCAAACACATGAAAGTAGGTGGAGCGTTATTCAAACCAAAAGAACCTACTACAGACTCATATTTCCCATACCTGGTGTAAAGAGAAGTCTTGTAGATGTCCTCTTCTTTGATGTGTACTTGATGATATCCTCATCTCAAATCAATCTTCAAGAACATTGTTGCTCCTTTCAACTCTCAAACAAGTCGTTAATTTGTAGCAAAGGGTAATTATTCTTAATCATCACCTTATTCAACTACATATAATCAATACATAACCTAAGAGTGTCATCCTTCTTCTTCATAAACAATACTAGTGCACCCAAAGGTGACATGCTTGGCCTAATGTATCCCTTGTCAAGCATTTCCTTAAGCCGAAATTCAATTCCACTAACTCTGGAGTGCTCATCCTATAAGGTGCCTTCGATGTTGGTGTTTCTCTTGACATCAACTCAATAGAAAATTCGACTTCTTTGTGAGGCGGTAACTCAAAGATTTCTACTGGAAGCACATCCTGAAATTGATACAAAAGTAGATACGTATTCAAGACTTCAACATCCTCTACATCCTTACCATTATCACTATAAATATGAACTAAAAAAAATACACATTCTTTCTTGCTACTACGCTTGACCTGTATAACTCTACCCATTCTCACTAATGTAGCCTCTTCTTACCCTACAAGATTCTCTTTTGTCCATCACCATCCAAGCACTCAGTAAACTTATCATAGAAATCTACATTAGTCATATGAATGTACAAGCAATCCATTCCCAGTAGCTCATTATATGATCCCAATAGAAGAACTTTTAGATGTGGTGATGTAGACATATCATTCAACTTAAATGCAAAAGAAATTACCCAATGATGAAATATTTTCTTAGTACCTATAGATAATTACGCTAACCAAGATTTCTCATGCACTTATTTATTCAAGAAATACTTATCCACTAGGTTAGGACTGATATAACTATAGTTAGATTTAGGGTTAGTTAAAATATAAACACCTTGATCATAAGCTTACCTTCCATTGCAATAATAGATGCCTGATGATCAACTTGCCTATTATGTAATGGTGCATAAATCTGAGGAATAATTTTTCCAACATACCCAATTGTTTGTGCCTGCTGATCATTGTAGATCTATGGTCTACCACCCTAATGTTGTGGGAAATCTCTCCTGCAATGATCCTTGCCACAAGTTCAACACTTTAAAGGCTTCCTTTCAACACCATTGTTCTATTCTAGAGAATCAAATCCCTATCCTCTATCATCTGCATTAAGCTCCTTATATAGTGTTGCAATTTCCTTTTCATCTATATCCTATGACTTTCCTCTCCTTTTAGCCCACATTCCTTTATTCTTATCATTACCTTTCCAATCTTGCTTAAACTTGATCTTGTGATTTCATTTCTCATAATAACGCTTCAATGTTCTCATGGCTTCCTCTCGAGATCTAGGCTTGTCAAAATAAATCCCGTCTTTAAATCATATCAATATCCCATTGATGAATCTCTAAATATTTGTTGTCTCCTCCTTAACATAAGGCACATATCTCAACAACTCAAAGAATCTTCTAGCATACTCCTCATCAGTCATAGATCCCATCTTCAACTGATAGAACTCCTTTTCCTTGTCATCATAGTATCTTTCACATAGATACTTCTTCATGGAAAGTCTCTTGAACTCACTACAAGTCAACTCTTACTCCCAAATTCCTCTGGTATTCTTCACATCTTCCCACCAAATGTATTATTTGCCTTTAAGACTGAAAGAAACTATCTCGACTTTCATATATGTTTAATAATCATGCAATCTAAAAAATTATTAACCCCAAGAAATTAAGCTTATGTATCCTATGACTTCTTCACTTCTCCATCAAATGTAGGAGGATTTATTTTCCTGAATTCCTCTGGTAAGTACTTATTATCACCCCTCTTATATAAATGGTGACAATGATTTTTGGCATGTTTGTGTTGCCATTGATGTCACCTCTTGAAGTCATCTACACATGAGTCTATATGTCAAGTATTGAGTCTGTTGTATTCTTCTTGAAGGTTGTCACACTGATGTGAATGTTGTCATAAGTCTCAAAACATTTGTAGGAGAGGTGTCATGAGGTAACAAGCCCTCATATAAAGTTGAGCTACATTTGTCCTATAGGTATAGTTGATTATGTATGTGATGATTTGTCGAAGTTATGTATCTTGGTTCCTAATGTCAAGATGAGTTTGGAAGGATGGTTTACTAGTCATTTCACTCCCTTGCAACTCTATTGCAATTTTGAGGGTTGGATCTCTTATTTAAACTTATTCTCTGCCCTAGTTGTATTGATGGAGGCTCATCAAAGTGACTGAAACAATTTAGCCACATGGAGGACATGCCTATGCAACAAACCAGACCATCTAGTCGATTTCTTCCAGGCTTGTGTGTGAACGAGAGGATTTATGAGTTTTTCTCTGGATTTATTAAGCTTATTTGGAATTAATTTACTTTTGGCAAATTTTATTGTCGGAAATTTTACAAAATGGGCAAGACAATTGTGGGGCCTCCAGAAAGCGATGAAAGTTGAAATTATCAAAAAGCTAGTGGAATGAGTGGCTTGATCTAGTAAAAAAATTCAGCTCAATCAAATATGAACGATGTGAATAGGGTTTGGGAAAGCTCCATGACTTGAAGAATTAATTGATCTTAGGAATTTAAAATACGTGAAGGAAGGAAGTTCATTTGGTTGGTTCTCTAGCAGTGTGAGTGAGTGAGTGTGCATGTGTTACTAATGCAAAATAATGAGTTTTGTAGTGTTTTTAGAGTTTCAGAATTGTGATGTGCTTCAGAGATTATTCTTCAACAATGTTTCAGAGTTATGTGCAAAGATTGAGTATCAGCTTGGAGAGTGTGTGTGGAGAGATTTGTTCTCTTGATTGGACTGCGAAATTGTGGCTACATGACTGTGATTATTTGTTGCATGTTTTTATTATGCAACAATATTTTCAGTTCTGAATCTTATTTTCCTGCAGAAATTTTTTTTGTACTTGGAGTAAGGGCCTCAAGCTAAGTGCATGTTAATTGTCTATTGTTGGAGTCGGTGCTCTAAGATGGTTGTCGCAAACATTTATCATTTTGGTCAAGGGGTGGGTGCTCCATTGATAGTGGTGGCTAGCTGTTGTAATGTAAATGAGAATATTTTGAAGCAATAGATAATAAGAGGAAGAAATAAACAATTGAGTGGTTTTTGTCCCTGTAGGGGTTTTTTTCCACCTAAAATCCAAGTGTTTACATGTGATGATTGTTTGTGTTTTTCATATGTATGATATTGACATATCTTTATGAAGTTAACTTCTGATTAATTTTTATTTACAGAAATAATTTTTATATTTTCATAATACTGATTCACCCCCTGCCCTCTCACTATTACTTTTGTCTAACAATTGGTATCAGAACCATCTCCTTTTCTACAGCTTGATCGCTAAAAGGGGAATGTGAGAAGGGACAATGACTAACGATGATGTGAAATATCCAGTTTCTTATGGTGAAAACTAAAACTTATGGAAGATGAGAATGGAGAGGAATCTCATGAGTTTAGGTGTTGATCTGTTCTGTACTGTGGTGTCTGGATATGTTTTTCCTTATGTTCTTCCTTCAAACCTTGATGAAAAGAAGAGGCATCAAAACAATTCCAAAGAAAGAAATGCGATCATTGCAACACTTAGTGAGAATGAGCTGAAAAAATTCATGCATTGCAAAGCAAATAAAGAAGTTTGAGAAAAACTTGAGAATTCCTATGAAGTTCATTAGAAAGTCAATAAATCAAAGATACAAACCTATACGATGAGGTTTGAGAGCTTGAAAATGAAGGAGGATGAAACTATTGTAGAATATTCCAGAAGAGTTGAAACAATGACCAACATAATCAAGACAAAAGATTTAAAATTTAAAGATGAAGTCATTATTCATAAAGTATTAAGGTCTTTATGAGCAAGATTTAAGCCCAAGGTTTCTAATATTGAAAAAATGTTTGATTTGAGCACTCTCACTGTGGAGCAATTTCTTGGAATTGCTATAGCTTATATGTTGTGTATTATTGAAGAGAAACCTGAATCTAGTGAAGATGCATTCAAGGCCTCCAAGAAGGTCAAGGCTATTACCAAAAAATTCAAGATACATCCTAATAAAATTAGGGAAGAAGAAGAATACTTTAGTAGTGAATGTGATGAAGAATTTGCTTAGTTTTCCAATAAATTAAAGGAATGTACTAGAATGTATAAATGCATGCTTCCTTTCAAATGTTTCAAATGTGGAGAGGTTGGGAATTTTCCTCCAAAATGTCCACTGAAAAGAAGTAAAAGGGAGGAAAAGAAGAAAGATATGAGGAGAAAATATAAAACCCATAAACTTTAAAAAGTTAAAGCTCACAAGAGGAGTAAATACTCCAAAGAAGAAAGTGATATTTTAGATGAAAGCAATGATAAATATTCATCATAAGAATAAAAGAAAAATGAATATGTTCTTATGGCCCTTGAGTCCAAAGATTAATCAGAACTTGAGGATAGAGCAATTGATTATGAAGGTGAGCTCATTACTGCACTTGATGAGCTAAGAAAAGCTAGAAATAAAAACAAGTTTTTGAAGGTGGAAATACATAAACTAAAGTGCAATAAACCCTCTTTGGTTGATAACTCTTTGAAGATCCACTTGGTTGAGCTTGAGAATTTCAAAGAAAATTTGTTGCAACAAATTGTGGCTCAACAAAATAATCTTGCTGAATTGGAGAAAGAAAATGAATATTTGAAGTAGAATATTGGAGGAGATCCCATTCTATGCACTCATCAAGTAGACATTATCCACTTAAAGAGAGGATTGGAATAAGCGAAAACGAAGGAGAATGTGCTCACTAATCAACTAGAAGAATCTAAAGAGAATTGTCCCAAACGTGAGGAATAAATTGTTGCTTTAAGGGCCAATCTATCAAAAGAAAAAACTAAATCATGCCTAAATAAGAATTTTGTCAACGGATATGAAACCTTTCAAATTATCCTCGACATGAAAATATCACCAGAGGAAAAAAACAACTTTGAATTTAAGCCTCCTCTTCAAAATTTCAACGATAAACCAAGTATTAGTTTTGCAGATGCCTTCAAAGGAAAAGAAAATCAATAAAAGTTTGCTGCAACTAGCAAGAATGAGCAAAAGAATGAAGCTGAAATCAAATCAGAAAATCAATAAGTGAAGCAAACAAGATACTCAAATATCACTCCTCCATCATGCATTAGAGGAAATTTCAGCCTAAACGTGACCTCTTAAGGAAAAATCAAGAAATTAATAAAAAATTCCATGTAAATAGTTTTTTAATATTATTTTATTTTATCAAAATCGTGCATATATATATATATATATATATATATATATATATATATATATATATATATATATATATATATATATATATATTATTTAAATTTAATTGTCTGTATTTATATTTTATATTTAACTGTGTATATATAATTTATATTCAACTATTTTTTTGGTTTTTTTAACAACATTATCTTTTGAAGCCACAGTTTCACCTAAAATATATTTTTTGGCTAGAATCCATTAATTTCTCCTTTTGGAATATGTTTTTTTAACTATTTAACTCTTTTATATTTAACTATATATTCTATATTTTTTGCCTGCATCTCATAATTTGTTCTATTTTGAAAACATTTTTTAACTATTTTATTTTTAACTCAATATTCTATATTTTTCACTGGAATCTCATAATTTTTCCTTTCTTGAATACATTTTTTAAGTATTTTATATTTAACTATATATATATATATATATATATATATATATATATATATATATATATATACTATTTTTTGGTGTTTGTTCGGAATGGTTCTTAATGTGAAATGAGCCTGCAATTTTAATTTATATCTTTTCACTAATATCAAAGTTTACATTTCATCAATAACTTTTTTGATATTCAAATTCCTATGGGTAAGGTAGGTAAATAAAATAAATAAAATATTTCCGGAATACACAAATTGACAGTAAAATATTACACTAATACCCAAATTAATAATAAAATATTTTAAGGATACCCAAATTAAATAATTTAAAATATTTTAGGGCATGTACCTCATTTTAAATTTAAAGGATTTTGATTGGTTTACATATTATGACTTGAAAATTACATGAAAATTACATGGGCACTTTTACGCTAAAATTTCCTCTAATTTGAAACAAAAATTGAGGTATCCTACACTATTTTATGGTTATTATTTTGCATGTAATATTTTTGGACACAAAGCCATAAGTTGTATATTAAAGATGCTTCCTCGAATACATTTTGATAGATCAAGGGTTACTCAAGGTCCCAATACTTTGCATGCAAATGGAAATAATCCTTTTTCTCTACTAATGAATGATATTGAGTGTTTGAGATACAATAACTTTGGTCACAAAGCTAGTGAATGTAAATCGAGTCTTCCAAATTCCTTCATGTACCACACTCAAGAGAAATGTAATCAATAGAAAATTGAGAAAGTATGGAAGAAAAAGGAAGAAATTTGAGTGATTGCTTTGATATCTCATGATCAACATGAGCAATGGCTAATTGAAAGTGGCTACTCCAAGTAAATGACCAGTGTTAAGGGCAAATTTTTGCAACTAAAATATAAATTAGAATACAAAAAAGGCAATGTCAGTTTTGGAAATGATGCAATGGTTCCCATTAGAGGGAGATGAACAATTGTATTGGACAACAAGACTAAAGCTCAAAATGCACTTTATGTTGACGGGTTGAGGAACAATCTCCTCAGTATGATTTAGATGTGTGGTAATGGGCATGAGGTGATTTTCAAATCTAAAGAGCATGAGATAAGAAATGCTAAATTGGGATAGATACTGGAAAAGGGAATTAGAAGTGACAACAACATGTATATTTTTTATGACACTAGAAATAGTTGTTGCATGAGAAAAATAGAAGAATCTTGGCTATGGCATATAAGATTGTGTCATGTAAATTTTGATAATTTAATCAAAATTAGAATGAATGGAACAATTATAGGATTACTAAGGTTGGCTAAAATGGATAGCACCACATGCAAGTCATGCAAATTTGGGAAAGAAATAAGAGTGCATTTTAAATCCAAGGAGTTCACTACAAGTAGACCATTGAAGCCAGTGCATGTAGATGTATGTGGCCCTACATGGAGGCAAAGACCAAGAGGTGAGAGATATTTCATATTGTTTTTTGATGACTTCACTAGAGCCACATGGATTATCCTCATGAAAGAAAAATTAGAAGCATTCAACAAGTTTAAGTATTTTAAGGCACTTGTTGGAAATGAGATTGATTTGAAGATAATGTGTCTTAGATCTGATAGAGGAGGTGAGTTCATGTCAAAAAACTTTGATGATTTCTGTGAGGAGCATGGGATCAAGAGGCAATACACCATAGCTAGAACACCACAACAAAATGGTGTAGTGGAGAGGAAAAAAAGTTGGTCCAGGATATTTCATATGTTATGTTGGATGAGTCTGGTGTATCAGATACCATTTTGGGAGCAACATCTCAAAGAACAATATATTTGGCCAATAGAGTTCTTCTTAGGCATAAAAGTGACAAAAATCCATATTATTTGTGGAAAAGAAGATGAACAAAAGTTAACAACTTCAAAATATTTGGGAGAAAATTCTACATGAAGAGGACGAGAGGCAAACTTGGCAAGTTCGAACAAAGAGCTGATGAACATATATTCCTTTGCTATTCCTTCAAGAGAAAGTGATATATATGTTACAACAATAGAACCAATAAGGTAATCAAATATATTCATATTGTTGTTGATGAAGATTTTCCTAAATCTAATGATTATGAAGATGTTGCAGCTGATCATGATTTCATAGGATATGAGTACCAATAAATTTATAAAGAAGAGAAAGAAGAGGGAAATATCTTCACTACAAAGGATGCTCCACCATGTCACCTCCAAAAGAAGCACTCAGAAATTCAAATTCTTGGAAGGAAAGAGCTTGGAGCGGAAAGAAGGAAGAATCTACTCGAGCTCCAATTAAGCACATTTTTCACTATTGTCTCAAATAGAGCCCAAAAGCTTCAATGAGGCCAAATAAGACAAACATTGGGTCAAAGAAATGAATGAATAACTATATCAAATTTAGAAGAACAATACATGGGAGATTGTGCTAAGGTCAAAGGACAAAAACATCATTGGAACCAAGTGGGTGTTCAACAATAAGCTAGATGAAGAAGACATAGTGGTAAGGAACAAAGAAATATTTATGTGTAAAGGGTATACTTAGGTAGAAGGTATTGATTTTGATGAAATTTTTCCACCTGTAGATACATTAGATTCTATAAGAATATGTTTGGCCTTTGCATGGTACAAGAAAATTAAATTTGATCAAATGGAATGTAAAATCAACATTCTTGAATGTTGATCTTGAAGAGGAAGTTTATATAGAGTAGCCAGAAGGTTTCTTATTGGGTGATGATGAGAGTCTAGAGTGAAGGCTGAAAAAGTTTCTTTATGGATTAAAACAAGATCCAAGAGCATGGTATGCAAAGATATAAAAACATCTACAATAGAAAGGCTTCAAAAAGGGATCCACATACATTAATTTATATATCAAATTTGAAGATGATTATTTTCTAATAATTGTTGTGTATGTAGATGATATTATTTTTGGGAGTGAATTGGAGAAGATGGGCCAAAATTTTACATAAGAAATGAAAAAAAAATGAGATGTGAATTTTGGGTGAGTTTACTTTTTTTATTGGTTTGCAAGTTATTCAATATGAAAAGGGCATTTTTATTTCTCAATCAAAATATCTTAGAGAGAAATTAAAACGATTTGGCATGGAATATTGCAAACCAATGTGCACTCCTATAGTTACTGGTTGTAAATTGAGTAAAGATGACGAGTCACCAGAGGTAAATCGATTCATGTATTGTTCCATGATTGGCAGCTTATTGTATCTAACTTCTTCTAGGCCTGATATCATACAAGTTCTAGGATTGGTCTTAATATTTCAAGATAATCCTAATGAGACTCATCTTAATGTTGTAAAGAGGATCTTCAAGTACCTTCAAGGCACTCTTGACTATGTATTGTTCTATCCCAAAGGAAAACATTTCAATTTGATTACTTTTACTGATGTTTATTGGGTTGGTAGTATTGATGACAGGAAAATAACTTCTGGAGCAACTCACATTTAGGGAGATTGTTTGGTCTCTTGAGTACGCAAGAAACAAAGTTCTATCTCTTTTTCCACTACTGAAGCTGAATATATAATAGCATTTAGATGTTGCACACACATTTTATGTATGAAACAAAATCTTCAATACATGCATGTTGAGTATAAAGAGCCCCTTCCACTCATGGTAGAAAAAAAGTAAAATAAACCTCTCGAAGAATAAGGTTCTTCATACCAAGACCAAGCACATACAAATCAAATATCATTTTCTAAGAGAAAAGGTGGTCAATAAATTTGTGATGTTGGAATATATTGCTTCAAATGAACAAATTGTAGATATCTTCACCAAGCCCCTTCCAAGAGAGCAATTTGAATATCTTAGAGAGCATATGGGTGTTATATCTTTCTCAAGGATTTGAGGAATTTTTCTTGGAGTTTTCTGCTATCATATGGCTGCTATAAAGAGCACCTTCAGTTGTGAAACGTGGAGAATGGGTGGTGATTGGTTGTTTACATGCTTTTCAACGCATTACAAATTGTTTTTACTTCTTCTCCTTACTTCATTTCTAGATGGGTTGCTTACTAATGTATATTTCCTCTTCAATATGGTTTTGTCTCATATATATTTAGGGGGATAATGTTCAACATCTCAAGGGGAGTACCTCATTTTTGTCCATCTATCACATTGTTTTTTTTCAATTTTTCTTAACATGTAAAACCCCTCGTGATTGATGTCAAAGGGGGAGAGTGAGTGAGTTGTGTATATACTAAGCTTGAGATTGTTGTAAGTAAATGTAATATTTATTTTCAAAAGCTATAGGTTAACATCACTGGAAAAGGAGGAGTTGGTTGGCATGTTTGTCTTGTAGTTGATGTCACCTATTGAAGTCATGTACTCATGAGTCTTGTTTTTTCATATGCATGATATTGATATATCTTTCTGATGTTAATTTCTGAATAATTTTTATTTGCAGAAATAATTTTTATATTTTCATAATACTAATTCACTCCCCCCATCTCAATATTACTTTTTTCCAATACTGATGATGTTGTTCGCTCTCTAAACCAAAACTAGAATAGAACCCGCAGTCCTTACCCCTCTTGTTAGGTGTATCCAAGAACCTACCATCTCTGACTATATCATCCTTATCAAACTTGTATCTTGATCGAGACTTGCTTCCATATGCCCCATTGGTCCTTTCCCCCTCTCCATGACTAATCCTAAGTGGTCCCTATCTCTCCAAATTTAATATACTCTGAAGGATGATTACATTGACATCTGCTTGTTTTTCCTATTCCCTAGAAAGTGTTTCATGTGACTGAATGATCCTATCATTATCTTCCTTACAACTTATGATCTTTTCTTTCAAAATTATGAATTTATCTGCTATGTTAGGGGAGTACTCATGACCATGTTTTTTATCTGATCTATATGGAGAATCATGTGAACTTTAGTCCACCATTTTTCTTGTCATCTTTGATCTTCTACTTCCTGTAAACTTACCATGTCGTATAACCAAATATAAACATAATAAACATAACTCAATGAAGTTTAGGGAAGGCCATATCATCTGCAACATCAATCTAAATTAGCACAAGATATGCATATATAATGAAATCAACATATCAAACATCTCATGATCAACATCATTAATCTCTACTGATGACACTACTGCAACAATGATTGTCAAAATAAATGCATAATGAGCACATATAAAATTGACATGCAAACATGAAAAAAAAAAATTTCCCATCTAGTCCAAGTGTTGAACCTGGGAGCTCTAATACTAATCTATAACCACCCCTCAAACATTTACCCAGTATCAATAGTTTATTAGATATGAGAGGAAGAGATACTATTACCTCACATGACCTCCTAGATCCAATTAATGAAGTGGAGTTGACTACTAATGACAAACTAATAACTCAACATAACCCACATGGGCTCTAGGTCACTCAAAGGTTGAACAACCACCCTAGGTTGCCAAATTGTGAGCTCAACCACTTTTTCTTAGCCTCGGTTCCAAAACCACACCCATAAAAAGGGATCCATTCAGTTGGGAGCCTCCAACCACATGCACAAAACTACATCTGTGCGATTGCAGCCCAATATTTCCAGTTTAGAAGGTGCGGTGCCAGATTCTGAGCCACCATTTTAGGATATCCACTAGACCGCTACCCAGAACTCACTAAGAATTTCCAAAGTGGTGAATAACATCAGGAAAAATCCATACAAAAATTTATCAAGGACTTGACCTAATGGGTCCTAACCATGACAATCATTTCGTCAAACATATGATGAACATGTAATCTACAGGTCATGAATGCATATGTAAACATAAGTGTTTGAAAATTATCTGAGACTCACCAAGAAGGTCTAATGCCCTCTCACAATAGATTCAATAACATTTTTTAGCTCCTACATTCATTAACCACTCATTAACTAATCAAAACATATCAAGAACCATAGCTAGAACCTATTATGGAACCATGTGTATAACCAACATATAACCATAAAAATAACCATGATAGAATAACCATTAAAGCCACATAATAACAAGTACAAGTAATCAAAGAATAAAATAAAAAAATAGTTATTATTAACATATGCAAAAGCCAACCAAGTCAGGGACTTCCACGTACCACCCAACCATAGATTTGGTTGAATAAAATATCTGTTTCATCCAATCACCTCCATGCCATATTCCAAGATTGAATGTGGGATCTCATGGAATAAACCAAGGAAAATAAAATCAGGGCTTCCAGAGGCCAAAAAAATTCAACCCTCAATCAGTGATTCCACCTCATGGTCAGACATCACTAAGACCAACAAACTTTATTTCTACCAAAATGTCAAGGGCTCTAAGAACTAGTATCTCAACCCACAACCTTCTAGGGCTCCAAATCATTTTCCTAAACTGGCTCCAGGACTAGTAACCCAATCGAAGTTGTTCCATGGCTTCCAAATAACTTTTTCCAACCCACAACCATAAGGAATTATGAGCACCAACCAAAAAAAATCAAGTGGAAAAACACATAAGACCATGGATATCCAAGAAATGGTAAGGAAAGGCTAAAACTATTGTCAATCCAGCCAATCCTCCATGCCACTAATAGCACATAACCAGAAAGCGTCATGCATATACCATGCATCCATAAAACAATAAGGAAATCATATATGCAACCTATTACCTACAAAGAAATCCAACTGTACTTGTTGATACACTTGTTCCCTTCGGTTTTCTCGCATTCCTTTTCCTTCTTCCTCTAAATCCAAGGTATGCCAAATTGCTCCAAGAGTGCTCCAATAAAACTCTAAATATGAAAGAGTATGAGAGAATGAGAGAATATTGAGAATAAAGAGAGCTCCTAGCTATAACTAACAAAAGTTTAACCAAAGAAATCAGTGAACTTATCCTCAGAAGCCTTTTTATTATTGAGGCATCTATTTTCTTCATTTTCCTTCATTTTCCCTTCAATTTCCTTCTCATGCAAAATTGTGACCTTTCATCTCCATTTTATCATATTTTCCTTTATTTGATAAATAAAATCCCAATTAATGCAACTTTTCCTTTGCTAGTGCCTTTTCAAATTTCCATATCCATTAACTAATCATGATGATCCACATCATTATGTTTTTCCCAACATTCAACTTGGAATACACGTCCTACAACATTGGATTTTTTTTTTCTTATTTACATAGAAAATCAGCTAAGGGATGTTAAAACCATGATGCCAAGAAAACCTTGTTGTGGCATTGAATATAACCATAGCATTAGTATTAGTATAACACATCAAAATTATTTCTTGTTGTAAAATGCATGATTAACAAAATCCAAAAATGGGTTGAAGCCAAGTTGTAAGAAGGTATAATTGTATCATTTAATTAAACTGAGAAGTGAGTAATATTTTATGTGTAATACACATTTCTTTGTTATACTCATGTCAGAGAGGAAACGTAACATAGTTGTAGTTGGTTGTATACACCAAATTGTTATAACCATATAAACTAGGTGAGGAAAAACAATTAAGTTTAAGGAGTACAAAGTAACCCCAATAGAGATTCAATATCATAATGGGAATAATTTGGTTCCATAGAGTGATAAAGGTAATTCAGATACAACTAAGATACAACTTAGAAACCAAAATGGAACCTCTCTATGTTCTTACAATTGTACCAACATAACTCTGGAATCAAGGAGAAAATGCGATGGAAGGGAAAGTAGCCAAGCTAACAATAATTCTATGAAACTCAGAGAGTTTATAAAATCAGCCATAGATAATATAAGAGTTAGTAGAATTATGTATGGCTATCTCAGGTGAATATTGTTGTGAAGAACTCTCAAACTAGAATGAGTTAAAATAGTTCGTATTTATATGCTCAAAAGTTCAGTTAAAAGTCACAATCACACCATAAAGACTAAGAATGTTTAGAGACCTTCACTATAAATAATAGGGTCTTACATTTATGATTAACTCAAAGGAAAATAAGGTGTATAAAAGACATTGTAGTGTATGTAAATACCAACCTAAAATGGATTAGAAGATGGGTTAAGGACCCAGTAAAACAGAAATCAAATATGTCACAAGATATGATGTACTCAAGAAGAGTCCGCTTGAACATACTCAATGTTAACATTGTTACAACTTGTTCAAATATATAAAACACTTTTACATAGAAAAACCTATAATAAGATAATAAATCAATTGCGAGTATGATAAATGTTGTAACACATCATTGTAAATAAAATGACATAGCTCACAGGAGTAGGTATGGTCTTCATGAATGATAAGGCCTATGGAAGAGTTAATAATATTATGGAAGTTTATTTTTAATTGGAAAATTGGTATATACGTCTTGAAATTCAGAGATGAAATATGTTTGGAACCTATTTGATTTAAGGAATAACAAAAATTAGTTTTCTTATAGTTTAAATTTTAAATTTGGATACCTGATTGAGTTAAGAATTACGGCACAGAGCATTTCCAATGAGATTTTCAAGAAAACGAATAATGAGGAGATAGGTAATTGTGTGATACAAAGGAATTGTTGATTAAATATTTTATTCAAAACCATTCTAGATATGTTAAAATGGGATGGATTAGCATGACAATTCATGATTAAGTGTAAATCAGTCTAAAATATAACAAATCAAGTGAAGATTTTTGACACTTTCAAACTAAAAATGACAGTGATGAATGTATCCTAGTTACTCCAAGACACCAAAGAAGTAGGAAAACACTTAGGAACGGAGCTGAAAATACTTGGAGAACATTACTTGTATTGCAAATTTGGTATATGTGCATTCAATCAAGGCCAGAATCAATATTGAGAACATGTAATTCTCAAGGAAAGAATTGCAATGGACCTTGAAAAGGTAAAGAAAATCCTTTATTGGAATATACCTAAAGGATGACATTAACATCAAATATTTATGGGATTATATACTAGTAATTTTTATTTATTAATATTCACAAAAGAAAATAGTTAAGTCTACCTAGAACCAAAAAATGATCAGAAAGTTTGATTCATTGAAATTGTTTTTAACTGTAATTTTTTTACTTAAACATTGATTTGAATTGATGTAATAGGATAAATGGGAAGAATTATAATTAGATTCTATGGAGTAGTCCAGTGGAACTAAATTTCTTTTTATGGTTGATTGGTGTAGCCATCAATATGAGGGGAAATATCTTGACCTGTCTCTCGCTAGTTCGATGTATTATTTCACTAAAAGTTCTGAAAACATGCCATAACATGATGAATGATAACATAGGCATGATAAAAAATTTAAAAGATGAAATAGTGCATAAATGAATGATAAATATGAGTTGTGGAGATAGTAGGTGCATATAATAATTAATTTTAATGAAGAATATTTTGAGGAGTCTTTTGTCTTAACATGATACATATGACTAATTATGGATAACATTAAAGCTATAACTAGAAGCACGTTAATGTCCTAGTTGGAGACTAAGGAAATTATTGCATATAGTCTAGAGGAATAATGGATATGAGAAATAAGTTGTTGATGAGAGAATGGAAAAAGTGTTACCCATTCTTGTTGTTATGGATATTGTGATTGCATTAATCATGCATTGATACTAGTAAATGGTATTCTCCAGATACTTTTTCTAAAAAAATATTAGTTATGGCTTTTATTTGTAGGAATATTGATCAGGTGCTCAAAATTAGGTTAAAAGGTCAAAGTCATCATAATGGTGTGGAAATTGGATGATCATGTACTACTTGTCATCTTGAATCTGGCACAACTCATTTCACGTGAAACAAACACTGCATGCTCCCAAAAACACGTTTTGTTCACTTTGTCAAACACGAAAATTTTCAATAAAATGGACAACCCAGTCAGTAGTCATTATTGTTGATGTGGCACTGCCTAGGAACGTTATACAGAAGTTGAATAGTCAATGCTCTCTCAGCAAATCAAATTGTGCCAAGTGGCACTTTGGTATTGGTTAGAAATGGTGTGTTTCTATTGGTTGGTACAGTGGCCAACCACGGGCTGACACGTGGCCTAGAGTGAGGCCGCCATGTGGTAGCCTGGAAGGCCACTAAAAGTTGGTTCATTGACTGAGGAAGATGCCACAGGATTCAAAACCAGCACCTCTAAACACAAAATCACATAGCCTTACCACACCACCTACCCGTTGGTTCTTAACCATAAGAGGAGGCACATCTATTTAACGTTTATATTTTATACCCATGGGGGATGGGGACCGTGGTTAACCCCTAACCTCTGTCCATGGACCATGCTTAGGGGCTAACCACAACCCTAAACAAATTGCCGATAATAAAAAAAGCAATTGACTACCCATGTGAGCAAAAAGATGAAGGTGGAGTGGCGGGGGGCGGCTTTCGACAGTGGGCCTTTGGACTTAGCCCCTGGGTATGTGGCCAAGAGATTTGGAAGTTAAGAATTAGAGGGAATTTCAATGATCCAAAAAAATTTCTCGAGCTTCAGTGAAATTTTCGCTTCGTTAGAGCGCTTGGTGGGCGAAATTGTAGGATGATGCAGGATTTTGGGGAAATTGCAGAGCAAATAGTGGGAAAACTAGGAGAGCTCATAAATTCTCTAGTTTTCGACCAAATTGGGTGCAGAAAGAGGCTAGGTAGCCATTTTTGGACATTCTAGACTCATCGGAGTAGGTTTCAGAAGAATTTGAGCATTGTAAACACATATTCTTACACATTTTAGCATAATAGAGAGGCCCAAGCCATTGGAGGCTGGACCAAGGAGACATAGCCCAGGAGGGCTTAACTCCATCATGTTCCTATTGTGATGTGTTTTTGGTGATGTTTTGTACATTTTTATATTGTAGTTCAGTCCCTTATTTATGTTAAAATTTCTCTTAAACTTAACATAAAAAACTCATTTTTTACTTGCAAAACTCATGAATCCTTAAGCACGTGAATAGCATTTTTCTTCTAATATGAGGATGATCTTAGCACAACAAAATAATATTCTTAATCAGATCACATATTTATAGTATTTTTTAATGCGTTGTATGAGTATGTGATTGTCAGGTTACGTGAGAGGATGATCACGGTTAAGATATGCGTACTAACATAATGTGTGTTGAGAGATCTCGTACTCATTGGAGTGCAAGGGGAAAATACCCCATGGCTAGTTCACAAAATAAAAAGGCATGTAACCTCCATCAACAACCCACAAAGAAGGAAGAAATGAAAGCTCAAGTGAGTGAGTCATGGGAAAATAGTGGATGATGTGTAGGGAGACTATTCACTTTTCATACAACCCTTTTGTTGGTTGGACCATGGACCTTGAGCATTGTCATGCTACTCTTTGATCATCCTGTGTTTATATTGTGTTCTTTCTTTTTATGTTTCATCTCACCTTTTGTGATTTAGTCTTTGTGGTTGTTGGGAACATGGAAGGAAAATGAAAAATGAGATTTGAAGGGATAACTCAATGAGGAAATAACCAAAAGTGTAATATCGTTGTTAAAATCCATGTCTAAGATAAATGGTGGTATGAGGGATAAAATAAAGTTGCATAATGATGAAACTAGACATGGATATTCCATTTCGATAAAACAAATAATAACATAAGAAAAATGAAAATGAAAGGAATAGGAAGTTGTCCTAAACTCTTATCATTCATGACTGATACAACCCACCATAAATAGAAAGATAAGAAATTAGTACTTAAAATATTCTAATTGTATGAATGGTATAAAAATAAAATTGGTAGTTTCGTGTTTTGAATTACATAGTGAAATAATTTAATGGGGTCCATGTCACGTGGAATATCCTTTGGGTAAGTGAACAAAAAAGCTATTGTTTTCACCTACCAATATTTATGTTCTTACACTGATGTTACTAGCCCTCGGTGGGTGCATGTTGATGACTCTTATTGGGTGCATGTGACCAACCCTTGTTGGGTGTATTGATGAAAATTTATAGAACCAATTTACCACGCATCGGAGCATGCTTGAACCGAATGTGAATTTTAGACATGAGTGAAATTTACTATGGAATTGGGCCATAGCTCAAGTTAAAGTGCAATGGAATCACTACATGCCTGACAAGACTACCTTGGAGATGGAAGAGAAAATATGGAAGGCATTTCTTTCAATTTTTTAGTGGTTGTGAGAACTAAGGAAACACTAATGAAATTATTTAATTCAAAGGGGGAAGATGTCATACCTGTGATACAAATTCTTTTGTTGTTTATTATATAAGTGTAAATGTTAGTTGTGGGGCTAGGACTGGGTAAAATAATCTTAGGTAAATGAATTTTACATTAATATATAAATGTTTCTTTTCCCTTGGGAATAATATGGGAAATATCACATGACTAATATGGGCTTACTTGTTGTCCAAATAAGTGTTAATTGGTTAAGTCAAAATGATGGGCTATTCCAAATTATCCCAAGATTATCAAGAGAAATATTATCAAGAGAAATATTGCCATTGCGAAATAACATAACTAGAGAGAAATGTTATGCTAGGTGGAAAGATAAACTTGGATGGAGGGAAATGCCAAGATGGGTGAAAATAAGAATCAACATAACTGGAGAGAAACATTATGCCAGATAAGCATAACGAGATATAGCCATGCTTATCAAGGAAAAAGGAAAATTTTTTCCTGAACTGAAAAATCCTAGGTAAGAAAAAAGGTGGGTAGACCTTAAAAGGAATACACTGCTACGAAACATATACTAGGAAGAAAATAAGAAATAATAATATGTGAGAACAATTCAAATGACTTTGGTTATCAAGAAATCAAGAGGGAAGCAAGGATCCTATCTTCGGGGGGATTTGTTGTTATGCAACTTTTTGGTTGGGAGGAATGTCCTCTCTCCCATAATATTCCCAAAGGAATACTTACTATTGATATTAGTTTTTATTGTATTTAAAAGTGATATTGAATCTATTTGAAGTGTACGTATGGTTGTCTCATATATTTTTTTAAATGAACCAGGGAAATTATCTGTCATTACTGATATTAGAATGGCAGAAACTTTAGGGAAAAAATTTGCATAAACAAATTGTAAAGGAGACTATTAAAACTATTCCATGTTGATGTATGTATAGAGGTAGCTGTTGACGAATTACTGATACTGATGCATGTTGAATTATGCACAATAATATGTTTGGATAGATTAAGATAAATTAAATAGGAGCAAATTACCATTGATACATTCTTACCATGTACATAAAATATAACTTTTCCTCATTGTATCTAGATGTTATGTAAAGACAATAACCAAGAAATTGGTTAGTAACCTTCTATACTAGTAGCATGGAAGGGTTACAACTCAATTTTTTTACAAGAATCTTGGTAGAAAAATACTACATAGAATCCATACTTATGGTACCAGTGAGTGGAATGCAAGTACTGGGTATCCTAGATAGGTCCACTAGATTAGATTAGGGAAATACTAACTATGACAATTACGAATTTCCATGAATTCCTTTGGGACTTGTTAGCTAATACATATTGTAGATTTGATTGTATATACATATAGCAATATTAATTCCCCATTAAATATCTGTGTTAGAAATATTCTTAGAGTACATACCAACCATCACCTAACTTACAGTCTGACTGTGACAGGTAAACAATTTGGAAATTAAGTAGAATCACCAAGAAGAGAGAGTAAAACATATTGTGAAAGGAGTTCAATAAATAGGAAGTCCTATTAGGAAAGGAAGTAGGGAACATAAAGGGATCCACTAACTTAAAATATATATGTTATTTATCATAAAAAAAATTATTATGAACTATGTAAGAATCACTAATGTTGCAAATCGATTGCTTATGACTAGCTATATACTAATTGGGTAAAATTGAGATAAAGGACCTATGCTTGTTTTGTAATCCATTTTTGGTATAAAAACAAAGTCTTCTTGAAATTATCAATTCAAAGTATATTAATTTTATGAAGAAAACTTATATCCATGTATATGACTATGGCTTATAAGTCACATAAGGGAAATAGCATCTATATGGAAACCCTATAGGTATCTAATTATCCAGTGTAAGACATGGACTCTTATTCCTATAATGATGGTCACGTCCTAATGTATACCATCTCATCCACTGTTGTGCTAAAAGAGTGTGTTATTACCAGCAGAAAAGGGGGATTGATTTATTACATTTTTAGTGTGATAGAGCAAGAGACAAAGAGAACATGAAAAATGAATACAAAAGATAGAAATAATATAAGTGAACCATATTAATAACCATATCATATACATGAGAGAAAAAAGAATATTCGGAAAATCCAACCTCAAATTAGTAGCAATTAAGGCAAACATTTTAAAACAAACAATACTTGATGCAAAATGGTGTAACAAAAAACTCATATAATGTAGTTGAGTCTTCATATAAAAGAGAGATTAGTGAACTACGAAAGGCCTGACATATATTTCCTTTCAAAAATAAATAATAATAGTTTTTTGATAAATGAAAATTTAGTAAGTAGTCACTATAGGCTTACTACTAACTAAAACAAATGAGTCACGATAGTTTATATATAAATATTTGTTCAATATAAAATATGGGAACTACAAGGAGAATACCTTGTAGTAGAGGCTTTTACAGAAGCCCCTACAAAAATATCCAAAAATTCATTTGTAATGAAGGTCACTAACCAAGTTGGGCCGACGGATGTTTTAGCATATGTTTTTTGGATGGGGCATGTACAATATACAAACACACCAATGTTTTACTATCCATACAAGCATGGATGCTGAATAGAACATTGTGCACCTTAGAATTTTTTATATATATATAAAATAAGAAAATGAGGTGCGGTAAGTAACACAACACATGGATGCTTTAATAATTGATAACACTCGAAAATTTTACTTTTCAAAATTGTTGGTGTTATATACACTTGCAAGACTTGTTCCCTTCTTGTAGGAAAACACCCTAGTCCTTACCAAGAATAACACCTCTATATTGTTAAAATTTCAAAAAAATCTGGTGCTATTTTTGAACGATGCACTAGTGTAGTACATGTACTAAAATTCCCAGGGCATCTTCTAAAGAGAACCACTAGGAGTTTTTTAATTTAAAAAAAGGAGTTAAGCTAGAGTCAAACAAATCACCAGTGTGATAATCATATTAGAAAACCTTGAGGCATATTATGAAAATCACTACTATATATTTTTTAATTTAAAAATAAATGCAATGCCCTTGGATATCTTCTACACTAGTGGGGTTATAGTGATGCAAGAGGAGGAAGAAAAAAAACTCCTAGCCATAAATTTCATTTCTATCATCTATAGTGTGGGAGAGATATGAACCGCCTATGAAATTCTTCGCTCATGCAAGAAACCCTGATGTTAGTGCTTGTCTTGCTCACCATCCTTTTGTAACATGCTCACTGCCTAACATTCCAATTTTTTCAAACCATGCTAAAATTTTGTTTTCTCCATTACATGTCAAAAATGCCTCCTTGATAGCCAAATGTGTAGGCAGTTTATATGTTTCTCTCTAATATAATTTTTAAATTTATTAGAATTGCGAATTTGCTGAAAATTTCCCTTTTTTTGAAGAACAATTGTTTCCATATGTGGTGTACTCAATATGTTTGGATCGCACTGATAGTGGTTCACGCTATAATTTTATAGGTTGCACCGCAGTTTGGTGAGTGAACATAAGGAACCTCTATTCTTGTGGTGCATTTCCTAAAAATAAATGCACGAGGAAAGCTAAAATTTATACATTAATGCTTACACCCGGTGCGTTCATATTTACCAAACACACCAGAAATTTAATATTTAAAAATATAGCTATAGTTTGGTGCATTCAATAACCTTGATATTTTGTACCAGTGCGAAAAGGTTATACATGCACACCAGTGCTTAAGTGTGATGCAATGTGATGAAGATTTAAATTTGTGAACCAAAAGTGGTGCCTTATACATATGTGGCACCCATGCTTGTGGGGTTGTGTTTGCAAGTGCACCAGAGTTGGTGCATGACTATGTTTTGGGCTCACCGATGATTTTCTCTTTTAATTGAAATTTATGTTTCCATATTTATAAATACATTTTTCATTTAATAAAAAAAAGTTGTATTTTATGTATGAGGATGATGTAGTTTATATGTCAATAATGTAGTAGAGATGTCAGCAGGGGGAGAAATAGTAGGAGTAGGATGAAATGGTGAACCCATACAATACGGTCCAACTATGGCAGGCCAGAGAAAGGGATAGGGATTTATACCCTCACCCTATTACTATAGTGACCCAAATTCTCTTAACGAATGTAGGCCTCCTTAAGTACTATGAGGAGGCTACATCCCTAAAGGTGCACTCTGTCCTAGTGGCGTAAATGATTCACCAATCGAGTGCCCAAGAGCAAGGTTTCCATTTCAGTCATGGGCTGTGGTATGGGCCCTGTAAGGAGGAAATATACTTTATCATTTTCCTATCGAGGAGAGGGGAGGATTTTCCATAGTTTCTTGATGTACACCATGGAGTTGCAGTTGAGACTCAACATTCCTACACTCAAAGATATGTCAGGACTCATGCAGTACATCCAACATAGTTTTAGATGCAAGGTGGATGACTATGGATTTCTTCTTTTGTTGCCTAGGAGGTTAGTTGCATCTCATTATTAGTCACCGCATCTGCACACTCTAGTAGTGATGGGAAGCGCATTAGTTGCCCTCTTTTCTATTATGTTGATTCTTTGATTCAAGGTCCATATTGGATTAGATGGTCTGCCATTTATTTGAGGTAGTTTTGTATGGATTTATATAAATTTCATATGTTGAGACATGGGAGGGTGACCTTCCCTTTCACTTTAGAGTTTCTTTGTTTATTTTTTGAGAGGCTTCTAGAGACAAGGCCTACATTTGACCATTTCCCTCCTAGGATGATTACTAAGGTATGAATGTGCATTTGGGAGCAAATGATGTCCAAGAGGGCCCTGCTGGACTATCCAATGTGGATTTTTGATGAGGAACTAGCACACTTGGATAGTAAGGATGACTATGAGTGTCGCATTGGCGTTTCCATATGTGATGATTGATTGGAGACAATGTCCCAACATCCTCTTCACATCGGCTTAGTCTCCAAATGATAGAGGTAATGTTAATGTTTTCTTTAAATTATTCCAGTTTCATTTTATTGTTTTAATTAATTAGAATAAGATTTATTCTAGGACGTTCTTTAACTTATTTTATTAGATTTTTTAATGAAATTATCTAATTGTTATTGTATACTATATAATTTGTAGACATAGGCACATTCGATGGGGACATGCCTCCTCCCCCACTGGATGTACGAGATGAGGATATGGGAGAGGCCCAAGAGGGTGAGGCACATGCTCAATGTGGAATGGGTATCCGAGGTTGTAGGAATGACCTGCGATTTTGAATGGACCAATGTGACAAATTAGGTAGAGTTTTGGTTGAGGAGGGATTCTCCTTATAGTGACTCAAGATATTACTACATATTCATGTTTATGGATCTCTACATGGACTTTTTGTGTGAAAAGATGTCTCTTATGAATCATATCATCAGAGATGGTAGGGTATTGGAAATGATGAGGAATTTAGGGAATGTAGTGGCATATACGTCAAATGAGGGTCATGATCATGATGATGAGGGTGGTGATCATCATACTTCTGGTAGTACTACCCCATCAAACCATGGTCATCAATCACCTAATCATGAGATGCTAGAGCTAGAAGATGTGCCTTATGTTTCTCCTTACAGAGGAGACAAGCCACATCCTTCCCCACCTCAGATTTCACGGTAGCACATTGAGGTAGTAGTTGACCATAGATTATCTTCTACTGTAGACCAGCCACCTCCTCCTCCACGTCAGAGCTCGACAGGCATTTAGGCAGTGGTTTATTTGACTTTTATATATATATATGTATGGTACATCTTTTTGCTCATGTACTTAATTTATATGTTGGTGTTGATGAGTATATTGTTAGGTCAAGTTAGACATGTTCATTTAATGTGCTCACACATAGATGCGTATGTGATAACAATTATTTGACATGAGATTTATATTAATTTGAGGATGTGTGTGGTGATGATGTTATATTACAATCTTTGTGTTTTGTTAAATGTGATCATGATGTGATGCCTTGTTAGATTATTTAATTTGTGTGCTAGCTAATGATGTTTATATTTGATAGAGGTGTAAATAACTAGATGATGGTAGTGAATTCAAATATGTATATTACATGATGTTTACATTTGATAGATAGTTATGATCATGATGTTTATTTCTATGAAATAATATTTATTATATATTATATATTGGTGAACTTATATCAAATTTTTATATATGAAATATCATGAAAAACAAATTACTTTAAAGAAAATAAAAAGATATTTTAATAAATTACAAAGTTTAGTATGGTTGAAACTATGATTGTAAAATTATGGTAAATATTATTCTATTTATTAGATAGTTCATTGATATTCAATCTAACTTAATTAGTAAAATATTTCAATACTCACAAGGAAAAAATAATTAAAGGCAAAATAACTTAGCTAGTTCTCAATAAGATGAAAATGTGTAACCTATTCATCTTTTAATATAATATATTAATAATAGTTATTATTAAAAATTACAATTTAAGTAATTCAATATTTTTTTTAGAAAATTCAATCTATTGTTAACTTTAAAAAACTTAAGTCATAATTTTTTATAAATACTTTAGATTGAATATAACTTAAAAAATTCTATTTTTATAAATTTAATTTATTACTAAAGTTGTGAGATTTTCAAGAAATTTAAATTTAATATTTATAACAACTCTTACCAATTTAAATTAAAAATTTCTCTCTCTAAATATGAGGATCTAGAAATGTAAAATAAAGCTTGTGAAGTTACTTGCAGTTGGGTATCTTCTCTATTGGAAGTTCTCCCTTAAAGAGGCATGTAAATTTCTTTTCTAGTAATAAAGATATAACATTTTGGTGTTATTTTGGTTCTTTATTTTCTACTGTACTATTTTATGTTTAACTCCTTTTTATAATAAATACGAGTTAATAATACAAAAAAATACTATATTAGATTTAAAATTTTGACAAATATTATATTTGATTTTTTCTTTATCATAAACTGAAAATATTATTTTTTCCACATACTTATTACGAGACATTCACTAAAATTCATGTTTTCACATTTATCATAGCTAATATTACATCATGTTCACAATGATATGACATGTCTACTTTAAATAATTTACTTGTAAATACATAAAAATAGATATTTATTTTACATAAACTAAAAAGGAATGAAAAATTCATCACCAAGTCTATTTGAAAGTTAAACAAATTCCTCTTAATCATGAGCACATTATTTATCATTTAATTCTTACCCATAAAATATTTTTTATTTCAAATTTTATTTATAATTATCATTCAAAATAAAAATCTAAACTATTGCATTATCCATGAAGAAAAAATTAAAACCTCTTATGCATCCATGTAAACCCAGAACTATGGTCCATAAAAGAATGCATTCACCATTTTATACATGCATAATACCTCTTTTTACTTTACATAATGTTGCAAAAACAATAATTTAAATATAGTAAACATAACTTTACCTCTGATGTCAAGAATTTAATCTTACATATTGATACACAATTTTTCATTTTTAAATTCTTCATAGAGTTATCGCAACATGATGATTTATACTGATTTTGAACTAAACAAGAAGAAAAAAACATGTGAACTAATTAATAAACTAATAGGTATGTAAATGGAGACTAAATTTTCAATGTTATTTCTAAATTCACTATTTTCTTCTCATTTTCCAATTTGAGAAGGATTGTGACCTTGAATCCTTATTATCATAGATATTGTACATAATTGGAAATACTCAATTTTATGTCTAAAAATGATTCCATTGCAAAAAAACGTGTAAAATCGTTTTTGAATGTTGTTAATTATGTTATAAAACTCTAATAATATGAATAAAAAATAATATAATTACAAAAATAATGAAAACAAAAACATACAACAATAGTATGAACGATGAAATAACACAAATACATATCACTGTTCACTGTCATCACCCTAATTATCATCCTCGCTTGGCATGATAACACTGTTGTTCTCAGAAATATGTTTTGATCTAGGGTCATGTTAATACAAACCACCAATCCCTATCCAACACATATGGGTTAAAAAATACTTGGTTGCATTGTTTTGGGAAAACATAATGCTCCCTAGCTTCATGCAACATCTTTGTAGAAATGATAGATATTAGGCCACTGTCACAATATTCCTTTCCATTATTCCAATCAAAGGTGTCCAACCACTTACACCTAAAAATAACACATTGGAATAAAGAGAAGTCCATATGAATGATCTTTTGTATCTTTCCACCATAATCTAATGTCCCTTGCATTAGGTTTTGATCACGGTGGCTAGAACAACTAGATTTGTTGAAATCAACTTACACTCCATAGTATTTTTTCATGCATCTATATTGGTAACCTTCGTTCAAAAATTACGACAAAATGTGTTGGCTTGAGGTGGCCTGACCCAGGTTCAGCGTTAATTAGCCAAACAAATCCCTACACTATTGGCCCTTTCGGCATCAACCCACAGAGCATGGACCGAAGTCTCACCCGAAGCAGTATGGGGGGATGTTGGAACCAAGTTTCTGCACCTTGATATGCTTGTGATGTTGTTTGATCTCTTCTGTCCCTGCGTTCGAGCAGATGACCTCACTCTAGGGCTTGTAAGATAAACCCTCTACTCTGGATTTCAATACCTTCATGAAAGTATATGATCGACTTTCGCGTAGCCCTAACCAGGGGCTCAGGTACTTTTGCTCTGTTATGGTAGTTTGCCATGCAGATTCCTCAATTACCCCAAGTGATTTTCTTATTTTGTTGAATACTGAATGTTATCACTGGATAATTAGATATTTTCAATTGCATTTAATTGTTCAATGCAAATATATTCATTCGCGCATCATAGAAGCATAATAAAGTAATTTCATACACAAAATATCCAAACCCAACAACAAAACAAATACACAAAGATTGCAGAATAATTCCCTTTATTAATATCTTCCAAGTGTTACAGACTCTATTCACCTTACATACACAACTGGAGGGGTCCGTGCACTCAACTATAAACTTCTACCCTAGGCCTCCGCGCACTCAGTTGCAGAGCCTCTACCTAAACTACAAGCCAAGAATTAGACTTCTTTCTCTAAAGCTATGACTCTCTTACTTCTTTCAACCCACTAACTACTTAGAGCTTAGCTCTTTTCATACAATCCCATGTTCCGCGAACCATGGGTAGATCTCTTACAACTGACTTTACTTTACAAAACTAAGGGTGGAATACCCTTTTTGATTCATAATACCTTCGTACTCCGCGACCAAAAAATGTAGAGTATTTACAATAATATTACAAAAACATGACTTAAACATGGGCTTTTAGCCCCCAAAACTGCCCTTGGGGGATCCCACTCCCAACAGGCCCCCAACACAAACATCGTGACTCACCCTTGAGTGACTGAGTAGGCGCTAAGATCTTTGTGCAAAGCCCATCCAGCTCAACCTTGATGACCGCAATTTCAACTGTGCACTTAGCTACTGCTTGTTTCACATCATCCATTGTCTTCTCATTTACTACCCCTACATTTTCAGCCTCAAAGCTGTTGTTGCATTGCTTGCAAATTTGCAAGTTTTGCTTCAATGTTTCCTGTCACTGCATAAGCTTCCTCCAGCCAGGGCTTCAGTCATGCCTTCAGCACTGCTTCCTTGGTCAATGCTGTGTCCACCTGTTCCTTGAGTTACTTGGCTTCCTATAGCTTGGCTAACCTTTGTGTCAGTGCAAAGGTTTGTGTCGTGCCCTTTACTTTGTCATAGCATTGTTGGAGTTGACATGCTTCCATCCCTTACCCGGTGAAGACCTCAAACGATTGTTCAAATAACTGTGTGTAGTCTACTACTACACTCTCCACTACCATGACTGCTTCTTTGACAGTGGCCACCCACTGTTCCATTACCTCTAGTGGTGTTGAACACTGAGCCCTCAACTGGAGCTCCATAATCTATAGGTTTAGCTCCAACTAAACCTGTGCCATCTCTGTCTGAGTGTCATGCACCCTTGTGGACAATTTATGGATGCATACCTTGACTAGCTCCTCCTCTGGAATGGCCAATTTTAGGACCATTTTGTAGGCCTCCTCCATGACCTGTATGATATTCTTACTTTGGCTGGTCCCCTCAGCCTCAGTGGTGATGCCAACATCCCTCTTTAGGTCCATATGCTCATTGTTGATTTTCTGTTCACTGATCACTTGGAGGGCATGACGCTCATGGGCGGGAAGCTCTGTAATTACTCCATCCTATAAGAGGTGGAGTGTTTCATGTGGGAACACTACCAGGTTCATTCCCACCCCTTTTAAGGTGTTGATAGTGGCCCTGTCAGCCTCATTTTCTACTCTCAGTGCTCCATCTGGTAGCACTAGCGCACTGGAAGCCTTCGTGCAAAGCATATCAGCAGCCTGTGATGTGCCGATAGCCAAGCTGGTAAACATCGAACCAGCTTGCGTTGCATGGGTCTGCAACTTCTGTAGTCGAGTCTCGATGGACCCTAGGATGATCTGTTGCTACTTCTCAAATTGTTGTAGGGCCTTCGTGGTGAAATCTCTGACTGTATCATCGATGTCGTATAAATCTCCCTTCATTAGTGTGATAAGGTCCAGTGAGGTCTTGTTTTCCTTTGATTTCATTCTGGACCCTAGATTTTCCTGCTCTCTAAGGCACTTAATGCAGTCGGATGTATCCTAAGGGTCTGCACTATGTTTCTCTATGTCCTTTTCTTTAGTTTCAGGTGAAGGTGACTGGATGCCTTTGTCAGAGCCCCACTCTATGCCACCTGTCTGTTTTCTTGCCTCCTTTCTTGTCTATTCTACGTTGGCCTTCTCAGCGGCCTCCTTCTTCCTCTTTTCAACCAGCTACACCATCTTTAGCTTTGCCTCATCCTTCTTCCTTTGTGCGGAGGACTTGCTTCCACCGACCGCCAAGTTTGTGGTGGTGTGCCACTCCACCAGCCATTTATCTGACACCACATTGATGGCATCATCTGTGGCTAGGTATGAAAAATCATACCACTTTTTCATAGGGTCCTTTCGCACCCTGATTGATATCTGATGGAAATCGGCTTTGAATTCACCCTAGCTCTGCAGGTTATCGTATACAGTGGGTGACAATCAAGGCTTGCGACTGATAGCCATCCTTATATTCATTCCCATCAAGATCTAGAAGATCTTATTGTCCTAAACCCACTCTATGTCCTTGGTCACCCACAACAAATCATACTACGTTGCTTCAGGAAAGTCTGGTGTGACCGAGGGGAATTGGCTTTCTTCTAGTAGCTCCCACACTATGAGCACAATCTATGGCAAGAGCCACGCATAGTGGAACATCTTTCTTTTCTCTTGCGCTTCACAGTAGTTTGCTAGGAACTCTCTGCAAAGGTAGTCTAACTAGTTAAATTGGACTCCTTCCATGCATTGCTATGTGAGTGCAACGACAGGCGCTAAAACCTCATCGGCATGGCACTTCCGCATTACCTTCCCTGCAAGGATCTACATTGCCACCTTCACAGCGGGGTCGCAAATGCTAGAGATTGCATACCTGTGTGACTTTTTCACCAATTTGAACTTCTCTTTCATTGATTCTTCAAGCGCTAACTCGCCACCCTTTCCAACAAAAATCGTAGCTGGATTTTTCCCTGTATATGGAAGTGTGTTATGAGGTGAATCAACATATCGTTGATTGATATCTACTTGTCGAGCCACAAACACCCATCATGCACCAAGCACAATAGTTGCTTGATGACTAATACTATCACGGGGGTATGGTTATAGTGCGACATCCAGAGTAGGTTGAGTAATCCTGCCTTCTCTACTCCTCTGAGCCACTTCCACGGCTCCAGTTCAGTCATCCTTGTATTTGTGTCTATGATGTGGTGCATCAACTGTTCAGTCACTATGTGCAGGAACTTCTAATGGTCATCCAAGTCCCAGTCTTCGAGCTTCAAAATCGGCACTGGTGGCAAACACGGACTGTCAAAAGTGATCTCATCTGGTGGTAATGGGGTATGTAGGGGAGTATTACTTTCATCAATGTCCTTTGGGACCTTGGACTTAGGCTTGCGTGGAGGGAGATACTCCGGCAACTATGTAATAGGGTCCACACCGTGGGCTTCAAACTCCTCTATTTCCACTCCCACATCCTCATCGTCCATATGGATGTCTTTGATATCCTCCTCTTCTGCCTCTAGGTTTATAGCCATGCCTTTCTCCTGGGTAGTGGAATTTGCTGGGTTTTATCTCGGCGATGTGTGCACTGAGATGGTAGGTTGCTTGCCATTCTTATCTTTCATGGTCTCCTTGGTTGGGGTTGACTTTGGTCTCAGCATTCTCAGAGATTTAGAAACCTCCGCCAGTACTTCAGCTACTTTTGGGGTAGCTTCTTCTACCTGTTTCTCCATCTCTTGTGCCAGCTCTTCTACCACTTACTGTGTGTTGATAATTTCTAGGGGTGATGACAAAACACTCTCTATCAGTGCTCGCAATGTCTCAGGAAGGTTCGCAAATGCAATAGTCTGTTTGAGAGCCACGAAAAACACTGGGTCCACAGGTGTCTGAGATCTCAATAGCTGAATACTTAAAATACCAAGTGTTTCTTACTGGAAAACCACTTGTAATTTATAGGGAAATTTGAATTCAAATCCGACCATTCCCCCCGAAATGGGTTCCTTAATGCCGAATTGGCAGTAGATTTTCAATGATATAAGCCATAAATTTCATCTTAAATGCTGACATCCCAGTCCATTTGGCCTCACTTCTACTGTCTTTTCATGAACAATGACTTTAACGGTCACTTTCCAGTTGACCTGTGTGATTTCTCCTTGGGTAGCACAACTCCCTCTATGTTATCGTGGACCTAGTGAAACGTTATTGCTTCACACCATCTTCCAATATTGCAGCTCCCCAACTCGGGCAGTGCAGTTTATAGTCCCATGCCTTTTTTTAGCTACGTGAAGCGCTAAGACTATGCTACTTTCATTTAGTCACATGGCTAGACCACCGATGTATGGCTTTAAGTGACTACAATTCATGTTTCTTGGGAAGTGTTCTCCATTTAACTTGACCAGATGTACCGCTCATGCATCGGTAATCTCCTTAATAACATAAGGCCCTAACCAGTGCATCCTGAATTTTCTAGGAAATTTATCAAACTTACTATGATACAACAAAACCAGATCATTTACCTTGAATGTGTGCAACTTGATGTGTCAATCATGCCATGCCTTTTCACATTGCTTTTGGACCTACCGGTGAAATCCACCCAAAAATCTTTCTTATTCGAGCTCATCCAACTATGTGAGCCTCTCTTCGCGGGCTCTGCTATCCATCATAACTATGAGCGTTGCTACCCACAGGTCATTCTGTTATTACCGAAGTCTACCTCAGGTTGAGAAAGGCAGGTCTAGGGTAACATCAAACCACGCTTAACCTGGTAGTTAGCCCCACTAGGTCGGGAGAGGGCTCTGCCCTTGTAAATCTTAGGAAAATTTAGCAAATGGGGCTTGAGATGACTGATGTAAAGACTAATTTTAGGCTAGGTATATGCTTAGAGGAGTTTAATTGAGTTTACAGTTGATTGCTGGATCAAATGTGAAAGGCAATTTTGGGTTTGGGGAATGAACTCAGTCTTGCAAAGGATTCTATGGGGCGAGGTATAAAAATGCTTTAGTACTTTAGATTAGGTGTAATGATGAGTCTTGATACTGGTGAGGAGTTGGAGAGGGAATGAATTTGTCATGAGTCCTCCTCAAAGAGTAGAAAACATGTAAAAATAATGAAACCCTCAGGTAGAGCATTGCAACATCAATGATTTCCACCTTTATACTTGATTCATTTAGTTAAGCAGAAAAGAGAGAGAGATAATGGGACACATAAACATCAAATAAATTGAATCACAGAAGGAAAAATAATACTAAATCACCTTGTCACAAGAATCCCACAAAATGCTGCAAACCCTGGTCTATTTCCTTGCCAAATTGTAGAGGTGATGTACAATAGTGTTCAAAGCATTTAAAAGAGTCCAACCTTTACAAATCACTGAAAAAACACATGATATAGACCTCCAAACCACCTGTTCTATCCATAAAGGGGTGAATCCATGAGAATAGGGGTGGTTTCATCCATACCTAAACTAGCTACACAAAAATAGGCAGTGGAACAACTTGCCTTCTAAACATAGGAAACTGATTCATTCATCCTCCAACCACGTAGAACTGATGTATCTACTTTATCAAGTCAATTCTTATCATTTTTACATGATAGTACATCAATTACATCATTTCACATCATGAATTTGACCATAAGAGAGAAAAAGTCAAACTAGAAGAAAAGTAGGTGAAAAACAGAGTTTTTGAGCAAAATTGACACTTTTTCATCCTGTGCGTAACGCCACTTTTTCTGTGGTAGCACTTTTTCCAAGCTGATTTTGGAAGGCTTCCCGAGGTCAAAATTAGGTTTAGGATAGCTCGTTGGAAATCCCTATGAGTCTACCTTCTGCGAAAACTTGAAGTTTTTTGTTTGGAGTCCATTTGCTGCTCAAAAATTTCAATCTCCCAAGACTGCTTTCTGTGTGGCGAAAAAGTGGCAGAGGGGGCATTTTTGTGGAGTTTGTGGCCCTTTAGGTGACCCAAAACTTGTCAAAATTTCCTAGTAATTTTTTAGCATGCATAAATTTTCTTAAGGAATCCAAAAATTCCAAGTTTTCTTCAAATTAAGGTCCCCATAAAAAGTGAGCGCTAGGTGGTGCTACGCACCTGTTGGAAAAACCTGTGTTAAAATTTTCTATGCATAGCGCCACTGATTTTGTGCGTAGTGCCATTCTCAGATCAAGTTTTGGAGGGCTTACCTTTGTAAAAATTGGGTGCACATTAGATTTTTAGAAATCTTATTGAGTCTACTTTCCAACATAACTTGAATTTTTAAATTTGGAGTTCATTTGCCTTGTCAAAAGTCAAATCTCCCAAGACTGGTCAAAATGTGCAAAATGAGGCTCCCTAAAGGGAGAGTGCTATTACAGTCAACTTTTAAAGATTTACTCAACTCTAAATTGAGCTCATGATAGCTCATTGGAAATATCTTTGTGTCTATTTATCATTTGACTCATCAAGCAAGTCATTTGGCCAACCAAGCTAGGAGAAGTCCTGATTTTCCCATGGTCACTTCAGAGGTGCATCAATTCTCCTAAGGCAACTATATTTTTGACATTTCTTTAAAACCATGACACCTGTGTAAAAAGTGAAGGATTTTTTTTTCCTTGGAATATTATGGAAAAAAACCTCTGCCAATGTTTCCAAATTCATGTTTTCTTGCTCAGAAACATCATTTGAGTAAAACCTATCCTGATGTGTGGAATAGGGGATTTGTTGAAATGAAGTGAAATGAAAGGGATAATGGGCTTATAAATTCTTGAGAAAGTTTTTGGAAGTAGGGAGGGATGTTATAAAGTAGGGGAAAGTGGAATTTAAAGGATTGAGTGAGGGGAAGCTGTCCAAAAGGGAAAAACACAGGCCTAGCCTAGAAAATTGACAAATTGTAGCAAGAAACTATGGTTTGTGCGAAAATGAGGAATTTGATGGATATCAGTGATGGGAAGTGTTTAGTGAGGTACATTAAGGATAGGGGAAGGTGTATGAACATTAGGATATATGTTTTGTTGATGATTTTACCATCCAAGAGAAATTACCTTCAAAACCTTAGGAGAGGGAAATGAACCTTACCTAGGCACAATTGAAGCATGAACAAGGTGTAAAATGACCCATTGGAACCTGAAATGATGATGACAACCCTCTAAATGATGGTACACTCAGCTAAATGGTGACATGAACCTCTTGGGAAGAATCACTGATAGTTTCATCATCCCTCTCATATGCTGAATCTGTTTCCATGCTTGCAAATGTGGAGTGTAGAATGATGAGTATGAAGAGAATTTTTTTACGTATAGGGTGACTGATGTTTCTCTTTTGGGGATGAAAGGGTTGACTGATAGTGTAAGTGAAAAGGAGGGTTTTGATAACGACAGTAGAGTTAATAGGGTTTTAGGGAATGATAGGGGTTCAGAAATGAGAATTAGGGCTTGGGGAATAGTGGGAATTATGTATAGGGCTTAGGGTTTTGTGATAGGGGGTAAGATGAGTGATAATGGGAGAGGGAGAGAGGAAGGAAATAAGAGAAATTTACTGCAGGGGCATGGGATGTGGTAAAATCGTACAAGGGAGTGAAAACAACAAGAATGACAAAAACTACAAAACCCTAGACAATTTTGTCAAGGTAACATTGAAGCAATTAGGGTTCTATTTTTCACCATTCAAAACACCATAAAAGATGATAAAACCTCTTACTATGGCGAATGGGAGGATGCACTTACTTGAACAGATGTTATTTGCAAAATTTGTAGGCTTGGAAAATCGATGGGATGAGTTTTGAGCTTGGTTGACTGGTGCACCGCGCCAATGCCCAGGTGCATAGCGCTTGGCAGGTGCGTCGTGCCCATTGAAAATCCTCTGAAATTTTTAAACTTTGTGTGTAGCACTTGGCAGGTGTGCCGCGCTAGTGCCTAGGTGTGCCATGCCAAGAAAAAAACTTGAACTTTGCTGCAAATTTTGTCATTTCTCTCCTCAAACACGATTTTCTTCTTGTTCTCTCTCACCTTTAGCACAAATGAAGTTTTCTAACACCAATGATCCCTTTATAGACAACTGACTTTAGTTTCTTCTTTTAGAAAACCCACTTTCTAAAGTTGCTTTTACTTTGCTTTTAAAAACCCTGTTTTTGCAGTTTGGCTCTCTGTTTTGTCATTTGATGGACTAATGCTTGGATTTTCTTGTCTCTTTGTAGTAGCTGGATAGTTGGAGTTTGGCAAGGCGATGCAGGGCTATGGATGATGCTTTATTACATATGAAAACAATAAAATTACATAAAATTTGTACATGAAATGGAAAAACCCTATTTTCACCTCAAAACAAAGTTTTGAGGTAAAAACCCTTTATGGAGCAAATCATCAGTAGAATTTGTGATTTTATGAATTTATTAAACATCCTCTTGTGCCTATTGACATCTTATTGAGCTTTTTGAAGACCATGGTGGCAAACCCTACATCTAATGACACCTGAAAACCCTAAAATGACTTCTGCAAATGAAATGAAATAAAAATGACAGCAGATGACCTGTACATGTGAAAATAGGCTAGCAAATGAAAGACATGAGGGAAATTGAAAAAGAACCACTACCATCAGATGATCGATGACCTAATGGAGTGCAGCTGATCGGATGAGACACCTAATATGCATGCAAAAATAGAAATTTTGATCACTGATGGAGGGATGAAGATACCGACACTAACATTGGCTCCAATGGGGATGGTAGCTCCTTGAAGGTGCCAAGAACCATAGATCTCTGGAAAGTAGACCAGTGCCTTATTCCATTGGGAAATGGAGTCAATAACTTCTGCAAACTAAAACTAATATGCTGACTCAAAACTAAATCAATGATAAAGACTGAAAACTAACTCGAAACAGACCCAAACTGACTTGAAATTGACTCAATACTAAAACACAATGGACAATCTGGAAAATATGCTCAAAATGGAGCTTATTCAATACAACCTACTCTAGTTGTTCCATTCATCACCTGATCAAGTGAAATGAAACAACCAATGCAACCAAGTAAGCATTTTGGCTGCTATTTGCATTCTCCACAAGTGCTTGATTACGAACAACAAGAGAGAACTACTGAAAGGCAACTGCCATGAAAACTTGTAAACAAATCTGTTGAATAACATGGATTCTCTATCTGACTCCAAAAATAGTTCATAAGGATCTTGAAATTCATGTGCACTGAGACTTAGCTCATCCAATGGATTACTTTTCTTCTCCTCACACCATGAATGCAAACTTTGATCTACGCGTTGTGATGAGACTCCTGCCGAAAATGACAAAGAAACCAGCTGTTAGATCAAGTTTGTATTTATACCTACTTAAATCTCACAGGTAGCTAATGGAGAAGGACTTTGACTGTAGATATCATCCAACACATCAGCTATTGGATCATGAAAAGCTTGAAAAGACTACTACAACCCATTTTCTATTGGTTCCGATGAAATTGCATCATTTTTTACAGTCTACAGATTTTCCTCCAAAAACTGGAATGATTCAAAACAGAAAGGTATAGAATCATCTTGCATCATTTGATTGTATGTGCCGACTTTCAAGTTTGCATCTGCAACTTGACATTCAAAGGCTGCAACTCTAGATATGGAAAGTCTTGAACAAGGTTTTCATTGTCCTCAAGATGGTCCAGATCAAGACTTGTCGACAGTTGATTTCTGATTGCATGAAATTTGTCTTTGATGAATTGAAACGAAGCAAAGAAAAAAGGAATAGATCCTCCGCCTACTTCAAAATTTGTTGTACTTTCCTCGTCATTTCCATAGCTGATATGTAACAGCTGATCACTGTATTTGAGTTGCTGAAAGTGAACTTCTTCCTCCCACAAACTAGCTGTTGATTTGTCTGCAAGAGTAGCTTTTGTTTGGAGAACATAATCATCATCATCATCATCATATTGATCAAATTGAGGCAAATCATCAGTGTAAAACACATCATCAAGCATACATGTCATATGAACAAATCTCTCTTCTCCAAGATAATCTATAAAAAAATCATTATCAGATCTATGACAACTGGGATAAGAAATAACATGTTTTGGATCAACAACTTGTTTCTCTTAAATCAGTGAGCCATGATCTTGAACATCATACTTATTCCTTATGGTGATCTTCTGCATCATCTCTTCCACTGCACTTACCAAAACGTGAAGCTTTACCTCTAAAGATGTTAATTCTTGTAGGTCTATGTTCTTCATCTCTTCTTCCTTTGACTTTGCCCTTCTGATCAATAGATTAGCCTCTACATCTACTGCACCGTTTTGCATCTCTTCAAGCGTTTCAAGGTTCCTTTCCCTTAGCTAAAACTCCATTTCCAAATCAAAGGCACCTAGCTAGTGCAAGAGAGTGGATCTAGGAGGAGGTTTTATATTAATCGGCATCAAAAAGTAGACTTGATTAAATCTGGCAAAAAATTGTTGTATTGTCTCCCCTAGTAGTCCTTTTAGCTAGTTATAGTCTTCTATAATCAAGAAAGGGTTTTGTCTGACCACCCACCTGTCGAGGAAAACTTTGAGGAACTGCTGTAAATCTGAGATGCTCGCATCAGGCAAGGTTTTGAACCAACTCTTGACTTTGCCTTGCAAATAAAGAGCAAAAAGCCTAATATTAACATCCTCTTCATCAAATTCAAAAAGATCAAGAAAAGACTCAAAATTCAATACATGTCTCTCAGCAGTGATGTTGTCATGTTCACCATCAAATCTTGGTAGATATAGGTCATGATTTTTAGGGAAAGCATGGAATATAGGAGGTAAAATCACATGCTTGTATCGATATGAAATTTTACAAGGTGTAGGAGTATATACAAAAGCTGCAGAATCAGTCTTTATCTCTTGAGATTCATCAGTTTGAAGATGGTCACCACAAGATTTAGAAGAGGGGTCTTGATCAAGATCAAAGCCATGTGAACATTTTGTATTCATAATCTTCAAAGGGAAGGAATCAAATGTAGGCTGAGGATATTTTCTCAAATACAGTATACATTTCAAAGCCTTCTTAGCATTCTCAGGAAAAGAGAAGAAATTATTTGTAACGAAGAACATAATTTCTTAGATGAAATTCCAACTTGAATACCTGATCTTTCCATATTGTCCTTTCATGTTTCTATTGGTCGAGTTCATCCTCCAGTGGAGTCCTTGGATCTGATGTCGAAACTGATTTGGAGTCACCAGGTGAATGACTTCAGCCTTGCTGTGTCTGATCATTGTTCACCATCAACAATTAGATCTAAACTTGATTACATTTTGCTGAGGAAGCCAGATGTTTATTTCATAAACTAAACCGGAGATTGACTGAAGCAACATTCATCTATTATGCACCTGTAGAGCAAGAGTAATTCAAAGGCTACCTCACTAACTTTAGGCTCCATCTGTAGTTTATAAAGAAAACAAAAATAACAAACAAACAGACTTTCCTTCCCCAGTTGAGTTGCCAATATGTTATTGCCTAAGTCTACCTCAGGCTGAGAAAGGCAAGTCTAGGGTAACATCAAACCATGCTTAACCTGGTAGATAACCCTACTAGGTCAGGAGAGGGCTCTCTCCTTGTCAATCTCAGGAAAATTTAGCAAATGATGCTTGATATGGCTGATGTAAAGACTAATTTTTGGCTAGGTATATGCTCAGAGGAGTTTGATTGAGTTTTATGGTTGATTGTTGGATCAAATGTGAAAGGAAATTTTTGGTCCGGGGAATGAACTCAGTCTTGCAGAGGTTTCTATGGGGCAAGGTAGGAAAATGCTTTAGTACTATAGATTAGGTGTAATGATGAGTCTTAAGACTAGTGAGAAGTTGGAGAGGGCATAAATGTGTCATGGTTCCTCTTCAAACATTAGAAAACATGTAAAACTAATGAAACCCTAAGGTAGAGCACTGCAACATCAATGATTTCCACCTTTATACTTGATTCATTTAGTTAAGAAGAAAAGAGAGAGATAATGGCACACATAAACATATGATAACTTGAATCATAGAAGGAAAAACAATACTATGTCACCTTGCCACAAGAATCCCACAAAACGCTGCAAACCTTGGTCTATTTCCTTGCCAAACTGCAGAGATGATGTACAATAATGTTCAAAGCATTCACAAGAGTCCAACCTTTACAAATGATTAAAAAAAACATGATATAGACCTCAAAACCACCTATTATATCCATCAATGGTTGAATCCAGGAGAGTAGGGGTGGTTTCAACCATATCTAAACTAGGAACACAAAAATGGGTAGTGGAACAGCTTGCCTCTTAAACCTAGGAAATTGATTCATTCATCCTCCAACCACCTACAACTAATGCATCTACCTTATCAAGTCAATTTTTATCATTTTTACATCATAGTACATTTATTTACATCATGTCACATCATGAATTTGACCATAAGAGAGAAAAAGTCAAGCTGGAAGAAAACTAGCTGAAAAACAATGTTTTTGAGCAAAATTGACACTTTTTCATCATGTGCATAGCGCCACATTTTCTGTGCATAGTGCATTTTCCAAGTTGATTTTGGAAGGCTTCCTAAGGTCCAAGTCAAGCGTAGTATAGCTCACTGGAAAGCCCAGTGAGTATACCTTCAGGAACAACTTGAATTTTTTTATTTTGACTCCATTTGTCCCTATAAAATTGCAATCTCCCAAGATCGCTTCGTGTGTGGCCAAAAAGTGGTAGAGAGGGCATTTTTGAGGTCTTTTTGGCCCTTTAGGTGACCCAAAACTTCTCAAAATTTCCTAGTAATTTTTGAGCATGCATAACTTTTCATAAGGAATCCAAAAATGCCAATTTTTCTTCAAATGGAGGTCCCCATCAAAAGCAAGTGCCAGGTGGCACTACGCACCTGTTGGAAAAGCATGTGTTAAAATTTTCTATGCGCAGGACCTCTGATTCTGTGCATAGCTCCATATTCAAATCAAGTTTTGGAGACCTTATGAATTTCCAAATTGGGTTCACGATAGCTTTTTGGAAATATTATTGAGTCTAATTTCCAAAAAAAATTGAATTTTTTAATTTGGAGTTCATTTGCCCTATCAAAAGTCAAATCTCCCAAGACTGGTCAAAAAGTGAAAAATGAGGGTGCCTAAAGGCAGAGTGCTGTTGCAGTTAATGTTTGAAGGTCTTCCGTAACTCCAAATTGAGATCATGATAGCTCATTGGAAAGCTCCTTGTCTATAGCTATCATTTGACTCATTAGGAAAGTCATTTGGCGAACAAAGATATGAGAAATTTTGATTTTTCCAAGGTCACTGTAGAGATGCATCAATTTTCCAGAGGCAACTGTATTTTCGACATTTCTCTAAAACCATGACACCTATGTAAAAAGTGAAGGAGGTTTTCATTCCTTGGCCTATTATGGAAAAAGAAATCTCTCACTTTTTCCAAATTCATCTTTTCTTGCGCAAAAACATCATTTGAGTAAAACCTATCCCGACGTGTAGAACAGGGGATTTGTCGAAATGAAGTGAAATGAAAGGGATAAGAGGCTTCTAAATTCTTGAAAAAAATTTGGGAAGTAGGGAGGGATGTTAGGAAGCAGGAGAAAGTATAATTTTAAATATTGATTGAGGGGAAGGGGTCCAAAAGGGCAAAACACAGGCCTAGCTTAGAAAATTGTCAAATAGTAGCAAGAAACTATGGTTTGTGTGTAAATGAGGAATTTGAGGGATATAAGTGATGGGAAGTGTTTAGTAAGGTGCACTAAGGATAGGGGAAGGTGTATGAACATCAGGATACAATTTTTGTTGATGATTTGACCATCCAAGAGAAATTACCTTCAAAACCCTAGAAGAGGGAAATGAACCTTACCTAGGTACAACTGAAGCATGAACAAGGTGTAAAATGACCCATTGGAACTTGACATGATGATGAAAACCCTCTAAATGATGATACACAACTGAATGGTGACATGAACCTCTTAGGAAGAATCACTAATAGCTTCATCATCCCTCTCATATGCTGAATCTATTTCCATGCTTGCAAATGTGGAGTGTAGAATGATGAGTATGAAGAGTTTTTTTTAAGAATAGGGTGACTGTTGTTTCTCTTTTGGGGATAAAAGGGTTGACTGATATTATAAGTGCAAATGAGGGGTTTTATGATGGCAGTAGAGTTAATAGGGTTTTAGGGAATGATAGGGTTTGAGAAATGAGAATTAGGGTTTGGGGAATAGTGGGAATTATGTATAGGGCTTAGGGTTTCATGATAGGGGGTAAGATGAGTGTCAATGGGAGAGGGAGAGAGGAAGGGAATAAGGGAAATTTAGTGCAAGGGAATGAGATGTGGGAAAATCATACAAGGGAGAGAAAATATCAAGAATGGAAAAAACTACAAAACCCTAGACAATTTTGTCAAGGCAAATTTGAAGCAATGAAATGGAAAAACCTTGTTTTCACCTCCAAATAGAGTTTTAAGGGAAAAACCCTTTATGGAGCAAATCATCAGTAGAATTTGTGATTTTATGAATTTATTAAACATCCTCATGTGCCAGCTAACATCTTATTGAGCCTTTTGAAGACCATGGTGGCAAACCCTACACCTAATGAGACCTAAAGACCCTAAAATGACTTCTACAAATGAAATGAAATAAAAATGATAGCAGATGACTTCTACATTTTAAAATAGGCGAGAAGATGAAAGGAATGAGGGAAATTGACAGAGAACCACTACCATCAAATGTTCCATGACCTAATGGAGTGCAATTGATCAAATGGGACAGCTAATATGCATGCAAAAAGAGAAATTTTGATAATTGAAAGAGGGATGAAGATACCAACACTAACAATGGCTCCAATGGGGATGGTAGCTCCTTGGAGGTGCCAAGAACCATAGATCTCTGGAAAGCAAACCAATGCCTTCTTCCATTGGGTAATGGAGTCAATAACTTCCGAAAACTAAAACCAATACGATAAATCAAAACTAAATCAATGATAAAGATTGAAAACTGACTCGAAACAGACCCAAAATGACTTGAAATTGACTCAATACTAAAACACAACTGACAATTTGGAAAATATGCTCAAAATCGAGCTTATTCAATACAACCTACTTTAGCTATTCCATTCATCATCTGATCATGTGAAATGAAACAACCAATGCAACCAAGTAAGCATTCTTGTTTCTATTTTCATTCTCCACAACTGCATTCTTATGAAAAACAAGAGAGAACTACTGAAAGGCAACTTCCATGAAAACTTGTAAACAGATCCGTTGAATAATATGGATTCTCTATCTAACTCCAAAAACACTGCATAAGAATCGTGAAATTCATTTGCACTGAGACTTAGCTCATCCAATGGATTACTTTTCTTCTCCTCATACCATGAATACAAACTTTGATCTGTGCTTTGTGATGAGACTCTTGCTGAAAATGATAAAGAAACCGGCTCCCGGATCAAGTTTGTATCAATACTTGCTTCAAGTTCACAGGGAGCTAATGGAGAAGGAATTTTATTGAAGAAATCATCCAACACATCAGCTATTGGATCATGAAAAACTTGAAAAGACTACTGCAACCGATTTTCTATTGGTTCCAATGAGACTGCATGATTTTCTACAGTCTACCCATCCTTTATTGAAAATGTACTATGCAAATTTTCCTTCAAAAACTAAAATGATTAAAAAAAGAAAGGTACGTAATCATCTTGCATCATTTGATCATATGTGCCAGCTTCCAAGTATTCATCTGCAACTTGACATTCAAAGGCATTCGGGGGCTACAACCCTGGATATGAAAATTCTTGAACAAGGTTTTCATTTCCCTCAAGATGGTCCAGATCAAGACTTGTCGACAGTTCATTTCTGATTGTGTGAAAGTTGTCTCTGATGAACTGAAATGAAGCAAAGAAAAAAGGAAAATATCCTTCACTTACTTCAAATATTGTTGCACTTTCCTCGTCATTTCCATAGCTGATATGTAATGGTTGATCATTGTATTCGAGCTGCTGAAAGTGAACTTCTTCCTCCCATAAACTAGCTGTTGATTTGTCTACAAGATTAGCTTCTGTTTGGAGAACATAATCATCATCATCATCGTACTAATCAAATTGAGGCAAATCATCAGTGTAAAACACATCATCAAGAATACATGTCATATCAACAGATCTCTCTTCGCCAAGATGATCTATAAAACAATCATTATTAGATCTATGACAACTAGGGTAAGAAAGAAGATGTTTTGGATCAACAAATTGTTCCTCTTCAATCAGCGAGCCATGATCTTGAACATCATATTTATTCCTTATGGTGATATTATGCATCATCTCTTCCACTGCACTTACCAAAACATCGAGCTTTACCTCTAAATATGTTGATTCCTCTAGGTCTATGTTCTTCATCACTTCTTCCTTCAACTTTGCCCTTCTAATCAACAGATTAGCGTCTACATCTACTGAATTGTTTTGCATCTATTCAAGCATTGCAAGGTTCCTTTCCCTCAGCTAAAAATCCATTTTTGGATCAAAGGAACCCAGGTATTGGAAGAAGGTGGATCCAAGAGGTCTTATATTAACCAGAATTGAAAAATAGACTTGATTAAATCTGGCAAAAAATTGTTGTACTATCTCCCCTGGCAGTCTTTTCAGCTGGTTATAATCTTCTATAATCAAGAAAGGGGTTTGTCTAACCACCAACCTATCGAGGAAAACTTTGACGAACTATTGTAATTCTGAGATGCTCACATTAGGCAGGGTTTTGAACCAACTCGTGACATTACCTTGCAAATAAAGAGAAAAATGCCTAATACTAACATCCTATTCATCAAATTCAAAAAGATTAAGAAAAGACTCAAAATTCAATACATGTCTCTCAACAATGATGTTGTCACGTTCACCATCAAATCTTGGTAGATATAGGTCATGATTTTTAGGGAAAGCATGGAATATAAGAGGTAAAATCAGAGGCTTGTATCGATCTGAAATTTTACAAGGTGTAGGAGTATATACAAAAGCTACAGAATTAGTCTTAGTCTCTTGAGGTTCATCAATTTGAAGATGGTCATCACAAGATTCAGAAGAAGGGTCTTGATCAAGATCAAAGGCATGCGAACATTTTGTATTCACAATATTGAAAGGGAAGGAAACAACTCCAGGCCAATGATCTTTCCTTAAATACAATATACTTTGCAAAGCCTTCTTGACATTCTCAAGAAAAGAGAATAAATAATTTATAACAAAGAACATAATGTCTTGGATGAAATTCCAACTTGAATACCTTATCTTTCCATATTGTCCTTTCATGTTTCTGTTGGTTGAGTTCATCCTCCAGTGGAGTCCTTGGATCTGATGTCGAAACTGATTTGGAGTTAGCAGGTGAATGATTTCAGCCTTGCTGTGTCTAATCATTGTTCACCATCAACAATTAGATCTGAACTTGATTACATTTTGCTGAGGAAACCAGATGTTTAGTTCATAAACTAAACTGGAGATTGACTGAAGCAACATTCATCTATTATGCGCTTGTAGAGCAAGAGCAGTTCGAAGGATACCTGGCTAACTTCAGGCTCCGTCTGTAGTTTATAAAGCAAACAACAATAACAAACAAATGGAATTTTCTTCCCCAGTGGAGTCTCCCATATGTTATTTCCTAAGTCTACCTCAGGCTGAGAAAGGCAGGTCTAGGGTAACATCAAACCACGCTTAACCTGGTAGCTAGCCCTACCAGGTCGGCAGAAGGCTTCCTCCTTGTCAATCTAAGGAAAATTTAGCAAATGAGGCTCAAGATGACTAATGTAAAGATTAATTTTAGGCTAGGTATATGCTCAGAGGAGTTTGATTGAGTTTTATGGTTGATTGCTGGATCAAATGTGAAAGGCAGTTTTGGGTCCAGGGAATGAACTCAGTCTTGAAGAGGTTTCTGTGGGGCGAGTTAGGAAAATGCTTTAGTACTTTAGATTAGGTGTAATGATGAGTCTCAAGATTGGTCAGGGGTTGGAGAGGGCATGAATGTGTCATGAGTCTTCTTCAAACAGTAGAAAACATGTAAAACTAATGAAACCCTAAGGTAGAGCACCGCAACATCAATGATTTCCACCTTTATACTTCATTCATTTAGTTGAGCAGAAAAGAGAGAGATAATGGCACACATAAACATATGATAACTTAATTCACAGAAAGAAAAACAATACTATGTCACCTTGCCACAAGAATCCCACAAAATGCTGCAAACCCTGGTCTATTTCCTTTTCCAAACTGCAGAGATGATGTACAATAGTGTTCAAAGCATTCACAAGAGTCCAACCTTTACAAATGACTGAGAAAACACATGATATAAACCTCAAAACCACTTGTTGTTATAGACATTTTTTGGCACTACAACCCAAATCATAAACGTCCATAAACTAAGGGCTCCTAGGTCCCTAAAAGTGTTGTTCCAACCCGTAAAAGAACAAGGTAAACTTATTACAGCATCCCCTAGAAGTTCTCCATGAAAAACTACTCAGAACTGGTCAAAACTGGACCATCTCACTTGCTCCATGGTCAAAGTGCACTACATCCCACCTAAATGCACACAGGAGGTGCGATGCATACTGAAAAGCCCTTCTATGGGGTGCGATGGGCGAGAGTGGACAAATGGCACGGTCAATCTGTGAGGTGGAGGATCATGGAATCTTCCAAAAACTTCTCCTGTGACACTTGCATCTCTGCATTCGCCCAGGGATGAGTAAGAAATCATCAATCTCCAAGTGGAATCAAGAACTATCAGAGAGAGGACACTAATCAAATCTCAAAAGCTAACTCACCCCCCTTGCAAACATCTATATATGGACCCCTCATCCCAGAGATCCAGAGGCTGGAATTTTGTATCTTGTAAGGAAGTGTTGCTAGTTTCTTGGTGTAACATCATAGTGTTGGGTGATCTAAGCTTTTTATGATGTGGAGAAGGGTTTTCTTGCTGAGAGGATGACGTTGGGTTAGAACAATTGGTTGTAATCCTTTTTTCTATTCTTGATTATTAATAAAGCTATTCAAGTTTTCCTCCACATTCTTGTATGATTGATGATATATGCATTTGGGTGGTCAATATATATATGGTCCTATATTGTTTATGATTGTAGATCTCTATTCTTGGATAGTGTTATGCTGCTTTGATTCCATAGATGCTCTTTGAAGCTGGGTAGACAAGGAAGCGAGTGGCAAAGACCTATCAAAAGGGAGAGGAATCAAGCAAGGAACCAAGCGCAAGACAGAGGTTGGTCTCCTTTTTTCCCCTCTTATCCACTTCTCATAAAGGAAAACGAAAGTGGCTTTAGTTTGTTTGTTTCTAAGGTAGCTACCAGCCTTAGTGGGACTAGCAGCTCTGCATAGACACTATATTTCCCGATAAAAAATTGCAACTCCACTGGGGAGCGAATAGATTGTTTGTTTGTCTATATTTGTTTTCTTTATAAACTTATAGACGGATCCTGAAGTCAAGCCAGCTAGCCTTCGAACTGCATTTGATATGCAAGTGCAAAGTAGATCAATGCTGCTTCAGTCTGTCTCTGAGTTTTGTTTATAAACTAAACAATCGATTTACAAGCTCTCTAATTGCCCTTGTGGTGGCTCTAGTAACCTCCTTAGATCTACCCCTGTGATTTATTTACAGATTACCACTTGCTCGACCAAAATCCCTGAACTGTGCTACAAACTGTGATCAAGAACTGGATCAAAAGTCTTGCACTATACCAATGCACCCTCTCTTCAAGGATATCAGTATGCATCGCACTTCCCGTGTGCTGTAGGTGGGATGCATACTGAAATCCCTGTGTAATAGGTGCGCTGATCAGAAATGGCTAATTCTGCCTTTAGACTTTGGTTTTTTCACTCTTTTCAGCTATATTCAGGAGTTTTGTTGTCTGTAATCAGTTTACCTCTGTTGGAAACCCCCTTCCTGGCCATTATTCCACCTCCATTGTGCAAAGAACTGTAAAAAAAATTTATGTATTGTGAGCCATTTTCAATTCTCTTTTACAAAGAAGTAGCGTAATTGAACTGTCATTTCTTGATTTGGAAGTGTCGCAAGTGTTGTTTTCATTCATAGAAGAGAATCTGATTGTTCTTAATAGTCGATTACACTGTTACTCTTGTATTTGATTTGAATTAGTAGTTTTTCAAGTGTCGAAAGCAAGTTTTCAATTCCAAATAACAAAGTGTCATCATTGTCTTCATTTTGTCTTGAAAAGAAACTTGTTAGCAATGTTGCTTTGAAAAATAATTCAGATTTGCGCTTAGCTTTCTTTCTATCAATCACACATTAAGAAGGCTGAAAAAAATACATGCATGTGCATTTGCATTTAGACTGTCTGTTGTTTTGATTTAGGACAGTGCATATAGTGTGTGCTCTCTGCTCTATGTTGAAAGAATATCATCTCTCTTTCTCTAGTAGCTAGGATTTTCATTGCAAAAAGAAGATTAAACGATTGTTTATCATCTTAGATTGCATTTTAGGAATTGTATATCTACATCACGCGGTGAACTTGAAAGGAAAATTTCTTAAGCAAGATCAACTGTAAAATAAATTTAATGAATCTAAAAACGCTTTGGCACCTAATGCACAACATTTAGAAGTCTAGGCTAGAGACGTATTCCGGTTTCGTAAAGCCTGGTAACTGTTGTTTTCATTGTTGGTTGTGTGATTCCTCCACTTTGAGACGATAAGTGCCAGTATGGACTTGTGCTCCCACGTACCGTCGAGTATATATTGGGAGACCACAATAGGTTTTATCCTTTATCCATAGGAAGCCGTGTCTACCGCCCTATCGATTGCAATGCACTGAACACAACATTCGGGAAGATTGACTGCCGTACCGTAAAAAGTATTCTGTAGTTTTGCAATTGGTTTGGTAATCCCTCTATCTAGATTTCCAGAGTAGTCTCTTTTGTTCCTTTCTAGACTCCTTAAGGGAAAAGGTCCATCTGAGCACTTGTCACTTCAAGCTCATTAAAAATTGAAGGTGACTAGAGTCAACTTTTGTTTTTTCTTGACTCTTAAAAATTGAAAAAACAAGTTGTGTGAAAGCATCTAAAATTTATTTTAATCAGAATAAACATCACCTTTCCTACGTTGGTCTTAGGTTGAGAAAAATGGAGTCCACCAACCGAGGATTTTCCCTTGGACGAAATCCTAGTCCTTTCTCCTCTTGGGGAGATGTTGGTGCACCCCATATGGCCACATTTTCGCTTCCAACATTGACAATCGGCTTGCCCGTATGGCTCTTCTCGACCTCTATCATTCAGAACACCGTGATTCTTGAACAATCAAGTCAGCAACTAAATGATACCAGGGTTACCCCCCAACCTTCTACTTCTTCCAAATCTCTCTCTCCTCCTTCCTCTTCGCTTGATGAAGCTGGTAAAGCCAAAAATCAAGTAACTGAGAAGAAGAAGGAGAAAAAGAAGCAAGAGAAGAAGAAGAAGGAGCCAAAGGTGAAAAGGGGTAACCAGGCGTCATCTAGCAAAAATCCGCACATTGCACCATCCAGGACTAAATTTCCATGTGTTATTTGCAAAGGAGACCACTATCATCGAGATTGTCCTTGCATCCCTCGGATCCTAAGGGACTAGTCTCCTCGTTTTCACAATCCGGTGTCATCAAACTCTGACGATCATGTTGAGAATACACCATCAACTAGTGAAAGTGAAGCCCTTGGACAAAAAGGAAAATGTTAATTTCCTTGTAAAGTGTGTGAAGGCGATCACACCGTCCACTATTGTCGCTTCTTAGATGAGGCTAAAATAATTTTGGACGACTGTCCGGTTTCACCGTTACGGCTTCCTCTTGGATATAAGAAACTCTTGTCGAGTCCCTCACTAGTTGAAAATCCGGCTGACACACTACTGTGGTCAGCTGAAGCATCTATCATTGAAGATGAACCCTCTGAATCCACACCAGATGAAAGTCAAAAGGTCGAGGCGGCAGTTGACCCGGTCTTGCCTTCAGAAGGTCCATCTTCAGATGATACAGTCACCGGAGAGAACAAGAATGACACCGTTCAAATTCTATTCATAAGCACAGACTTCGATGAACATGGGGGTAGTCTATCCATTCCTTTACCGTAGGAAGGAAGTTCGTTAGAGTCATATTCGGCCGTCTATTCGGTCCCACATCCAAGCAACCTAGTTGTTTCCTTCGATTAGAATCTACTAGGCAGACCCCGTTTACCGGCTAGTGTACCATTTCGAATCATTGCTCAAATATATAGAATGGTCATGGCCGGTACCATCATAGATGAAGGGGCTTCTGTGAGTATCCTTTCCTCAACTACTTGGAAAGCGCTTGGTTAGCCATCGCTTTTGCCTGAAATGAGAAATCTAACAGGCTTTGACAAAGGAACCCGTCGACCGTTAGGGATCCTTCCCAATGTGCCGATAACATTGAGAAGGAAAATCGTTCACATGAACGTAATGGTAGTCCAAGGACCCCTAGATTATAATCTACTCCTTGGACGTGACTATATTTATTTCACGGGAGCCATTGCCTCCTCACTCTTTAGAGTAATGTGCATGAAGGAAGAGTGGTCAAGCTCGTAGACCAGCTTTCATTCCCTGGTTCACACATAGCAAATAGTCAAATGCCATCCTTAAATGGTCTTTTCACGTAAGGAATGTCTCATCAATCCCCAGTCCGTCCACCTGATGAGCGCGAGTGATTCAGAGGACGTGACTGAAACACATGGGGCATGCACCCTAGTCTGTTTCGACAGGAAAACCTTGGGTATAGGGTAGGTTTCAGTGAAGGATATATGACTGGTTTATGAGATTAGACTGGAATAAGATTCCTTCATCAAAGTTATGTGAGTGGACCCAGTTGCGCCACTCACCTTTGTTTATTTCGGTAGACATCGCTGAGGAAGTGTTTTATCCGCAGTATGGATAGAACAATCTTTGGTAACTTGGAAATTTTTCGCTATATCCAGGGGCATGCAAACCTTTTGGCATGCAAGAAAAGAGTGACCACTTATTTTTTAAATTTGTAGGTCCTCTAACCCTTTAAACTTGTAGGATTGGTCATTTCCTAACTTGCATAAAGAAAGGATGCAGGGAAAAGCTTTGAAAAATGCCATTTTAAAATGACATCCTTATTATAGATTGGATCGAGCAGTTTTAACGCGAAATTCAAGCTTGTTAAAAAATAAACATAAGCAATGAGGAAACGTTCCCCCAGAGTTTAAGCTCATTAAAAAATGAACCAATTTCTTGTAAATAGCCATTGTGAATGCATTATCATCAGCCTTTTAAGCCTTGGTCGTTTTCTCATCATCACCTCCACTCTGTATTGGCCGGTCATTCACCTCCATTTGATTGTTCACCCTTTTGAGGAACAGCTACTACACGAATTTATCACTCGTTCCTTGAAAAACGAGTCTCCTTTAAGCTCTTTTCATCTGACTCGTAAAATATGAAAAGATTGCCGAGAAATTGGCCTCTTCGGCTCGTTAAAGTGACCGGAAGTGCCATCCCTCCTTTAGATTTTAATATTTTTGGACCTGAGGGATTATTACACAAAACGATTGAGTGCTTGTTTTGTTCGGCTCATTAAAATTACCGAAAATTCATTCCTTTTGTATTATTTTATACCTTTTCGGACTTAAGGGATTATATGACAAAAAAGGATTATTAGAGTTTTCTTTACGTCCCTTTTCAGACTCTCTAAAATTGAAAAGGATCGAGTTATCTTTGTCGTTAAGCGCATTAAAACCGAATAGCAACAAACTTGTCCATACAGACAAGAACAAGTTTCACTATCGGTAGGCTCGTTAAAACATAGCGATGGGTTTGCCCGAAGGGAAAATTATAGAACAAGCATATGTTATCCTCCTCAAGCTTGACGAAAATCAAGAGGTACTGGTCAGTAATGACTGGGAAAAAATTGGGAAGAAAACTTGAAGAAACTTTATTGGTAGCAAGTCGCTCTTGAACATGACACTTTCACTCTGCATCCGAGTCGGGTTGGGTTGTTCCGTTCACTGGTCATATCACCATTGGTCCGTCACACCATCCATATTTGGGGTTGATGCTACCAATCCATCATGTCAGTGTCGCCAATATGTTCAAGAGAAGTCGCTCAGAGAATTCACCTGTGTCTCATCCACTGCAATACATTTAGGCTCCATTCTTTCATGATTGCCACCCTGAACCTTATATCATCAAGATCGTTTTCACCTCCATTAAAATCATTTGCTCCGTTCCATGTCATTGATGTGGGATTCACTAAGGCCCTCCTATGATGGATCGCTTCTTGTCGACATTAGCTCATTATCTAGGAAGTCGATCTAGGAACAACCCTTTTGGTACTTTGAAGCTTGCATGCCTCAATGGCAAGTTTCTCACTTCCGGCAACAGGTTTACATCAATGGCCTTCGACCGAAAGATTTTGTGTGGTGTTTGACGCCAAGTCCCTTATTCACACCACGTGAATTGTACTATAGTACCTTGAGGGTCATCATCATTATCGGTGATTCCTCTCGCGCTTGTTAACATCTTACATCATTGGCTGGTAATCAGGCGATGTCTTTCCATGTTCGACTCCAGAACATCTCTCACATGGATCGACTTGTACTTCGAGTGAAGATCGAACGAGATTGAAGACCCCGGATCCAGTTTCATCCATCCAGACTGTGATATATATTCACGAAAATAAAGACATCAAATGTACATCATTGTTGCACAGGTAATCATCCAATCCAAGGGATGATGGCTCTACCAAGATCATTAGTTTGCACTCAGACGATTGTCTGTCTTATGTACATGAAAATGAATTTACAAAGCTGATCATGGGAATGCCCACCTCAGTTAGATCATGAAAATATTATGAAGATAATGTATTGTATTGTATCTTATTACAGGTCACCTTCCATCTTGAAAAAACTTCGGATCCTCATGATAAAGCATTTCAACCGACATCAAAAGATTAACGACCTCATGCTTTAGGGGGAAACTGTTATAGACATTTTTGGGCACTGCAACCCCAATCATAAATTTCCATAAACCAAGGGCTCCTAAGTCCCTAAAAGTGTTGTTCCAACCCCTAAAAGAACAAGGTCAACTGATTACAGCATCTCCCAGAAGCTCTCCATGAAAAACTACTCAGAACTGGTCAAAACTAGACCATCTCACCTGCTCCATGGTCAAAGTGCGCTGCATCCCACCTAAATGCACACAGGAGGTGCGATGCATACTGAAAATCCCTTCTATGGAGTGCGATGGGCGAGAGTGGACAAATGGCATGGTCAATCTATGAGGTGGAGGATCATGGAATCTTCCAGAAACTTCTCCTGTGACACTTGCCTCTCTGCATTCGCCCAGGGATGAGTAAGGGATCATCAATCTCCAAGTGGAATCAAGAACTATCAGAGAGAGGACACTAATCAAATCTCAAAAGTTGACTCACGCCCCTTGCAAACATCTATATATAGATTTCTCATCCCAAAGATCCAAAGGTTGGAATTTTGTATCTTGTAAGGAAGTGCTACTGGTTTCTTGGTGTAACATCATAGTGTTGGATGATCTAAGCTTTTCATGAGGTGAAGAAGTGCTTTCTTGCTGAGAGGATGATGCTGGGTCAGAACAATTGGTTGTAATCCTCTTTTCTATTCTTGATTATTAATAAAACTATTCAAGTTTTCCCCCACATTCTTGTATGATTGATGATATATGCATTTGTGTGGTCAATATATATCTGGTCCTATATTGTTTATGATTGTAGATCTCTGTTCTTGGAGAGTGTTATGCTGCTTTGATTCCACAGGTGCTCTTTGAAGCTGGGTAGACGAGGAAGCGAGTGGCAAAGAACTATCAGAAGGGAGAGGAATCAAGCAATGAACCAAGCGCAAGACAGAGGTTGGTCTCCTTTTTTCCCCTCTTATCCACTTCTCATAAAGGAAAACGAAAGTGGCTTTAGTTTGTTTTTTTCTAAGGTACCTACCAGCCTTAGTGGGACTAGCAGCTCTGCATAGACACTAGATTTCCTGATAACACCTGTGCTATCCATTAGGGGTCGAATCCATGAGAAGAGGGGTGATTTCAACCATATCTAAACTCGGAAAACAAAAATCATCAGTGGAACAACTTGCCTCTTCAACCTAGGAAACTGATTCATTCATCCTCCAACCACCTACAACTGATGTATCTACCTTATCAAGTTAATTTTTATCATTTTTACATCATAGTACATAAATTTACATCATTTCACATCATGAATTTGACCATAACAGAGAAAAAGTAAAACTAGAAGAAAAGTAGGCGAAAAATAGAGTTTTTGAACAAAATTGGCACTTTTTCATCCTATGCGTAGCGCTAATTTTTCTGTGCGTAGCACGTTTTCCAAGCTGATTTTGGAAGGTGTCGCGAGGTCCACATTAAGTTTATGATAGCTCATTTGAAAGCCCTGTGAGTCTAATTTTTGGAACAACTTTAATTTTTTCATTTGGAGTCCATTTACCTCTCCAAAATTGCAATCTCCCAAGACCGCTTCCTGTGTGGCAAAAAAGTGGCAGAGAGGGAATTTTTGAAGTGTTTTTGGCCCTTTAGGTGACCCAAAACTTCTCAAAATTTCCTAGTAATTTTTGAGCATGCATAAATTTTCATAAAGAATCCAAAAATTCCATGTTTTCTTCAAATGGAGGTCGCCATCAAAAGCAAGCACCAGGTGGCGCTACGCACCTGTTGGAAGAGCCTGTGTTAAAATTTTCTATGCGTAGCACCACTGATTCTGTGCGTAGCGCCATTTTCAGATCAAGTTTTGGAGGACTTTCCATTGTCCAAATTGCATGCACAATAGCTTGTTGGAAATCTTATTGAGTCTTCTTTCTAACACAACTTGAATTTTTAAATTTGGAGTTCATTTGCCCTATTAAATGTCAAACCTCCCAAGACGGGTCAAAATGTGCAAAATTAGGTTGCCTAAAGATAGAGTGTTGTTGCAATCAACTTTTGAAGGTCTTTTTCAACTCCAAATTGAGCTCATGATAGCTCATTGGAAACTTCCCTGTGTCTAGTTACCATTTCACTCATCAAGAAAGTCATTTGGCCAACCAAGCTAGGAGAAATCTTAATTTTCCCAAGCTCACTTTAGAGGTGCATCAATTCTCCTGAGGCAACTGTATTTTTGGCATTTCTCTAAAACCATGACACTTGTGTAAAAGGTGAAAGTGGTTTTTCTTCCTTGGTCTATTATGGAAAAAAAGAACCTCTCACTTTTTCCAAATTATTTCTTTCTTGCTCAGAAACAGCATTTGAGTAAAACCTATCCCGATGTGTGGAACAGGGGATTTATCGAAATGAAGTGAAATGAACGGGATAAGAGGTTTCTAAATTCTTGAAAAAATTTTGGGAAGTAGGAAGGGATTTTAGGAAGCAGGAAAAAGTGGAATTTCAAATATTGAGTGGGGGGAAAGGGTCCAAAAGGGCAAAACACAAGCCTAGCCTAGAAAATTGTCAAATTGTAGCAAGAAACTATGGTTTGTGCGTAAATGAGGAATTTGAGGGATATCAATGATGGGAAGTGTTTAGTAAGGTACACTAAGGATAGGGGAAGGTGTATGAACATCAGGATACAAGTTTTGTTGATTATTTGACAATCCAAGAGAAATTACTTTCAAAACACTAGGAGAGGGAAATGAACCTTACCTGGGTACAACTGAAGCATGAACAAGGTGTAAAATGACCCATTGGAACCTGACATGATGATGAAAACCCTCTAAATGATGATACACTCAAATGAATGGTGACATGAACCTATTGGGAAGAATCACTAATAGCTTCATCATCCCTCTCATATGTTGAATCTATTTCCATGCTTGCAAATGTGAAGTGTAGAATGATGAGTATGAAGAGATTTTTTTAAAAATAGGGTGATTGTTGTTTCTCTTTTGGGGATAAAAGGGTTGACTGATAGTATAAGTGCAAAGGAGGGTTTTAATGATGGTAGTAGAGTTAATATGGTTTTCGGAGATGATATGGTTCGAGAAATGAGAATTAGGGTTTGGGGAATAGTGGGAATTATGTATAGGGCCTAGGGTTTGGTGATAGGGGGCAAGATGAGTGTCAATGGGAGAGGGAGAGAGAAAGGGAATAAGGGAAATTTAGTGCAAGGGCATGGGATGTGGGAAAATCATACAAGGGAGAGAAAATAGCAAGAATGGCAAAAACTACAAAACCCTAGACAATTTTGTCAAGGCAAATTTGAAGCAATTAGGGTTTGATTTTTCACCATTCAAAACACTGTCAAGGATGACAAAACCTATTACTATGGCAAATGGGAGGATATACTTACTTGAACAGATGTTATTTGCAAAATTTGTAGGCTTGGAAAATCGATGGGATGAGTTTTGAGCTTGGCTGACTGGTGTACCACGCCAAGGCCTAAGGTCGTAGCCCCTGGCAGGTGCGCCACGCCTGTGCCCAGGTGTGTCGTGCCAAGAGAAAACTTGAACTTTGCTACAAATTTTTTCCTTTCTCTCCTCAAACATGATTTTCTTCTTCTTCTCTCTCACCTTTAACGAAAATGAAGTTTTCTAACACAAATGATCCCTTTATATACAATTGACTTTAATTTTTTCATTTAGAAAACCCACTTTCTAAAGTTGCTTTTCACTTTGCTTTTAAAACCCTCTTTTTGCATTTTGGCTCTCCGTTTTGTCATTTGATGGACTAATCCTTGGATTTAATTGTAGCTTTGCAGTAGCTAGAGTGTTGGAGTTTTGCAAGGTGACCCAAGGCTAAAAATGATTCTTTATTACATATGAAAACAATAAAATTACATAAAATTTGTAGATGAAATGGAAAAACCTTGTTTTCACCTCAAAATAGAGTTTTAAGGGAAAAACCCTTTATGGAGCAAATCTTCAGTAGAATTTGTGATTTTATGAATTTATTGAACATCGTCATGTGCCCGCTGACCTCTTATTGAGCTTTTTGAAGACCATGGTGGCAAATCCTACACCTAATGAGACCTAAAAGCCCTAAAATGACTTCTGCAAATGAAATGAAATAAAAATGATAGCAGATGACCTGTACATGTTAAAATAGGCCAGCAGATGAAAGGAATGAGGAAAATTGACAAAGAACCACTACCATCAAATGATCCATGACCTAATGGAGTGCAGCTGATCGGATGAGACACCTAATATGCATGAAAAAAGAGAAATTTTGATCATTGATAGAGGGATGAAGATACCGATACTAACATTGGCTCCAATGGGGATGGTAGCTCCTTGGAGGTGCCAAGAACCATAGATCTCTGGAAAGAAGACCAATGCCTTCTTCCATTGGGTAACGGAGTCAATAATTTTCGCAAAATAAAACCAATACGCTGAATCAAAACTAAATCAATGATAAAGACTAAAAACTGACTCGAAACAGACCCAAACTGACTTGAAATTGACTGAATACTAAAACACAATTGACAATTTGGAAAATATACTCAAAATGGAGCTTATTCAATACAACCTACTCTATCTATTCCATTCATCACCTGATCAAGTGAAATGAAACAACCAATGCAACCAAGTAAGCATTCTGGTTTCTATTTGCATTCTCCACAACTTCTTTCTTATGAAAAATAGGAGAGAACTATTGAAAGGAAACTCCCATGAAGAAAACAAATCCGTTGAATAATATGGATTCTCTATCTGACTCCAGAAACACTGCATAAGAATCTTGAAATTCATGTGCACTGAGACTTAGCGCATCTAATGGATTCTCCTCATACCATGAATGCAAACTTTGATCTGTGCTTTGTGACGAGACTCTTGCTGAAAATGACAAAGAAACTTTCTCCCAAATCAAGTTTGTATCAATACTTGCTTTAAGTTCACAGGTAGCTAATGGAGAAGGACTTTGACTGCAGACATCATCTAACACATCAGCTATTGGATCATGAAAAACTTGAAAATATTGTTGCAACCCATTTTCTATTGGTTTCGATGAGATTGCATGATTTTCTACAGTCTACCCATCCTTTATTGAAAATGTACTATGCAAATTTTCCTTCAAAAACTGAAATGATTAAAAAAAGAAAGGTATGGAATCATCTTGCATCATTTGATCATATGTGCCAGCTTCCAAGTCTTCATCTACAACTTGACATTCAAAGGCATTCGGGGGTTGCAACTCTGGATATGAAAAGTCTTGAACAATGTTTTCATTGCCCTCAAGATGGTCCAGATCAAGACTTGTTGACAGTTGATTTCTGATTGCATGAAAGTTGTCTCTGATGAACTGAAATGAAGCAAAGAAAAAAAAGGAAAAGATCCATCACTTACTTCAAAATTTGTTGCACTTTCCTCATCATTTCCATAGCTAATATGTAATGGCTGATCATTGTATTCGAGCTGCTGAAAGTGAACTTCTTCCTCCCACAAACTAGCTATTGATTTGTCTATAAGAGTAGCTTTTGTTTGGAGAACATAATCATCATTATCATCATACTAATCAAACTGAGGCAAATCATCAGTGTAAAACACATCATCAAGCATACAGGTCATATCAATAGATCTCTCTTCTCCAACATGATCTATAAGACAATCGTTATCAGATCTATGACAACTAGGATAAGAAATAAGATGTTTGGATCAGCAACTTGTTCCTCCTGAATCAGCGAGCCATGATATTGAACATCATACTTATTCCTTATGATGATCTTTTGCATCATCTCTTCCACTGCACTTACCAAAACGTTGAGCTTTACCTCTAAAGATGTTGATTCCTGTAGTTATATGTTCTTCATCACTTCTTTCTTTAACTTTTCCCTTCTGATCAACAGATTAGCCTCTACATCTACTACATTGTTTTGCATCTCTTCAAGCATTGCAAATTTCCTTTTCCTCAGCTGAAACTCCATTTCTGGATCAAAGACACCAAGGAATTGCAAGAGAGCGGATGCATGAGGTCTTATATTAACTGGCATTGAAAAATAGACTTGATTAAATCTGGCAGAAAATTGTTGTACTGTCTCCCCTGGAAATCTTTTCAGCTGGTTATACTCTTCTATAATCAAGAAAGGGTTTTGTCTGATCACCCACCTGTCGAGGAAAACTTTGACGAACTATTGTGAATCTGAGATGCTCACATCAGGCAGGGTTTTGAACCAACTCTTGACATTGCCTTGCAAAGAAAGCGCAAAACGCCTAATACTAACATCCTCTTCATCAACTTCAAAAAGATCAAAAAAGGACTCAAAATTCAATACATGTCTCTCAGCAGTGATGTTGTCACATTCAGCATCAAATCTTGGTAGATATAGGAGGTAAAATCAAAGGCTTGTATCGATCTGAAATTTTACAAGGTGTGGGAGTATATACAAAAGCTACAGAATCAGTCTTACTCTCTTGAGGTTCATCAGTTTGAAGACGGTCATCACAAGATTCAGAAGAAGGGTCTTGATCAAGATCAAAGGCATGCGAACTTTTGGTATTCACAATATTGAAAGGGAAGGAAACAACTCTAGGCCGATGATCTTTCCTTAAATACAATATACTTTGCAAAGCCTTCTTGACATTCTCAAGAAAAGAGAAGAAATAATTTATAACAAAGAACATAATGTCTTGGATGAAATTCCAACTTGAATACTGGATCTTTCCATATTGTCCTTTCATGTTTTTGTTGGTCGAGTTCATCCTCCAGTGGAGTCCTTGGATCTGATGTCGAAACTTATTTGGAGTTTCCAGGTGAATGATTTAAGCCCTGATCTGTCTGATCATTGTTCACCATCAACAATGAGATCTGAACTTGATTACATTTTTCTGAGGAAACCAGATGTTCAGTTCATAAACTAAACCAAAATTGATTGAAGCAACGTTCATCTATTATGCACTTGTAGAGCAAGTGTAGTTCGAAGGATACCTAGCTAACTTCAGGATCTGTCTGTAGTTTATAAAGCGAACAACAATAACAAATAAATGGACTTTTCTTCCGTAGTGGAGTCACCCATATGTTATTGCCTAAGTCTACCTCAGGCTGAGAAAGGCAGGTCTAGGGTAACATCAAACCATGCTTAACCTGGTAGCTAGCCCTACCAGGTCGGCAGAAGGCTTCCTCCTTGTCAATCTTAGGAAAATTTAGCAAATGAGGCTCAGGATGACTGATGTAAGGACTAGCTTTAGGCTAGGTATATGCTTAGAGGAGTTTGATTGAGTTTTATGGTTGATTGCTGGATCGAATGTGAAAGGCAGTTTTGGGTCCAAGGAATGAACTCAGTCTTGCAGAGGTTTCTGTGGGGCGAGGTAGGTAAATGCTTTAGTACTTCAGATTAGGTGTAATAATGAGTCCCAATATTGGTGAGGAGTTGGAGAGGGCGTGAATGCATCATGAGTCCTCTTCAAACAGTAGAAAAAATGTAAAACTAATGAAACCCTAAGGTAGAGCACTGCAACATCAATGATTTCCACCTTTATACTTGATTCAATTAGTTAAGCAGAAAAGAGAGAGATAATGACACACATAAACATATGATAACTTGAATCATAGAAGGAAAAACAATACTATGTCACCTTGCCACAAGAATCCCACAAAATGCTGCAAACCCTGGTCTATTTCCTTGCCAAACTGCAGAGATGATGTACAGTAGTGTTCAAAGCATTCACGAGAGTCCAACCTTTACAAATGACTAAAAAAGCACATTATATAAACCTCCAAATCACCTGTGCTATCCATCAGGAGTAAAATCCATGAGAAGAGGGGTGGTTTCAACTATATCTAAACTAGGAACACAAAAATAGGCAGTGGAACAACGTACCTCTTAAACCTAGGAAACTGATTCATCCATCCTCCAACCACCTACAACTAATGTATCTACCTTATCAAGTCAACTTTTATCATTTTTACATCATATTAAATCAATTTACATCATGTCACATCACGAATTTGACCATAAGAGAGAAAACATCAAACTAGAAGAAAACTAGGTGAAAAACAAAGTTTTTGAGAAAAATTGGCACTTTTTCATCCTGTGCGTAGCGCCACTTTTTCTATGCATAGCACTTTTTCCAAGCTGATTTTGGAAGGCTTCCTGAGGTGAAAATAAGGTGCAGGATAGATTTTTGGAAATCCCTATGGGTATAATTTCTAGAACAACTTGAATTTTTTGACTTGGAGTCCATTTTCCCCTCCAAAATTGCGATTTCCGAAGACTACTTCTTATGTGGCCAAAAAGTGGTAGAGAGGGAATTTTTTAAGTGTTTTTGGCCCTTTAGGTGACCAAAAACTTGTGAAAATTTCCTATTAGTTTTTTAGCATGCATAAATTTTCATAAGGAATCCAAAAATTCCAATTTTTCTTCAAATGGAGGTCCCCATCAAAAGCGAGCGCCAGGTGGCGCTACAAACTTGTTGGAAAAGCCTGTGTTAAAATTTTCTATGCATAGCACCATTTTCAGATCATGTTTTTAAGGCCTTCGCTATGTCCAAATTGGGTACACAATAGCTAGTTGGAAAGCTTATTGAGTCTACTTTTCAACACAACTTGAATTTTTCAATTTGGAGCTCATTTCCCCTATCAGAAGTGAAATCTCCCAAGACTGTTCAAAATGTGTAAAATGAGGCTGTCTAAAGGCAGAGTGCTGTTGCAGTCAACTTTTGAAGGTCTTCCTTATGTTAGTGTTAGTATTTTCATTCCTCCATTAGTGATCAAAATTTATCTACCTTTAGGAAGCCTCCTTTTGCACATTTTGACCAGTCTTGGGAGATTTGATCACTGATGGAGGGAGATTTTTACCAGTCTTGGGAGTTCATTTACCCTGTCAAAAGTCAAATCTCCCAAGACTAGTCAAAATGTGCAAAATGAGGCTGCCTAAAGGTAGAGTGCTATTGCAGTCAAGCTTTGAAGGTATTCCTTATTTTATTTTCGGTGTCTTCATCCCTCCATCAGTGATCAAAAGTGCTCTGCCTTTAGGTAGCTTCATTTTGCACATTTTGACTAGTCTTGGGAGATTTGACTTTTGACAGGGAAAATTAACTCCAAATTGAAAAATTCAAGTTATGGTGGAAATTAGGTTCAATAAGATTTCCAATGAACTATTGTGCACCCAATTTGGACACTGGGAAGGCCTCCAAAACATGATCTGAAAAAAGTGCTACGCACAGAATCAATGGCGCTACGCATAGAAAATTTTAACACGGGCTTTTCCAACAGGTGCGTAGCACCACCTGGCGCTCGCTTTTGATGGGGGCCTCCATTTGGAGAAAACTTGGCATTTTTGGATTCCTTATGAAAAGTTATGCATGCTTAGAAACTACTAGGAAATTTTGACAAGTTTTGGGTCACCTAAAGGGCCAAAAACACCTCAAAAATGCCCTCCATGCCACTTTTTGGCCACACAGGAAGTAGTCTTGGGAGATTGCAATTTTGAAGGGGAAAATGGACTCAAAATCGACAAATTCAAGCTCTTCTAGAAAGTAAAATGATAGGGCTTTCCAATGAGATATCCTACACCTGATTTGGACCTTGGGAGGCCTTCCAAAATGAGCTTGGAAAAAGTGGCACTATGCACAGGTTGGAAAAGTGCCAATTTTGCTGAAAAGCATTGCTTTTCACCTAGTTTTCTTCTAGATTGAGTTTTTCTCTCTTATGGTCAAATTCATCATGTGAAATGATGTAAATTGATGTTATATGATGTAAAAATGATAAAAATTGACTTGATAAGGTAGGTACATCAGTTTTAGGTGGTTGGAGGATGAATGAATTAGTTTCCTAGGTTTAAGAGGCAAGCTATTCCACCGCCTATTTTTGTGTTCCTAGTTTAGATATGGTTGAAACCAGCCCTCTTCTCATGGATTCGACCCCTAATGGATATCACAGGTAGTTTGGAAGTCTATATCATGTGTTTTTTCGGTCATTTGTAAAGGTTGGACTCTTGTGAATGCTTTGAACACTATTGTACATCATCTCTGCAGTTTGGCAAGGAAATAGACCAGGGTTTGTAGCATTTTGTGGGATTCTTGTACCAAGGTGACTTAGTATTATTTTTCCTTCTATGATTCAAGTTATCATATGTTTATGTGTGCCATTATCTCTCTCTTTTCTTCTTAACTAAATGAATCAAGTATAAAGGTCGAAATCATTGATGTTGCAGTGCTCTACCTTAGGGTTTAATTAGTTTTACATGTTTTCTACTGTTTGAAGAGGACTCATGACACATTCATGCCCTCTCCAACTCCTCACCAGTCTCAAGACTCATCATTACACCTAATCTGAAGTACTAAAGCATTTTCCTACCTCGCCCCATAGAAACCTCTGCAAGACTGTGTTCATTCCCTAGACCCAAAACTGACTTTCACATTTGATCCAACAATCAACCATAAAACTCAATCAAACTCCTTTGAGCATATACCTAGCCTAAAATTATTCTTTACATCAATCATCTCAAGCCTCATTTGCTAAATTTTCATGAGATTAACTAGGAGAGAGCCCTCTCCCAAGCTAGTAGCGCTAGCTACCAGGTTAAGCATAGTTTGATGTTACCCTAAACCTGCCTTTCTTAGCCTGATGTAGACTTAGGCAATAACATGTTCGATAAGCACACAATAATGCAGGTATGTGTAGGTCCCAATCACTTCGCTGAGCATTGTAAACCTTGGTCAACACATTTTCAAGAACTTCGTTAAATGGATCTACTGTCCCATTAGCTTGTGGGTGATAAGGTGTGCTCTTTTGGTGATATACCTGGAATTCCTCTGTGAGTGCGTTGATCATCTCATTCAAGAAGTGCGTACCATGATTACTCATCAAGATCCTTGTACATCCAAATCGCGTTAGTACATGCTCAAATGGGAACTTCACAGACATCGTGCCTGTGCAATCCTTCACCGGCTGCGCTTATACCCAATGAGTCAAGCACTCCATCGTAGTGATAATGTACCTTGCCCCTATCTTCCCTTGTGGCTGAATGGGTCCTAGAAAATCTATTTCCCACTTCTTGAAGGGTTGCAACATCATTTTCGGATTCAAATGCATTTCATCCCTCCATGATAGCTTGCCTGTTCTTTGACATACGTCACACGCCTTGCAATATGATTTTAAATCCTAATGAAGGGTTGGCCACCACAACTGGGCTCATAGAGTATTCTGCGTTGTTGCTCTCCCTGCATAATTTCCTCCCACGACACCCCAATGAGCATTTGTGAGGATGCTACTTTGTTTGAACTCAGGTACATACCATAGCAATATCTCATCAATCCCCATCTTGTATAGGTTCCCAGCAATGATAGAGAAATCTGTCGTGTGCACCACTAATTCCTTCCTTACTGGAAAGAGTATCCTTCTGGTGCAGCTCCTGTTGTTAGGAAGTGTATTATATCCTCTAAAGGACCATCAAGGACAAGAATTGTAAATAGTTGCATGTCAGGCAATCCTTCTTCCATGTTAGTAGGTTCCTCCCCTGTTTCGATGCATGACAGATGGTCCAGTCTTGTGTTCAATCTTCCAAGCTTCACAACAAATTCAAAATCATATTCTTGGAATAATAAGAGCCATCTGCAGATTCACCCACCTAAAATAGGCTTATTGATCATGTACTTTACCATGGAGTGATCCATATACATCTTAAAATGGCCTCCTAGCAAGTAGTGCCGGTACTTCTAGAGCACATACACCATAGTTAGCCCCTCACGTTTAGTGGTAGAATAATTCTTTTCTGCTTTAGATAATCTATGGCTTGTGAACGTGATAGGATGGTCCAAGCCTCCTTCGCCAGCCTGTGTCAATACTTTCCCCAGCGCTATTCATGACATGTTGACATGTACATGAAACTCTTTCTTCCAGTCTGGGAAGACTAAAGTCAGCGTGGTAACCATCTTTTCTTCTAATATATCCAATATTTTCTTACAGTCATCATTCTAGCAGAACCTGACATCCTTCTTCAACAATTTTTCCATTGGCATGGTGATTTGGGCATATATTTTGATAAACTTTCTATAATATCCTGTATTTCCCACAGTAGACCGCAGCTATTACATCGTCTTCGGTGCTTCCAAGTTCAGTATCACCGCAATCTTCACAATTTCTACCATCAGTCCTTGTCTAAAAAGCACATGACCCAATAGGTTCAGAAAAGGAATGTAAAACAAACATTTCTTGAGATTGAGCGTGATCTTGAATCTTTGACAAGTATCCAGCATCAGGCACAAGATTTTTACATGGCACTTAACTAGCCCAAATATAATCCAATCATGTTTATATACCTCGAGGAATTTATGAATAAATTCCTTGAATGCTGCAACAACCACGCTCGAAAATATTGTAGGTGCATATTTAGTCTAAATGGCATTATAATGTATTGAAAACAACCCCACTCAGCCATTAAGGCGGCCTTGCTCCTATCCTCCGGCTTGATTTTGATTTTATGGTACCCATAGAACCCATCAGTAAAGGAATATGCTTCCTGGCTGCCTACATTGTCCAACACTTCATCCGTGGATGGAGTCGGGAAAGGATCATGCACATAGGTGTCATTCAGTTTTTTGGGATCCATGCATATCCTTATCTCATCCTCCTGCTTCTTCTCTTGCACCTCCATTGGGCTTACCCAATCAAATTCTTTCATAGGCTCAATTATGCCTACCATTAATATCTTGTCTAGCTCTAAGCAGACCTTGTCCTTGTATTTCAGATTGAGACCATAAGGCCTCTGCTTAGCTGGATTTGTGTCAGGCTTTAATGTGATGTTAATCACTCCTAGGTCCCCGATTATTCCTTTCAGATCTGTAACATTGGTAGGGAATAAGTCCTGGTATTCACGGAGCAATTCAACAACCTTATCCACCATCTCATCATCCCAGTAGTCTCCAATCTTCGTGAATTTGGATTCTGCCTCCATACCAATGTTCGCTTGTTTTGTTTTCACCGGCACAATTATATTAGGGTTCTCAAAATGCGGTCCTTGAACCTCACAGTGGCCTTCTGTTTCTGGAATGTTAATCTTCCGCGGGTCCTCATCCTCTGGTTCAAAAGTTACATTATAACATTTGAGCACGCGACTCAGCTGAGTAGCCATTCAGGGTTAATCAGGTCTAAATGATCATGTGGTATCCTAAAGATAGCAACTTTGATCTCTTGCAGCACTTCATCAATACTATCAAACTTGTCCTCAAAACTAAATGTAATCATCGCATAGGATATCCCATGGCGGAGCTCTATTTTTATATACCAATTAATTGGGATAACATCTAGGGTATGACAGAATAGGTGCACCCACTCAGGTTGGGGCTTTTCTCCATAAACCTGCATCCATTTGGCCAAATGCGGATGTGAATCATTTTTCCCATCGTACTTGTTATTTAGTTGCATCTTAGGCTTCCCAGATCTTGTTCTCATCATCCTCCTACATTCGCACCAATCATCAAAGCTTCCCTTGTGCGTACCCCATGATCTTGCGGGCGTAGTGCGTAGGGCCCTGTACAAGGCCTGGAGGCACTGATTTTCTGGTACCTCCCTTTCAAATGCATCCAAAAGGATATCTACCTCATTCAGAACATCATAAATAGGCAGATTTCTTACCTCTGATGACACACAACGCAGTGACCAGGTCATCTTGTTGTAATTCAGTGTAGTTACTTCATGTAACCGATTCTGCCAACATTCTATTTCTTCATCGGAGTCTAAAATGCAGGAACTCTCATGATCCCATGTAATCTGACCCATCCACGGTGGGATTCACCCAATCTTGGTCTCACACTGTTATCTTATAGATACATTCCAACTCCTCATCACTCTCATAATCACAGGAAGGTTCAGTATAGCACGATCCTTCAGCAGGATCGAGGGGTACTATTATGCACAACGATTTATTCTCAAAGATAATTTTTCGCTTCTTCATATCAATTACCCCATTCATATCAGTAACCCAGTAAATTCCCAGGAGCGCAGGGTAGGGATTGTTGTCATCCACTATCTCTATTACTTCAAATTCAGCCACGTGCTCGCTCCCTCAATATCCATGGTCAACCCCTATAACAGCCCCATGGGGATGATTTTCTGCTAATTCTCCATCCTTAGCTAAATCAGAGACCTTTGCAGCGTAGGTCTCCCCATTTTCTCCCAAGTCTGCTTTGGTAAGACATTCGCATCTGACCCTAGATCCAAAATGACCTGATCCATTTCATACTCTCCTATCTGTATGGTTAGTCTCATCTCCCATCCCGTCCTTTTTTATGCTGCCAATATTTCATACAACACGTGGCTCACCTTGCAAGGTTTCAGTGTATCTATTGATGATTTCTTGTAACCCTTTCACAACCTTACTCTCACGCAGTAACTTCATAAAGGTTTCCAGGAAAGTTGTGATCATAGAGGGGTCCATCTCCGGCTTAGGATTATCCTTGCTTCCTGAGGTGGAGGCTTCAGCGAAGCTCTTCTTAGCTTCCATGAAGGCTTCATCAGCACAATCCAAATCAAACTTAGCCTCTTTTATCAGGGCTTTGCGAACCCATGTAATTTCTTCTGGAAGTTTCCCCTTGTCATCTCCTATCACGATTCCACTCCTTAGCACTATATTCACATTTGGATATTCCTCGCACGGCTCAGACCTCATCATCTGCAGGTTCTCAGTTGGCAAAGGTGGTAGCACCCCTTTGTGACGTATCTTAGCTATGAGCATAGGATAGTATTATGTTTCATTATCAAACAAAATGTAATACGTGCACGACAGATGCGCTAGATTAGTGCAATTGTGGGCATAAATTCCTGGTTCGCAATTGTAGCAAATCAATTTTCTCTGACCTCTACTAGGTTCTCCTCTGCCTCGACCTTATCCGTGCCCCTAAAATCCTATCTGTGCCATTCCTGCATTCTGTTCAAGGGGCCGCGTTTCAGCCTGAACCCTATAGGCAAGAGTTCTATCCATCATCAATTCATATCTCTTGAAAGTATGCTCTTCATGTCCTATCAACCTACAAAAGTTGCAGAGCAGTTGTTGCAGTGCTTGTACATACTTCTGTAGCAAGTGACAGTTATGAGTGGCATATTTTTCGGATACCTGACATATAGTGCACCATAATGCAGGCCCCGCGCTAGGTCATGCTTGAGCTTCTAGCCTTAATGGCATCGGTCCTGCTCCTGCAATGTAATTTGCAAGGATCGAGCAATGGTCTTTGTCATGACCCTGACTCTTGCATTTCAAGCACCATACCTCCTCACGTACCTCTGGTCAAACTGCCTAGTCGTGGTTCAAAATTTACATCTCAAGGCATAGATTCTTTAGCTGTGCATGGATCTGTTGAACTCCTATATTAGGATCTTGCATCAGAGTCTCATGTAGTCTCATGGCAATATCCAAGGCTTCTGCTTGAGTTTTTATCTTTTACTGCGACAGCGCACTCCTTAAGTGTGGTATTAGTGAAGCTAAAAACCACTTGTGCTGTTGTCCATCTGTCAAATTCATGTTGGCTTCATGGATTGTACATTTCAGCCTCTAATCTAGTTCCCAAGGCATCTCACATGGTTTCATTGTGATTTCTTTGAATCCCACAATTAACCGAGCCTAAGATTTAAGCCTACTAAATTTCCTATTTAGTGTTGCCTGGATGTCTGCTACTCCAACATTTTGGTTATCATTAGAGTACTTAATATACCAAGCTAGCGCACGATCTTGCAAAGCACAAACTAGTGTCACCTTCTTTATATGATCATTTGTAATACCTTAAGATTACCATACAACCCTCACAACGAACCAAAATTGGTCACAATCCTCATTTCTCGAGCCTTTGAACAAAGGCAACTTCAATGTATTTTCCATACTAAACCGCAATGGAGGTGGAGCTGGTATGGGTGACATTGGAGGCGATGGTGGTGAAGTTGTAGGTGGTGTGGGTGAAGGTGGTATTCATGTAAATCCTTGCCTTATTAACTAAATAGCACTTCGCTATTAGTTCTTCATCTCTTTGTGGAGGTGAAATAAAGGGGCTATACTCTAGACCATTTTTTCCTTCATTCCTATAAGTTTTTCCACTTCGCATAGTCCTGAACATCAAGGTAGTTGCATAACCCATTTTTCAGACAACAAAATTTTAATCCAAGTATTCCAATATTTTACTTACTTACCTCGTGATCCTTTGCGAAAGCACTACTCCACCTCGCTATAGCCAACTGAGGTGTCGACTGTGAATTATGTCACAAATTCTCCTATGACACGATCAAGCCAATGATTGACAGTCTGATCGATCTTATGCTCTGATGCTTCCAACCTTCACACTAGATATGGGGTGCACACAATAGGACCATCAAGTTTCCACCTTCCTTGGTTATCTGCTAGCTGTGCGATCCACTCATATAGGTCAAAAGGGAAAGAGCAGAAAAAGATCTCGTGGATCTCTTTATATAGGTATCAGACCAACCACTATTCCTTTGTCAGTGGCGGGTTTTTGTTCTTGTGTGCCATGAATTTGTGGATATTTCTATCCAACCAGTCTACAATATCCTTCTTAGTTGGATTGCAGTGATACAACATCACACATCTCTTATGTAGATTCCAGTCTCGACAACGAAACCATTTGTTGGCTTGAAGAGGCTTGACCTAGGTTCAACATTAATTAGCCAAACAAATCCATACACTACTGGCCCTTTCGGCATCACCTAGTAAAGAAAGGACCAAAGTCTCACCCGAAGTAGTATGGGGGGATGCTGGAACCAAGTTTCCACACCCTGAGATGGTTATGATGTCATTTGATCTCTTCTATCCCTACCTTCGCGCAGGTGATCTCACTCTAGGGCTTGTAAGATAAACCCTTTATTTTGGCTCTCAATACTTTCGTTAAGGTATATGATCGACCTTCGCACAACCCTAACCTAGGGCCTAGGTAGTTTCACAATATTATGGTACCACACTGTTTAGATTCCTCAATTATGTTAAGTAATTTGTAAATTTTTATGAATACTTAAATTTATCACCACGTAATCAGATATTCGTAATTGTTTTTAATTATTCAATGCAACTGGATTCATTCACACATCATAGAATCATAATAAAGGAAGTTCATACACAAAATATCCAAACCCATCAGTAGAAAAAATACAAATAAATTACAGAATAACTCCCTTTATTAATATCTTCCAAGTGTTACAGACTCTATTCACCCTGCGCACACATCTACAGGGGTCCGTGCATTTAGCTGCAGACTTCTACCCTAGGCCTATGCACACTCAGCTGCACCTACGCTACAACCCAAGACTTAGACTTCTTCCTCTAAAGCTATGACTATCTTACTTCTTTCATCCCACTAACTACTTAGAGCTTAGCTCTTTTTATACAATCCCATGATCCGCATACCATGGGTAGATCTCTTACAGCTGACTTTACTTTACAAAACTAAGGGTGGACTACCCTTTATGACACATAATACCTTCGCGCCCTGCAACCACAAAATGCAAAGCCTTTACAATAATATTACAAAAACGTGACTTAAACATGGGCTTTTAGCACCCAAAACTGCCCTTGGGGAATCCCGCTCCCAACAATATGCCCACATAGATGCGAACACACTCACCTGTAAAAAGGTGAAAAAATCACAGTGTCATGTAAGGTGTAGTATGGATTTAAAACTATATAGAATGAGATTATAATTACCGATTTGTTGCACCCAATCCATATGTTTACCACATCCTCTTCAGTATATGGGTCATGACCAGATGCACCCTATTTCTCTCTGACTTGATCAAGAACCCAACCATTAGGGCATGCAATTGGCATATTTTCTTTTAAATGACGAGGATAAGACAAACTTCTGCCACTCAACCATTTGAATTATTTCCTATCACTGTCCCATTTCCTCTTATTACGTTCGTAAAAGGAAATGCATGGTTATGTCACTTCCATATTGTAAATAATGAATTTGTTGATGGCTTCAATTTTTGAATTTTCTAATGAAATCAAACCAACACATACATATAGCATCTATGAGATCAAAATATGCATTAATATGAAGTTCAGTGTGAATACTTACTACGTAGTAATTTTACAAATGATAATCTTGCACTTACTCTTTATGATGTGTCTCTTTCCATGCATTTTGAGAAGATCCCCTTCTCTTGTATCTTCATCCTTTCATCATCTCAAACTTCCACACTTGGTGTGCTTTTGATTTGATTAATGTACTTACCAGCATAATAGAAAGATTCAGGTGATATATAGCCCTCTACCGTAGACCCCTCGGGTTTTCCCTTGTGTCAAACAAAACTTCTACATTTACCTCTCTAAGAAGAACATCCATTGACTAGAAACCACCACAACTAATTCAACCTCATCTACTAGGTGAATTATAAAATGAACGTACATGCCCATGAAACTCATCGGAAGTTCCTTCTAAAACATACAAAAAATATTGACTATCTCTTGACACCATCGTGGAATAGTAGCAATATGAATCTCCTTTCATGTGATCTAATGTACAAATGCATAAAATTTAGATATAGCACATTGTAGCTCTTGGCGGAGGTCATGCTTCACACACCCAGGCACGAGCATAGGATAATAACACTGCACATTAAATAGTACATTATACAAAAAATAATTATAAAATATCCCATAACATAAAATTTAAAAAAGAATAATAAAATCATGTTTTTGACATATGTACTCTTAGTAGGTTCAAATGGTCTTCGAGAGTGGAGTAGTGCCATAGTGATGACCAATATAAAGAAGGCACCCTGAAGCTCCTTAGAAATTTCTTTCCCAAATAAAGATCATCTTTCCTTAAAATCCATTGGACATCACCATATTTTAAAGACTAAGAGGGACCAACCACTCCTCTAGCTTCTTATCTCGGCCAATGTTTCTTTTTTGTTTTTGAAGAAATAAGATCCCTCCTAATAGCCCACGTGTCACTTTATTTTGATGATAGATTCCTTCGTAAATAAGATGAAACATTTTTAAATATATGCATGAGATCTATTAAGTAGGAAATCTTAAGATGCTCCCAATCTGGGAGCTCATAAAAGATAGATTTCCTTTTCACCCCAATAGGAAATTCCTCAACATAGGTGTCAAATAATTATATATCATCAAAAATAGGCTCCCCATTTGAGTCAAGCATTTATGAAAACTCCTTCTCCTTCTCTCTCCCATATTTTCTAAGCCATTTAGATGGTGTCATTACTGTAGGAATTTGGGTTCTCTATGGTTTACCATTGAAAGAGGATGTTTCTCTTCTGTAAGGGTGTTCTTCTAGGAGGAATACACTGAAGCAGACATACAGTGGATTTTTTAGGTGGTTAGACCACCTAAACGTTAGAGAAGGTCTACACCATTTACATCCATGATATCATTTTATTACAAGACCTATTAAATTACTAATTACGAGACTGAACATTAGTGATAATGAAGATCAGAACAATTGAACGAATTAAATTAATATGTGAGAAAATATTGTTATGTATATAAAAATCAATAAAAATGTAACTAGCCAGAGAAATATCCTAAGCCTACATAATGATGTATGGTGTATGAACATATGACGTTCAACGTAAAAAAATTCTCTGTTGTGTTGGGTGTTGATACATCATACACATGTATCCCTTCTCGTAATTCCTTCAATTCATCTACCAATGGTTGTAAGTAGACATCCATATTCTTCACTTTTCTTTTATGAGGTATTATGAGAGCCAACATAAGATGTTCATTTTTCATGGAAAACATTGGGGGGATATTGTTATTGATGACTACAATAGGACAAACATAGTAGTTGGTGTTTTTGAGGGAATATAGGTGGATGACATCCATGGTTATGCTAAGTGATAGACTTTTTAGTTCATCCTTCAATTTTTTAGGCCATGTGTCCTCTATATTCTTCATGTCTATTGAATCTGTTGGGATTCACATAATTCACAATTCACTTATATGTGAGGCATGCCATCCTTGCAACATAGATAATTGTTTATAATGAAAAAGTCTTTGAATCCTTAAGATTATAGGCATGTGCTTCAATACCTTATGAGGAGGACCATGTGATTTATGCAATTTTTTTAAATTATGGTATGTGTCCTGCCCACGTTTCAGACATATCTCTTTGTCTGTATTCTCCTCTATATAGAATATAATCATTCAAACATGCATGATATGATATGTACTCAACACCCAACATTTTCACCAACTTCTTTGCCTCTTTTCATCTAACTGGAAATAACTTATCACTTGGAAGAACCTTATCTCTCAATAACCTACATTTGTTGCACAATATAATTATATAATGTCAATATTTGATGTTCGTAGAATCAATCATTTTTAATGTGGATTTTGTGACAAGAGTTCTCAAGTATAATGGATTTAATTGATCACACAAGTGAATTACCTAAATATTGACAAGAAATATGCATTCCACATGCGGAAGGTTTCTTTCAAGTTGTACAACAACATCGTTGTCCCCAACTAAGTAGACTTTGACTTGCGGCCAGGTCCAAAGGGAGGCGTGGTAGAAGTGACTTTCAGGCTTTCGAATAAGGAATGATTGATATGAAAATCATCCCCTAGCTAATTATTCTTGAGTGCATGTAACAAAATTTCCTCCACGGTTATCATATCTTGTAAGTAATCATTAATTTCAACCTCCATCCTTTTTCCTCCATTTCAAACTTGTGATGTTGAAGTGCTAATGTTGTAGTCACTCCTAATTGGTGAATGAAGACGTAGTGGTAATTGAATATGTAGTTGATACAACCATTATTTGTATGTTTCCTCTCTGAGTCATTCTCTTAATGCAACAATCTCACAAGTTAACGTTATAGTGGGGTGCACCAGAAGATGGTAAGTGGGTTGTTCATCATCACTCGAATATTAATTTCAAAAAACATTGAATGCCATTATTATAATATCAATGATATTAGTAAGCATGTCAATGCAGTTGGTTTTTAAAATTACATTATACCAAAAAATTATTACCATCATTAATTCAGGATTGTGGTTGGGAGATCCCATGTTACAATTGGTAGGGTGAAGAGGTTATTCATTTTCATCTACCAACTACATGCGATATGCTACTCCTAATAGTAGCTTCCAACTTTTTTGAAATGGAGGAATATTTCCGGCATGTAGACTTGATTATGAATTAGGATCCTACAAATTTGGATTCAATTTATTAAAATTGACATGGATTAAAAAAATAAATTCAATTAGATAATTGAAATATAAATAAAATCTTAACTTACTCAAGATGGAAAGAGATAACTTTGTGAAGGACTTTGATCAAGAAATTGGGACCAAAAAGAATTTGAAGAATTGGCCATTTGATATTATTGAGATGTTGTCCCTGTACTTGAGAAAAATTAGAAATAAAATTTTGTGTGCATATCTAAAATTAATCTCCAAAACCATATAACCAAAATCTAAATTTATATATAGTTTTCAAAACATTTTTCAATAATACGGTGACTTTAACTAAAAAATGTATACTATATGCTACTTTAATTCATGTGGATGTATCCTAAACAATAATTTGATATTAATATGCCATTTTCTATGAAAATAAAATTTAGGATAATTTATAAACCAGACTAGTGTGCTTATTAAAACAAATCACACTGACGCATTTAAATAATACTAACACTAGTGCATTTGAATAATACCCACACTAAATTTTGGCAAATAAAAAAAACATGTTATCATATCGGTGCTCTTTTACAAAAACACACTGATGTGTTTAATAAAAATAGAACCGATACACCCCAGTTTCCGAACATTCAAGAAAAAAATGAATTCAACCATTTCGGTGCTCCTATAACAATTGCCACACCGTGCTTTTAAATACAAAACACACAATTGTGTAAAAAAAATTCATCACAACATTTTTGGATTTGAAAAAAAAAAAGCATTATATCATGTCAATGCATTCAAAATATTTGGTGCCCTAATAACATTGGTGTGCTTTTCTTATAAACACATTGGTGCGCTTAACTATCCAACATACCGATGTTTGGATAAATGGAAAAAATAAGTGACATTTATTTTATATTTTTTTTTTAAATTAGAAAACAAGCGGCAATTTATTTTTCAAAATCTAATTTCATAAATTCTTTTAAATAGTAAAAGTTATTCACTATTTTATTATTTTTCCCAAAATTTGAAGGGAGTGATTTGCAAGAGAGACATACCAAGAGCATTACCCAACAGTAGGATAATTTGGAGTAACATAACTATTCAAATGTATGGTGAATCACCCAAAACCTTGCATAGTAAAAAAATTAAATTTATTGTTTATTTTAATAATAAAAAAATTTACAATTTACGTTAAAGTTTAATTAAAAGAGAGATAATTTACAATAGAGACATAATGGGAGCACTCTGGAGAATATTATTTTTTTGGAATAGTAGAAATATGAGAATTTAAAAGGTATGGTGATTCACTCAAAACCCACCCTAGATAGCAAAATTTTTAAATTTTATTGTTCATTTTTTTTACAAGTTTTGTTACATTTATTCACAATTTAGAAATAAAATTAAAATCATTGTATAATTAAAAAAATTACAATCTTTGTTCCTATTAAAAATTAATTAAACTTCAAAAAAATATAATAATCTTCAATACTTACCTTAAACCCTTAGTTCTTCTTGCAAAATTTCTCCTTAGGGTTTAACTTCCTCTACCACTTCATAATTAGTAATTTCCATTTTAGGTATTTAAGATTTAATGGGTTTTTACACTTACTATATATAGGTTGTTTGACATTTAAAGTAAGGGAATCAATTATCAAATTTGATACAAACAATGTGAGCCCTGTCCATTTTTTTAGAAAACATATATATGTTCCGCAGTGCATCTTGTATAATGTAACACACTAGTGCATTCTTTGTAATACAATGAAATGATACATTATAACACTGTCGATTACATCCAGGTTGTTCATCATTCCTTCCGATTTAATATAACACACTAATGCACCTCTTCCAAATAGAAATTTTAAAACATTACGGTGTGTTTAACCTTACAAATCACACCGTCATAATTTAAATTTCTTTTAAAAAAATATTTTTCCTTAACATTGCTAAACAATTAAACAATTGATGTGTTTTATGGAATAAACACACCAATGCATTTTCTTAGATAAACACATCGATTACTAGAGAACTTTTTCCATGAAAATGATTTGATTTATTTGTAAAATATATTTAATGGCTTTTGTATTAGATGGTAAAAAATTTATATTGATAAAAAAATGTTTGAGAAGGTGTCAAGTAACGAAAATATTCATCGACACAATGATAGCACATCAAAAAAAGTAGAGGAGGAAAGTTCTTTGTAAATTATTTACAAAATTAGCATGTTTGAACTATATGTAAGTTGAACTTATATGTATGGGTTTGTGTGTGTCATGTAGTGCCACAAAATGAAGAAGTTCGATAAGATTATTTCGAATCGAAGTGCAGAAGAGGATAAAAGTTTGATAGAAAAATTGCAAAAGATGATCCAGGTGAATGAAAAAATACTATTCAGAGTATAGTTCTGTCGAAGAGAGTGTGTGGAAGAGGTCGGGAGTAGGGTTTTGAATAGGGAGTGACAGGAGTGAGCTGGTAACTATGGAGGAGCACAGAGGGGGGAGCTCGACTCCCTCCTACAGTAACATGGTTTCAAACAGAAGCAAGGAGGTGCATCTGAACAATTTTCAAAAACCAATGAAGGCAGAGACAGAGACAACTGACACTCAAAAGCTGGAAAGCAACAAATCCCATGGAAAGGAAGGGATCCTTAAGGATGTTAGGAGGGAAATGATATCAGGAGACAACAGTTAGAGAACTGAGAACATATCTACAACAGGACATTGGAAGCCCAAGATAAACATTAAACCATGGGTGTTCTTGAATGATCCTTCACTACAGGTGCACAGAGATCACATGGTAACTTATGTGGTCATATGTAAGTTTATCGGTATATGGCCCATGGAGAAAGCGCTGTACGCATAGATAAGAAACAACTAGAAACCGAAGGGAGAAATAAATCTACATCTTGAGTCCAAGGCTTTTTTCATAGTGGTTTTCACTAACGTAGAGGACAAAGATAGAGTATTTGAAGGAGGACCCTATTTATATGCTACCACAGAGCTTTACATGCGACCTTAGGTGACGAACTTTTCCCTGGAGCGAGAAACATTCACATTGGTCTCGGTATGGATTAGATTATAATCCTTACCTTTAGATTATTGGTTGCCTAAATCCTTAAAAGCTATAGGCAACAAATTAGGTCATTTTATAAAGATATCAGAGGCGAATCTGCGAGGTAAATATACCTCGTTCGCTCGTATATGTGTAGAAATTAACTTATCAGGAGCACTCCCTGATGAAGTCATCCCCGAAGTATATGATGAAGAATGGGCACAGGCAGTTGACTATGAACACATCCCATTCAGATGCTGTAAATGTCATGAACATGGGCACCTCTTCAAAGATTTCCCACTCAACAAAAGGGAGGACAACCTGAAAACCAACACAGGAAAATACCATGAAGGTTTCACCAAAGTGGGAGGCAGAGGTAAAGGAGGGGGAAAAATACCAAAAGAAACCTAGAGATAAAAAGCTACCAAGTCATAATAGTTTCAAGATTTTAGAAGAAGAAAGGGAAAAGATTGCAATGAATGAGGAACCAGAGGACAATCATGTAGATAAGGAGAAAAAGTATAGCATGGAAATCATATAGGAAAACAATGAACAAAAGGAGGACCTACCAAAAACTATGAAACTTAGCAGGGACCATGAGATGACCCCAAGTAAGGATAGTAAGGAGGACCATGACCTACAGGAGATTATTGAGAGGGAGAATCTTGATCTAGAAAAGTTTCTAGAGCAAGGAACCAACAAAGGGATTGACTCTCTACCAGAAGAGGAGTTTGACAGAGTACAACAACTATTCCTCCGAGGGCCTCAAACAAAGGTTGTAGGAGTAAAAAAGAATCATGACAACCAAGAGAAATGAGGGTTTAAATCAATGGAAATAACACTAAGACACTCCACCAAAAACCCAGGCAAGAAAAGAAGAAGGAAGAGACAGAATGAATTGCTGACAGAGTGTGGGAAACTCATGATTAATTCATGTAAGATGAAATATATCACTATTTACTCTTTTACAAACCTGTCATTATGAAGCTTACAACCTGGAACATTAGAGGGCTAGGAAATAAAAGAAAACAAAGAAATCTCAGTAACAAAATAAGAGAAGAAAAACCAGATATGGTGTTTATACAGGAAACAAAATGCAATATAGACAAAATCATATAAATACATAGCAAATGGCTTATAGAATATGAGTACCTAGAATTCAAAGCAAATAATACTTTGGGAGGAATTCTCACTTTATGGAATCCTTAGAAATTTGGAATCCTAGATGCTGAGGCATCCAGAAACCACCTTTCAATGGTTATCCAACCTTTGGCGAACAAGGAATGTTACATGATCAAAAATGTCTACGGTCCTCAACATCCTAAAAGCAAACTTAGGCTCCTCACCTCACTGGAGGAGCTAAGAGAGAGACACCCAGTAATGCCCTAGATACTGGGAGGGGAATTCAACATGATCAAATCTCTCATTGAGGAAAAAGGAGGGACAAGAATACTTGGAAGAGACTCAATTGCCTTCCAGAACTTCCTAAACAGCATGAGAATAGTGGATATGGAAATAGTAAATGGTACCTTCACATGGAATAACAAGAGAGGAGGAGCTTCTCAAGTTGCCTCGAAACTAGACAGATTCATAATCTTGGAGGACCTTCGTCTCATTGGTCATATCATGATAGCTTTGATCATCCATTTTGGAGGCTCGGAGCACTCGCCCATTTAGCTAGAAGCTTCATTCATTGGCACTCTGAGGAATAGACCTTTCAGGTTTGAAAATGTCTGGCTCACTCACCCTGACTTCATCACTAATATTGGAAAATGGTGGGCGGATGACATGCGAACTCAAGGCATAAAAATGTTCCACCTGCAACAGAGACTCAAACACATCAAGCTAAGGCTTAAAGAATGGAACAAAATGAGTTTGGAAATATTTTTAAAGCCAAAAGAGAAGTGGAAAAAGAATTACAAGAAACTAACCAAATTCTCATCACAGAAGGCTTCACAGAGGAAAGGAAAATGGAAGAGGACTCTCTTCAATAAGAATGGGACAATAGATGCTAGCAGGAGGAAATCTTCTACAGACAGAAATCAAGAGTGCAATGGATAAAAGAAGGGGAAAGAAATACCAGGTTCTTTCACAAGTCTACCATGGAACGTAGGGAACATAATTGGATCACAAAACTCAAAGATCCTCAAGGGAAAGAGCTAAATACTCACAAGGAAACGGAATCTATTATGGTACAACACTTTCAAAGCATAGAAGAGGAGACCATTGTAGACAAATCTCAATTTATTACAAGCTTCACTCAGCATATTCGAAAACTAGTAACCAGGGAAGATAATTATAATCTCAATAGACCAGTTACAGAAGAATAGGTCAAAGAAGTAATCAAGCAGATGCACAATGGGAAGTCTACAGGCCCAAATGGTTTCAATGTAGACTTCTTCAAAACGTGCTAGGAAACAGTCAAACATGATATTCTTGATGTGGTGGAGGATTCAAGAAAATCAAGAACAGTTCTAAAAGCGCTTAATGTTTCCTTCATAGCCTTAATCCCTAAATAGGAAAAATCCATGACACCAGATAGATTTAGACCCATAGCTTTGTGCAATGTGGTGTATAAAATCATTTCCAAAGTTTTTTCTAATAGACTCAAACCCCTTCTCCCAATGCACATGTTAGAAGAGCAGACTGGATATGTGGAAGGTAGTTAAATTATCAATAATATCATTCAAGATCATGAAGTGGTTCATTCCCTCAAGAGTAATAAGCAAGTAGGTATGATAATACAGCTTCACATAGTGAAAGCTTATGATATGCTAAGCTGGTCATACATTAGGGAAGTTCTCAAAGTGTATGGCTTTGACCACAACTGGATAAGATGGGTGATGGCCCTAGTTGCCTCAGCCAGTTGTTCAATCCTTCTTAATGGCTCTCCATTCAGCTCCTTCAGTCCATTGATAGGTCTCAGGAAAGGTGATCCACTCTCCCCCTTCCTCTTCATTCTCATGATGGAAGGATTGGCACAGCAATCAATTCAGCCAAGGCGGAAGGTAGAATTCAGGGACTCAAACTTACTCAGAATGGGGACGCATTGACTCATCAACAATTTGTGGATGAAACTATGTTGCAGGCCACACCCATATTCAAGGAAGATAGAGACTTCAAACAAATCCTGCATGATTTTGTAATGGCAGCTGGCACAGAGGTAAGCCTCACAAAATCAAATGTTTTCTTTTTCAATACTAATATTTCTACTCAAAGAAATCTCCCCAGAATTTTCAACTTTCAAAGAGGTCATCTTCCCTCCAAATATCTGGGAATACCTCTCATTGACAAAACTCTGAGTAAAGAAGTTTGGGAGCCAGTAACTAATAAAATTAAGGACAAAGTCAGTAATTCAACAAGCAGATCTTTGAATTGAGTAGGCAGGCTAGTTCTTAGAAAGGCAGTCCTACAAATCATTCCAATCTTCATGATTTCATCTCTTCCTATCCCAATGGGAGTTTCACAACAAATCATGAATATCCAAAGAGATTTTCTTTGGGGTAAAGGAGAAGAGAAAAAGAAATGGGCTTTGATAGCTTGGGACAAGCTATGCAAACCCAAAACCCATGGTGGTTTGGGTCTCCATGACCCGGACACTCTAAGCAATGTTTTGGGAGAAAAAATTTGGTGGAGATAGCTAAAGGAAACAAGAAACCCCTAGGCTAGGCTGTGGAATCAGAAATATGCAATGGACTGGAAAGAAAGGGACCTCATTCGAATGATAGGACACCTGAGGGGTTCGCATATTTGGAAAAATGCTTGGGAGAAAAGTGCCTTAGTTCAAAAACATAGTTTTTGGGAGATCAGAAATGGGAACCTTTCCTGGTTTTGGGAGGATAATTGAAAGCAAGAACCTAACATGTGTAGAGAAGAACTAGACATTGTCAAAAATGATACCATCAATAAAGGACTAAAAAGGGTAAGTGACTTTTGGGATCAGACAATGGATAATGGTAAATGGAGAAGATGGAAGGTACTAGTTTACAGTGAAGAGACCCCTGTGAAGTACCAAGCTGAAGTTCTTGAAGCGATTCTATAAAAGAGAAAAATTTTGACTTCAACCTTGAATGACCAACTAAGATGGGGGAGGAACAATGAAGGCATCTTCAACCTTAAAGAAGCCAAAAGAATAGCCATCGGACTTAACTATCCAAGCCCTGATAAGATATGGAGGGACCTATGGCATAACCCACATTGGATGAAGATCAAACTGTTCATGTGGCTGGTACAGCATAAAAAGATTCTGACTTGGGAAAATCTTAGAAAGAGAGATTTTGCTGGTCCATCAAGATGCCAGTTATGTGGTCTATAGGAAGAAACTATGGATCACCTTCTCAAAATCTGCTCATTCACCTCCACCTTATGGAACTGGGTGGCAACAATCTTCAATCAAATGGATAGGAATGAAAATGACATCAATAAAGCTTTAAAGAATTGGAGGAAAGACTTCTCAGATAATGAAATAGTCCACATAGCTTCTAGGTTTTTTGATTTGGGATGTTTGGAAAGAACAAAATAACAAGATTTTAAAGGACAAATCTAGCTCAATCCAAAGCATCATGGCTTATATCTTAAAACAACTCAAAAAAATTGTTAATGCCCTTCTAAAGCAACCCCCTGAGAAACCCCCTTATCACCAGGATGCTCAAATTCTACGACTGTTGGGGCTCCTGCTTCTTGTCCCTCAGGGCATAAACAAGAACACAAGGCACATAGCAAAAGGAAAGGCTTTCTAGGAACCCTCTCCCCATGGCTTTTTGAAATTCAATATAGATGGAGCGTCAAAAGGAAACTTGGGGGATGCTGTTCACAGAGGAGTCATAAGAGATGAAGAGGGCAACATAAAAATCATCTTTCACAGCCATTTGGGGAATGCCACTAATAATATGGCGGAACTCATGGCCATTGAGAAATGCTTATAAATTCTGATTGAATACAATTTACATAACACAATTATAAAGGCTGACTCAGAATTAACAATTAATTCGGTCAAAACGATAGGCACTAGTACTGCCCCAGAAAACGGTTTGCACCACTAGAGACGTTTGCAGGTCTATCACCAAATTCAATCTCACCTAAGAATACTAAGAACACTTTGGTTTGTTCATGTGCGTAGAAATGCCAACAAAGTGGCAGACTAGTTGGCTAATGAAGGGGTGCTCTATACAAGAGACAACAATATTTCGTTGTGGGAGATGGTACTCGTAGGGAAACTGCGTGAGGACTGCCACACTTTGGCTCACACAGACAGGGAGCATTATTAGTGCATGAAGGAGAAGCAACCAATTGAAAATAACTCAGATGGATGATAAGGGTTCGAAAAACAGAGGACCAGAGAATTGACACATTTGGATCTCGCAGTGGGAGGGATGGAAGCGGGGGAAGAGCGGGAAGCTAAACCACATCACCAAGATTTTGGCTATGGTACAAGGTAGTTTGGCTATAGGTAAAGTGGTTTTTGGGTGTCCTCAAGACCCTATGTGGTTTAATAGAAAAGCTCTTGATGCCACTAACCGTTCAACACATGGCTCAAGGAGGAGAGGGACTACCGCCTTCATCGGGTAGGTATTCCTCGCTCTTCTTTCTAGCCCGTCATCCTTTACAGCTGTTAGATCTAGGATTAGCAGATCTACGGCTAAGGTTTTCTATGCAAGTTGATTGGACCGGGTTATCTTCCTTGCACATTTCTCCTCAGGGTTGGGATCGGGGATTTTCGGGCGAAACACTTGCTCGAGGGTTATCACCCTAGCAGACCCAAAATCTTTTCTCCGCGGCCTCTATTTCCTCTTCTGGTCCACTTAAATACTTATTGAGTTTTCTTGTTTTCGTTCATATTTAGATCCTCATTTGTTAGACAGGTCGAATGATTTAGGAGGTTGTTTTGTCTCGTGGGCCCTCGGCCAGGAGCTCGAGTAGTTGGCTCTTGGTTTCTTATATTTTATGTAACCTATTTTTTAGCTACAAGTGAATAGAAGGTCTGATTCTTGCTTCATAAAAAAAAAAGGAATGACAAAATACTATTCAACGAGTTTTATTTTTTTATTTTTTCATTAATAATATACTTAAGAATATTATATAACATGTTTCTAACAATCTATTAATTCATACATGTTTAATATTATATCGGGAGAAACAAAAAAAGAAAAAATCAATGCCGTTCTAAGAAAAGAAAATTTATAGAACATGTAAATGACAATGAATTGGTCCGTAGATCATCTGGAGTGGTGCTAGTGGTTAGTGAAAGGGGGTAAATTTTATAAAACTATGACAGATCTTGTGGAAAAAATGTATATATGTACTTTCCACTTATAATACAAAAAACAATCCAATGATTCTTGGAACCAAATTATATCTAAACTACAGGAGGCGTTTCCAGAGAAATGGTGAATGAGACATGTTAGAATTACAATCACAAAAACATACAGCCACAAAAAGAATCATTTAAAGGGTAATATTTCTAATTAATTTCTTTTCTAGAATTATATGTATATATTACTAAAAGCCATTCATTTATTAATAGCAATTTGTTTCTATATTTAGTTTTCATAAATCAATATAAAATAATTTATTACACTTTTCAGGAAGATTATGAAAATACCAAATGATCAATGACCTTATATGTGAAACATGCTAGTAGGAGTGTCCAAAAAAGTATACAAGGATATGGTCAAAGAATTGGACAAAGTTACATCACAGGAGCAGCCATCTCAACAACAATTTTCTTCAAATGTATGTAATCATATTTGACTTTGTACATATAAAAAAATAATTATTATTAAATATTAATTTTTGTTAGGATATTCCAACACATAGGAAATAGTTAAGTATAACTTGGTCTAGTATAGAGTTAGGTAAAGTGTGTTTCTTTACTATGTACATTTTGTAACTTACAATCTGACGGTCACGATATGTAGTGATCCAAAGGTTCATTCTCTCCTCGATATTACCGACACTTGATCCGTGGCTTAACACCTGATTGGTCCATGATCTCTATTTAAAGAGCATGGAGGGTCATTTGTAGGTTAACTGTTCATGAGAGAAGCTTATGTAAATTTTCATTCTTTTATTAATAAATTTCCGGAAGTGGCCGCATTGGCTCAGGCCGTGTACTGCTTCCCTCTTTGAGGGTTTTAACCACGTCAAAAGTACTGGTGTATTGATCTGCGATCTGTTTGTGAGCGGTGTCCTTTGGTGTTCTGTCTGAGGAACTTACCCTGTAAATTCCTACAATTTTCAAGTATTTTCTTCTAGAAAAGAAATCAAAGTGGAACTCATTCAACATATAAAACAAGACGAGAAGGAAGAAAATGGTTTATTTCAAAGTTTGGAGGTAATGGTCAATATTTTGTTATAACAACTCAAGGTTTCCTTACATTTTAAGTATGTTTACATCAGCCATCCTTGAATGTCTTCAAATAAGTTCTAACATACAAATAAGAGCCACGGAAAGAATTGATTGACGTTGGGTTAAATAAGGGTTGTGACTGTATCTTGGCATATCAAAAATTAATTGTGGAATTTGTAAGTATATATGTTGTTTTACTTCTCTGATTTTATAAATAGTAGAATAAAAAAATCCTTTGTATTCAATGTATGATTTATAATGAGGTTTAAAGCATGGAGTAAACAAAGTATGGAACTACTCTAGTAGAAGACTTGTTGCAACAAGCTCTGAGACTTGGTTTTGAAACCATGTGCACAATCTATGAGTCACTTCTTGCTATGGTACATTTTTATTCGATTTACATTGTTGTATATTATTTATTTCAATTTTCATTATTCTCACCAGTGTAGATAGACACATTACACCTTATTTTTATGTTTGTAGATGCAAAAAGATCAATAAGATGAAAAAATTTGATGCAATAAACATAAAATTCCCCCAAATAAGCCAAGTCATGGAAGTAGCTCGAGTACTGACAATAATTCAAGTGAAGAATGATGATATTTTTGGATATCAATGCAACTCGTTGTATTTTTTGAAATATTTGTCTGTGAAAATCATACATTTTGTTTAATGTAATTGACATAGTGTCCCAATTGAAAGACAAGGGGTTATTAATAACAATCCCATTTTGTATGAGAAAGAGCCTATTATTGATATATAATAAAATACATTTTAATTTATTCTATTTGGTTATCTAATGTCATTGTGAAATGTTACACTGCTGATTAAATATTATAATGAAGAGATGTACGATATGATAATATAACAAATTAAACCAAACATAATATACAAAATGCAGTAATCAAATTTTATTTTGTATCAATATTGTTATAATATATATGTTGGTTTTCTATTAATAACGGATTTAAAAATTACAATAATTACGCTATCACATGTCAATATTTCCAAAAAAGAGAAAATATCATACAAAAAATCACTGCGTCCATAACATAAAAACACAATGGTACATTATGTTATATAAAAATACTGTGAAAACATATTATTACATGACTGGTGCCCTTTTAGAAAATAATAGCATAGGGATGTTTATTTCTTCAAGGACTGGTATTGTTTGCAATTAACGCCTTGATGCATTGTGATTCTTAATGCACCGATTCCTTCATAGAACTAACACCTTTTTCCTACATAAAGTTATTTCGAGGCCCAATGCATTATGAAAACTAAGAACACTAGTCATTTTATATAACTAATGGACCAGTTCGTTTATACAAATGATACACATTCGCGCTACAAGATTAAACAAAAGACTAAAACAACAACTATTTTTTGTGTGCCCCTATGTCGTTCCTTAATACAATTCCCGATGTATCTTTTGTCTATCAGCACTTGTGCGGTATGTATTACACATAAGTGCTATTTGCATTCAACATCTCAGTGATTTTAGTTGTGTAGGTATCCTAATGTGTTTATATATGTACCGCATCGACCCAACTTGTTCCATGAATCCCACCGTAAAGAAAACATCTGCTAAAACCTCTAGCCGCTGAAATTTTTTAAGTTGTCATGAAATTCCATTGTAATTTCTAATAAAGCATCTACTATCACAAATATATGTTTTAGTGGATGTATATTTTACAATTTTTTCCAATTTTATATCACTAAAAAGCTCTATTATAATCTCAACTAGAAGGTATTTTCCTTATAGTGGGGTCCACCTAGAACACCAAAAATTTTAATAATGTAAACCCTTGATTATGAAGGTAGAGGGTGGACATCGGGGTCACCTATAAGCAACACAAATAGTCTCAACATGTCCGACCTATGGATAATAAGAGCACTTGAGGAATAGTCAAGGTCTTTTACTTGGAAATAGAAAGGAAGATTTTAGAAGGACCTGAAGTTCATGAAATGAATTATACCCATGAAACCAAAATAGCATGAAAGTAAGTCAAATACTAAAGCATGACATAAATATAAATTAATACTCATACTAGTAATTTAAGAAAATATATAGAGTAATCACTAACTATTATTAGTCAGAAGAGGCGGGGAAATCCTATTCCACCTATAACAAAACCAAAAAAACTTGCATAGACATAAAATTAGGGTATGACGGTTAATTATAGATGGAAATTCCATGAATTTTCATAGAGTCTTGAACATATTTATCTAGTATAGCTACACTATATTTCTTATGTGCTGGGGCCATAATCAAGGTTTTCATCATGAACCCTGGAATAATCTATGCTCAATGGAATTCCACTATGTAAATAATACGAAGGATGCTAACCAAACACTAAACATGAATACTGATATGCGTGAGGAACTATTAACTACTAGTTCGTAACACCAATCCCTTATCCATTTTTTTATTAATTTTTCAATGCACACTAAACCTACAGCGGGAAGAAACAATAGTTACAATGACAATGAAATGGTAAAATAATCATGAAATGAGAAAAGAGAATCAATAATACCTAAAATTGACTACTTGGTGTGAAATCCAAGGAGGTCATATTTGATAAACTAGTCATAGAGTTTAAGGGAAAGAAAGAAAGAAAGCTAAATTACTAAGAAGTTATTAACCCTAAAGCCATTTCCATCTTGGACTCCCTAGAATCATGGTTTTGAACCTACAAAGAAAAACTATGGAGTAATTTGGCTAAGAACAAAATCATTGTAGTCTATAATTGTGGTAGATATAAATACATAATAAATATAGAGGTTACCTAGAATCCCCTTCTAAAGCAACAACCATGTCAACAATGTACTAAATATTAACCAAGCATGCTCATGAGCTAGAATGGATATCGAGCATCACAGGAGCCAAGCAAGGGAAGTAGGTGAAATGTGAAGTTGGTTTATGCATTTTGTTCTTTTTTGAGGAAAAAAATATCATTTTCAGATGTTCTTCAACTTTTGTAAAGCCAAAGTAATTTTTCTGTTTAGAATTTCATTTTACAATAAAAAGAAAACTTGTCAGATATTTTATTAGCTTTCTGTTACTTATTTTTTGGAATTTGTTTTATTCACATTTGATATGTAAACTTAGCAATTGTTTGGCTATGTGTTCTTTAAAAATCAAGGGATTCATAAAACATCACGTTTCTTAGCACCAGTGTATTCTTTGTTAACTCGGTGTTCCTAAAAAAAAATATGTGTTGCAATAATCTAAGCAGATTGTACTTCGATATCATTATATTTACGAAGCTAACTGATGTAAATCATAATTACTAGAATTGCTTGAATTGAGCCAATATGAAAAAACTGAAGATTTTCAAGATGTTTAGCTCAGCATCAAGTTTTTCAACATATTAGTTATAAACTAAAAATCTAAAAGCTACCCATTACAGAAGGTAGACCAATGTAGTGAACTATAAATTTTATACTGTATTTTGGAAGATACTTATTTTTTATTTCACTGAATCATAATGACCTTCAAAAAAAATTTGCACACATTTTATTAGAAAAATAATTAAAATTAGCAATTTTTTATGAAATTCCATAAAATTTATATCTACTGAAAGTAGATTCCGTTCTGCAAATGTTGGTATTTGTTTTGAAAGTAAATTCACCAAATATGATGGTGTTTAACTATTCCAAAGTTGGAAAAAGGTGACTAGAGTCGAGTTACTGCAAATTTGCAGGTTAAAGTAGTTTGGCCCAACTAAAACCAATTTGGCTGAACTTGTGTTTATCATTCATGCCAAATCAAATAAACGGAAAATTAATTTGGCCGATTTAATTTAAAACTTTGACTTAATTTTTTTTAAATGTTCGGCCGAAAATGTGTCAATATTTTCTGTCATTTGAAAAATGAAATGATGTGACCCTCCAAAAAGAAAAATTCGACCGAATGATATAAATAAATGAATCCAAAAAATTATTTTTGCACTCTTTCCTTATTTGGAGTGAACTTTTAAAATAAGTCTTCTCGGCTGAATTTTTAAGGAAATGTTTTGGACTCAATTTTTAAAGTAAGTCTTTTGGGTTGAATTTTTAAAGTGACATTTTTTAGCTTAATTTTTAAGGTAATTCTTTTGGGCTAAATTTTTAAAGTGATTTTTTTGGGCTTAATTTTTAAAGTAAGTCTTTTGGGATGAACTTTTAAAGTGAGTTTTTTTTTGGCTAAATTTTTAAAGTGATTTTTTTTTAAAGTAAAGTTTTTTGGTTGAATTTTTAAAGTGAATTTTATTGTCTAAATTTTGAAAGTGAGTTTCTTTGTAGGATTTTGAAATTGACTTTTTTGGGTTGGAATTTCAAAATATACATAGATTGAATTATCATAGGAAATCAAAGAAATTGTAATATAAAATATGATCGAACAAGAGACATTGAGGCTCGTAGAGAATATGAGAGAAACTATTACAAAATAAATAAGGAAGAGTGCTTAAATATTGAAAGGGAAAATCAATATCAACTAGAAGTTGAAGCAGATATGTAAATGTAAATATTATAAATGATATTTAAAATTTAACTAGCATATTGCGGAATTTAATTTTTATTTGATGAACTAATTTCAAAAATATTTTACAATCTAAAAAAAGAGATATATTCCTCATCACATTAATGATGATACTGAAAATGTTGAAAGACAAAGTGAAAAAGATAATGAACCAATGTTTGATGATGTTCTTGAAGACATTCAAAGAGATTCAAGTGAAGAATTTGAATCACCATACAATATGTATATATATGTCATGCGAATTATTGAAATTATACATATTTATTAATTTCAATTTCATTCAAAATCTATTTTTTAATTTAATTATTTAATAAATATCTATACCCATTTACATTTAATTTTCACATATATGGATGAAATCAATATTGATGATGATATTGTAGAAAATGTTGACACTGACACATATCGAGATAAAAAAATTGACCATGTCATGCGATATCATGTTAAGCTCATTATTTAGAGGTTCTTAAAAGATGAAAGTGTGTCAGTTCAAGTTCAAATTTTGAGAGGTCCCTTAACATCAAAGAAACTAAAAGAAGCTACAACTCTATTGGGTGTTCGAAAATAAATGAAAGATAAAAAGGTGAAGGAAAGTGTGATTAAAAATATAAATGGTGCTCTAAAATTAGTTGGAAGATTTAGAAAGAAATATGGTATAGTTGCACATATTCTATACAAATGGCAGTGGTTTCATCAAGTACTAAAGAAAATCATTTAGAAAAATCTATGGCAAAAGCATTATGAACCTCACAAAAAAATTGCATAAACATAGTAAATTTTGAGTGAAAATAGACGTAAATGATGAGCTCACTTGTTAGGGAGTTATTTGTACACAACCATACAAAGATAGAGTTGGACAATATATGAGGAAAATAATATATGAATATTGGATGAAAATATCATGTGTTTCACCAAAAGAAAGGGATGTAATGCGACGAAGAACGACATGAAATCAGTATGAAGAACATGCAAAACATATCTTTGACACCACTCAAATGAGGTTTTTCAATAAGTTCATAGAAGGGAATCGTGGAATTAAAATCTCAACCAGTAATTTTGTGTAACAAAAACCATGGTATGTTAAACCTATCACTGTACGTGACACTTGTTTTCATTATCGTGTGGAATTTCAATTATATTATGGTACCTTCCTTAATTTGGTAAATTTTTTTCGAAAATTCACCTCCTCCTTCCACTATCCATGGTTTCATATATGAAATTCTATGTGCAAGAGAAAGTCATCAATTATTTTACCAAAAGAAATGTGTTGGTAGTAAAAAATGTGATCATTATGGAAATTTGACTTTATTTGACAAGAAATATTCTGTTGATATAAATGATCAATCATTGTCTAACCTAAAAGTGAAATGGAAGAGATATGAATATATCCATACATTGATTAGTTCAAATAATAGTACAAGTGCTAAAAGGGTTGATTTACAAGACAGAGAAATTTATGTGATTGATTTTTTAATGAAATTTGAGATAAAAATTTATAAGTACACCAAGAATTCAAATATATATTGATGGCGGGACCTTCAATTCAAAAACTCTCGTGAAAATTTTCGACCAAGGATGATTTTGTCAATAGCTGATTTTGCAAAGAATTACACATTTATTGCAAAAAATGAAATACATAGTGAATATTATCATTTTGGACAAATCTCTATGCTTGTCCATATTCTATATAGACATGATGAAAAAATGTTGATGATATAAAAAGCACCAGTGAGAATCGACATGTTATTAAAGAGTATCACTTTTATATCAACGATGATCGTACACATGATACACGTTTTGTACAACATTATTTTGATAAGATTTATGACTCATTGAAAGGTCGTGGTGTTAAATTCAATGAACATTGGGATGGATGCGCAGGTCAATTCATATATTCATGACCATTCTTTTGGTTAAGGTGTCTTCATAAGAAAAACCACATTAAACATTGTTGGAATTTCTTTGAGACTAGTTAGGGAAAAGGAGAACATAATGATGTAGGGGCATGTATAAAATGAGCACTTCAAAGATATCAAATGGACCACTCTACAGATTGACTTGTCTTATTTGAACAAGTTGTTCAATGGTGTTATGTTACAATAAGCCATCAAACTAACCCATCAAGGGAGGTACCAAGGTATGCACATATATACAAATTAACTTGTATATAGTTTTAATATATGATAATTTCTATTAATTTTCTAATTTTAAACATTTATAAATTATATACTTTAAACAATATGATGATGATGATCTTTGATATATAAATTTTATTTTAAATAACATATTTAAATTCTTGCTTCAATTTACTATAGTTTTTTTGGCATATTGGAGACCAATATGCAGATAGATCTGTTGACACCTAATCCTCAACGGATGGGTGAACTGGAACGCGATCAGTCATCAAGAAGATGAACTGATCCGTCCTATTTTTGTATATAAATGATAGTTAGCTAATGACTTATATCATTAGTTTTTTCCCTGACCATTCTGGAGTTACCCTGGCCTGACATGGTATCAGAGCACAGGTCCCAGGTTCTAAAAATAGTTGTAACTCCTGCCTCTGTCCCGAGCGCTCCTCTGTCCTGAGCGCTGCTCAGTCCTGAGCGCTGCTCTCTCCTGAGCGCTGCTCTGCCCTGAGTGTCATTAATTCTCTGGCTCTGCAACAGATCAACAGATCATTGAGAACGTTGTAGATTCTTCCGTTGAGGAGATTTCAAAGGAAACCGACACCGATTTGCAGCACGTTGCTCTCAGAAACATTCAGGTACATTCCCCTGGTATCATCGAAATTCCTAGGATCAATTTTACCCCAAAGAGACTCCGGTTCTCCTGTGGGCTCATGCGTATTTCTGGGTCTAGAGTCTGTAGTTAGAACTAAACTGGAATTTGCTCTGTATTCATACTGCTTGAAACGGGCGTGAGCCTCGGCTCCTCCCCCAAGATGTGCCATTGACTGCAAATTCGTAATTGCAATTCGAAGTCCGCCTTGGCTCTGGCCATTTTAATTCAAATCGTTTTGCAAAGTCCGTCTTCTCCATTGTGGCAGGATTTAGTTATCCTAAGCCTCGCACTGTAATCGATCGAGATAATCTCACACGCAACCTCCGCTTGCAGCGTCGCTCCTCTGCCTCCTCAAACCCTCACCAAACAGCTTTACATGTGATGGCCTTGCAGCTTTGTCCCCGGTGTGATACCTCCGGAGCTGGGGAAACTAGCAAAGTTACAGATTCTATTTGCTCGTTCTTGTAATCTAGTGGGTGATATTCCGGATTCTATTGGCAATCTGTCGTAGAACGAGGCTCATTCCTGTCTGCTACTATTTGGAAAGAGTATTTTTTTTAGTCTAATGTAAACTTTGCAGATGGATAACTTACAATCTCTGCATACATGAGTCTGTACAATATCTTATTTCTGATTTTATATAAAAAGGGAACGATCATATCCCTTGACGAAGGATGCAAGATGGTATATTTCAAACTTGATAGCATATAATCTCTAAGATACCATTGAAAGGACATCTACATAGAACGAGGCTCATTCCTGTCTACTACTATGTCGTTTTCCATGCATTCTTGACACGAAGCTGCTGGGATAGTTGAAAGTGTTGAGTATTGTGCTGTATCATTCAAAACATTTATATCATTCAAAGCATTCAGTGTATTGCGCTGTTTTTCAAAGCGTTTATATATATATCATTCAAGGCAGTTTTCAAAGCATTCAAGTTATATCAGTCAGAGTGTTTTATATTTCAAAACATTTGTAGTGTTGCATGATAAATTGATATATTGAAGTGATATATTAATACATTAAAGTGATATATTGAAGTGATCCCTTGCACATTTTTTCAAAACATAGTAGTGTTGCAGTGATATGTACAATGAAATGCTGATGCTTTTAGCAAATATCAGAAGGATTTGAAGGTTGTAACGTAAGGATTTTTTATCAGCAGAAGTAATTTTTACAGAATGCATTCAATCATCTCTATGGTCGGAATAGTTCTCACTGGCAAGGAGAACTATTCTGAATGGTCTCGGATGGTAAAACACACCCTCATCTACAATGAGTTGTGGAAAGGAGTGTGTGTCGGAGAAGAAGACAAAGACCCTGTGCAGCCTACATCAGATAAAGAACTTGTCATTTGGGAAAACAAGAACAGCAAAGCCTATGCATTGATCGCAACATCTGTAAATGAAGAAGTAAGTCGTCATATTTCATCCTATTCCACTGCCTTTGAAGCTTTACAAAAGCTGAAAGAACTCTATGATTCACATTCTGCACTTGAAGTTGTTCAGCTCATGATTAAACTCTTCACTCTTGAATTGAAAAATAATGATCCCCTTGCTCTTGCATCTGAAATAAAATCTATAATGCATGATATTAAATCCACTAAGGTTGAGCTGGATATCTCTCTTATTGCCTTTCTCAAAGCACTCTATCCTACCTACTCCAATTATCTTGACTCTTTACAAGCAAATGGAAATCTTAAAGACATAACCTTCGAGTCTCTTGTGAAAAAGTTTGCTGAAAGAGAGAAAGCCTTTGGAAAGAAAACAGTCCCTGAATCTTCTGAAGAGACTGTTTGCCTTGCTCATAAAGAAAAGCATCCTGCTCAAGATTCTATAAGAGGAAGAGGTGGACGAAGAGGAAGAGGAAGATACTTCAGAGGCAGGGGGGGGCAGACATTCTCAAGTAGAAAAGGCAGATCTGCATTGCATTCGCTGCAAACGAAATGGATCACATGATGCTTCTACATGCAAGCTACCATGGGACAAAATTGAGCAGAGAAGAAATCAGCAGAAAGGTAAAATTGATGACACAGACAAAGGTAAAGCACCTGAATCCGCTCACTATATTGAGGCACAATGTAACATTGGAGTAAATGAAGATTTGTTTAATGCTTCACTTGCTTCTTCGAAAAATGACTGGTTGCTTGATTCAGGAGCAACCTGTCATATGACTCATAGGAAAGATTTTTTTGAAGATTTCACTGACAATGTTGATGGAGCAGTATACTTTGCAGATCAGTCAAAAATCAAGCCATCAGGTCTTGGCACAATCAGGCTTAAACTGCTTGGTCTTCCAGACTTTCTTCTGGATCATGTTCTATATCTCCCACAGCTCAAGAGAAACTTGTTGTCCCTGGTCCACATCCGCCAGCAAGGTCACTCCATTCATATGTTTGATGGAAAGCTTGAGGTAAGAAAGGCATCTGACCACTCACTTGTCATGAGGGGTATAGAAGAAGAAAGACTTCTTAAACTGCAAGGAACTTTTGCTCATGCACAACATTTCTCATATATTTCTCATCATGAAGAAGGTACACTTCCATCAAGTTTATTATGGCATGCTAGATTTGGACATTTAAACTATGACAGTCTCTGCTTATTAAAGAAAAATGGTGTTGCTAGTTTGCCTACAATTCCTAGAAAACATAAGCAATGTGATTCTTGCATTCTAGGAAAGCATAGCAAACAGTCTTTTCATGATTCACATTCAAGAGCACATAGGAAGCTTGAACTCATTCATTCAGATTTATGTGGTCCAATGCCTGTTCCTTCTGCAAATGGAAATAAATATATCATGACATTTATTGATGATTACACCAGAATGTGTTGGGTTTATTTATTGAAGAACAAATCTGATGCTTTTCAAACATTCAAGAATTTTCATAAGTGGATTGAAAATGATGCACAATCTCATATTGGGTCTATTCGCACTGATAATGGAAAAGAATATACATCAAATGAATTTGAACACTATCTTCGCCAACATGGGATTAAACATCAAACAACTGTGCCTTATAATCCTCAACAGAATGGTGTAGCTGAAAGAATGAACAGAACAATTTTGAATATGGTACGATCCATGCTTTTCTTCAAAAATGTAAAGATAATGTTTTGGGCTGATGCTGTTCTATGTGCTGCTTATATAAAGAATAGATGTCCATCTAGTGCTATAAGAAACAAGACTCCTTATGAATTGTGGTATGGACATGTTCCTTTGGTAAAACATCTCAGGATCTTTGCTTCCACCTGTTATGCTTTAATACCAAAGGTACATAGAAACAAACTTGGTGCTAGAAGTCGTAAGTGTATCTTCCTGGGGTATTCAAACACATCTAAAGCATACCGTCTCTATGATGAAGTAAATAAAAAGTTTGTTGTATCTAGAGATGTCATTTTTCTTGAATCATCCAAATCTGACAGTGTTGTTGAGCGGCAACTTGATCGCTTGGATAGATTCACAAAACCGAAATCATTTCAAGAGTTTGATAATCAGATTCCACATCTTGAAGGGGGGATTCCTATACTAGATCAACATGTGGAATCTTCTTCTGAAGAACAATCTCCCCTGCATGACACTCCAACAATGAATGATGCTTTAAGTGATGTAATTGATAGAATTGGGAGACTCAATCTTGATTCAGACCCAACTCAATCAACAGAGCAGCCTGGACCATCTCAGAAAGGTCCCCCAAAATGGCTGACAAAGACACTTGAAAGTGTTCATCCTGATGAAATTGGAAAAACAGGAACCAGAAATACAAACCGACAAGATGGAGGTGATGTAGATAACTCTAATTCACCTATTGATATGGATGTTACTTATGATTGTGAATTGAACTTGTCTACAGATTTTGAACCAACTTCCTTCAAAGAAGCTGCTTCTCATGATGAATGGAAAGAAGCGATGCAGAAGGAGTATGATGCCCTCATAAAGAATGGCACTTGGAAGCTGGTTGATCCTCCATTTGGAACCAAACCAATTGGCTGTAAGTGGGTCTACAAGAACAAATACAAAGCTGATGGCTCACTTGACAAGCACAAAGCTAGGCTTGTGGTAAAAGGTTTTGCACAGAAGGAAGGGGTCGATTATGAGGAAACTTTTTCCCCCACAGCAAAATGGGCCACCATCCGGACACTCTTTGCACTAGCTGCTCAGAACGGTTGGAAAGTCCATCAAATGGATGTAAAAACTGCATTCTTGAATGGAGATTTAAAAGAGAATGTTTTTATGTCCCAGCCTGAAGGATTTGCTGTGAAAGGACATGAACATAAAGTATGCAAACTTGTGAAGTCCTTGTATGGCCTCAAACAAGCACCACGAGCCTGGTATGAAAAACTAACTGAGCATCTTCTGAAACTCAACTTCAATCATTTTGATCTTGATGATGCAACTTTATTTGTCAAGAAAGTTGGCAAAACAGTTGTATATCTTGTGGTATATGTAGATGATCTTTTAATGACAGGGAACAATGAAAGCTATATTGCATCCATAAAGAAAGAATTACGAAAAAATTTTGAAATGACTGATTTGGGCTATGTTCATTACTATCTTGGCATTGAAGTAACCCAACATCCAAAATCCATATTTCTTTCTCAAAAGAAATACATTGGAGATTTGTTAAACAGATTTGGCATGACAGAGTGCAATCCTCTTTCTACTCCAATGGAACAAAACTTGAAGCTCACATCTATTGAAGGAAAGGAATTTGAGGATGCAACAAAGTATAGACAGCTTGTAGGAAGTCTCATCTACCTCACTACTACCAGACCAGACATTTCATTTGCTGTTGGAATCCTCTCCAGGTTTATGCAAAAGCCTTGTGAGGGACATTGGTCTGCTGCAAAAAGAGTTCTAAGGTACTTGAAGGGAACTCAAGACATTAGAATCAAGTATACACAGGTGGACGACTTCAACTTGATTGGATACTCTGATTCAGACTTCGATGGAGACAAAGAAACTGGGGTATCTACTTCAGGATATGCTATGAGTCTTGGATCAGGAGCTGTCTCCTGGAGATCACGCAAACAATCAGTACCAGCAGATTCCACAACAGAAGCAGAATATGTGGCAGCAGCTGAAGCAACGAAAGAAATTGTGTGGCTCAGGAAAATTCTTGAAGATTTGCAGGTAAAACAAATACAATCCACTCCACTCATGATTGATAACACCTCTGCAATAAAGTTGGCCAAGAACCCAAAGTTCCATGATCGTACTAAGCACATCAATACTAAATATCATCTGATCCGACATCATGTTGAGGCCAAAACAATCCATCTCCGTCATTGTTCCACAAACGAGCAAATTGCAGACATCTTCACCAAAGCGCTTGGAAGAGAAAAGCTTGAAAGATTCAGAACGATGCTTGGACTCACCAACATCCCTTCAGATTAAGGGGGGGAATGTTGACACCTAATCCTCAACGGATGGGTGAACTGGAACGCGATCAGTCATCAAGAAGATGAACTGATCCGTCCTATTTCTGTATATAAATGATAGTTAGCTAATGAATTATATCATCAGTTTTTTCCCTGACCATTTTGGAGTTACCCTGGCCTGACATGATCGATTACATATGAAGCTGAAATAGTAAAAGAGACTCGAAAATTGGATTGAATTAAAACAAAGGATTACCAAAATGTGTTTGCATTCGATAAAAGAAAATATTCTTGTTTTTGTCCTCATTCAATAGAGGACTACAATCCAATGATGTTTCTGAAAACAATATGTATGTAAAAGCTCGACAACATACAAAAGTAAATACAAAGGGGAAAATGTAAGTTGCAAGCTTCAAAGAGATGAAATCAGAGGAGACTATAATATCATCGGAAGGTGATCAAGTTTCTGATCATTTTAGAGAAGGTAACATTTCAATTGCATTCAAAGGATATATATATGTTTTATGTTTTTAAAGTCAATGCATATAAGTATCTAGATAATAGTTAAAATATAGAGATATAGAAATAAATAATAAAATCAAGTCCGTGTTGATAAATTTAATTGCATGTTAATTATGATCTGAATTTACAGTTGTTTTATTGTGCAGGAGATGTTTTTGTTTTAGTTTCATCCATTAACAACATATAAAATGTTAAGTATTATTTGATGCGATGCACTAAATGAAAGATGACGTTATTGGAAGACAATGATGATAACAGTTTTATATATGAAAGAGGGTCTGTTATGTTGAAAAGATATTTTTTCCAAGAAACTCATCAAACTGAAAGTAATGTTTACTTTCAAGACTATAAACCCAATGTCATAAGTTGTCAATATAGTCACTTGGTGTCTGCAACACACATAGAGTTGATAGAATTTCAATGAAAAAATAATTGAAAGTTAAAAAAGGAGAATGTCAAAAGATGACCATGAACGAATCATTGAGGGTGGAATTCCATTAGAATTATTTTAATTGAACTGCGCAACAATTTCTTCTCCTTGGATTCATCTCTGAGAACTTAGAATTCAGATACATTGTTAGCCTTTCATTTTGTGCACTCTTAAGAATGTGATGATGTGAAAGATATACTCATTGGGTCTTGTATTTAGTTACAAATTTATATGTATACTCTCCGTTATGTAAGTCTATTTAGGATTTGATGCTACTGATATTGTGTTTGCATGCACGACAAGCAATTTATATGTACATACATTCTCTCATCTTAAACAATTTCATACAAGAATGCAAAATGTATTAGCCTTTCTACACATTAATGGAATCTAATGTACATACCATATTTTATAATGAAATTTTAAGTTATGATTGTTTTAGACATATCCAAAAAATTATAAGATTAATTCAAATGCAAAATGTAGGTCATGTTTTGTGATTTGGAATTTTACTAGATTCATTTTAAATAAGTTGACAAAACAACTTTCAAAAAAAAAAATAAGAATCATCTACTAACATTATAGGAATGATTGAATGAAAAATGTACCAAATAAATGAAAATTTACTTTCATTTCTACATATTCGTGAACTTAAATTATATGTAAAACCTTTAAAAGCGTCAAACCATGCATGCATCATGCAAATTGTGGGCCATGTCTTATAATGAAATTTTATCTAACTTATGTTTGTGCATTCAAACAACTTTATATTAAAATTTAAGTATAAACTGACATCCATAGTATCCTTTATATGCATGAATGCAAAATGTACATACCATATTTGATAATGCAATTTTATGTTATCATTGTTTTAGACAACTAAACTGAATTATAAGAACTATTTAAATGCAAAATGTAGGTCACATTTTGTAATTTGTAATTTTAATAGATTCATTCTAAATAAGTTTACGAAACAAATTTAAACAAAACCAAAGAATAATCTACTCACATTATAGAAATTATTGAGTGGAAAATATACCAACTAAATGCAAATTTACTTTAATTTCGACATATTCATGAACTTAAATTATATGTAAAACATTTAAAAGAATCAAAGCATGCATGCGTCGTGCAAAGTGTGGGCCATGCTTTATAATGCAATTTTATCTAACTTATGTTTGTGCGTTCAAATAAGTTTATATTAAACGTTAACTATCAACCGACATCCATAGTATCCTTTCTATACATGAATACAAAATGTACATACCATATTTTATAACGAGATTTTAAGTTATCATTGTTTTAGAAATCTTCACAGAATTATAAGATTCATTCAAATGCAAAATCCAGGTCATGTTTTGTAATTCTAAACTTAATATATTTGTTTTAAATAACTCAAAACAAAACAACTTTAAACAAAACCTAAGAATCATCTACTAACATTATAGGAATGATTGAATGCAAGCTGTACTAACTAAATGAAAATTTACTTTCATTGCTACATATTCATGAACTTAGATATGTAAAATGTTTAAAATCATCAAACCATGCATGCATCATGCAAATTGTAGGCCATGTTTTATAATGCAATTTTATCTAACTTATTTTTGTGCATTCAAAGAACTTTGTATTAAAAGTTAACTATCAACCGACATCCATATTAGCCTTTCTATACATTAATTCAATTTAGTGTACATACCATATTTTATAATGCAATTTTAAGTTATCATTATTTTAGACATCTACAACAAATTATAAGATTCATTCAAATTCAAAATGTACCATGTTTTGTAATTTGAAATTTTACTAGATTCATTTTAAATAAATTGACAAAACAACTTAAGACAAAACCTAAGAATCATCTTCTAACATTATAGGAATGATTGAATGCAAAAAGTACCAATTCAATGAAGATTTACTTTCATTGCTACCTATCCATGAACTTAAATATGTAAAACAAAGTTTTAAGCATCAAACCATACATCATGCAAATTTTACCATGAAAAATGTACATAAACTCCAAAATTAGCATGTATTAAATCATAATAAAGAGTTATAGATTTAAAATATCTCCAAAATTTATGTCATTATAAAAGTAAATATATAATAAAAAGTTGTCAAATAAAAATATGCATCAATTCATAATAAGGAGTTTTACTTTAAGTATGTCGAAAATTTATATCATGATAAAAGTAAATATAACATTAAAAGACTGTGAAATAAAAGGTTACATCAATTTAGAGAATCTCGCTAAAATATATGATTTCTCAGCCTCCTCGTTCTCTCATCTAAATCATGGGTGCCCTGCACAACATGTGTAATTACATATATACATAAGATTTTGTACTTTAAAATTAAATGTTAATGTTTTAAAATTAAATAAGAATGGAATCATCAAAACAAAATTATAAAAGCTTTCAAATTGCATGCAATACCTCATGGTGTCCCCCCTCCATTGTTCCCTTGTGGCGTTTGCAATGCATTGCACCCTCCTAGATGCCCTGTACAATACATGTACATGTATATATTAAAAATTTAAAATTGCACACGAAAATCGATAGATAGAGGAAAATAGGGCCTTTTATCATTTTCCTCTATCTATCTATCTAGTAAATTTATTAGATAGATTGACTCTATCTATGAATAAATCAATATCGATCCCACACTCACTTCCTCATGAATAATTAGGCCTTTCCAACCATTACGACAACCCTTTGCATATGCTTTAAGATCCTCAATATTCATATTATCTATATCCTCATATGTTTTATATAAAAATTTAGCACGTGCTCTTTGTCAATTTATATTGATATCAATACCAGTCAATGCACTCTGGATGTTGTCCATAATGGCATCCCTTCCTTCTCGACCAATTTGAGAAGTGGCATCCATATCTGACCACAAATTTACCAGAAGAGGATTTTGGCATATCAAATTTGGAAGAGGGTGAGGCAATTCAGTATCACATAAGGTGCCCTTATGATAATATAATTGACCTCTCCCAGTACCATAATATTCAAATGGAAGGTTATTATAATCAGGTTTCATACCCAAAAATAATTTTGTATAAAATAATTTTCTGAAATAAATTGGAACCTCGTCATTCCATGGAAGCTTTCCATATGCCACAAGGCATCTATCATACAAATGACTAGCTATATCTGGGTGCTTGAAATATTGCACCTTGAGCATATTTCTTTTAGACTCTTCTTTGAAATTAAAAATGGATTTTAAATTTTCTTTTGTAACTCTTTTTCTAACCCATTTATCAAGACCCATTACTACTTGGTTTCTACGCCTCATCATATCTATAAATTAATCCGTGGTTGTCCCAAGCTTCTTGTAAATATCAAGAAATGAGCTTAGAAGGTGTATAAGTATTTCTAAGCTTTGTTGACTCTATACAAGGAGCTCCAAAATCCCAAGATCTTTCCTCAATTTTGAATAATTACTTTTTCAAATTTGTAACATACATTGTTGGAGGTTTGTCTCCCAAGGAAGCTCATCAAGAATATCGTATGGATAAGTGCTAGCTAGTGTACCGACATCTTCTTTAACTATCTAGCTTTTCTTACGTCTACCTGGAGCAACATTTCCACCCTTTGTATCAATATATAAAATTACATAAACATAAAAACATGTGAACAAATGTATTCATATATGTATGCAAGATATACATGTACACACATATAGTTCATTTACATGTCGAAATTTTCTTTAACATAAAAAATTATAGAATTTACCAAATGATGTTGGTCATGATGATCTGATTGAGATTGATGACCACTAGGAGAATTTTGACCACCCTAAGATTGATGACCTCTTGAAGAATGTTTACCATCATCACACGATGACATAGTGAGCAAAGCTTCTAAAAAAATAGAAAAAAAATTCAATATATATTTGTGTACATACATATGATTCTCCTTATTTATCATTTAAGTAAATGCACACACACACACACGCACACACACACACACATAGACACATATATACCATGATGTGAACGATGGACCTCCCCTGATTCATTTGATATTATTTTTTATCCATGACCTTGACTTCCCCCTCTAGTAGATTCACGAGAATCTATTGATGCTCACCTCAAATGATCATGTGGCAAATGATCATCCATGATATGGATATCTAAAGTTATATAGATGCATGATATTTAAAATTTACCTCATGCATTTACAATTCTTTTTAAAGTTGTTATTTAAAAAGATCAAGAATTCAGAAAATTGTTGTAACCCTTGAAGCTACCTCAAGCATTCAAAAATGTTGAAATTTCTATTTAAAAAGATTAAGAAAATTTATAAAATTGATATAACACTTGAAGTTATCTAATGCATTTAATTGATGCAACCCTTGAAATTACAATATGAATTTTAAGATCCTAAAATTGTTATTTAAGAACATTGAAATAATTTAGAAAATTAATATAACAATCCAAAGCTTTGATGTAACAATTGAAATTATACGATGCTTTTTAAGATCTTAAAATATCAACTTAAAAACATGGAAATAATTCAAAAAATTAATGTAATAATCTAAATCTCCTCATTTAAAGTGTACTCAAGACTAAATACACAAATGTTGAAGCACACACATTTTGAAAATTGAGTACAAAATTTTATAAAACATGTAAAGTTCACCAATTTGGGTTTATTGACATAGTGGGGACACACTTGGTATACAATTGAAAAAAACACACGGTCATTAAAAATGGCACATTTATAACTAAAAGAAACACACATATCAAATATATCTTACAATGTACATCAATAAATATTGATGGAGAACTTCTTAAAGCTAATTCATCTTTCACACACAAATCTTGAATTAGAATTGCCCCAACAGATCATTAGACATTGTGTTAACATTTGCACACTGTCTTATGATAAATGATTGAAATTGACTAACAATACTTTTTACTTCTCCATGTATTTGTTTAGCCTCTCTTTCTTAACTTGGTATACGCCTTTCATCTGGTTGCACACAAGTTCATAATTGGTGACGACTATAATTCCGTTGGATCCATACTCCCTAGCTATTCCTAAGCCTTCTATCAGTGCACTATATTATGCTTCATGGTCTGTTGTTATTTCAGGTACATTCCTTTTCCTTTGGAGGACTTTGTTCGTCACAATATTGCATAACACGTAACTAATAACTTCTGTCCCTTGATTGGGATAACAACAAAATTCTATGAATAATGTCCATTTTTCAACCATATTTAATGGGTTTTCTGATCCCTATAAAAAAAATCAGTAAAATGAATTTAATATATATATTTATATATATATATATATATATATATATATATATATATATATATATATATATATATATATATATATATATATATATATATATATATATATATATATATATATATATATATATATATATATATATATATATATATATATATATATATAGAGAGAGAGAGAGAGAGAGAGAGAGAGAGAGAGAGAGAGAGAGAGAGAGAGAGAGAGATTGTGATTGAATAATGGAATACTAAAAGGATTTAAGCTAGTTTCAAGATCATATTCTATGTTCTACTTCTGAATTTATACATGTGATTGATAGTTTCATCAAGAAATTCTAAATTATGATGTTATAAATTTATTGATTTTAGGAACTAGATATATATAAAATCATTATTTAAATGCATGGCCAAGCATTTGTCCACTGTCAAACCAATGGTCACATTCAAGATCCCTATCACTATCCCATTACTTGAATAATGATATCAAGATTTAATTCACGATGCATTAACTCAAAATTTATGCATACCTTGGATTAAGTGAGAAAACAAAGGGCATGGGAGATTAACTCATGATAATTTGGGAAAGTCTTTGACCTAGTACCATAACTAGGTATAGGAAATTACCTTATGATTAGTTGGAGAAGGTTCATGGATATTGGATCAGCTTAATATAGATGGTATAAATATTTTGATGTAATGTATAATGATTAGTTGGAGAAGGTTCATGGATATTTGATCAGCTTAATCTAGATGGCGTAAATATTTTCATTTAATGTATAAATATCAGGTGATTTTCTACTTTTCTTCGAATTTACATAATTATATTTTTGATAATATGTTGATGTTTTGTCATTTAAATTATATTTTTGAATATAAAAATATATTAAGCATATTGAAGACCTCTATGATATAGATCTAACAACTTAATATTATAATTATCCCAATTTCTATAATGACTTAACCCAATATTGACTTTAAAATGTGCTAGGAAAAGCCTAAACCTGGTTAAAGTAGTACAAACATAAACATCACATTGTATCATAAAAAATCTAAGGAATTTAATAAAATTGATATTTTATCATCACAAAATGGGAGAATTTTAATGTGTAAACAAAACATTTAGTGAACTATTAGGTTGTGCAAATGATCATTGTTTAGAGAAATCTGTCGGAAGGCTAGATAGCAGGAAAGGTTGTTTCTACTTTCTTGGAAGGTTGGAGAATTGCAAGAGGAAAACAACTATAGATATATAATTCAACTCAACTACAAATCTCTAATTAATTGAAATTATCTTCAACCCAACTGAATTTTTAAGGTATTTACTACTTTATTTTTATGTTCGTTCCACATATACAAATCTTTCTAATTCAACTTAGCTTCAAATCACCCATGTTTGAAAGTATTTCTTTATTTATTTTTATTTTCATTCTTATAAATTTAACACTTATTCTAAATTGTTATAAATTTTTTTTATTAAAGCTATAATACATGTTTATTTATATGCCATACATGGGTCTATTTATACGCTTATTTAAAAACTAGAGTTAACAAAGGAAAAAGAAAATTAGATGAAAAATGATAGACCCAATTTTATTCTACTAAATTTACTATCTATGTTGCCTTATTAAAATTTAAGTATTAAAATTTCAAGACATTCTCTTAAATTATCTATTTGTATGCTTCTTTAAAATTGAGAGCTAACAAAAGAAAGAAATGGTATACCCGCTTTTTACCAACCAGAAAAGTGAATTTGATCCATTATATTTTATCAATATTGTTATTACATAATGCGTATAAATGATAGTATGCATATTCAGCTGAACTTGAAGTATATATTCAACCAAACTTTTATGTTTTCAAAGGTTCCATATAGATCAAAATCTTGTTATATTAAGCTTCCAAGAAATTTTGTCTAGTGTTTAATCCTTGCTCTCATGAAATTTTGAAATGATTTCCTAGTCACTTCCGTCTTACCAGTGTGAACATCATACAAGCTCGAGGTTGATTTTGGGTTGTGTTGCTTTGTATGGAATTACAATATATACCACCCCCCCCCCCCACAAGTTTTTTTTATTTGTTTTATTAAATTATGAATGTTGATTTAAATATTAACATCTATAAGTATATGGTTTCCAAAAATCTATTTTTTTGTGTTCTCTTTTCCACTCTATTTATCGGGGATAGGAATTGAATCATTTTTTTCTATTATTTATTTTTGGTATAATATTTTGACTTTTGGAGGTGATATTGATGATATTAATACAAAATGAAAAACTGAAAATGAATGGCTACATGATGTTTCAAGCTCCCATGAAAGAAAAAGAAAGTAAAAAGCTCAAAATGTTTGAAGGTGAAAGGATACTAAACCAAAAGTATAAATTAAAGTGAGTTTCAATCAATGACTGAGGAAAAGTTGAAACAAAAGTATAAATTGAAGTGAGTTTCAATTCATGGCTCAGGAAAAGATGAAATGAGGCATAATAGATCATTGTTTATTTCCAGATTTACAAAATATTCTGCATAATGGAAGCTGGATCAGATGCAAGTAACTAGAATGCATATCTTACCTTAAAAATATTAAGTGATATTAAAATGTTTAGAACATTATAAATTTAACCCACCCAATAGGTTTGTCGAAGTAACCTATACATTCTACCTAAACATGCAATAAAGGCGTCATGTTTAACTCCTACCTAATAGTTAAGAAGTGGATAAGAGCATCGATTCTCAGAATGGGGAGAGGTGACAATGACAAAGCACATGTTGATTTTCATAATTCTAAAGATGAAGCTAATAATGCAAAGCAAATTATAGATAGGATTGTGAAGTCTTAAAAAGAATAAAAAAATTGACAAATTAATACCAAATAGGGATATAATTAACAAGTTAATCAACAATCGAACACCATATCATCCAAAAGAGTTTTGTTAAATCTAGAAATCGATTTATTAATTGTACATATGGAAATCTATGACCATGTTTATTGTTACAAAGTTATGAATTTTACTTTATAAATTTATTATTCTAATTTACCGTCTTACTATCTCTTTAAATATTTTCAGTTCATCATGCATTCTGTGAGAATCATGGAGGTCATTTATAATAGCCCCTGCATGTTTTTCATGATTTGAAGGCTTTAACATGTTGATGCATATGAATAAATGAAGTGTGTCTCATATATTTTTACAAACATATTATGATTTCAATGGTGTAACTATTTTTAATTAGTGTTGTTATGAAGATAATGCTTATGTCTCCTTAATTTCTGAAATTTCAGTTGCTCTACTTTCAAAATTTGTGATTTTTTTTTATTTATTACAGTTGTGTTGAAATAGGCATGATACATTAATTTCTTTATTGGGTGGAGTCCATGGGAGTTTCTCTCAGTAGTGAAGGGCATGATTAAAATGTATTTATATCTTAATCCTATGTGCATGCTATACAAATGGATTTATATAAAGTTGCACAGTATAATCTTGAATGTCCCTGAGCTATCCTTCAACATGGTGTCATTTTTTCTTTTTGGTAAGACCTAATAAGATGTATCAACAACAAGATAAAATCATCAAGAACAAATAATGAGCATAGAGAATGGATTGAGAGACAATTTGAAAGCCAAGTTGAGTCAATGATAGATCAATAAATTTCAAAAATCCCTTGGTAAATCTAAAACGTCAACCATAATTGACGAGATAAATCAAGGTAGAACAAGTCAACCCAATAACATTAAAATTAAATCACCAAAAATAGATGACAAAGAAATGTCAACACTCTAATTAGCAACCCAATAACATTAAAACTAAAACACCAAAAATAGATTAAAAAAGGCATTGCCAACACTCTAATTAGCTTCAATCTCATGCTCCCAACAAAAAGTAAATGAAAAAGGTGTCTGAAAAATAAATTACTACTTGAAAAGAGAAAATATAAGAACGTTCAATTAAGTGTATTATTCCACATCGTATGAAGCCAAAAACACCCATGTTCCAAGAAAATAGGGAAGCAAACCCATAGTTCGATTTGCAATCATGATGGGGCAATTACAACCTAGGAACCTAAAACTCATGGGAATCATAAAAGATATAAATGTAATGATACTTATGTATTTCAAGAAAAAAATACTAAATCGACATTGATGTCACTATGTAGCTAAACTTATTTGTGTATGCTACCAATGACCAAACAATTATAGTATTTGATGGATGAAAGGTCAAAGGAGTATGAAGGTTTCATGAAATCCCTATTCAAATCCAATATTTGGAATTATAATTAGGACTTTATTCTTTGCCACTTGATGAGATGGATACTTTCCTTCATGTTGAATGGTGTATGCACTTATGCACTTATACCAGCAACTTTGAAGAACAGTGCACAAAATTTCACTAGAAAGGACAAAATTATAAATTATATGGGACTGGATGTTCCTATCATAAGAAAAATTAATTACACATAATGAAAAAGGAAACATAAATTGACATATAACAACATAAACAAGAAAAGTATGTTACCAACAAGAATAGAGGTTTTACATTAAACAACCAGGTCGGAAGACTCAATATTTCGTGCCTCTGACGAAGCAAAGAAAATACAAGAAGCTCAATGGATAGAAAATTCTGGCCCTTGTGGTAGGAAGCATGGTTGGAGTATTTTCCCTCTTGTTTATTATTATGTTGCTACTCTACAAGATGAGAGGAGGGGAGGAATAGGTAGTAGAATATGTCGTGAGAAGCATTGGATGTGGTTTATGATTGGAGCGGAAGTCTAGTGTTTCACGCTGGAGAAACACAAAGCTACTATTTGGAGGACTTACTGAGGGTAGTAGCTGAGATGATGGGAAAGGGTACTTTGGGAAGCACATACAAGGCTTTCATGGAAGGCAGACTCACAGTAACTATTAAGAGGCTCAAGAACTTCAGTAGGGTGAGCATAAGTGAGTTTAAGAGCCACATGGAAGAAATTGTATGGGAATGGATTTTCCTATCACAAGAAAAGTGAAATACACATAATGAAAAAGGAAACATAAATGGACATATAAAAACAGAAGCAAGGAAAGTATGTTGCCAAATAATGTGAAAATCAAATGAATAAATTATATTCAAATTCTTATTTTTATTGCATTTGGTTTGATTTGTAGGGGCAACCATCAAACAAGCGTTGTTAATTTGTGATTATGGTTGATCCAAGATCTCAGCTCAAGCTCAATGGATATAAAACTCTAGAAATGGTTGTCAGATTCACGATGAGAGTGGTGCCCCTCTTGTATCTTGTTATGTTGTTCCTCTGCAAGCTGAGAGGTTGGGAGGAATAGGTAGCAGAAGATGTCGAGAGGCTTCAAAATAGTACCCAATGCATTGGACACAATGTAGAGCCTAGGCTATGGCGTATACCGTTATGAGAGGTCATGTGCCCTTTTGTATGGGTAAAATTCTTATAACACAACAAATATTGGAAATCATAGAAGGAACACCGTTTCAATCCATTTCCTCTAAAAAAGTTGAGTCAGGAGGAGTCTCTTCGCAATGTGTCTAAGAAATTATTTATGGTTATCTTATTGTTTTAGCCATTTTAGTCAGTAATAGAGAGATTTAAAGTTTTGCCTACAACATTTGAGTTAAAATATGAGAAGTATGGAGTATGCGGTCCCTTTACACTTAGTTTGGTACTCTCTATATGTAATTTAAACATTATACATTAGTTTGGTGCTCTCTGTATGTAATCTGAACCTTACACATTTGATTGGAAATTCATATTTGGAAGACTTTGCTTAGTGATCTAAATTTGTAGCTTTTGCTTGGAGCTCGAAGCTTTTATGTGAGAATCTATAACTTTTGAAGTATCCTTGTGCTTATTTTGTATCTCACCTTTGAAGTACCGTTGTGCTAAATGTAATGTTTGTTTGGCATCTCACCGCAAATTTTAATTTTATGTTTCCTATTTTATATTCTATATTGTAACAATCAAGTTTTGAGAAATGACTATGGGAAAGTAAATTTTCTTTTGAGAAGGTCATTTATGTTACAACACAAGGCATCCCCTTTCTTATTATAACCTTTTTTATTTGGCCATCAAGTGGTGTTTTGGGGGACTTGCCTAATATGGATGAGGAGGCTGGACGAGGAGGTTGAGAAAGTTGTCAGTCATGACAAGGTGAAACCAACCAAAATTCCTCTGGCACTATGCTACAAAAAAACCAAAAACAAAAATTTTTGTAAAAAAAATTAAACTACTTACAAACCTCAGCAATGCTTAGCTTCATATCATCTCAACCACAATAAAAAATTAACAACACTCATCTCAACCACAAAACCACAATCACAAATTAACAATGCCCAACTCAACCATAATCACAAATTAATAGCATAGAAAGCTTCATAACAAGGTCTGTCCCATCATATATACATACATACATACATATATATATATATATATATATATATATATATATATATATATATATATATATATATATATATACAAATTTGGTTGAACAAATAATTAAGCCGAAAAATAGTTTGGCCGAACAAATAGTTCGGTTGAATTATTTATTCAGCAGAATCATTTATTCGACCAAATCATTTTTCATTGACTTTTCAGCTTTGGAAAAAATTCCATTTAATGGTAAGTGTTAATCTAAATGGCCAAAATTTAGGCTGAATGTTAGTATAATAGTTTAGCCGAATAATTTTTTTGTTCGGCCAAAAAATTGAGATTGTGAATTTTTAGGGGGCATTTCTCACAAAAGTGTAACATAGCTTCACATTTTCACCCACTAGCTAAGGGAAAAGAGTCTCTTGATCACATAGCAAAGTACAAATGACCAAAACAAAACTAAATGGAAGGAATGAAAATGAAACAAGTATAGATGATCCTAACCATGTGAAAACCTAATGTACTCCTACCGCCATATTTCTTTAGACAGTCTCGACCATCTATTAATAAACCATATGATATCCACATGAGAGTGATGAGGTGGAAACCTTCTTGCAGGTCCTCATGGAATGATCATGTGGCAATCTAGAAATACCACCATATGTGCCATTCAACTAGTTCAAATGTTGAATCATAACATTATATTAATGCATGAGTAAGGTATATCAAAGTGTTTTGGCTAATAAAACATCTATGTGTATGAATAAAACTAGGGATATGTTATTAGTCCCCTTAGTAATAAGTGCAACACATAATACCATTGTGTCAAGGGTTAACGGTTTATTGGTGAAGCATTGCCCAAGAGCCCATGAACCATGGAATAAAGTAAATTTTCCAAGACATTACATATTAATTCTTGATAGAAAAACATAAGGAGCCTGATTATGATGGGGTAAAATAAAAAATAATATATGAGGAGACATTTAACCTTATATAACCTATGTGTAAATGGGTTGAGAGTGTGTGTCGGGTGAATAATGACATAGACCCCTTCTATTCATAAGAAGTTACCCTAGGTAATTTAAAATGAAGAATATTGATACTCCTAGAACATGAAGGGTGGTTGACCAAGGAAGGTAGGATTAAAATTCACCAGAGGATGAAAATGAAAGGTAAATCTGTCTAAGTGACCATAAAATTACTTTGAAGCTAGCTATCATAAAGAGGGGGAATTCTTTTGATAGTGTAAATTAACGATATGTGAATTATTTTTTTTAGTGTGTTTTTTAGGTACATTACATTTGTCCTACAAAAATGTAATTTTTTTCTAAATTCAACAATATGAGAGAAGAGATCAATTTTATTATTATAGAATTCCTCTCCAATGACCCTGAGTATAACAACACGGTCTATATTTTAATGATATCTATTAATTCTAAGGTGACCTTTAACATTTTTGCCATGGATTTCAATCCATAAGCTAATATTTTGTTCTAATATAATTAAGTATAACTCTGCTAAAATGTAGCTAATAAAAATAGTATCATAATTAGAGGGGAAGAGTTTATCCATTTTCTAATATAGGCACAAAGAGGCTATATGTATTGGGATTAGGGAAACATTTCTCCTCTACCAAATTAACGAGCTTTTCTATGTGAGGGTTGAGTAGAAGCCCCCCATTTTTGACAATTCTAGATTGGTATCCTTCAATATATTTAGCTTTAACATTCAAATGATGTTTAAACCAAAACTAAATGTCTTCGAATGAAAATATATCATCCTCCATGTCAATTTTTAGGGCTTGATTGTTATTTTTTATAGATAATTGTAATTTTAATTATTTTCTCAACATTTTCATATAACATGCACCCTAATACATATTTCATCATTAGAAATCATGTAGAGAGAACAATAACATCAAAAATGCAATGCAAAAACAAAGGAACACTAGAAAAATGAATGCACAATAGAGAATTAGGATTTAGGTCAGAGCCCAAGGAAAAGCCCCACAATGGGAAAAACCCAACCAAATTCTTCTTCTATTAGATATTCATCAAATGTTTAGCTGAAATACAGTGTACAATAACTATGAGACACATCATCCAACACATTATGCCTCCTAGGAAAAACCTAGCAGCAAAAAAGATTACATAGGTCTCCATATCACTGTCATAAGAGTACTATAGGCATATTGTTAGCACTGTCATCTAGGTTAAAGTTGTCACTGTCATATGAATATCACTGGCATGTCCCATATCATGAGTCATTATCACTATCATCCATCAAGGTCATTGTTATACAACAAGGTTACTATAAAATTGATCGTTGTTCCATTGCATATAGATCACTATCTCACCGTCAATGAGGGTCATTTTTTCACTATCAACAAGGGTCACTATTTCACAAGAAATTTCATAAATCATAGATTCCTTCCATATATCTTATTGGAAAAATACTTATTGCAATCACTGTAATCACTATTATATGTTGTAGTCCCTACATATTATAATCAAATCTATATAAATTATTATCTTAAGTCAATATCATTGTTCATACACCAGGCCATATATGTGTGATACACTAAATAATGCCAAGCCTCATAGTGATATCAATTGTATAATTTCGTTCCTCATATGTGATGCCATTGTGATGTAATCTAAATCATAGGGCATAACAGTGATTCTCATAGTTTATTATGTAATGATGCTCAAGATATACAATGTCAATGTGATACAAGTCGTAGATGCCACAAAGTATATGATATAACCACTGTAATGTGACCTACAGATGGCACTGTAGAGTATATCAAAGAATGGATTATATATGAGTCATTATAGGGATATTTCTATGTCATTCGAGAGTATATAAGATGATTATAATGAAGAATGAACCAAAACAATAAAGAGTGAGCCACTAAACCACAGTAAGATAGTGAACAACATAAAAATAATATGAACCATAGATATAGAAATGATATGTGTCACGAGGATGTGATAGGATAGTTAATAATGTGAGCCACTCCATGTGATTCCATAGATAAATGTTATATTATAGATATATGTGATGCCATTATTCCATTATGAGCCATAAAAACATTCTCCTGAACCACCGTAGAAGGTATGTGGCCCTCAGAGAAGAATGTCAGGCACAAATGCAAGATGTTGAACATAGTATGTGATCCATTATATGATGTGATGCCGCATAGTGACTACTAATGTGATGATAGACATAGTGAATAGATATGTGATCCTCATATAAAGCAAGTCGTAGCTAAAATGAGTTATATATATTTTCAATGCTTCATAGAAATCCAAGCTCATACCTTGCATAATTTTAGAGATCCATATTGTCCTTTGGGATGAGGGTTAATATTCTCTTTATAGCCTATCTCAAGATAAAATAGATTACAATATAATTCAAGCCAACTGGTTAATTTGGATGGCATCATAAATTCAAATTTGCTTAAAAGTAACATCTTCAATGATTGTTTGTCCAAATTAATTTTGTGCCATATTAAAAACTAATATTTCTTTCTTCGAATTGAATTCTCTTTGGGGAAGTTAGCATTCCTTTGGGAGTTTAGGTTCTTATAGGGGAATTTATCCCATCGCTGCACTAATTTTCAATGCTCCTTATCACTAAGGGAGGAATATCCATCTCCACCATTTGTCCCATTTCATATGTATAGGTCTACTGCATCATGTCACATCTCATCTCATCTCATATCATCTTCTCCTAAATCATTAGTTGGAAAATGATATCTCAATCTAAAGAAGAAGAAAAATCATAGCGGATATAAATTTACCACCCTATTTCCAATGACAATAGGCATGATGGTACATACCATGAGAGGTAAGGATAACAGTCTATCCTATTATCTTCTAATATTCCCACCTTTACCTTTAAGAATGAAGTGGTAGAACACGTACTGCCTTTAACTTATAGAGTATACCTCTACTTACCAATCGTAAGGACCAAACATACCCAACTCTCTCCTCACCCATTGGTCAAAAGGGTGGCAATGCAAAAAATCATATCTTGTTGGGAGAATACATATTGGGGTATAGTTTTCCAAGTCCCAGACTTGATAGTAGGTGAGGATACCTCTACTTGCCATAAGTGACAAGGATATCACACACACACACACCCTATGGTAATAATAAGCAGGATATTACTTTCCATGGAAGGTAAGGATCACAATATATACTATTTTCCAATTGTTCCCTCAACCCAAAGATCTCTCTGGATCCATTCCCACCTTGGGAGATCAAACAAAGGGGGGGAGTGTAGCTTAGTGTTCTTGATCAACCATGACCCCTTCCCTGGAGCGTCATATCCATCATTCCAAGCTTCTCTATGAAGACCAAGAACTTCCCCTTTGGAAAAGAATCAGTGAGAATGTTAGAAATTACCTTACCTACTAAAGCCTCATTAATTCAATTCCACAAAAAATAACTTCCAAAGCCCTATTGCTCATTCTTCACCTTATCATAGATATAGTGATATGCAATATTAATATGCTTAGACCGATCACAAAACATGTGATTATTTGAAATCTAGATCCAAATCATATTATCATAGTATATCATAGTCATGTTCAAGAAATGCTCAAATATCTTTCCAAACAGATTTCTCAATCACACTTCCTTTTATGTAGCCATGCTAGTAACAATTTTCTTTACCTAAGACGTATTCAAATCAACAAACTTTTGTTTCTAGTTTATCGAGGAAATCATGGTAGACCACAAGCTATAGAAACATTGAGATTTTTTTTTCCTGTCGACAACAGCTTCAACCTTAACCAATCATCGTTGTATATTTCATGTTCCTGATAGTGTGTCTCATTCCATAATTAATATGTTCATGTAGATATCTCAACTCATTTTTAATGGCAACCCAATATAAATATCCATGGTATATCCATCTCATGTTGTAAATAAACAACTCATATGACTTCTAGATCATCATGGGATCCATCAAATATTAATATGAAGAGGAATCTCTCTCAACTTCTACAGTGTAAATTATCATGCCAAATCTTTGTCAATATACTTCCCTTGACAAGGAAATCCTCATCATTTCAATGACACACTTCTTAATAAGTGGATTTATGAGGTGTAGAGGTCAACTTTCTTTGGTATCGATGAGATGATATGATCCTATCATAAATAAATTGTTATCATATATAAAACAAACATTAAATACATACCTTCAATCATGAAGAGTTTTTGGAGTCTGCATCAGATGTCCATCATTTTGAACATGCCAAGTCTAGGCGTGTTTCTTGAGTCCATATGGGACTTTATTCAATATACAATAATGAGTCTTTTTCTCATGTGTCCTTCAGGTAACTCAAAGTATTCTTCTTCCTAGAGCTCATCATGGAGGAAGCCAACCTCACAAACATCTGATAATAGTGCATCTGGAATGAGGAGCTACAATAATCTCCCTTTGAAAGAATATTCCTTATCACGAATGAATTTTAACATCATAGAGGCATAGGATATTGTTGCATCTTATCATCTAAAATGGTCCTTGCGTGAAGGACATATTTCTTCTCATCTCATAATCTAAAAATATCTCATCACATGACAATCTGCTTCCTTCAAATAGGAAGCCCTTTTTAGTCATGGTCATCAACCTCAAAGACTACAATTACTCTGTTAAGGTCTAGGACCTTATCTATTTTAAATAAACACTCACAATCATGTGATAGATTTGCATCCTTCTCAATCTCTATATTGAGGACTTGGTCCTTATGTCAATTTAATGTACCCAGCGATCCCAAAAATCAAGCAAAAGTAGTAATATAAAATTGAATAAATATAATTAAGGTGTACTTGATTATTAGGTAGGATTTACATCCTTTTTCTAGATAGGAGAGTGCCTTATTCATTATCTTGTGACAACTTCCTCTTGGAGTTTACTCTTCCTACACCATCTTCCTCTCAGGATTTCACCTACAATATTTTACATCATGGTGATCCTCAAGATCTACTTTACTTAATCACAACCACATCCAAGACATTAGTGAGAAAATAATTCAAATATAGATGTAGGAATAATAAACAATATACTAAAATGATAAAACTAGACAATAACAATGTCACAAAGAAATAACATGGGTCTTGTAAGTAGTTATCCTTTCTCGACTCCCTTTTTTTCTTGCACCATAGATCATAAACCATATTTAAAATTTATTTGCAAAATAAGAAATGCTTCCTCTTGAGAACCACTTATATCCTTGATCTCTTTCATTGGAAACCAAGCCCAACTTATCATTGTACAAGAGAATCATTGGATTTGTATCATATCGTCGCTTATTCAATAGGAGAAATTTTATCTAGTGTTTCTATAAATCAATCATAAGTACTTGAATATATAAATGTATTCTTACTAATCACATCATGTCGTGAAATGTTTTGAATCATGTTAGGCCCTTTTCATATCAAAGTGACTCCTAGGGTTTCTCCAAACCATAGCTTCTGTTTGCAACAATAAAGGTTACCTAGGTTTTCCTTCAAACCCTATCATTCTTGTAGGTCCCTACCATCTTCATCCCTTTAACTATGCTTTTATCATTAACTTCATAATAGGTGTCCTCATGAGGGTGATCTTCAATGACATTTCTTGCACCTAATCATGATACCATGTTAATTTGCAGTGCTAGGTTGTTCTATGTTGTAGGTAATTGCAAATTTATTTATTTTTTTAAACATTTTGATATAAATTTCACCCCATAAAATCATTTTATCACTAGAAATTATGTAGATAAAAATAACATCGACAATGTAGTATAATAGTATAGGAATAGTAGAGGAGAAGCATGCACAATAAAGACACCAACATTTAGGTCAGAGACCAAGAAAAACCCTGCAAGGGGAAACACATATAATATTCTTATTCTATTAGATATTAGTCAAATCCTCAGGTAAGATACAATTTACAATAGTATGAGACATTTCATCCAATACATTAGGCCTCCTAGAACAAACCAAACGACAGACAAGATTACACAGGTCCACATATCATTGTCACAAGAGTACTGTAGGCACAATGTTATCACTATCATCTAGGTTACATTTGTCATTTTCATATCAACGCCACTGTCATGTTAAGGTCAATTCCATATCAAATATCACGATTACTATCATCCATCAAGATCACTTTCTATAGAAAAATGTTATTATCATATTTATTAGTGTCTCACTGTCATATAGATCAATGTCTGAATGTCAATGAGAGACACTATTTTACTATCAACAAGGGTCACTATTTCACAAAAATTTTCGTAAATCATAGACACTTTTCATATATATTATTGGAAGAATAAATATTACAATCACTATAATCACTATTACATATTATCATTGTTGTATATTGTAATCATATTTATATATATCATTATCTTATGCCAAGATCATTGTTCATACATCATGCCACATATGTGTGAGCCACAGAATAATGTAAATCCCCATTGTGATACCAATTGTGTAATGCCAAGCCTCAAATGCGATTCCACTGCGATGTAATAAAAATGATAGGGTATACCAATATTTCTCAAAGTTTATGATGTCATGATTCTCAAATTATACGAGCCAAAGATACCACAACTTATATTATAAAAGGCCACTATGATGTGAAGTATAGATGCCACTGTATAGTATAGTGATGCACAAAGTATAGAAAAGCCATGATAGAGATAAGTTAATATTAGAGTAGATTAAAGAGGTCCATTGTAATGAACAATGAACCGTCGTAATAAAGAGTGAGCCACTAAGCCATAGTAATGTAATGAACCACATAAACATAATACAAATCACATATACAGAAATTGTTATTTGTCACAGAGATGCGATACCATAATTAATAAAGGGAGAAAAAACTAGATGCAACTCCATAGATAAATGCAATACCACATATAGATGTGATGCCACATATAAATGTGATGTCATTGTTATGTTGTGAGCTATAAAAACATTGTTGAAAGCCACTGCAGAAGATATGCCAACCTCAAAGAAGAATGGAAGTCACAAGAGTGAGCTGCTAACCAAAGTATGTGAGCCATTGTATGATACGAAGCCATATATCCATTGCTAATGTGATGAGTGACACAAAAAATATATATGTGAGCCTAAGATAAAGTGGGCCTTAGATAAGATGAGCCATACATATTTTCATTGCTTCATAGAAATGCAAACTAAGACCTTGCACTATCGTGCGATCAGTATTCTCCTTTGAGATGAGGATCACTGTTTTTTTAATAGCCTATCTTAGGATGAAATAGGTTCCAATAAAAGTCAACTAGACTTGTTAATTTGGAGGGAATCATCAATTAAAATTTTGCTCGAAAATAATATTTTCAATGATTACTTGTCCAAATCAATTTTGAGCCATATTAAATAATGATATTTCTTTCTTCCAATTGAATTCTCTTTGGGGTAGTTAGGCTTCCTTTGGGTCTCTTGATTCCTATGGGGAAATTTGTTCCATAACTGCAACAATTTTCAACACTCCATAGATGCGTTCAAAATGGTGTCCATGTAATTACAATATTCATAAAGGTTTTTAAGGTAGGATTAACAATTATTCAAGGGAATCAAATCATTTTCTTTAGTTTTACATGTTATAATTTTATTCATAAATTTTCAAGCATCATATTTAGAAAGGTATTGTAGATTTTCTTTCTTTCTATTTATATTGTATATTTTCTTTCATTTAATAAGAGATTTCGGTGTATTTTTATTTTTAAGTTTTAAAGTTTTGTTAGGAGCATACCTAATCCCTTTCCCAACAATTTTACAATCATTTTCATACCAAGGGTTAGTAGTTCATTATTCCTTTTATATGACACCTTAACAGAGAAAATTCTATGAAAAGTATAGAGGGTTGTAAAAAATTATGATGGAGAATTTTTACATTATCCTTATATGTTTAAGAGGTGAAATATATATTTTTAAATCCTCTAGGAGGAGATCCATTTTACTTTTTTTCGAAAATTAGATTCATTTGACCTCAAAATTCTCTTACATCTGACTCTTGGGAATGGAAAAGTTTGGAGTTAAGGATAAAGGTCTACTTAGGCTCACAGTCATTTACGAGTGATATTTACAATTTGATTGGAATCAGGGATACTACATAAAACATAATCCACAAAGATAATTTCAATCACATAGATGTGATAACATAATTAGTAATGGGAGAAAAAAATAAATGTAATGCCATAGATAAATGCAATACCACAAATAGATGTTATGCCCCATATAAATGTGATGCCATTGTTATGTTGTCAGCCATAAAAACATTGTTGAGAACCAAAGTAGAAGATATGTCAGCCTCAAAGAAGAATGCAAATCATAAGCGTGAGATGGTGAACATAATATGTGAGCCATAATATGGTACAAAGCCACAGATCCATTACTAATGTGATGAGAGACACAAAGAATATATATGTGAGCCTAAGATAAAGTGGGCCTCAGATAAAAAGAGCGATAGATATTTTCAATTCTTCATAGAAATGCAGCCTAATACCTTTCACTATCGTTCGATCAGTATTGTCCCTTGGGATGAGGAGAAATATTTTGTTTATAGCCTATATAGAGATCAAATAGGTTCCAATAGAAGTCAAGTAGACTTTTTAATTTGGAGGGAATCGTAAATTAATTTTTTCTCAAAAATAGTATGTTCAATGATTACTTGTCCAAATTAATTTTGTGCCATATTAAATAATGATATTTATTTCTTCCACTTGAATTCTCTCTGGAGCAACTGGGGTTCCTTTGGGTCCATGGAAAATTTTAGGGGCTAATATTCGCCCATGCGATAATTTTCTATACTTTTTCCAAAATAAATATTCGTTAATTTCCATTTTTTTGTAAAAATGATTCGCCCAAATTTTATAGAATGAAATTATTTTACCCTAAAAGTCGCCAGAAAATTATATATAGACTATATAAAAATATTATAAATTTGAATGTTTTTACAAAAATATCTCCAAACATTTTATAGATTTCATATTATGGACTAGTGGGATTCGTCGAGGTTTCTAATCTTTAAGATAAATTTCCATCCTTAACATTTTCCCTGTTTGGGTCCTTTTCTTCCTAAGGGGAAATTTTTTCCATACCTACAACAATTTTCAACACTCCATAGAGGCATTCAAAATGGTGTCCATGGAATTACAATATTCATAAAAAATTTAAGGTAGGAATTGCAATTTTTTAAGGGAATCAAATTGTTTTCTTTAGTTTTACATGTTATAATTTTCTTCATAAATTTTCAAGGATCATGTTTAGAAAGGTATTGTAGATTTTTTTTGTTTCTATTAATATTGTATATTTTATTTCATTTAATAAGAGATTTATGTGTATTTATATTTTTGAGTTTTAAGGTTTTTTTAGGAGCATGCCTAATCACTTTCCCAATAATTTTATAATCATTGTAATACCAATGGTTAGTAACTCATTATTCCTTTTATTTGACACCTTAGAAGAGGAAATTATACTAAAAGCATAGAGGGTTGTAGTAAACTGATGATGGAGATTTTTTACGTTATCCTTATATGTTTACGATGTGTAAATATCTATTAAATCCTCTAGGAAGAGATCCATTTTACTTTTGTCTAAAAGTAGATGCCTTTGACGTCAAATTTCTCTTAGATGTGACTATTGTGAATGGAAAATATTGGAGTTAAGGATAAAGTTCTATTCAGGCTCACAACCATTTATGAGAGTGATGTTTACAACTTGATTGAAATCAGGCATACTAGATAGCAAATAATCCAAAAAGCTAATTTCAATGCCATGAATACAAGTAATATGGTTGGAGTTTGGCCATTTGATTACACCACTGCACCTTATAAGGTCTTCAGAAATACAAAGATTAGTACCAAATAAATTCTCAATCACGTCTTACAAAAATATTCTTTTGTATGTACTATCTAAATCAAGGTTCTCATCTACCCAAAGAGGATTAGGGTTTGAATGATTACTAACAAGAATAGATTTCATATTTAGATTTTTAGCATCAATGTCTTATAACAAGTGGATATTGTCTTCGTTTCTTAGTCTATGAATATCTTTCTCTAGGGTATTATAATAATATTGTAAAAGGTAGAATTGATAGGTGTGAATTAACAAATTAGAATATAAATCCTAGCTTAATGCTAGATATTTTGATCCAAACGTGCCAATTGAGATGTTCTATCTTATAAAGTTGACTCTGAGTGAAAGAAATCTTATTTATAACAGACTATTACTCTAACTCCTTTTCAAGATTATTTTTTGCTCCACACTGACAAAAAAAGGAGTCCATGTATGTGAGGAAAATTAGACTGATGGAACTCTCTTCAAATATTCAAATAAAAATATAATACCCATGACACTTGGGATCCAACTTAACAAAAGAGATTTATCCCATGGAAATCCATGAAAGCTCCAAAAAAGGACATGGAATGTTCCTAATTCCTATCTATTGCTCTCATTTTGGTCTCTATCTATAATAGTGCATTTCCTATTTCTAATTATTGCCCATTTTCCTTCCTTTCAATTTTCCTTTATATTTTGAACCCTTTTCCTTGATACAACTTGGTCTTCTGGAACGAGGTCATCATTTATAAATATTTCTATCCTTTTTATAGTTCAATATTTACTAAATATTATACCAATATTTACTAAATATTATACCAAAACTAAGGTCACCACAGCTTATTCTAACACATATTTATTCTCATTTGTATTTCCCAACCATATTTATTACATGAAATAAGTTGTTCCAATTTGTGAATTATTTTTTATCCCTTATTTTACTATTGGTAGTGCACCCTCATATTTTTTCTATTTTCTAACAACAATTATATGGTTCAAGGTTCTCTTAGTGTCTTAATTATGTAACTAATTTAGGTTTATCATTTAATTTTTGTATTGTACCCCAAAGTCCATTTTGACTAAAAAAAATATTTTTTTTTCTCTATTAAACTCAACTCATCAGCATAAATCCATTCACCACGAACTTGAACTTCAACAGGAATATACAACATATCACTAGTTCTTACTATCTTTTTCAGAAAAGCTTGTTCCTCAGCAGAACTAGGTTTAGGAAGTGATGAGGGAGAAGATGCAACTGTCTTAGGATAGGGACATAAAGAATTCTGAATTGGCTGTGGTGTAACTGAAAGTAAATTTGGCACAGAATTCTGAGTGACAACAGTTGAATCAGAAAGAGTATCAGAAAACTCTTCTGTATCATCTTCTTCAAAAACTTCAGAATCACTATCATCACTATAGTGATCATCTTCATAAACTTCGGACTCAATATCAGAATCTTGATAAGCAAGATTCATTTTATTACTAACATCAGGCAGAGACTCAGTATCAGAAAGAGAAGCATCAGTCAAAATATATACATCTGAAACTTCATCATCAGAATCAACAACTGACCAGTCGTCTGCAAATTCTTCTAATTCAAAACAGGCTTTCAACTTGTTAGAGGAACTCTTGGGACATTTGCGAGCAAAGTGTCCTTCTTGCTTACAGATAAAGCAAGCATTATCTTTCTTCTGTTGTTTCCTCTTTTTCACATATCTAAATTTTCTGAATGGTCGTTTAGGATTGACAACTCGCTTGGGTCTGTATTTACCATATCTTTTTGATTTCCTTTTCTTGAAAGGAGTCCAGGGTAACACAGAACGACACACATTCAAATTAGGAGAGATATCATGAACCTGTTTCTGCCAACACAAGTATTTAACTTTCTCTTGGCATCTAAATAAAAGATCTATCCAATAGATTTGTTCTATATTTTTGCCTTGAACCTCTAGATCTTTCATTATCATGTCTCCTATATTTCTCGGTAACTTAGAAAGAAAAGCAATCTTCTGAGTATGATCATTGACAAGATTAGCTTTATATATCTTACCCATGTATTCAGATCCAAACTGATCTAAATCTTTTAGATCGATTAACTGCATGCGGGTCAGATCTGTGATGATTGTCTTTTTCTCATCTTGTGGTTCGGGAACAAATTGAGTTAACAATAAAACTTCTAATGTAGCTAAGCCTAAAGCTGCCACATTGTTTCTTTCTTCTTGAGAAGCGCCCATCCACCAATCCCAAACAATTCCAGCCATACGTTTCTCCGCCAGCAAGAAAATGGAAAAATTATCCAATTTTGACACAACTTGCATTTGATATAAAGCGCCTATCCAAATACGGATAGATTCTGCTGGATTAGATGACTTATCTAAATCTAGAACATATCCAGAGGAATTAGTATGAAAGAGATCTTCTTCGACTCTTGGATATTTAGGTTCTTTATGCAGATTTGCTTTCTGCAGGGATGGCATAATAAACGATGGAAATAAAGTTGCAGCATTTTCTATAGTAGCCAATTCACCATTGTTCTTATATAAACTTGAAAATTTTGGAATTGCAGTTTTAGTACTTAATTGGCTATTACTAGATTCAGCAAAATCAGCTGCTTCTTCTTGGGAATCACTGGTTTCCCATTTAGGAGGTATTTCCATTGTTTTCACAAACTTTGGAGGCTGTTCTTCTCGTTTCTTTTTCTGTCTTCTTCTTTTCTCTTTCTCTTCTCGTCGCTGCTGTTCAGCGGATTGTTCATCATGAAGAAGTTTAAGATTGGCTAAAATCAAATCACTTTGAGAACCCAAATCATCTAAAACATCTTCAGCATGTGCACACCATGTGGTTAAGTAATTCCCAATCTGATAAGTTTGATCTAAATCATTTGTATTTTGGGAATTGTGTTCTATCAACGGAGCACAATCTGCTCTGGTAGGTGGCTGACGAGAAGAGGAGGAAGTAGTACAGAACTTTGTTCTAGGAGGCCATTTGCCACCTTTCACAAATCTATGATTGGCATATTGCCATTCTTCAACTGGAGCAAAAGAAGTACGCATACGATGCATTTTATTTACAGTGGGTAGAAATGGTTTATACTCAGGTATATACAACTCATTAGGTGAGAGAGACGGTTCACCTAAACTTTCTTCTTCTGGAATAGTAGCAGGAACTTGACTACTTGAAGGAACTTCATTTGGAATCATAGGAAACACATATCTCTTTGGCTTAGAGACAGGTCGAGGAATTACTGGTCTTGGAGGAATCAGCTTTACTTCTCCATTATCAATAGTTACTCTTTTCATTTTTGATTGAGGTTGCTTAGTATCAACTATTGATTTATATTGGAAGTACCAGTTTCCAGGTAACTCAGTAGGGTCATACAGAACACATTCAACTTGAGCATTAGACAAACCAACAGTAACACAATCCTTTAATACAGGCTGTTTAAGTTTAGGATGTGCAGTATTAGTCAATTGGAAAGAAGCTTGTCCAATTATAGACAGGTATTCACTTTCTTCAGCCATGGTTAACCCTTGAACCCCAGATAACAATTTCCAACAATCTTTAAGATGGACATCATTCAAACTAATAGCATAGTCTGGATATATTGTTCCATATTGACAACCAGTAGCAAGGTTTCCTTGAATAGTACCAATCCTAGCATGCTCATAATTTTGATGACAGGTATCAAACAGTTCAGCAATACAGGGAGTATTAATTCCATGACGAAACAGTGGAGCTAATCCAATCCTTATCCCCCCAAAATGAAGATAGAAATATTTTCCATCTTTAACATGCTGCCGAAATTTCTTAATTTCATCATCAGAGAATAAATTCAACGCAAGGATTTGCACAGAAGGTCCAGATATCTTTATGGTGATTTCTACCTCTTTCAGAAAGTTTTTCTTCTTGAACAGGAAAGTCATGGGTAGATTATAAATATCAGTAGAATTTAAAGCAGGAGGAGTCCAATGTTCAGGGTCTTCAACTAATTCATGATTTTCGTTTTCAACAGACTCGGACTCAGACGATCGTGACGAGACTTCAGTAATGACTTTTCTGTCTATGGATGAGAATGATCGCAACAGATTGGCCATATTTAATCTATAACAGAAATAGACTAATGAAAGCTTTTATCTACTCAGTCCAATGATCAACAGAGTGACCTTTCAAAAGCTAGCTGGCTTTCAATAGAATTCTGTCTACAGATTAGTGAGTTAGGATCTAGAACAGAGCTCTGATACCAAAATAATGGATGGTCTTGGAACTTACTTGGAACACTTGAAGCGAACGCCTTCTGCGAATCTTTTCAACACATCAACCAGAGATTTGCACGGACTAACGTGAACTCCTGTCGCTTCTCCAACGCGCCTTACTATCTCTCAAACGATGCTCTTAAAAAAGAACAGTCCTCAGACTGGCGGCCCAGCAGGCTTCAATATTATTCAAAGTAAAGATTACACACCATAGAAACTCAGAGATATGAGCTCTGATTACACACACACACTCACAAACTCACTATGCACTCACAACTCACGATGATCATTTACAATGAGAGTTCCCTCTTAAATAACCTAAAAATCGAATCTAGCTGACCTAAGACATGACATAAAAGTAGAAATAATTGAGGGTCCTGTCAGTATCTTTATTCCACTGACGGTGTCTACTCAACTTTTCTTTTGTACAAAGATTCGAGTCACAACATGTAACCAACAATGTCACATTGCTGACAAAAGATTCTTTCTTATCTTTACCAAGAGCCTTTCGGACTTCGGTCACTATCATATCCCATTTCGGAATCGGATGGAGTCTTTGTTCTATCCCAATGGTACGTCAGATGAGATAAAGTGTCTTGAGGATCTTTCCAAGAAGATGTAAGCCACGATAGATATTCTTTTTCCCAAGTGGGGTCATGTTGTTGCTGAGCATCTTGATATACATCCACATACACCGTTTCTTTTTCGCTATCGACTTTACCTTTTCCTTTTGGATCGTGGATTGTAATGGAGGAATCTTCCTTTTAAGGAGCATGTGAACTCTGACCTGTATCATAGGTAAATCTGATCGAATCTGCAGACTTCTTTAAACTTTTTGATGGAAAGAGATAATCATCTTTATTCCATCGATTTACATATGCAAAGGGGTCTATTTCAATTCCAAGGAAATTATCCTTCTTGCTATTTCTAAAATCTGGCAAAGACTGTACAGCCAGTTCAACCCCATCTAATAATTCCCACTTAAAAATCTGAAACATACTTACAGACTGTTCAATGCTGGATTGAACCCATAATTTACACTGATGACTAAGATTTCCTTGTTCTTGCCATCCTATTTCAAAAACCATTGAAGAACAGACACGATTAGATAGGAGTAAATTGATTAAACAAACCGCATCTTCAGACCATGAACAAGAGTATACATTAATAGTAATGTCTGCCTTCTGGTTAACTATTAATCGAAATACGCTTGTTTTCCCTTGCAGAAGTTCTAGGGTTTTTATCAGTGATAGTTTCTTCGGTAGTTTTAAAGAATGAAAATCTTGAAGCCATAATGAAATCTTTTTAATCTGATCTGGATCTTCTGCTAATGTAGATTTCACAATACTATCCTTTCCGTAAAGCTGTGCAAAAGGATTCGGTTCAATTGCATTACGGAATTCCATATTCTGATAATCCCAAGGTTCTGTAAATGTTCTTAAATACTGCAAGGTTCTCAATACACATTGAGAAGCTCTGACTTGAATTTTCTTTTGACACCTGCCATTTCTCATCTCCCAATCAGCAAAAGGTTGAAAGAACTCATATTGAGGAAAAGAGTCAGTATTTACAAAAGCTTCTGTATTTTGCTGGAGATATGCTGCTTCAATTTCTTCAAACAAATCTGGAATTTTGAGGGATTTCAAAAAACGTTCAACTAAACCATTCAGATTTACTTCCGCCAGTTCTAACATTTTTGAAGAAATATATACAGAGATAGAAAACTCAATTGCACCAATAATCTGATAATAATTAAGAGTTTTCAAGACTTGAATCATCTCTGGAGTATAATGACTGAGCCAAGTGTCATCCATCTGTAAAAAATAGAGCTTGACCTGTAAATTAGGTAGAGGATAAACCTTTACCAATTCTTCATTCAAATTGAGAAAGACGCCAACATTTTTATGCTGCCAAGCTTGGCATCTTTGGATCCACTGATTTCTGCGTAATCTGAGACCAATTATCTTCTTGATTTGATCAGTGACATCAGATAACAAATATTCTAAAATCTTAAAACGTTGTACAAAAGTTTCAAAAGAATCATTAGCTGGACTTGATCCTGCAATAGTGAAAAGGCTCTGACTATGTACAATAACCTTATTCATTTCTCTGGTTAAAGCATCTGGTAAGTAATTTGAATTACCAGGAATCCATTCAACATCAAATTCATACATCTGAAACCACATTTGCCATGCTAATAATCTCCCACGAGCTAATTGCTGAGAAATCTTGGCATTTAAGAAATACTTGAAATTCATAGAATCAGTTCTAATTAAGAACTTCGAAGGTGCCAAATAAATTTCAAACTTCTGAATACCATTGAAAATCGCAAGAGTTTCTTTTTCAGCAGGGAAATAACCTTTCTGATGTTGAGAGAATTCACCTGAAGCATAACCGCAAAGAACTTCTTCAATATCTTCTCCTTCTACCCTTTTTTCAAAAAGAGTTGCTGCCCAAAAATTATCGGATGCATCAGTTTGTAGAATTAAAAATCCATTTCCAGGCGGTTTTAAGGTAGGTAATGTCTGACATTCTTGTTTCAACAACTGAACTGCTTGAGTAGCTTTATCAGACCAACCACCATTAATAAATTCTCGAATTGGAGAAGTTTTCTCAGAAAGATTGGGAATATATTTATGAATATAATTAAGAATTCCCAAGAATCTCTGAATCATCGGCTTATCTTTTAATTGATCAGGAAATTCAGATAATTTCTGTAAAACATGAGGCTGCATCTAAATTTTACCTTGGTTGACCGTGATGCCCAGAAAATCAATATGATCTTGAAATAAGACCATTTTCTTTTCAGATAATACTAAACCATGATTTCTGGCTTCTTCAAGAAAGATGTGAAGATGCTGCAAATGAGAATCAAGATCTGGACTAAAAACAAGTATATCATCAATATATACAACGATGAAATCGTATGAACCAAAAATATGATCCATTCGACGCTGAAAGAATGCAGGAGCATTTTTAAGACCAAATGGAACAACTCGCCATTGATAGAAACCAGCAGGACATGTAAATGCAGTTTTGGGACGATCTTCTTCTGCAATTTGAATCTGATAATATCCTGATTTCATATCAAATTTGCTGAATATTTTACTGCCATGAATTTTCTGCATAATTGTTTCTTGTCGAGGCATAGGATAATTAAAGCTTTTGGTTATGGCATTGAGAGGCTTATAATTGATAACCATTCTATCTTTACCACGAACAATTTCAGAATGATTGCGAACTAGAAATGCAGAACAAGAATAATGAGATTCACTGACTTCAATCAATTTAAGGTCTAGCAATTCTTGTATCTGTTTTCGCATTTCTTTTTCTTCATCTCGAGTACAAGGTATCAATTTTCCAGTTACTCCATTATCATGCAGAGTTATAATTTCTTGTTTTGGGCTTTGAGTTGTCCAAAAAGCTTGAGGATTATTTGAGCAACATTTTAACAAATCCTCATATATCTGAATCTGTTCAGGAGACCAATTAGGATCCCTATTGGCCTTTTGGGTAGGTTGAGCTTTAGCTTCATAAATTTTTAGCACTTCTTCCCAATCATGAGATTCTTTCTTCTCTTTGGGTTGCTTCTTTAATCCTACCTTTTTCTGACTCGGATCTCTTCTGGCTTCAGAATTAGCCATATGCAACCTGGGGACTAAGACTGCTTTCTTCTTGATGTTACAGATAATTTTATCATTGCTTATTGTAACAGGCAAGACAGAATTGATAAAGGGCATTCCCAGAAATAAACTTGCTGAGTTATCAAAATGCTGTATAGCTGAGATCTTAATAATAACCCCCCCAAGTTTCATTGAAACATTATCAACATAATGAGTCAGATTAACAGATCCACCAATGGTTTCTGATCGAATAATATGCTGTAAAGGCTTCCATAATCCTTTAAAAAGAGATGGTCAAGAAGATATTGAAGAAGTTCTTTGCGCTTATGCTTCAGGTGAATTCTCTCAACATCAGAAAGGTTATTTCCCTGCTGAAAAAGAAACTCTTGCGATTTTCAATGGTATTCAGAAGTTTGAAATTTATTTGGCACCTTCGAAGTTCTTAATTAGAACTGATTCTATGAATTTCAAGTATTTCTTAAATGCCAAGATTTCTCAGCAATTGGCTCGTGGGAGATTATTAGCATGGCAAATGTGGTTTCAGATGTATGAATTTGATGTTGAATGGATTCCTGGTAATTCAAATTACTTACCAGATGCTTTAACCAGAGAAATGAATAAGGTTCATGTACATAGTCAGAGCCTTTTCACTATTGCAGGATCAAGTCCAGCTAATGATTCTTTTGAAACTTTTGTACAGCGTTTTAAGATTTTAGAATATTTGTTATCTGATGTCACTGATCAAATCAAGAAGATAATTGGTCTCAGATTACGCAGAAATCAGTGGATCCAAAGATGCCAAGCTTGGCAGCATAAAAATGTTGGCGTCTTTCTCAATTTGAATGAAGAATTGGTAAAGGTTTATCCTCTACCTAATTTACAGGTCAAGCTCTATTTTTTACAGATGGATGACACTTGGCTCAGTCATTATACTCCAGAGATGATTCAAGTCTTGAAAACTCTTAATTATTATGAGATTATTGGTGCAATTGAGTTTTCTATCTCTGTATATATTTCTTCAAAAATGTTCGAACTGGCGGAAGTAAATCTGAATGGTTTAGTTGAACGTTTTTTGAAATCCCTCAAAATTCCAGATTTGTTTGAAGAAATTGAAGCAGCATATCTCCAGCAAAATACAGAAGCTTTTGTAAATACTGACTCTTTTCCTCAATATGAGTTCTTTCAACCTTTTGCTGATTGGGAGATGAGAAATGGCAGGTGTCAGAAGAAAATCCAAGTCAGAGCTTCTCAATGTGTATTGAGAACCTTGCAGTATTTACGAACATTTACAGAACCTTGGGATTATCAGAATATGGAATTCCGTAATGCAATTGAACCGAATCCTTTTGCACAGCTTTACGGAAAGGATAGTATTGTGAAATCTACATTAGCAGAAGATCCAGATCAGATTAAAAAGATTTCATTATGGCTTCAAGATTTTCATTCTTTGAAACTACCGGAGAAACTATCAATGATAAAGACCCTAGAACTTCTGCAAGGGAAACCAAGCGTATTTTGATTAATAGTTAACCAGAAGGCAGTCATTACTATTAATGTATACTCTTGTTCATGGTCTGAAGACGCGGTTTGTTTAATCAATCTACTCCTATCTAATCGTGTCTGTTCTTCAATGGTTTTTGAAATAGGATGGCAAGAACAAGGAAATCTTAGTCATCAATGTAAATTATGGGTTCAATCCAGCATTGAACAGTCTGTAAGTATGTTTCAGATTTTTAAGTGGGAATTATTAGATGGGGTTGAACTGGCTGTACAGTCTTTGCCAGATTTTAGAAATAGCAAGAAGGATAATTTCCTTGGAATTGAAATAGACCCCTTTGCCTATGTAAATCGATGGAATAAAGATGATTATCTCTTTCCATCAAAAAGTTTAAAGAAGTCTGCAGATTCGATCAGATTTACCTATGATACAGGTCAGAGTTCACATGCTCCTCAAAAGGAAGATTCCTCCATTACAATCCACGATCCAAAAGGAAAAGCTAAAGTCGATAGCGAAAAAGAAACGGTGTATGTGGATGTATATCAAGATGCTCAGCAACAACATGACCCCACTTGGGAAAAAGAATATCTATCGTGGCTTACATCTTCTTGGAAAGATCCTCAAGACACTTTATCTCATCTGACGTACCATTGGGATAGAACAAAGACTCCATCCGATTCCGAAATGGGATATGATAGTGACCGAAGTCCGAAAGGCTCTTGGTAAAGATAAGAAAGAATCTTTTGTCAGCAATGTGACACTGTTGGTTACATGTTGTGACTCGAATCTTTGTACAAAAGAAAAGTTGAGTAGACACCGTCAGTGGAATAAAGATACTGAAAGGACCCTCAATTATTTCTACTTTTATGTCATGTCTTAGGTCAGCTAGATTCGATTTTTAGGTTATTTAAGAGGGAACTCTCATTGTAAATGATCATCGTGAGTTGTGAGTGCATAGTGAGTTTGTGAGTGTGTGTGTGTAATCAGAGCTCATATCTCTGAGTTTCTATGGTGTGTAATCTTTACTTTGAATAATATTGAAGCCTGCTGGGCCGCCAGTCTGAGGACTGTTCTTTTTTAAGAGCATCGTTTGAGAGATAGTAAGGCGCGTTGGAGAAGCGACAGGAGTTCGCGTTAGTCCGTGCAAATCTCTGGTTGATGTGTTGAAAAGATTCGCAGAAGGCGTTCGCTTCAAGTGTTCCAAGTAAGTTCTAAGACCATCCATTATTTTGGTATCAGAGCCCTGTTCTAGATCCTAACTCACTAATCTGTAGACAGAATTCTATTGAAAGCCAGCTAGCCTTTGAAAGGTCACTCTGTTGATCATTGGACTGAGTAGATAAAAGCTTTCATTAGTCTATTTCTGTTATAGATTAAATATGGCCAATCTGTTGCGATCATTCTCATCCATAGACAGAAAAGTCATTACTGAAGTCTCGTCACGATCGTCTGAGTCCGAGTCTGTTGAAAACGAAAATCATGAATTAGTTGAAGACCCTGAACATTGGACTCCTCCTGCTTTAAATTCTACTGATATTTATAAGCTACCCATGACTTTCCTATTCAAGAAGAAAAACTTTCTGAAAGAGGTAGAAATCACCATAAAGATATCTGGACCTTCTGTTCAAATCCTTGCTTTGAATTTATTCTCTGATGATGAAATTAAGAAATTTCGGCAGTATGTTAAAGATGGAAACTATTTCTATCTTCATTTTGGGGGGATAAGGATTGGATTAGCTCCACTGTTTCGTCATGGAATTAATACTCCCTGTATTGCTGAACTGTTTGATACCCGTCATCAAAATTATGAGCATGCTAGGATTGGTACTATTCAAGGAAACCTTGCTACTGGTTGTCAATATGGAACAATATATCCAGACTATGCTATTAGTTTGAATGATGTCCATCTTAAAGATTGTTGGAAATTGTTATCTGGAGTTCAAGGGTTAACCATGGCTGAAGAAAGTGAATACCTGTCTATAATTGGACAAGCTTCTTTCCAATTGACTAATACTGCACATCCTAAACTTAAACAGCCTGTATTAAAGGATTGTGTTACTGTTGGTTTGTCTAATGCTCAAGTTGAAGGTGTTCTGTATGACCCTACTGAGTTACCTGGAAACTGGTACTTTCAATATAAATCAATAGTTGATACTAAGCAACCTCAATCAAAAATGAAAAGAGTAACTATTGATAATGGACAAGTAAAGCTGATTCCTCCAAGACCAGTAATTCCTCGACCTGTCTCTAAGCCAAAGAGATATGTGTTTCCTATGATTCCAAATGAAGTTCCTTCAAGTAGTCAAGTTCCTGCTACTATTCCAGAAGAAGAAAGTTTAGGTGAACCGTCTCTCTCACCTAATGAGTTGTATATACCTGAGTATAAACCATTTCTACCCACTGTAAATAAAATGCATCGTATGCGTACTTCTTTTGCTCCAGTTGAAGAATGGCAATATGCCAATCATAGATTTGTGAAAGGTGGCAAATGGCCTCCTAGAACAAAGTTCTGTACTACTTCCTCCTCTTCTCGTCAGCCACCTACCAGAGCAGATTGTCCTCCGTTGATAGAACACAATTCCCAAAATACAAATGATTTAGATCAAAGAACTTCTTCAATATCTTCTCCTTCTACCCTTTTTTCAAAAAGAGTTGCTGCCCAAAAATTATCGGATGCATCAGTTTGTAGAATTAAAAATCCATTTCCAGGCGGTTTTAAGGTAGGTAATGTCTGACATTCTTGTTTCAACAACTGAACTGCTTGAGTAGCTTTATCAGACCAACCACCATTAATAAATTCTCGAATTGGAGAAGTTTTCTCAGAAAGATTGGGAATATATTTATGAATATAATTAAGAATTCCCAAGAATCTCTGAATCATCGGCTTATCTTTTAATTGATCAGGAAATTCAGATAATTTCTGTAAAACATGAGGCTGCATCTGGATTTTACCTTGGTTGACCCTGATGCCCAGAAAATCAATATGATCTTGAAATAAGACCATTTTCTTTTCAGATAATACTAAACCATGATTTCTGGCTTCTTCAAGAAAGATGTGAAGATGCTGCAAATGAGAATCAAGATCTGGACTAAAAACAAGTATATCATCAATATATACAACGATGAAATCGTATGAACCAAAAATATGATCCATTCGACGCTGAAAGAATGCAGGAGCATTTTTAAGACCAAACGGAACAACTCGCCATTGATAGAAACCAGCAGGACATGTAAATGCAGTTTTGGGACGATCTTCTTCTGCAATTTGAATCTGATAATATCCTGATTTCATATCAAATTTGCTGAATATTTTACTGCCATGAATTTTCTGCATAATTGTTTCTTGTCGAGGCATAGGATAATTAAAGCTTTTGGTTATGGCATTGAGAGGCTTATAATTGATAACCATTCTATCTTTACCACGAACAATTTCAGAATGATTGCGAACTAGAAATGCAGAACAAGAATAATGAGATTCACTGACTTCAATCAATTTAAGGTCTAGCAATTCTTATATCTGTTTTCGCATTTCTTTTTCTTCATCTGGAGTACAAGGTATCAATTTTCCAGTTACTCCATTATCATGCAGAGTTATAATTTCTTGTTTTGGGCTTTGAGTTGTCCAAAAAGCTTGAGGATTATTTGAGCAACATTTTAACAAATCCTCATATATCTGAATCTGTTCAGGAGACCAATTAGGATCCCTATTGGCCTTTTGGGTAGGTTGAGCTTTAGCTTCATAAATTTTTAGCACTTCTTCCCAATCATGAGATTCTTTCTTCTCTTTGGGTTGCTTCTTTAATCCTACCTTTTTCTGACGCGGATCTCTTCTGGCTTCAGAATTAGCCATATTTAACCTGGGGACTGAGACTGCTTTCTTCTTGATGTTACAGATAATTTTATCATTGCTTATTGTAACAGGCAAGACAGAATTGATAAAGGGCATTCCCAGAAATAAACTTGCTGAGTTATCAAAATGCTGTATAGCTGAGATCTTAATAATAACCCCCCCAAGTTTCATTGAAACATTATCAACATAATGAGTCAGATTAATAGATCCACCAATGGTTTCTGATCGAATAATATGCTGTAAAGGCTTCCATAATCCTTTAAAAAGAGATGGTCGAGCTAGATTATTGTAGCCACCAGTATCAATAAAAGCATCAACAGAAATCCATTCACCACGAACTTGAACTTCAACAGGAATATACAACATATCACTAGTTCTTACTATCTTTTTCAGAAAAGCTTGTTCCTCAGCAGAACTAGGTTTAGGAAGTGATGAGGGAGAAGATGCAACTGTCTTAGGATAGGGACATAAAGAATTCTGAATTGGCTGTGGTGTAACTGAAAGTAAATTTGGCACAGAATTCGGAGTGACAACAGTTGAATCAGAAAGAGTATCAGAAAACTCTTATGTATCATCTTCTTCAAAAACTTCAGAATCACTATCATCACTATAGTGATCATCTTCATAAACTTCGGACTCAATATCAGAATCTTGATAAGCAAGATTCATTTTATTACTAACATCAGGCAGAGACTCAGTATCAGAAAGAGAAGCATCAGTCAAAATATATACATCTGAAACTTCATCATCAGAATCAACAACTGACCAGTCGTCTGCAAATTCTTCTAAATCAAAACAGGCTTTCAACTTGTTAGAGGAACTCTTGGGACATTTGTGAGCAAAGTGTCCTTCTTGCTTACAGATAAAGCAAGCATTATCTTTCTTCTGTTGTTTCCTCTTTTTCACATATCTAAATTTTCTGAATGGTCGTTTAGGATTGACAACTCGCTTGGGTCTGTATTTACCATATCTTTTTGATTTCCTTTTCTTGAAAGGAGTCCAGGGTAACACAGAACGACACACATTCAAATTAGGAGAGATATCATGAACCTGTTTCTGCCAACACAAGTATTTAACTTTCTCTTGGCATCTAAATAAAAGATCTATCCAATAGATTTGCTCTATCTTTTTGCCTTGAATCTCTAGATCTTTCATTATCATGTCTCCTATATTTCCCGGTAACTTAGAAAGAAAAGCAATCTTCTGGGTATGATCATTGACAAGATTAGCTTTATATATCTTACCCATGTATTCAGATCCAAATTGATCTAAATCTTTCAGATCGATTAACTGCATGCGGGTCAGATCTGTGATGATTGTCTTTTTCTCATCTTGTGGTTCGGGAACAAATTGAGTTAACAATAAAACTTCTAATGTAGCTAAGCCTAAGGCTGCCACATTGTTTCTTTCTTCTTGAGAAGCGCCCATCCACCAATCCCAAACAATTCCAGCCATACGTTTCTCCGCCAGCAAGAAAATGGAAAAATTATCCAATTTTGACACAACTTGCATTTGATATAAAGCGCCTATCCAAATACGGATAGATTCTGCTGGATTAGATGACTTATCTAAATCTAGAACATATCCAGAGGAATTAGTATGAAAGAGATCTTCTTCGACTCTTGGATATTTAGGTTCTTTATGCAGATTTGCTTTCTGCAGGGATGGCATAATAAACGATGGAAATAAAGTTGCAGCATTTTCTATAGTAGCCATCGTATGCGTACTTCTTTTGCTCCAGTTGAAGAATGGCAATATGCCAATCATAGATTTGTGAAAGGTGGCAAATGGCCTCCTAGAACAAAGTTCTGTACTACTTCCTCCTCTTCTCGTCAGCCACCTACCAGAGCAGATTGTGCTCCGTTGATAGAACACAATTCCCAAAATACAAATGATTTAGATCAAACTTATTAGATTGGGAATTACTTAACCACATGGTGTGCACATGCTGAAGATGTTTTAGATGATTTGGGTTCTCAAAGTGATTTGATTTTAGCCAATCTTAAACTTCTTCATGATGAACAATCCACTGAACAGCAGCGAAGAGAAGAGAAAGAGAAAAGAAGAAGACAGAAAAAGAAACGAGAAGAACAGCCTCCAAAGTTTGTGAAAACAATGGAAATTCCTCCTAAATGGGAAACCAGTGATTCCCAAGAAGAAGCAGCTGATTTTGCTGAATCTAGTAATAGCCAATTAAGTACTAAAACTGCAATTCCAAAATTTTCAAGTTTATATAAGAACAAAGGTGAATTGGCTACTATAGAAAATGCTGCAACTTTATTTCCATCGTTTATTATGCCATCCCTACAGAAAGCAAATCTGCATAAAGAACCTAAATATCCAAGAGTCGAAGAAGATCTCTTTCATACTAATTCCTCTGGATATGTTCTAGATTTAGATAAGTCATCTAATCCAGCAGAATCTATCCGTATTTGGATAGGCGCTTTATATCAAATGCAAGTTGTGTCAAAATTGGATAATTTTTCCATTTTCTTGCTGGCGGAGAAACGTATGGCTGGAATTGTTTGGGATTGGTGGATGGGCGCTTCTCAAGAAGAAAGAAACAATGTGGCAGCCTTAGGCTTAGCTACATTAGAAGTTTTATTGTTAACTCAATTTGTTCCCGAACCACAAGATGAGAAAAAGACAATCATCACAGATCTGACCCGCATGCAGTTAATCGATCTGAAAGATTTAGATCAATTTGGATCTGAATACATGGGTAAGATATATAAAGCTAATCTTGTCAATGATCATACCCAGAAGATTGCTTTTCTTTCTAAGTTACCGGGAAATATAGGAGACATGATAATGAAAGATCTAGAGATTCAAGGCAAAAAGATAGAGCAAATCTATTGGATAGATCTTTTATTTAGATGCCAAGAGAAAGTTAAATACTTGTGTTGGCAGAAACAGGTTCATGATATCTCTCCTAATTTGAATGTGTGTCGTTCTGTGTTACCCTGGACTCCTTTCAAGAAAAGGAAATCAAAAAGATATGGTAAATACAGACCCAAGCGAGTTGTCAATCCTAAACGACCATTCAGAAAATTTAGATATGTGAAAAAGAGGAAACAACAGAAGAAAGATAATGCTTGCTTTATCTGTAAGAAAGAAGGACACTTTGCTCGCAAATGTCCCAAGAGTTCCTCTAACAAGTTGAAAGCCTGTTTTGATTTAGAAGAATTTGCAGACGACTGGTCAGTTGTTGATTCTGATGATGAAGTTTCAGATGTATATATTTTGACTGATGCTTCTCTTTCTGATACTGAGTCTCTGCCTGATGTTAGTAATAAAATGAATCTTGCTTATCAAGATTCTGATATTGAGTCCGAAGTTTATGAAGATGATCACTATAGTGATGATAGTGATTCTGAAGTTTTTGAAGAAGATGATACAGAAGAGTTTTCTGATACTCTTTCTGATTCAACTGTTGTCACTCAGAATTTTGTGCCAAATTTACTTTCAGTTACACCACAGCCAATTCAGAATTCTTTATGTCCCTATCCTAAGACAGTTGCATCTTCTCCCTCATCACTTCCTAAACCTAGTTCTGCTGAGGAACAAGCTTTTCTGAAAAAGATAGTAAGAACTAGTGATATGTTGTATATTCCTGTTGAAGTTCAAGTTCGTGGTGAATGGATTTCTGTTGATGCTTTTATTGATACTGGTGGCTCCAATAATCTAGCTCGACCATCTCTTTTTAAAGGATTATGGAAGCCTTTACAGCATATTATTTGATCAGAAACCATTGGTGGATCTGTTAATCTGACTCATTATGTTGATAATGTTTCAATGAAACTTGGGGGGGTTATTATTAAGATCTCAGCTATACAGCATTTTGATAACTCAGCAAGTTTATTTCTGGGAATGCCCTTTATCAATTCTGTCTTGCCTGTTACAATAAGCAATGATAAAATTATCTGTAACATCAAGAAGAAAGCAGTCTCAGTCCCCAGGTTAAATATGGCTAATTCTGAAGCCAGAAGAGATCCGAGTCAAAAAAAAGGTAGGATTAAAGAAGCAACCCAAAAAGAAGAAAGAATCTCATGATTGGGAAGAAGTGCTAAAAATTTATGAAGCTAAAGCTCAACCTACCCAAAAGGCCAATAGGGATCCTAATTGGTCTCCTGAACAGATTCAGATATATGAGGATTTGTTAAAATGTTGCTCAAATAATCCTCAAGCTTTTTGGACAACTCAAAGCCCAAAACAAGACATTATAACTCTGCATGATAATGGAGTAACTGGCAAATTGATTCCATGTACTCCAGATGAAGAAAAAGAAATGCGAAAACAGATTCAAGAACTGCTAGATCTTAATCTGATAGAAGTCAGTGAATCTCATTATTCTTGTTCTGCATTTCTAGTTCGTAATCATTCTGAGATTGTTCGTGGTAAAGATAGGATGGTCATCAATTATAAGCCGCTCAATGCTATAACTAAAAGCTTTAATTATCCTATGCCTCGACAAGAAACAATTATGCAGAAAATTCATGGCAGTAAGATATTCAGCAAATTTGATATGAAATCAGGATATTATCAGATTCAAATTGCAGAAGAAGATCGTCCCAAAACTGCATTTACATGTCCTGCTGGTTTCTATCAATGGCGAGTTGTTCCGTTTGGTTTAAAAAATGCTCCTGCATTCTTTCAGCGTCGAATGGATCATATTTTTGGTTCATACGATTTCATCGTTGTATATATTGATGATATACTTGTTTTTAGTTCAGATCTTGATTCTCATTTGCAGCATCTTCACATCTTTCTTGAAGAAGCCAGAAATCATGGTTTAGTATTATCTGAAAAGAAAATGGTCTTATTTCAAGATCATATTGATTTTCTGGGCATCACGGTCAACCAAGGTAAAATTCAGATGCAGCCTCATGTTTTACATCAATTATCTGAATTTCCTGATCAATTAAAAGATAAGCCGATGATTCAGAGATTCTTCGGAATTCTTAATTATATTCATAAATATATTCCCAATCTTTCTGAGAAAACTTCTCCAATTCGAGAATTTATTAATGGTGGTTGGTCTGATAAAGCTACTCAAGCAGTTCAGTTGTTGAAACAAGAATGTCAGACATAACCTACCTTAAAACCGCCTGGAAATGGATTTTTAATTCTACAAACTGATGCATCCGATAATTTTTGGGCAGCAACTCTTTTTGAAAAAAGGGTAGAACGAGAAGATATTGAAGAAGTTCTTTGCGCTTATGCTTCAGGTGAATTCTCTCAACATCAGAAAGGTTATTTCCCTGCTAAAAAAGAAACTCTTGCGATTTTCAATGGTATTCAGAAGTTTGAAATTTATTTGGCACCTTCGAAGTTCTTAATTAGAACTGATTCTATGAATTTCAAGTATTTCTTAAATGCCAAGATTTCTCAGCAATTGGCTCGTGGGAGATTATTAGCATGGCAAATGTGGTTTCAGATGTATGAATTTGATGTTGAATGGATTCCTGGTAATTCAAATTACTTACCAGATGCTTTAACCAGAGAAATGAATAAGGTTCATGTACATAGTCAGAGCCTTTTCACTATTGCAGGATCAAGTCCAGCTAATGATTCTTTTGAAACTTTTGTACAGCGTTTTAAGATTTTAGAATATTTGTTATCTGATGTCACTGATCAAATCAAGAAGATAATTGGTCTCAGATTACGCAGAAATCAGTGGATCCAAAGATGCCAAGCTTGGCAGCATAAAAATGTTGGCGTCTTTCTCAATTTGAATGAAGAATTGGTAAAGGTTTATCCTCTACCTAATTTACAGGTCAAGCTCTATTTTTTACAGATGGATGACACTTGGCTCAGTCATTATACTCCAGAGATGATTCAAGTCTTGAAAACTCTTAATTATTATGAGATTATTGGTGCAATTGAGTTTTCTATCTCTGTATATATTTCTTCAAAAATGTTCGAACTGGCGGAAGTAAATCTGAATGGTTTAGTTGAACGTTTTTTGAAATCCCTCAAAATTCCAGATTTGTTTGAAGAAATTGAAGCAGCATATCTCCAGCAAAATACAGAAGCTTTTGTAAATACTGACTCTTTTCCTCAATATGAGTTCTTTCAACCTTTTGCTGATTGGGAGATGAGAAATGGCAGGTGTCAAAAGAAAATTCAAGTCAGAGCTTCTCAATGTGTATTGAGAACCTTGCAGTATTTAAGAACATTTACAGAACCTTGGGATTATCAGAATATGGAATTCCGTAATGCAATTGAACCGAATCCTTTTGCACAGCTTTACGGAAAGGATAGTATTGTGAAATCTACATTAGCAGAAGATCCAGATCAGATTAAAAAGATTTCATTATGGCTTCAAGATTTTCATTCTTTAAAACTACCGGAGAAACTATCACTAATAAAAACCCTAGAACTTCTGCAAGGGAAAAAAAGCGTATTTCGATTAATAGTTAACCAGAAGGCAGTCATTACTATTAATGTATACTCTTGTTCATGGTCTGAAGATGCGGTTTGTTTAATCAATTTACTCCTATCTAATCGTGTCTGTTCTTCAATGGTTTTTGAAATAGGATGGCAAGAACAAGGAAATCTTAGTCATCAGTGTAAATTATGGGTTCAATCCAGCATTGAACAGTCTGTAAGTATGTTTCAGATTTTTAAGTGGGAATTATTAGATGGGGTTGAACTGGCTGTACAGTCTTTGCCAGATTTTAGAAATAGCAAGAAGGATAATTTCCTTGGAATTGAAATAGACCCCTTTGCATATGTAAATCGATGGAATAAAGATGATTATCTCTTTCCATCAAAAAGTTTAAAGAAGTCTGCAGATTCGATCAGATTTACCTATGATACAGGTCAGAGTTCACATGCTCCTCAAAAGGAAGATTCCTCCATTACAATCCACGATCCAAAAGGAAAAGCTAAAGTCGATAGCGAAAAAGAAACGGTGTATGTGGATGTATATCAAGATGCTCAGCAACAACATGACCCCACTTGGGAAAAAGAATATCTATCGTGGCTTACATCTTCTTGGAAAGATCCTCAAGACACTTTATCTCATCTGACGTACCATTGGGATAGAAAAAAGACTCCATCCGATTCCGAAATGGGATATGATAGTGACCGAAGTCCGAAAGGCTCTTGGTAAAGATAAGAAAGAATCTTTTTTCAGCAATGTGACACTGTTGGTTACATGTTGTGACTCGAATCTTTGTACAAAAGAAAAGTTGAGTAGACACCGTCAGTGGAATAAAGATACTGACAGGACCCTCAATTATTTCTACTTTTATGTCATGTCTTAGGTCAGCTAGATTCGATTTTTAGGTTATTTAAGAGTGAACTCTCTTTGTAAATGATCATCGTGAGTTGTGAGTTGTGAGTTGTGAGTGAGTGTGTGTGTAATCAAACAGAGCTCATATCCTCTGAGTTTCTATGGTGTGTAATCTTTACTTTGAATAATATTGAAGCCTGCTGGGCCGCCAGTCTGAGGACTGTTCTTTTTTAAGAGCATCGTTTGTGAGATAGTAAGGCGCGTTGGAGAAGCGACAGGAGTTCGCGTTAGTCCGTGCAAATCTCTGGTTGATGTGTTGAAAAGATTCGCAGAAGGCGTTCGCTTCAAGTGTTCCAAGTAAGTTCCAAGACCATCCATTATTGAGAGTTCCCTCTTAAATAACCTAAAAATTGAATCTAGCTGACCTAAGACATGACATAAAAGTAGAAATAATTGAGGGTCCTGTCAGTATCTTTATTCCACTGACGGTGTCTACTCAACTTTTCTTTTGTACAAAGATTCGAGTCACAACATGTAACCAACAGTGTCACATTGCTGACAAAAGATTCTTTCTTATCTTTACCAAGAGCCTTTCGGACTTCAGTCACTATCATATCTCATTTCGGAATCGGATGGAGTCTTTGTTCTATCCCAATGGTACGTCAGATGAGATAAAGTGTCTTGAGGATCTTTCCAAGAAGATGTAAGCCACGATAGATATTCTTTTTCCCAAGTGGGGTCATGTTGTTGCTGAGCATCTTGATATACATCCACATACACCGTTTCTTTTTCGCTATCGACTTTAGCTTTTCCTTTTGGATCGTGGATTGTAATGGAGGAATCTTCCTTTTGAGGAGCATGTGAACTCTGACCTGTATCATAGGTAAATCTGATCGAATCTGCAGACTTCTTTAAACTTTTTGATGGAAAGAGATAATCATCTTTATTCCATCGATTTACATATGCAAAGGGGTCTATTTCAATTCCAAGGAAATTATCCTTCTTGCTATTTCTAAAATTTGGCAAAGACTGTACAGCCAGTTCAACCCCATCTAATAATTCCCACTTAAAAATATGAAACATACTTACAGACTGTTCAATGCTGGATTGAACCCATAATTTACACTGATGACTAAGATTTCCTTGTTCTTGCCATCCTATTTCAAAAACCATTGAAGAACAGACACGATTAGATAGGAGTAAATTGATTAAACAAACCGCATCTTCAGACCATGAACAAGAGTATACATTAATAGTAATGACTGACTTCTGGTTAACTATTAATCGAAATACGCTTGTTTTCCCTTGCAGAAGTTCTAGGGTTTTTATCAGTGATAGTTTCTCCGGTAGTTTTAAAGAATGAAAATCTTGAAGCCATAATGAAATCTTTTTAATCTGATCTGGATCTTCTGCTAATGTAGATTTCACAATACTATCCTTTCCGTAAAGCTGTGCAAAAGGATTCGGTTCAATTGCATTACGGAATTCCATATTCTGATAATCCCAAGGTTCTGTAAATGTTCTTAAATACTGCAAGGTTCTCAATACACATTGAGAAGCTCTGACTTGAATTTTCTTTTGACACCTGCCATTTCTCATCTCCCAATCAGCAAAAGGTTGAAAGAACTCATATTGAGGGAAAGAGTCAGTATTTACAAAAGCTTCTGTATTTTGCTGGAGATATGCTGCTTCAATTTCTTCAAACAAAACTGGAATTTTGAGGGATTTCAAAAAACGTTCAACTAAACCATTCAGATTTACTTCTGCCAGTTCTAACATTTTTGAAGAAATATATACAGAGATAGAAAACTCAATTGCACCAATAATCTGATAATAATTAAGAGTTTTCAAGACTTGAATCATCTCTGGAGTATAATGACTGAGCCAAGTGTCATCCATCTGTAAAAAATAGAGCTTGACCTGTAAATTAGGTAGAGGATAAACCTTTACCAATTCTTCATTCAAATTGAGAAAGACGCCAACATTTTTATGCTGCCAAGCTTGGCATCTTTGGATCCACTGATTTCTGCGTAATCTGAGACCAATTATCTTCTTGATTTGATCAGTGACATCAGATAACAAATATTCTAAAATCTTAAAACGATGTACAAAAGTTTCAAAAGAATCATTAGCTGGACTTGATCCTGCAATAGTGAAAAGGCTCTGACTATGTACATGAACCTTATTCATTTCTCTGGTTAAAGCATCTGGTAAGTAATTTGAATTACCAGGAATCCATTCAACATCAAATTCATACATCTGAAACCACATTTGCCATGCTAATAATCTCCCACGAGCCAATTGCTGAGAAATCTTGGCATTTAAGAAATACTTGAAATTCATAGAATCAGTTCTAATTAAGAACTTCGAAGGTGCCAAATAAATTTCAAACTTCTGAATACCATTGAAAATCGCAAGAGTTTCTTTTTCAGCAGGGAAATAACCTTTCTGATGTTGAGAGAATTCACCTGAAGCATAAGCGCAAAGAACTTCTTCAATATCTTCTCCTTCTACCCTTTTTTCAAAAAGAATTGCTGCCCAAAAATTATCGGATGCATCAGTTTGTAGAATTAAAAATTCATTTCCAGGCGGTTTTAAGGTAGGTAATGTCTGACATTCTTGTTTCAACAACTGAACTACTTGAGTAGCTTTATCAGACCAACCACCATTAATAAATTCTCGAATTGGAGAAGTTTTCTCAGAAAGATTGGGAATATATTTATGAATATAATTAAGAATTCCCAAGAATCTCTGAATCATCGGCTTATCTTTTAATTGATCAGGAAATTCAGATAATTTCTGTAAAACATGAGGCTGCATCTGAATTTTACCTTGGTTGACCGTGATGCCCAGAAAATCAATATGATCTTGAAATAAGACCATTTTCTTTTCAGATAATACTAAACCATGATTTCTGGCTTCTTCAAGAAAGATGTGAAGATGCTGCAAATGAGAATCAAGATCTGAACTAAAAACAAGTATATCATCAATATATACAACGATGAAATCGTATGAACCAAAAATATGATCCATTCGACGCTGAAAGAATGCAGGAGCATTTTTAAGACCAAACGGAACAACTCGCCATTGATAGAAACTAGCAGGACATGTAAATGCAGTTTTGGGACGATCTTCTTCTGCAATTTGAATCTGATAATATCCTGATTTCATATCAAATTTGCTGAATATTTTACTGCCATGAATTTTCTGCATAATTGTTTCTTGTCGAGGCATAGGATAATTAAAGCTTTTGGTTATGGCATTGAGAGGCTTATAATTGATAACCATTCTATCTTTACCACGAACAATTTCAGAATGATTGCGAACTAGAAATGCAGAACAAGAATAATGAGATTCACTGACTTCAATCAATTTAAGGTCTAGCAATTCTTGTATCTGTTTTCGCATTTCTTTTTCTTCATCTGGAGTACAAGGTATCAATTTTCCAGTTACTCCATTATCATGCAGAGTTATAATTTCTTGTTTTGGGCTTTGATTTGTCCAAAAAGCTTGAGGATTATTTGAGCAACATTTTAACAAATCCTCATATATCTGAATCTGTTCAGGAGACCAATTAGGATCCCTATTGGCCTTTTGGGTAGGTTGAGCTTTAGCTTCATAAATTTTTAGCACTTCTTCCCAATCATGAGATTCTTTCTTCTCTTTGGGTTGCTTCTTTAATCCTACCTTTTTCTGACTCGGATCTCTTCTGGCTTCAGAATTAGCCATATTTAACCTGGGGACTGAGACTGCTTTCTTCTTGATGTTACAGATAATTTTATCATTGCTTATTGTAACAGGCAAGACAGAATTGATAAAGGGCATTCCCAGAAATAAACTTGCTGAGTTATCAAAATGCTGTATAGCTGAGATCTTAATAATAACCCCCCCAAGTTTCATTGAAACATTATCAACATAATGAGTCAGATTAACAGATCCACCAATGGTTTCTGATCGAATAATATGATGTAAAGGCTTCCATAATCCTTTAAAAAGAGATGGTCGAGCTAGATTATTGGAGCCACCAGTATCAATAAAAGCATCAACAGAAATCCATTCACCACAAACTTGAACTTCAACAGGAATATACAACATATCACTAGTTCTTACTATCTTTTTCAGAAAAGCTTGTTCCTCAGCAGAACTAGGTTTAGGAAGTGATGAGGGAGAAGATGCAACTGTCTTAGGATAGGGACATAAAGAATTCTGAATTGGCTGTGGTGTAACTGAAAGTAAATTTGGCACAGAATTCTGAGTGACAACAGTTGAATCAGAAAGAGTATCAGAAAACTCTTCTGTATCATCTTCTTCAAAAACTTCAGAATCACTATCATCACTATAGTGATCATCTTCATAAACTTCGGACTCAATATCAGAATCTTGATAAGCAAGATTCATTTTATTACTAACATCAGGCAGAGACTCAGTATCAGAAAGAGAAGCATCAGTCAAAATATATACATCTGAAACTTCATCATCAGAATCAACAACTGACCAGTCGTCTGCAAATTCTTCTAAATCAAAACAGGCTTTCAACTTGTTAGAGGAACTCTTGGGACATTTGCGAGCAAAGTATCCTTCTTGCTTACAGATAAAGCAAGCATTATCTTTCTTCTGTTGTTTCCTCTTTTTCACATATCTAAATTTTCTGAATGGTCGTTTAGGATTGACAACTCGCTTGGGTCTGTATTTACCATATCTTTTTGATTTCATTTTCTTGAAAGGAGTCCAGGGTAACACAGAACGACACACATTCAAATTAGGAGAGATATCATGAACTTGTTTCTGCCAACACAAGTATTTAACTTTCTCTTGGCATCTAAATAAAAGATCTATCCATTAGATTTGCTCTATCTTTTTGCCTTGAATCTCTAGATCTTTCATTATCATGTCTCCTATATTTCCCGGTAACTTAGAAAGAAAAGAAATCTTCTGGGTATGATCATTGACAAGATTAGCTTTATATATCTTACCCATGTATTCAGATCCAAATTGATCTAAATCTTTCAGATCGATTAACTGCATGCGGGTCAGATCTGTGATGATTGTCTTTTTCTCATCTTGTGGTTCGGGAACAAATTGAGTTAACAATAAAACTTCTAATGTAGCTAAGCCTAAGGCTGCCACATTGTTTCTTTCTTCTTGAGAAGCGCCCATCCACCAATCCCAAACAATTCCAGCCATACGTTTCTCCGCCAGCAAGAAAATGGAAAAATTATCCAATTTTGACACAACTTGCATTTGATATAAAGCGCCTATCCAAATACGGATAGATTCTGCTGGATTAGATGACTTATCTAAATCTAGAACATATCCAGAGGAATTAGTATGAAAGAGATCTTCTTCTACTCTTGGATATTTAGGTTCTTTATGCAGATTTGCTTTCTGCAGGGATGGCATAATAAACGATGGAAATAAAGTTGCAGCATTTTCTATAGTAGCCAATTCACCTTTGTTCTTATATAAACTTGAAAATTTTGGAATTGCAGTTTTAGTACTTAATTGGCTATTACTAGATTCAGCAAAATCAGCTGCTTCTTCTTGGGAATCACTGGTTTCCCATTTAGGAGGAATTTCCATTGTTTTCACAAACTTTGGAGGCTGTTCTTCTCATTTCTTTTTCTGTCTTCTTCTTTTCTCTTTCTCTTCTCTTCGCTGCTGTTCAGCGGATTGTTCATCATGAAGAAGTTTAAGATTGGCTAAAATCAAATCACTTTGAGAACCCAAATCATCTAAAACATCTTCAGCATGTGCACACCATGTGGTTAAGTAATTCCCAATCTGATAAGTTTGATCTAAATCATTTGTATTTTGGGAATTGTGTTCTATCAACGGAGCACAATCTGCTCTGGTAGGTGGCTGACGAGAAGAGGAGGAATTAGTACAGAACTTTGTTCTAGGAGGCCATTTGCCACCTTTCACAAATCTATGATTGGCATATTGCCATTCTTCAACTGGAGCAAAAGAAGTACGCATACGATGCATTTTATTTACAGTGGGTAGAAATGGTTTATACTCAGGTTTATACAACTCATTAGGTGAGAGAGACGGTTCACCTAAACTTTCTTCTTCTGGAATAGTAGCAGGAACTTGACTACTTGAAGGAACTTCATTTGGAATGATAGGAAACACATATCTCTTTGGCTTAGAGACAGGTCGAGGAATTACTGGTCTTGGAGGAATCAACTTTACTTGTCCATTATCAATAGTTACTCTTTTCATTTTTGATTGAGGTTGCTTAGTATCAACTATTGATTTATATTGGAAGTACCAGTTTCCAGGTAACTCAGTAGGGTCATACAGAACACCTTCAACTTGAGCATTAGACAAACCAACAGTAACACAATCCTTTAATACAGGCTGTTTAAGTTTAGGATGTGCAGTATTAGTCAATTGGAAAGAAGCTTGTCCAATTATAGACAGGTATTCACTTTCTTCAGCCATGGTTAACCCTTGAACTCTAGATAACAATTTCCAACAATCTTTAAGATGGACATCATTCAAACTAATAGCATAGTCTGGATATATTGTTCCATATTGACAACCAGTAGCAAGGTTTCCTTGAATAGTACCAATCCTAGCATGCTCATAATTTTGATGACGGGTATCAAACAGTTCAGCAATACAGGGAGTATTAATTCCATGACGAAACAGTGGAGCTAATCCAATCCTTATCCCCCCAAAATGAAGAAAGTGAATACCTGTCTATAATTGGACAAGCTTCTTTCCAATTGACTAATACTGCACATCCTAAACTTAAACAGCCTGTATTAAAGGATTGTGTTACTGTTGGTTTGTCTAATGCTCAAGTTGAAGGTGTTCTGTATGACCCTACTGAGTTACCTGGAAACTGGTACTTCCAATATAAATCAATAGTTGATACTAAGCAACCTCAATCAAAAATGAAAAGAGTAACTATTGATAATGGACAAGTAAAGCTGATTCCTCCAAGACCAGTAATTCCTCGACCTGTCTCTAAGCCAAAGAGATATGTGTTTCCTATCTGTAAGCAAGAAGGACACTTTGCTCGCAAATGTCCCAAGAGTTCCTCTAACAAGTTGAAAGCCTGTTTTGAATTAGAAGAATTTGCAGATGACTGGTCAGTTGTTGATTCTGATGATGAAGTTTCAGATGTATATATTTTGACTGATGCTTCTCTTTCTGATACCGAGTCTCTGCCTGATGTTAGTAATAAAATGAATCTTGCTTATCAAGATTCTGATATTGAGTCCGAAGTTTATGAAGATGATCACTATAGTGATGATAGTGATTCTGAAGTTTTTGAAGAAGATGATACAGAAGAGTTTTCTGATACTCTTTCTGATTCAACTGTTGTCACTCAGAATTTTGTGCCAAGTTTACTTTCAGTTACACCACAGCCAATTCAGAATTCTTTATGTCCCTATCCTAAGACAGTTGCATCTTCTCCCTCATCACTTCCTAAACCTAGTTCTGCTGAGGAACAAGCTTTTCTGAAAAAGATAGTAAGAACTAGTGATATGTTGTATATTCCTGTTGAAGTTCAAGTTCGTGGTGAATGGATTTCTGTTGATGCTTTTATTGATACTGGTGGCTCCAATAATCTAGCTCGACCATCTCTTTTTAAAGGATTATGGAAGCCTTTACAGCATATTATTCGATCAGAAACCATTGGTGGATCTGTTAATCTGACTCATTATGTTGATAATGTTTCAATGAAACTTGGGGGGGTTATTATTAAGATCTCAGCTATACAGCATTTTGATAACTCAACAAGTTTATTTCTGGGAATGCCTTTTATCAATTCTGTCTTGCCTGTTACAATAAGCAATGATAAAATTATCTGTAACATCAAGAAGAAAGCAGTCTCAGTCCCCAGGTTAAATATGGCTAATTCTGAAGCCAGAAGAGATCCGAGTCAGAAAAAAGGTAGGATTAAAGAAGCAACCCAAAGAGAAGAAAGAATCTCATGATTGGGAAGAATTGCTAAAAATTTATGAAGCTAAAGCTCAACCTACCCAAAAGGCCAATAGGGATCCTAATTGGTCTCCTGAACAGATTCAGATATATGAGGATTTGTTAAAATGTTGCTCAAATGATCCTCAAGCTTTTTGGACAACTCAAAGCCCAAAACAAGAAATTATAACTCTGCATGATAATGGAGTAACTGGAAAATTGATACCTTGTACTCCAGATGAAGAAAAAGAAATGCGAAAACAGATACAAGAATTGCTAGACCTTAAATTGATTGAAGTCAGTGAATCTCATTATTCTTGTTCTGCATTTCTAGTTCGCAATCATTCTGAAATTGTTCGTGGTAAAGATAGAATGGTTATCAATTATAAGCCTCTCAATGCCATAACCAAAAGCTTTAATTATCCTATGCCTCGACAAGAAACAATTATGCAGAAAATTCATGGCAGTAAAATATTCAGCAAATTTGATATGAAATCAGGATATTATCAGATTCAAATTGCAGAAGAAGATCGTCCCAAAACTGCATTTACATGTCCTGCTGGTTTCTATCAATGGCGAGTTGTTCCGTTTGGTCTTAAAAATGCTCCTGCATTTTTTCAGCGTCGAATGGATCATATTTTTGGTTCATACGATTTCATCGTTGTATATATTGATGATATACTTGTTTTTAGTCCAGATCTTGATTCTCATTTGCAGCATCTTCACATCTTTCTTGAAGAAGCCAGAAATCATGGTTTAGTATTATCTGAAAAGAAAATGGTCTTATTTCAAGATCATATTGATTTTCTGGGCATCATGGTCAACCAAGGTAAAATTCAGATGCAGCCTCATGTTTTACAGAAATTATCTGAATTTCCTGATCAATTAAAAGATAAGCCGATGATTCAGAGATTCTTGGGAATTCTTAATTATATTCATAAATATATTCCCAATCTTTCTGAGAAAACTTCTCCAATTCGAGAATTTATTAATGGTGGTTGGTCTGATAAAGCTACTCAAGCAGTTCAGTTGTTGAAACAAGAATGTCAGACATTACCTACCTTAAAACCGCCTGGAAATGGATTTTTAATTCTACAAACTGATGCATCCGATAATTTTTGGGCAGCAACTCTTTTTGAAAAAAGGGTAGAAGGAGAAGATATTGAAGAAGTTCTTTGCGCTTATGCTTCAGGTGAATTCTCTCAACATCAGAAAGGTTATTTCCCTGCTGAAAAAGAAACTCTTGCGATTTTCAATGGTATTCAGAAGTTTGAAATTTATTTGGCACCTTCGAAGTTCTTAATTAGAACTGATTCTATGAATTTCAAGTATTTCTTAAATGCCAAGATTTCTCAGCAATTGGCTCGTGTGAGATTATTAGCATGGCAAATGTGGTTTCAGATGTATGAATTTGATGTTGAATGGATTCCTGGTAATTCAAATTACTTACCAGATGCTTTAACCAGAGAAATGAATAAGGTTCATGTACATAGTCAGAGCCTTTTCACTATTGCAGGATCAAGTCCAGCTACTGATTCTTTTGAAACTTTTGTACAGTGTTTTAAGATTTTAGAATATTTGTTATCTGATGTTACTGATCAAATCAAGAAGATAATTGGTCTCAGCTTACGCAGAAATCAGTGGATCCAAAGATGCCAAGCTTGGCAGCATAAAAATGTTGGCGTCTTTCTCAATTTGAATGAAGAATTGGTAAAGGTTTATCCTCTACCTAATTTACAGGTCAAGCTCTATTTTTTTGCCTTGAACCTCTAGATCTTTCATTATCATGTCTCCTATATTTCCTGGTAACTTAGAAAGAAAAGCAATCTTCTGGGTATGATCATTAAAAAGATTAGCTTTATATATCTTACCCATGTATTCAGATCCAAACTGATCTAAATCTTTCAGATCGATTAACTGCATGCGGGTCAGATCTGTGATGATTGTCTTTTTCTCATCTTGTGGTTCGGGAACAAATTGAGTTAACAATAAAACTTCTAATGTAGCTAAGCCTAAAGCTGCCACATTGTTTCTTTCTTCTTGAGAAGCGCCCATCCACCAATCCCAAACAATTCCAGCCATACGTTTCTCCGCCAGCAAGAAAATGGAAAAATTATCCAATTTTGACACAACTTGCATTTGATATAAAGCGCCTATCCAAATACGGATAGATTCTGCTGGATTAGATGACTTATCTAAATCTAGAACATATCCAGAGGAATTAGTATGAAAGAGATCTTCTTCGACTCTTGGATATTTAGGTTCTTTATGCAGATTTGCTTTCTGCAGGGATGGCATAATAAACGATGGAAATAAAGTTGCAGCATTTTCTATAGTAGCCAATTCACCTTTGTTCTTATATAAACTTGAAAATTTTGGAATTGCAGTTTTAGTACTTAATTGGCTATTACTAGATTCAGCAAAATCAGCTGCTTCTTCTTGGGAATCACTGGTTTCCCATTTAGGAGGAATTTCCATTGTTTTCACAAACTTTGGAGGCTGTTCTTCTCGTTTCTTTTTCTGTCTTCTTCTTTTCTCTTTCTCTTCTCTTCGCTGCTGTTTAGCGGATTGTTCATCATGAAGAAGTTTAAGATTGGCTAAAATCAAATCACTTTGAGAACCCAAATCATCTAAAACATCTTCAGCATGTGCACACCATGTGGTTAAGTAATTCCCAATCTGATAAGTTTGATCTAAATCATTTGTATTTTGGGAATTGTGTTCTATCAACGGAGCACAATTTGCTCTGGTAGGTGGCTGACGAGAAGAGGAGGAAGTAGTACAGAACTTTGTTCTAGGAGGCCATTTGCCACCTTTCACAAATCTATGATTGGCATATTGCCATTCTTCAACTGGAGCAAAAGAAGTACGCATACGATGCATTTTATTTACAGTGGGTAGAAATGGTTTATACTCAGGTATATACAACTCATTAGGTGAGAGAGACGGTTCACCTAAACATTCTTCTTCTGGAATAGTAGCAGGAACTTGACTACTTGAAGGAACTTCATTTGGAATGATAGGAAACACATATCTCTTTGGCTTAGAGACAGGTCGAGGAATTACTGGTCTTGGAGGAATCAGCTTTACTTGTCCATTATCAATAGTTACTCTTTTCATTTTTGATTGAGGTTGCTTAGTATCAACTATTGATTTATATTGGAAGTACCAGTTTCCAGGTAACTCAGTAGGGTCATACAGAACACCTTCAACTTGAGCATTAGACAAACCAACAGTAACACAATCCTTTAATACAGGCTGTTTAAGTTTAGGATGTGCAGTATTAGTCAATTGGAAAGAAGCTTGTCCAATTATAGACAGGTATTCACTTTCTTCAGCCATGGTTAACCCTTGAACCCCAGATAACAATTTCCAACAATCTTTAAGATGGACATCATTCAAACTAATAGCATAGTTTGGATATATTGTTCCATATTGACAACCAGTAGCAAGGTTTCCTTGAATAGTACCAATCCTAGTATGCTCATAATTTTGATGACGGGTATCAAATAGTTCAACAATACAGGGAGTATTAATTCCATGACGAAACAGTGGAGCTAATCCAATCCTTATCCCCCCAAAATGAAGATAGAAATATTTTCCATCTTTAACATACTGCCGAAATTTCTTAATTTCATCATCAGAGAATAAATTCAAAGCAAGGATTTGCACAGAAGGTCCAGATATCTTTATGGTGATTTCTACCTCTTTCAGAAAGTTTTTCTTCTTGAACAGGAAAGTCATGGGTAGCTTATAAATATCAGTAGAATTTAAAGCAGGAGGAGTCCAATGTTCAGGGTCTTCAACTAATTCATGATTTTCATTTTCAACAGACTCGGACTCAGACGATCGTGACGAGACTTCAGTAATGACTTTTCTGTCTATGGATGAGAATGATCGCAACAGATTGGCCATATTTAATCTATAACAGAAATAGACTAATGAAAGCTTTTATCTACTCAGTCCAATGATCAACAGAGTGACCTTTCAAAAGCTAGCTGGCGTTCAATAGAATTTTGTCTACAGATTAGTGAGTTAGGATCTAGAACAGGGCTCTGATACCAAAATAATGGATGGTCTTAGAACTTACTTGGAACACTTGAAGCGAACGCCTTCTGCGAATCTTTTCAACACATCAACCAGAGATTTGCACGGACTAACGCGAACTCCTGTCGCTTCTCCAACGCGCCTTACTATCTCTCAAACGATGCTCTTAAAAAAGAACAGTCCTCAGACTGGCGGCCCAGCAGGCTTCAATATTATTCAAAGTAAAGATTACACACCATAGAAACTCAGAGATATGAGCTCTGATTACACACACACACTCACAAACTCACTATGCACTCACAACTCACGATGATCATTTACAATGAGAGTTCCCTCTTAAATAACCTAAAAATCGAATCTAGCTGACCTAAGACATGACATAAAAATAGAAATAATTGAGGGTCCTGTCAGTATCTTTATTCCACTGACGGTGTCTACTCAACTTTTCTTTTTTACAAAGATTCGAGTCACAACATGTAACCAACAGTGTCACATTGCTGACAAAAGATTCTTTCTTATCTTTACCAAGAGCCTTTCGGACTTCGGTCACTATCATATCCCGTTTCGGAATCGGATGGAGTCTTTGTTCTATCCCAATGGTACGTCAGATGAGAAAAAGTGTCTTGAGGATCTTTCCAAGAAGATGTAAGCCATGATAGATATTCTTTTTCCCAAGTGGGGTCATGTTGTTGCTGAGCATCTTGATATACATCCACATACACCGTTTCTTTTTCGCTATCGACTTTAGCTTTTCCTTTTGGATCGTGGATTGTAATGGAGGAATCTTCCTTTTGAGGAGCATGTGAACTCTGACCTGTATCATAGGTAAATCTGATCGAATCTGCAGATTTCTTTAAACTTTTTGATGGAAAGAGATAATCATCTTTATTCCATCGATTTACATATGCAAAGGGGTCTATTTCAATTCCAAGGAAATTATCCTTCTTGCTATTTCTAAAATCTGGCAAAGACTGTACAGCCAGTTCAACCCCATCTAATAATTCCCACTTAAAAATCTGAAACATACTTACAGACTGTTCAATGCTGGATTGAACCCATAATTTACACTGATGACTAAGATTTCCTTGTTCTTGCCATCCTATTTCAAAAACCATTGAAGAACAGACACGATTAGATAGGAGTAAATTGATTAAACAAACCGCATCTTCAGACCATGAACAAGAGTATACATTAATAGTAATGACTGCCTTCTGGTTAACTATTAATCGAAATACGCTTGTTTTCCCTTGCAGAAGTTCTAGGGTTTTTATCAGTGATAGTTTCTCCGGTAGTTTTAAAGAATGAAAATCTTGAAGCCATAATGAAATCTTTTTAATCTGATCTGGATCTTCTGCTAATGTAGATTTCACAATACTATCCTTTCCATAAAGCTGTGCAAAAGGATTCGGTTCAATTGCATTACGGAATTCCATATTCTGATAATCCCAAGGTTCTGTAAATGTTCTTAAATACTGCAAGGTTCTCAATACACATTGAGAAGCTCTGACTTGAATTTTCTTTTGACACCTGCCATTTCTCATCTCCCAATCAGCAAAAGGTTGAAAGAACTCATATTGAGGAAAAGAGTCAGTATTTACAACAGCTTCTGTATTTTGCTGGAGATATGCTGCTTCAATTTCTTCAAACAAATCTGGAATTTTGAGGGATTTCAAAAAACGTTCAACTAAACCATTCAGATTTACTTCCGCCAGTTCTAACATTTTTGAAGAAATATATACAGAGATAGAAAACTCAATTGCACCAATAATCTGATAATAATTAAGAGTTTTCAAGACTTGAATCATCTCTGGAGTATAATGACTGAGCCAAGTGTCATCCATCTGTAAAAAATAGAGCTTGACCATAAATGTGTGTGCAATTCCTTCCATCTCTACTCTGTGTAAATAATGAATCATAGAACAAGATTACATATCGTATTTTTACATTGCTACCCTAAGAGATAATTATTTTAATTTTTTTCCTCGATGTGCACCCTCCTTTGAGTTAAAAATAATACTTTTACCCTTTGTAGAACATATACGTTAAAAATTGTAGGATGATGATTCTACACCTCCACCACATCGAGCGCAAGGGTATTATTATTGAACTAGGTGCATTACATCATTGAAAATTTTACCTCATGATTTATATTAACCTTTACTAGACTCCAAATAAAATTTTTGGAGGCATTTGGAACTTGTAACTATGTTTCTGATGGTAATTATACATACCATTGGACCATATTGTTATATTATGTGTTAAACTTATTATATCTTTCACTTCCTACGTGAGGCCACGAGACATAGTTTACATGGCCTATCCATCATGGTGGAAATTGGGTTGGCCATGTGATGGACCAATCGGGCACCGATCTAGATGTAATCATGTTGATCTAGTGGTTTAGATCATTTAGTAGGAAATTAGGGTTATTACTCCCCCCCACCCCTTTTCCCAAGTCAATTATGCCACTTACACTATTAGGTTTAAGTAGTTAGGAGATCTCCAAATTTGAAGAGAGATTTTCATTCCCTTTCCTAGTTTTTCTTCATCGATACCATTTAACTCCTTACAAAGATCCTTCCCTTAGATTTTATGATAATTTCGCCTTGTCACACTATATTTGTTTTTCATTAAGGTGGTTTTCTTATGGTGCCTCATTTACTCAGTGGTATAGTGAAGGAAAAGAAGCTTTTAGGTAACCACTACTCTTCAACATGCATAAGGTTGTTAAAATGATTGATTGAAATTCTAAACTATTCATGTTTTCTGAATGTTTTAATGTCTTGCTAAATTCTTATGGAGGTTTGATGTGATTTGAAGGGAATTTCAACCTTCCCTTATGAAATCAGGGTCTACCCATAATGAATGGTGGAATCCTTCTTATTTGCTCCTAAATTCTCTCCTTGAGATGACGTTTCATTTTTTGCTCCGAGTCTTAATCCCCTTATTCATTGCATGTAATTTAATTCAGGTAATTTTCATAGAATTATTTCTTCTCTCTTTTTTGTTTCTTTAATTACCTCTACGTTTGCCACTCAAATGCCCTGTGCATTTTATCATTTTAAGTTTATGAAACTCTTAATAACTTAATTGATATTCACAGCTCTGAGTAATTTTAAATAGTACTCTCCCCATATTACCAATTAGGCCACTGGGAGCAAGCACTTATAGGTAATTTCTGTTGTCACTCAGATTTTGGTATCTTGATTTTTCCTTCATTTTGGAATTTCTATGTGGAATTCTTCTTGGCCTTTTACTATTTTGATGATGACATTTTATTTTATTGTATTTTAAAATCCTTAACTCATTCCTACTCAATACCAATATTTTATCACAATTTTATTTTTAAAATGTTATTGTATAAGTAGGGTCATTGGTTACAACCTTCCTTTACCATAGTACTCACAATGTGCACCAAACCCTATTCTCACAACTCGTTGAAGTTTTAGTGAAATAGGTAAATCATTTTTAGCTAAAATTTAGGGTAAATTTCTTTTCATTTCTTGTTCATTTTCAGGGTTTCTAAAAATTATGTGAAGACTTCTCACTATTTTTCCTCTAATTTCTCCAAGTTAGCACTCATTCTATGATGGATTTTCAGGGAAAAAGCCTTAATCTCAAGAGTATTCCGGGTACTTTTTGTTAATTAAATCCCTACTACTAATGCAGTTTAAGCTTTGGTTCAAAAAAATTTGTGGCCCTTGGCGGCCATAGCCTCAGATGACAGTAATTTCCACCTTTGGGGTTTTTCTGAATTTTATACTAAGCTTTTTATTTTCTCAATAGTCTTAATGTATACAAACTATGTTTATGATAGGATTTAATACATGGAATAGACCCTCAAATTTACATATACATGTGCTTTTGTATTTTTATTATATAATTTTCTTTCTATCCTACACATTAGACTACCTATGCTACACTTTACTTGTGTATGCTAATAAAGAATCATGTTTGAAGCTAGTTACATCTAGGATTATTTAAAGTTAGCCAATCCCTTTTTCTAGGTTCTTGTTTCTTCTAAAATATGTGAATGAAATACTTTTCCTCATCGACAAGAAATGTGATTTTATGTACCTTGAAGGTCACTTTCCATTTTTAGACTTCTCAGTACAAAGAGTGAAATTTATTGGGTTGTATCTTCCAAACTTGTATTTGAGGATTATAATTTTTGTTCATGTTTATCGTCTTAGTTGTTTCTTTAGGAAAAATACCTATTATTGTTTTTATGTATGTAATATTTCTTCCATCATAAAGAGTTATAAACCATGTGCCTTATTATTCATTAAGGTATTCCTTCAACATTCATACTCAATGTATCTTTCCTGACTAACTATTTTTTTTCTTAGCACCTTTGAACACAAAAAATTGAACTTTATGGGTATTTTTGGTACATATAGCTTAGTTAATGTTTTCAAGTCCAATGGCTTTCTGCCACAATTCTTCATGAATTTCCATGCTAAAGTGAAAATTGCATTTTTCAATGATTGGACAAATAATATTATCTTACAAAAGCCTACGACTTTTCTAAACTCACTTATAATTCCCAGTAGACAATCACTCAGAGATAATTATTTTTCTTGTTTGCAGAATATGTAACACAAGATCACTCAGAGGTAGTTATTTTTCTTTCTTTCAGAATATGTAACACAAGGAATTATTTATATAAAGAATTCAATTTCTTTCATAACCTATTACATATCCAATTATTTATTGATGTAACTTATACATACATGCATATCCCATTAAAACAAGAAGCATTCTTGAAATATTTTTACAATCTCTCTCTCTCTCTCAATTATCTAATTATTTGGAGGTATAACAATAGCATGCATGTTCATCTAAACCAGATGAATTGTTGTTATGGTATCTCCCCCAAAGCCTCAAGGTTATCCTCCTATCAAAAATCAAATTACTTTATATATATATTCTTCTTCCCTGAACCCTTGCAGGGTCCTCCTAATTCAGAGTCTAAATTTTTTCTCTGATATTTTATTTTATTAAGTACATTCTAAATGGGAAACTTCTTCTTTTATCTATTGTGTTTCTCTCCCATAATCCTATTTCGCTCCCATTGCATGACCTTTATATCGCATCAAGTTGTCTCTAGTGATTGTAAATCTTGTAAGAGATGTACGTTTAATATTGTGACAATCATCACTTGACAAATTGTCCCTTCTTAGACTATAATTGATTTAACTAATTTCTTTACATTAGGATAAGCATGACTAATCACATGGTAGCTCCTTTTACATTTTCAAATAAATAAGAAGTGAAATGAAACAATATTTCATGCAAAAAAATTTCTTAATAATTACATCTATAATTATGAATATTTAACATGATCTTATCCCCACTTCTTTTCATTTGATTTGAATATATGTAAACAATATAAACCCATAAATTTGGATAAGAAAATAATTTCATTAGGGCTATTACATTTTCCCTCCCCTTAAATGAACATCATCCTCAATGCTTCCTCTACATTTATCACTTCTGGAAAAGTGAAGGAAATTCTTCTTGCATTCCACTTTAACCTTGACAATGTCTCAATTGCAAAGTGAAGTTCTCCTCCTATGTAAACCTTACAGATATTCAATCTAGAACTCACCATTTTGATTCAACATATACCACATTCTAATAAAGAACATGAGTTGGATCATGAACATATTTCTTCAGAAGTGATACTTGAAAGAAATTACATGCATTTATGTGGGCTAGTTGTTCTAAATAGTAGGTCACTCATCCTATTCTAGCAAGTATTTCAAATAGTCCACAAAACTAAGGTGCTAGCATAGCCCAACTTCCCAATTTCAAGGTACTCTTCTTAATCTTGACTTTGATGTATACATGTTCTCCTTATTCGTAATATTTACAAGTCCTTTTCAAATACACATACTTTTTGAGTGCCTTGAGCTACATTTAAGTTCTATTTTACCCTTTTGACTATATGATCCATTTCCTACAAGAGATCAGATCCCAAAACTAGATTGTCTTCTAGTTTACTCCAATTCAATGGAGTGTGACATTTTCATCCATAAAGGACTTCAAAGGGACCCATTTTAAGAGATGCATAATAACTTTTGTTGTGATCAAACTCAAATAGATTTATATAATCTTCCCACTTTGTTAGTTTATGCCTCACATAGATATGAAGTGTGTCTTTAAGAATCTGATTAGTTCTCTTAATTTTCTATCTATTTTAGGATGGTAAGTAATGCTGAAATTCAATTGTGTACCCATTCCTACAAAAATTTCTTTCCAAAAACTAAAGATACAATTTAGATCTCCATTAGATATAATAGTTTTAGTTATTTCGTGCGATTTAAAATTTCTTTCATGAATAGTTTAGCCACATGAAGAACTTTATATGTTCATTCAACTAGTATAAATTGTGCATCTTTAGTTAAGTTATCCACTACAACCATGATAGAAGCATATTTTGTGCTAGTTTTAGGCATCCCCATAATAAAATACAAGGGGATAAACTCCCATTTCCATTCCAAAATGGGCAAGTGTCTCAATAATATATTGTGATGTTGATGTTCTACTTTTTCCTTTTGACATTCTTGACACCTTGCTAGGTATTCAACTACCTTTCCTTTCATTCTAGGCCAAAATAATTCTTTCCTAAGTGTTGTAATAATATTATGGTAATCGTGATGAGCTTAAAAAGGTTTTTTTGTTATACTCATCCAGTATTAATTGCTTAAGTTTAGGCACATTATGAATGTAATTTTTTTTATGGAATCTAATAAATCATCTGTATTCAATGCATATTATGATGTTTTTGTTTAACGAACACCCTTTAATGGTTTTTCCTATATTTGATTATAAATATAATCCTCTATGGGTGTTGTTTTAATTTGTTAAATAAAATATGTTTTAGATTTACATACATAAATTCCACAAACATTTTTTACAATCCTGCTAAGTGTATTTTCCACTTTATTCTCCTTTCCTTTAATATGTTTGATATGAAAATTAAACTCACTTAGAAAATCCATCCATCTAGTTTGTCTAACATTTAAATAGGGTTGGCTAAAAAAGTAATTTAAGTTGATATGATTATTAAGTAGTATAAAATTCTTCCCTAATAGGTAATGACACAACACCTTTAATACATGTATTACAATAACCAATTCCAAATCATACACTACAGTTCTTTTCATGATCTTGCAACTTCCTAGAGTCATAAGATATTACATGACCATCACCAAAGTTAATGGATCTTTTAGAGGTGGTTAAGCACATGTCACAAACAACATAGAGAGAAATGTATTATCTAATGCCCAATAGTTAGTATATGCTTCAGTTATTCAAAACATTCTTGGCACCACTAAGTCCACTCAAAGTTGACTCGTTTTTTCCATAAATAGGCTATGGGGTAGATTAATTTAGAAAATCCTTCATCAAACCTACATTAATATCCCATAATACGGATGAATGACTTGGAATATACTATATCCTTAGTGACAATCATATTTAGGATTTCTTTGACATTTTCAAGGTTTATTGCAATTCCTTCCTCGGAAATTAGACGTCCCAAGTACTTAATCTAGTCCTAGTAGAACTCACACTTACTGAACTTGGTGTAAACTTGACACTCTCTTAGCATTTTAAATACTATTCTTAGGTTTTTTTATGTCCTTGAGGTGTCTTAGAAAAATTCAAAATTTTATCAATAAGAATTATAACAAATTTATCTAGATATTTGTTGAAAGAACTATTCACTAGACACACAAAGTAGCTAGATTGTTTGTGACACCAAACAGAAACAAAATAAACTCATTATGTCTATATCTTGCTCAAATGAAAGTTTTATTTATTTCGTCATCATTAATTCTCAATTGATAATAATCATATCTTAAATCTATTTTAGAAAAGACATTGGATCCTATCACTTGATTAAAAGATCAACAATCCTCATTGATGAGTATTTATCTTTTATGGTCAACTTGTTTAGTTGCCTATAATCAATAGATATTCAAAATGTACCATATTTCTCTTTCATAAAAAATACGGGTGCTTCCCATGGTGAAACACTTGGTCTAATATATTTGTTATCCAACAATTCTTGTAGTTGTATTTTCAGTTCCATTAACTCTATTACATTGATTCTGTAGGGTGCCTTAGATACCATTGCGACTCCAGGTAGAAACTCTATAGTGAAATCAATGCCCCTTTTAACTGGTAATGTAATAATTTCATTTATAAACACATGCTTAAAATCCCATACTACCTCTAGGTCATAGAAGTTCTTACTTTACTATCTTGTGAAACATCCTCTACCTGTACAAAAAAAAATAATCTAAACCCTTTCTTAGCACATCTTTTCAATTGTAAACCTGATATTCACCCAGTAATAATTGGTATTAGTATACCGTTAGTAATATATACGTCCCGATAGTCGATCGTACAGGTCACAATCTTGTCTAAACAATTAACAATTTATTTGTGCTTCTCTAACTTAACCATCCCCACTAATGCATCATAATATCCTAAGGGTAAAAAATTAAGTAAAAATTTAGGCTTACAATTGTTTTATATCCATTTAAATCAATGGAAATGTCTTTAATCCAACTGGTAACTTTCCTTTTATTACTAGTGCCTTGTTGGACCAACCAATAATTTCTATAGTTTTCTATATTTAATTTACACATGTCCACTATTTGTGGATTAATATAACTGAAACTGGCTCATAGACCTATTATAATAGACACGGGTTGGTCTAGGTGTTTGGAACAGGATCCCCTAAGGACAGTTTTGGGGCTAGAAGCCCATGTTTTGGGTCGAATTTTGCAATATAATAGTAAAGTCTCTGTATTTTGTGGTCGTAAAGCTCGAAGGTGTCATGAGTCATAAAGGGTTGTCCACCCTTATTTTTGTAAAGTAAAGTTGGCTGTAAAAGATCTACCCATGGTCCACAGACCATGGCATTATATAAAAAGAGCTATGCTCTAAGTATTTTTAGAGTCATGCCATGGAGTAAGATAGCCATAGTTCTTAGGTAAGAAGTCTAAGTTTTATGCCATAGTATAGGTAGAGGCTCTGTAGCTAATTGCACAGAGGCCTAGGGTGGAAGTTTGTGGCTAAGTATACGGACCCCTACAACTGTGTGCGCGAGGTGGATAGAGTCTGTAATCACTTGAAGATATTAATAAAGAGAAGTATTTTGCAAATTCTGTGTCTTTGTTCCAGTTAATGCATCTTGTTGTATTGTGTATGAAAATCATTTATAATGCATATATGATGTGCAAATGTATGTAAATACAGTGGTTAAGTGAATGCAAGTAAGAACATCTGCTTACGTGGTGCTAACTATGATTGTTTAATAAGATAAGTAAGACACTTAGACTAGTTTGGGAATTTACATGGTATGCTACCCTAGCACTGCAAAAGTACCTGAGCCATAGGTTAGGGTTGCATAAAGATTAATCGTACCTTTTCACGGGCGTATTGAAGGGTGGAATAGAGGTCTAGTCTGGCAAGCCCTAAAACTAAGTGACCTTCATGAATGTAGGAATAGAAGGAATAATCTGACATCACGACCATCTCAGGGTGTGGAAACTTGGTTCCAGCATCCCCCAATACTAAATCGGGTTAGATTTCAGTTTATGCTCTGTGGACTGATGCCGAAAGGTCCAATCGTGTAAGGATTTGTTTGCCTAACTAATGTTGAACCTGGGTTAGGCCCCAACAAGGCAATAAATGGTTCCGTTGCTGGGACAGGAATCTGCATAAGAGATGTGTGATGTCGTATCACTAGAATCCAACTAAGAAAGAGATTGGAGACTGGTGGGATAGGAAGATCCACAAATTCACAGCGCAGGAGAACAGAAAGATGTGACTACCAAAGGAACAATGGCTGGACAGGTACCTATATAGAGAGATCCATGAGATATTTTTCTGCTCCTTTCCAGTTCAGATATATGAGTGGATCGTGAAGCTAGAAGATAGCCAAGGAAGGTGGAGACTTGATGGTCGTATTGTTTGGACCTTGGATCTGATACAGATATTGGAAGCATTTCAGGATAAGATTGCCCACATTGTCGATCATTGGCTCGATTGTGTCATAGGAGGATTTGTAACTTAATTCATGGTCGATAGCTTCATCAGCTATAGTGATGCTCAGCAACACTTTTTCAAAAGGACCGTGAAGTAGGTACATGAAATCTTTGAATACCTAGATTAAAATGTTATTGTGCGAAAAGTGGGTTATGAAGCTTCCTTGATGTTTGGAGCTACGTGAAGCGGAAAAAATCACAGCAAAGAAGGAAGAAAGGGCCTTGAATATAGTCCATTGATTTCACCTCCGCAAGTTGATGAAGAGGGAGTAGCGCAAGCTTCTCCATGAAGTGCTATTCAGTTAATAAGACAAGGATTTCCATGACTTTAGCCTCCACCCACACGACCACCAACTTCACAACCGTCACCAACAACTTCACCCATACCACCTCCGCCTCCACCACATTTCAGTATGGCAAAATCAGTGAAACTACCTTTGTTGAAAGGCTTGGGAAACGAGGACGTGGATTAGTTTGGTTTGTTTTGGAAGTCCTATGGGAGGCTCAGGTTGTTATAGATGATCACATGAAGAAGGAAACACTGGTTAGTGCTCTGCAGGATCGCGTGCTAACCTAGAACATCAAGTACTCTAATGATAACATGAATGTTGGAGTGGTATACATCCAGACTGCGCTGAAAAAAGAATTTAGTAGGCCTAAATCTGAAGCACAGTCTATTATGGGGTTCAAAGAAATCACGATGCAACCAGGTGAGACACCTTGGGAACTAGATCAGAGGTTGAAGTGTAAAATCTGTGAAGCTAATATGAACTTAACAGATGCACAACACCATGAGTGGTTTATGGCTTCACTCCTGCCACACCTAAGGGTTGCACTATCACAACGGAAGATAATGAGTTAGGCAGAGGCCTTGGATATTGCAATGAGACTGCATGAAAAACCAATGCAAGATCCAAATATGGGGGTTCAGCAAATCCATGTGCAACTGAAAAATCTTTGCCTCGAGATGCAAAGTTTAAAGCAAGACAAAACGGTTCAACCAGAGGTGTGCGAAGAGGTATGGTGCTTGAAATGCAAGGGTCAGGGGCATGACAAAGACCATTGCCTAGTCTTTGTGAACTACATTTCAGGAGGGAGACTGATGCCTTTGAGGCTAGAAGCTCAATTAGGACCAAGTGTGAGGCCTGCATTGTGATTTGTTATACATCAGGTAGTAGGAAAACATGCCACAGATAGCTCTCATTTGCTGCAGAATTTTGTACAGACACTGCAACAAATATTCTATAAATTTTGTAGGTCGGTAGGGCATGATGAGTGTAATTGTAAAAGTTATGAATTGATGATGGATAGAACTCCCACCTATAGGGTTCAGGTAGAAATGCAGCCCCCTGACCAGAGTGTGGGAATGGCATGGAGAGGCTTTCATGGGCCCAAATGAGACAGACGCAGAGGAGGACCTGGCAGAGGTTGGGGACAGCTGATCTTCTACATTTGCAAAGGACCAGGACACTATGCCCATGATTACACTAACCCAACACGTCCGTCATGCAAGTATTGCACTGTGTTTGATGATGAAATGGAAGAGTGTCCTACGTTGATAGTAAGGATACATGACAAAGGGGGGCTATGACCTCAACCAACTCAAAACCTATAGATGATGAGTTCTGAGCCATGTGAAGAGGATCTGAACATCAATATAGTGCTCCGAAGTGGAATCACAACAAGAGATGATAAGGGGAAATATCCAAAGAGAGTACATGGGTTCACGAAACTCTAGAGAAGGAGGCTAAGTTCAATTTGGAGTGCACACATGAAACATTCATGGAAGAAAAGAAGAACTTCGCTAAGGCCTCCACCTCGAGAAGCAAGGATAAGCCTGACCAGGAGATGGACCCTTTTATGCTTACAACCTTCCTGGAGACCTCCATGAAGTTACTGCATGATAGCAAGGCTATGAAGGTGTTATAGGATCTCATAAATAGATGGGCCAAAAGCTCTATAGGTGAGCCACACATAGTACAAAAGATTGGTAAGCATAAAACAAGGACATGACAGGAGATGAGGCTGACCACATAGATAGGAGCGTATGATTGGACCTGGGGTCGGATGCGAATGTCCTGCTGAAGCATACATGGGAATGGATGGGGAGACCCGTGCTACAGTGGTCTCCGATTCAGTTAAGGATGGCGAATCAAGAGAATATCATCCCCATGGTGTGGCTATAGGGGGTGACTATAGATATTGAAGGTGTGAGCGTGCTGATTGACTTTTAAGTAATAGAAATTATGGATGATAGCAACCCCTATCCAGTGCTCCTGGGAATTGATTGGGATAATGATATGAATGGGGTATTCAATCTAAAGAAGCAAAAGATGATATTTGAGAAGAAATCACTCCATGTAATGGTACCCCTACATCCTATTGAAGGATCGTGCTATACTAAACCAGTCCGTGATTATAAGAGTGATGATCAGCTGGACTATATCTATAAGATAATAGTGTGAGACCAATATTTGGTCAATCCATCAACGCATGGATGAATTACATGGGATCGCTAGAGTTCCTACACCTTAGACTTTGATGAAGAATTAGAATGCTGGAAAAATCGGTTACATGAAGTAACTACACTGAGCTGTAACATGATGACCTAGTCGTGGCACTGTGTGTCATTGGAGGTAAGAAATTTGCCACTTATGATGGTTTGAATGATGTAGATATCTTTTTAGATGTGTTTGAGAGGGAGGTACTAGAAAAGTAGCACTTCCAAGCATTAGACTAGGCACAGCGCACTACACATGCAAGATGGTGGGGTACGCATAAGGGAAGCTTTGATGATTGGCGCGAATGTAGGAGGATGATGACAACATGCTTTGGGAAGCCGAAGGTACAAATACTGGACAAGTATGATGGGTAGGATGATCTGCGCGTGCACTTGGCCAAATGGGCTCAGGCTTGTGGAGAGAAGCCCCAACCTGAATGGGTGCACTTATTCTGTCATACCCTGGATGCCATCCTGATGAACTGGTACATAGAAATAGAGCTTTTTCATGGTATAGGTGAATGGGATATTCTGCGTGAAGGATTAATAATGACATTCGGTTTTGAAGCCAGGTTTTGAAGTCAGGTTTGACTGTACAAGAGGTGAAAGTAACAATATTTAGGATACCACAGGATCCTTTAGACCTGGTTCAGCCTAAGTGGGCTACTCAACTGAGTCATGTAGTGGAATGCTATAATGTGAATGCTAAATAAGAAGATGAGGATCCATGAAAGATTAAAATCCCTAAAACAGAAGACCACCGTGAGGTTGAATGACCACAGATTGATAATCCTGATATAACCGCACCACTGTAAATGAAACAAGTAAACGTTGGTATAGAGGCAGAGCCCAAATACGCGAAGATTTGAGCTTACTCGGATGAGACGACGATGGATAAGGTTGCTGAATTACTCCGTGAATACTAGGATTTGTTCCCCACCAAGTTTACAGATCGAAAGGGGATAATCGGGGACCTGGGTGTTATGAAGATCACATTGACGCCCAACGTGAGGTTGGTTAAGCAAAGACCTTACCATCTCAATTTGAAGTATAGGGAGAAGGTCCGCTTAGAGCTAGACAAGATGCTCGTGGCAGGAATCATTGAGCCTATGGAGGAATCTGACTAGGTAAGCCCAATGGTGATACAAGAGAAGAAGCAGAAGGATGAAATAAGGATATGCATGGATCTCATAAAGTTGAATGACACTTGCGTACATGATCCTTTCCAAACTCCATTCACGGATGAAGTGTTGGACAATGTAGGTGGCTGGGAATCATATTCCTTCACCCATGGGTTCTCGGGGTACCATCAAATGAGAATTGCGCCGAAGGATAGGAGCAAGACGAGCTTCGCAACTGAGTGGGGGTGTTTCCAGTACAATGTAATGCCATTTGGATTGAAGAATGTGCCTGTGATTTTGTCACATGTAGTCGTTGTTTCATTCAAGGAATTTATTCATAAGTTCCTCGAGGTATACTTTGATGACTGGACTGTGTTTAGACTGATCAAATTCCATGTCGCCAGTTTACGCCTGATGCTAGATACTTGTCGAAGATACCAAATCATGGTCAATCTGAAGAAGTGTCCATTTTGTGTTCCTTTTGGGACCCTGCTAGGTCATGTGGTTTGCATATAGGGACTGATGGTAGATCTCGTGAAGGTCACAGTGATACTGAACTTGGAAGCACCAAGGAGTGTGAAACAACTGTGCACTACCCTAGGACACATAGGCTATTACCGAAAGTGCATCAGAGGCTATGCCCAGATTGACGTGCCTATGGAGAAGTTATTGAAGAAGGATGTCACATTCTGTTGGAATGAGGACTGTAAGAAGAGCTTGGATGTATTGAAAGAAAAGATGGTCACCACGATGATTTTAGTCTTCCCTGATTGGAAGAAGGAGTGTCATGTACATGTCAATGCGTTGTGAATGGCGCTGGGAGAACTACTAACACAGGCTAGCGGAGGAGACTTGGACCATCCTATAGTGTCATAAGGAGGAGATTATCCAAGGCAGAGAACAATTATTCAGCCACCGAGCTCAAAGGGTTAGCTATGGTATACGCGGTCCAGAAGTTTTGACACTACTTATTGGGTGGTCATTTTAAGAAGTATACAGATCACTCTGTGCTGAAGTACCTAGTCAATAAGCCTGTGTTGGGGGGGTAGAATCTAGAGGTGGTTGTAATTGTTCTAGGAGTATGATTTTGAACTTATTGTGAAGCGTAGATGACTGAATGTGGGACCAAACCATCTGTCGCACATCAAAACAGGGGAAGAGCCCACTAATTTGGAAGAAGGATTGCCTGACACGCAACTATTTGTAGTGCGCATCGCGGATGGTCATTTTGAGGATATAATACACTTCCTGACGATAGGAACTGCCCTGGAGGGATACACTACCCAGTGGAAGAAGGAGTTAATGATGTGCACGACAAATTTTTCTGTCATTGCTGGGCATTTGTACAAAATGGGGTCTGATGAGATATTGCAATGGTATGTACGCGAGTTTGAAAGAAACAACATCCTTGCGGATGCTCATGGGGGTGCTGCAGGAGGACATTATGCAAGAAGAGCGACCACACATAAGATTCTACATGCAGGGTTGTGGTGGCCAACCCTCCTTCAGGATTCAAAAGTGTATTGAAATGCATGTGATGTGTGTCAAAGGACTGATAGGCCATCGTGGAGGGATGAGATGCCTCTGAATCCACAGATGACATTACAACCCTTTGAGAAATGGGTGATATATTTTTTGGGACCCATTCAGCCCGAAGGAAAAAGGGGAGTGAGGTACATTATCACCGCAATGTAGTATTTGACTCATTGGGTAGAACCACAGCCTGTGAAGGATTGCACGGGCATGACTACTGCAAAGTTCCTCTTTGAGTATGCACTGACACGATTTGGGTGTCAAAAGATTTTGATGAGTGATCATGGTATGCACTTTCTGAATGAGACGATCAGCGTGCTAATGGAGGAATTTGAGGTATATCACCAAAAGAGCACACCTTATCACCCGCAGCCTAATGGGACGGTGAAAGGATTCAATAAAGTGCTAGAGAATGCATTAACCAAGGTTTTCAATGCTTAGGGAAGTGATTGGGACCTATGCATACTTGCAATACTATGGGCTTATCAAATGACATGCAAGAAGTTGACTAGACAAACACCATTTAGGCTTGTTTATGGTGTTGAAGCGGTAATTCCTATGGAATATATTGTGCCTAGTCTGCGCATAGCGACACTCCCAGGTATGATGGATCATAGAGCCCTGGAGGAAAGGCTTACACAGCTAGATGAGCTTGAGGAAGAGAGATTTCTAGCTGGATTTCACCAACAAGTCCAAAAGCAGCGCAACAAAGCCTGGCATGATCGACACATGAAGATATGCACCATTAAGGTAAATGACATGGTTTTTTTATATGATAGAAAGATTGATAAATCTCCAGGGAAATTCAAAATGCACTGGTTAGGTCCCTATGTCATTAAGGAGATTACTGATGGAGGAGTGGTGCAGCTAGTCAAATTGAATAGAGAACCCTTCCCAGGAAAGGTGAATGGCAGTCGCTTGAAGCCATACAATGGTGGTCTGACCATGTGAGTAAATGAAGGTAGCATAGTCTTAGCGCTCTAGGTAGCTAAAAGGAGGTGCGGGACTATAAAATACACTGCCTAGTTTGGGAAGCTGCCCAATTGGAGGATTGTGCAAAGCAAGGAAGTTTCATAGGGTGCTATGCTACCCAACATGAAATCGCATAGGTCAACCAGAAAGTGACCGTTAAAGTCACTATTCATGATTTGGCGGTAGAAATGCGGCCAAATGGAGCAGGCGACTAACATTTAAGATGAAATTTATGTGTCAGATCCTTGAAGATTTGCTGCCACTCTGGCATTAATGAACCAAATTTGGGGGAAACGGTTGGATTTGAATTCAAAATGCCTTATAAATTACAAGTGGATGTCTAGTGAAAAACACTTGGCATTTTGAGATTTGAGTTGCTGAGCTCTTAGGCACACATGAACCAAGAATTATTTGAGGCTTTGAAAGACACTCCATCATTTACAAACTTAGCAGAGACGTCACAAGCACTATTGGAAAAGATTATGTCGACACCTACAAAAGCTATAGACACCGAAGTAGAGGATTTGGTGCTGGAAGTTGAGATGAAGGCATAAGTCACTACTCCCGAGGTTGTTGAGGTACTAGCCAAAGTCTGTAAATCATTGAGAACGTTGAGACCAAAGCTGACCCCAACCAAGGAGACCACCAAGGATAAAAGGGCAAGTATCCTACCATACCGATGGGCACATCACCAAGGATAAACCCACTGAAACCCACTGCACAAGAGAAAGGCAAGGCCATAAATTTGGAACTGGAGGAGGAAGACATTGAAGACATACTGATGGACAATGAGTATTTGGGAGTTGAAGTGGAGGAGATTGAAGCCCAGGGTGCAGACCCTATTACTCGGTCGCCTGAGCATGTCCCTCTGTGTAAGGCCAAGATCAAGGTGCCGAAACACATTGATGAGAGCAAGACCCTGTTGCAAACCCCTCTATTGTCATATGAGATTGTTTTCATTTGACCATGCTTGGTGTGGGTGACACTACTAAAACTTAAGGACTGGGACTTGTCAAATCACGATAAGTTCCCACACCTGGTGACCGAGTAGCAGATGCACCACATCATTCATACAAATACTAGAATGACTACATTGGAGCCATGGAGGTGGCTTAAAGTAGTAGACACGGCATGGTTTCTCAACTAGCTTTGGGTGACGCACTACAACTGCACTTCGGTGACAGTATTGGTCATCAAGAAGCTATTGCGCTTGGTGAATGATGGGTGTTTGTGGCTGGAGGAGACAATACCCATCAGAGATATATTGATTCACTAGACAACGGACTTGCCTTACACAAGAGAGAATTTGGCCATGATATTTAGTGGAAAAGGTGGTGAGCAGGCCCTTGCAGAGTTCATGAAAGAAAATTTTAAACTGGTGAAGTAGCCGCGTAGATATTTTATATCTAGCATTTGTGTTCCTACTGTAAAGGTAGCCACGCAGGTTCTAGCAAGGAAAGTGATGAGGAAGTGTCATGATGATGATGTGTCGGTGCCTTTCATTGTGTTAATAGCCCGACGCACTGAAGGAGTCTAGTTCAATTGGTCAGACTACCTTCACGGTGAGCTCCTATCGAACTATTGTAAAGCACAAGAGCTCAACAAGACGTTCAACTATGCGTGGCTCTTGTTGTCAATTGTTCTGGTAGCGTGAGAGCTACCAGATGATAGCTAGTTCCCCTCGATCATGCCATACCTCCTAGAAGTAGCAAAGTATGCTTCGCTATGGGCGACCAAGGACATGAAGCGAGTGAAGGAAGACAAGATCTTTTGGATCTTGATGGAGATGAACATCCACATGGCCATGAATCAAAAACTGTGATTATCACCATTGATGGGGTACTTGATCAATGGTCGACAGAGTGGTGCACTACAACAGGCTTGGTGGTGGGAGGAAGCAAGTCTGTTGTGCAATGAAAGAAGGAGAAGTACAAGCTTAAGATGACAGAGCGGGCCAAGAAGAGGAAAATAGAGGTCGTTGATAAGCCATAGGTGTAGTGCGAGGCCGTGGCGTAGAGAGTGAAGCCAATAGGTGGGATAGAGTGAGGCTCTGACAAAGGCACGAGGTGCCTTCACTTGAGACAGAGGAGGAGATAGAAGAACAACACTGCACAGACCATCAGGATATGTCCACCTGCATCAAGTGCCCAAGGGAGTAGGAGAAAGGAGGGTCCAGGAAGAAACCAAAGGCTACCAAGACATCACTGGACCCTATCACATTAACATAGGGTGATCTACATGGCATCAGTGACACGGTGCGAGATGTCACTATGGAGGCCCTATAACAATTTGAGTAGCAGAAACAAATAATATTTGGGGCTATCTAGATAGGTTTGCAGGATCTTCAAACCCACACGTCTCAAGATGGCATGATGTCCACCAGTCTAGCTATCGGCAGTTCAGAGGTTACCGAGATGTTGTGCACAAAGGAATCCAATGCGATAGTGTTTCCCGATGGAGCACTGACCACAGAGAATGAGGCTGAGAGGCCCACTGTCAATGCCCTAAAGGGATAGGGTTGAATCTAGTAGCACTCCCACATGAAGCACTCCACCTCTTCTAGGATGGAGTGATTGCAAATCTGTGGGCCTGTGAGTACCATGCCCTCTAGGTGATCAGTGAATAGTGGATCAACAATGAGTAGATGGCACTACAATGATACTCTTCCATCGTCGTTGTGATCGAGGTGACAAGTCAAAATAAGTGCATAATGTAGGTTGTTGAGGAGCCGTGCCGAATGGTCCCAGAGTTAGCCATTCCTGAGGAGGAGTCAATTGAGGTGTACATCTGCAAGCGGGCCTTAGGGGTGTGCGACAATCATACTATGATGATGAGGGTTCATTCAGAGTTGAACCTATAAACCATAGAATTACAATTAAAGGCCGAACCTTCAACTCCACCAGAAGTGAAGGAGAAGCGGGCAACTCCTGTCACAAAAGTAGTAGCAGCTGTGGATAGTGCAGTAGTAGACTATACACAATTGTTTGAGTAGTCATTTGAGTTCCTGACAAGCTTGCAGGAGGACCCCAATGTACAGCAGCTAGAGATGGAAGCGCGTGAGCTACAATAGCGCTATGATGAGGTCAAGGGTACAACACAAACCATCATGCTAACACAAAGACTAACAAAGCAGTGGGAGGCAAAGCAGTTGAAGGAATAGGTGGATGTAGCACTACATAAGGAAGTTGTGCTAACAGAAAAACGGAATTCGTCGCCAGATGAAGCTTACACAATTATAGGCTCTATTGAAGGCAAGCTCATGACTCTACAAGTGACTCAGGAAAATATTCATGCTAATAGTTTAGGAGCAGTGGTTGAGCAAATGGTTGAAGACGCAAAGCAGGGGGCTGGAAAATGCAAAACTGAGGTTATAGTCATATGAGCTGAACTAGAAAGTCTTCACACAAATATATTCATGTCTGTCAAGTGACTCAAGGGCCAGTCACGATGTTTGAGTTTGGCTCCTGTTGGGAACGGGATCCCCCAAGGACAGTTTTAGGGCTAAAAGCGCATGTTTTGGGTCGAATTTTGTAAGAGAATAATAAAGTCTCTGCATTTTGTGGTTGTGGAGCACGAAGGTGTCATGAGTCATGAAGGGTTGTCCACCCTTATTTTTGTAAAGTAAAGTCAGCTGTAAAATATCTACCCATGGTCCGTGGACCATGGGATTATTTAAAAAAAGGTAAGCTCTAAGTAGTTTTAGAGTCATGTCATGGAGTAAGATAGTCATAGCTATAAAGTAAGAAGTCTATGTTTCAAGTCATAGCATAGGTAGAGTCTTTGCAGATGAGTGTGCATAGGCCTAGGGTGGAAGTCCGCAGTTGAGTGTGCGGACCCCTGCAGTTATGTGCGTAGGGTGGATAGAGTCTGTAATCACTTGAAGATATAAATAAAGAGAAGTATTCTGCAAATTCTATGTCTTTTTTCTAGTTAATGCATCTTGTTTTATTATGTATGAACTTCATTTATAATGCTTTTATGATGTGCAAATGTATGTAATTACGCTAGTTAAGTGAATGCAAGTAAGAACATCTATTTACATGGTGCTAACTATGATTGTTTAATAAGATAAGTAAGACACTTATACTAGTTTGGGAATTTGCACGGTACGCTACCCTAGCAGTGTGAAAGTACCTAAGCCACAAGTTAGGGCTGCGTAAAGGTCCATCGTACCCTTTTGTGAAGGTACTGAAGAGCAGAATAGAGGGCTAGTATGGAAAGCCCTAGAACTAAGCAACCTATGTAAAGGCAATAATAGAGGGAATAATCCAACATCACGACCATCTCACAGTGCAAAAACCTGGTTCCAACATCCCCCCATACTGCTTTAGGTGAGACTACAGTCTGCGCTCCATGAGCTGATGCTGAAAGGGCCAGTTGTGTTGGAATTTGTTTGGCTAAATAACGTTGAACCTAGTTCAGGCCCCAACATGCCAACACTGGGATTTTACCTTCTATCTTAATCATGTTGGACTAACACTTTTCTTAATTCTCCTCTAGGCATGGATTAATTCTAGTAATGCTTCTATCCATGTCATTCAGGGTGAAGGATTCTTGAACATTTTTCAAGGCCCCAAAAATTCTATAGAAGATAATTCTCTCCACAACCACAACATTTTAGTGCTCCCCTTTCTTGAACATTGGTCCCCTCGATGTTTAAATATCTTTGTATGGATCGAATAAGAGGTTGAGTCCCTCATTGTTCATTATTTACTTTATTAAAAGTTGTGTTCTAGTGCATCTTACCAAAAATTTTAGAAGAGAAAAATTTAAGCCCTTCATCGCCTTGCATAAATCTATCTTTTCTTTTTTGGCTAATATTTTGAATTTACACTTTGTTTTTTTTTTTTTTTATAACAATTTTTATCCTTTTGAATGGAGTCATTCATTGTCTTTCAGTTATCATGCTCAATTTTTTCATTAAGGGAAAGGGTAAGATAGCTGAGAAATCATTGTACTTTAGACTTTTCCTTGCAAATATAGGAAACATATCACAAGATCTAGGTAAATTTTTCCACAATTACGTCCATGGTCATTTATCCTATCTTTAGGTCATTAATTTTTTTCCTTAATAATCATATTATCTCTTTGTTAAATATTTTTATTTAAAGAACATTTTAATCGCTTCCCAACTAATAGTTTTTTCTTAAATACTATGCACATTCCTGATCTCCTCCCACCATAATGATTCATTCCCTTATAGGTGATAAGTGGATAGTGTAGCTTTTAAATAGATAGGATATTCATACACCTGATAATATCTACTCATGTTAAGTAGCCATGCCTCTCTTGTTGAAATAAAGAATTACTTATAGGGGGGTGGAATCGATATGTATGATATTATTTTTACTCTTTTATTATGCTTACAGTCCCTTGTCATATTATTTTACTTGTGGGGGAATTCATTCACAAAAGAAGTGAACAAAAATTTCAAACATACATGTTCATACAACAATAACATGAGGAACACAAACATTTGACACTGTGTTTTTCGCCTGGAAACCTAGAGGGAAAAACCCACCAAATGTTTTGTTTGTATATGATGTAAATTAAACACCCACTTAATTACATTTCTTTGTTTGTGAGAACCCACCCACAAGAGGCACCAAACCCCTTTGGTAAGAAAGAAGAAACTTTCCAACAGACACCAACCACTTTAGAGTGCAAGCACACCCCTGCGCTTGACACTGTTCTACTATTTCATATAATTTTCAAACTGAAAATAGAGGCATACAAATTAGAAGTAAAATACCAAACCGGTTGGTTGTCGATTCAACTCTTGCACTTTATCTTTGCTCTCAGACAATTTTTCATTTCTTATTGCTCACAAAAGCAACTCCTTAGCACTCTGCCTCATACCTCGAGGGTTTTCTACTATCTTCTCTCCATCACTACAATCGTTGTTCTCCACACAACACACCTGTTGCACTTACTACTCTATCACTCAGTCTACTACTTGGTGCTTACAACACTTTGTATCTATACTCACCTCTTGCTGCTCAGCACTTCAAAAATAGGCTAAAAATGGTTTTTCTTCTCATAGGAACTCTTCACAAGGCAATATTTGTTGTTTTTACTCTAACTATCCATATGTACTTTGGCATGGATTTCTGTACTATTGTTGCATCTCCTGGTAATTTTATATCACAATATTAAATAGGCAATGGACCATGGAGCGTTTTACTGAACAGATGCATAAATCTCCATGTTCAGAAATTATTACTTAGATGGCCTACACACCCTTCGAAGAGTCCCATTCTTAGTTATTTCTCAATAGAGCTTGACAAACCTTAGGGATGGATACTGTCACTTCACTTATTTCTCCTACTCATGCACGTAAAGTAGCTTATTTCTTTCTCCATTCCACACAATCATCTCTGCAAAAAGATGTCTTTGATTCCTTATTATTGATTCTCCTATAGGTTTACCAATTCCAATGACCAACTCCCCTCATCATGCATTCAATTCTACTGCTTCCGACCCATACATCCTTTAACTAATTGTATTGCTTCATCAGAACAAGCCATGTTGTAACTTACACTAGTAGAATGTTACGATACTGTACTTCTCTGATATCCTTGTCCCCCTTAGCCTTTAGCTCCTTTAGCAAGTGTTTTCTCATAGGACTAGACCTGTGACTGATGGATTGGTAATATACCAGACCCCCTAATATCATAACTTACACAGTGGAAATCTTACGATATTTTTTTGTTCGATATCTTTGTCTCTTTTTGTAGTTAGCTACATGTGTGTTCTCCTTATCATGGGACTGAGAGGTTTTACCAAGGCTTAGATCTATATTGGAGCCCCTCAATATCATAACTTTCTCAGTTGAAATGTTACGATATTTCTATGTCCGATATATGATCCTTCGATATGCTTAGACGATGAGCCACTGCACTCTCTCGGGCCCACTTACATGTCGCCACATGTTCATCTAGAAGAGAGAGAAAGAGACTCGATCATCCTTAACTATGCATCAATACATTTAACTCACACAACAATCCTCAATGGTTTTTAACACTATTAGCCCTGTTCGATATCATAGCTTCTAAAATTTCCTCTCATAAGAAGCTTCGATATCCCGATATTCGATATGTCACCTAACCCAATATTTTATATGCCACCTACTCTGATATCCTGATATCCGATATGCCACCTAGTCCGATATCTCAATATCTGATACTCCAATGTATCGATGTTCTGATGCCCTCATGTGTTGCTCTCTGGGTTCCAATATAAGGTCCCTATGGGCTCCTATCTTTGATATTTCATCCTTCTTTAGGTTTCAAGTCCCTAGACTTTAGCAAACCATATCATTTGATTGAGGAGTCCATTTTTAGACTTCTGGATATCGTTGGAATGCTCATTTAGAGAAATTGTCAATAGAGAAGGCTCGATGTAGGCTTAAGGTCCATCAACTACCTATGAGATGGATGCAAACTCTTTGCCACATTCTTCTCCTTCACTCTTCTTATTATGCTTGGAATGCTCACCTCCCAACCACCATAGTCGTCATTGTATGGCTTCTTCAGTAAACCTTCTACTATGATGATTCTCTACACGAAGCCTACAACTACCATGCAATTCCATCTGGTCCATCACAATAGTTATCATTTTATGTATATTCTAGTATAAGCCTGCTTCTATGATGATTTTCTACAAAGCACTCCAACAACTATGGGATTCCTCCTAAAAAACACAGTAGTAATCAACTTATGGATTTTCTAACAATCCTGCTATTGTGATGATTCTATACATAAAGTCTTGCACCTATCATAGGAGAGGTCCTGAGCCATTACCGCATGCATTTTTTATGACAAGAATTCATGGCATCTAGGTTTAAATCGATGCCAACATTAATCCCAATACTAACATAGAACTAGCAATTGTCCAATAATCTCCCCCTTTGGTATTGATGGCAACACCATAATCTCCCCCTCAGGATAGGCATGATCTTCTCCGATGCCCCAGTAATCTTCTCTCCCTTTGACCTCAATGGAAAGGAATAATTCTTGAGATCCCACCCTGAACCATTGTAGCCTACTCTTCCATGGTTCCCACATGTTGAGTAGCTACAACCACCTACCAAAATGTATTCATTTGGAGAGAGGAGATACAACTCCTATCTAGTACCTAAGATATTAAAATGGTTCTCTTTTGAGTGGCTTAGTAAATATATCTAGAAATTTCTCTTTAGTGGAAACATATTCAAGTTTGACAATATTAGTTGCAACCTGTTCCATTAAGAAATGGAACTTTATAGGACTATGTTTAGTCTTTGAATGCATGACTAGATTTTTGGAGATGTTGATGGAACTTGCATTGTCACGCATTATTGGAATGGGACCAATAAGCTCTAGCTGAATATATTTCGAAGTTTTCTTCAGCCACAGAATCTGCATACAACAGGTAGTAGCAACAATATACTCTTCTTCAGCAGTTGATAAAGAGATGGAGGCTTGTTTCTTACTGACCCACAACACCAAGCAGTTTCCTAGGAATAAAACTATGCCAAAAGTACTCTTCCTGTCATCAAGGCTTCCAACCCAATTTGCATCTATGTAGGCCTTCAACTTGAATTCTTTGCTCTTAACATACCACAATCCATACATTGTTGTTTGTTGAAGATATTTGAAGATCCTCTTAATAGCAGCAACATGAGTCTGACACAAAAAAGCTTGAAATATGGCTACAAGCCCCACTTCTTGCATGATTTCTAGCCTTGAAGTTATCAGATACAATAATCTTCCTATAATTGATTTGTGTTTAGTCTGATTTACTAGTGGTGTTCCATCTTCTTTGCACAACTTCTAGCCTATAGTCATAGGTGTGCTTACTGGTTTGCAATCTTTCAGCCCAAATTTCTTCAGAGTTTCCTTTGGATTAGCATATAAACACTCCTTGTGGAGACTAAGCAATTTGCAGACCCAGGAAGAAGGAAAGCTCTCTAACCATGGAAATTTCAAATTTTGTTTGCACACATTTTGTAAATAATACCCCAACTATTCAATATCGCTTCCAAATATTATATCATCCACATACACAACCTCTATCAGTAGATGTTCTCCTTTCATATTTACATATAAGTTACTATCAAATATACCTATCTTGAATCCTTGCTGCTGAAGGTATTTATCCATCCATTCGTACCATGCTCTGAGAGCCTATTTTAGTCCATACAAGGCCTTCTTCAATTTGCATACAAACCCTTCAACTAGGGTGACTATAAATCCTTTTTGCTACTCAATGTAAACTTCTTCTTCTAAATCTCATTTGAGAAATTCATACTTCACATACATGTGATATACCATTATATTCTTTTGGATAGCAAAATCAAGGAATTTCTTGATAGCTTCCGATAGTTCTATTGGTGCAAAGGTTTCCTTGAAATCTACCCCTTCTATTTGGGCATACCCTTTGTAGACCAATCGAGCCTTGTTCTTGATTACTTGCCCATGTTCATTTAGTTTCTTTCTGAAAACCCATTTGGTTTCAATAACATTTTTCTCTCTAGCCCTTGGAACAAGCTCCCAAGTGGGTTTCAATAATATTTTTCTCTCTAGCCCTTGGAACAAGCTCCCAAGTGTCATTATTTTTAATCTAATCAAGTTCTTCATTCATAGCTTTCACCCAGAACTTGTCCTCACTTGCTTGAGAGAGGTTCATGGGTTGTATCTATGATAACATAGCCATATCTGCATAACTTCTATGGCCAACAAGTTTCCTGCTGGTCTAGACACCATGTATTTGATATCCAAGTAACTAACTCTGGATTTTCATTTTGTACATACCTGGAGGGTGTCTTTGGCCTCAAAGTTATGTCGCTTCCTCACCTTCACTGTCTAAATCTGTTTCCTTGCTATAGGATAAAATGGATGACGTAAAATGGAGATACCCTAAAGGGTCTTCCTGAGATCCTTGGTAGACTGTAAGATTATCTGTAGCTATGACAAAGCTACATGTATGTCCATATTCAATGAATAGCTATCAAAGAAAAATATATTCATTAGCTCAAGCCTCCGTGTAGATTTTCTGGAGAGCAGAATGCCGCTAGGTGGAAGTCCCCTAAGGTTGCTCCAAATCAAGTCCTGCACACAGAAGAGACAAGCATTATCACAACATGCAACTTTGATAATTGATATACGAATATATAAAAGACATCTAGTTACACATAACTAAGCTACTCATGCTAAAAGGTATTGGAAAAACAACTAAATGAATGATAGAAGTAGCACCATAGAGTACATAGTACAACTGTAGTTCTATATTAATGTCAGAAGAGTGATTACAACCATCTGTTGCATCAGCCTTCCCTTACCCCTCTAGATTCTCTCTCTCTCTCCCTTCTTACCAACTTCTTATGCTTAGATTTGAGACTATGCTCGACAATCAAGTAAGCTATCCTTTCAAATGATCTAACCTCTATCACCATAGCCCTAGCTCTGCTTATGTATCATTCGAGTTAGGGTTGCCAAGTTCCTCCATGAGTTTCTTTAGGTAAAAGTAATGGTGTTACCATGGTTTTGAGCTCTTTCCCATTTATCTCCCTCATTAGGATTAGAAATCCCCCAAATAGGTTGAGCTCTATATGTTTCCATACTTTTCCGAGTATATTTAGGAGGGAATATAGAGATATTAATGAGTCAATTTGCTCCTTTGACCTCTATATTCTCATTAGGATCCACTAATGTTGTCCCCGAACCAACAAGTAGAGTTAGTAGGGTCACTAATGCTCCCTTAGGCTTACAAAGAAGCTTTATAAAGAATGTTGTCAGTGTATAGATAACGTTAGTGTGGAAACAAGGCTTATGATTTTGGCTATTGCTTTAGCCATCATGTCTTTCTCCTCTGAGATGATGAGGAGGTAATTTTGTTGTATAACAAATTCCCCCTAAAGTGTGAGATCACAAGTTACGATCATGGCCAAAATACTTTACTTAACTATAATTTTCCTTCTTTGACAAAAAGAGAGAGAGGATCGGAGCTTCGGGAGGTACGGGAAACCTGATACAACACACATATATATAAAACAACTAAAACCATGTTCTCAGTTGGGCATTCCCACGCTTAGTAGCTATGTCAGGGTGATTTTCTCATGAAATAGATGTGACGATGTTGGCCACCGATAAGCACAATATGGATCAGGTGTCATAATAGTATCATTCTCATGAGCTAACTGCAAAAAACAATAGACACAACTTGGGATAGGAAACAAGGTTGAGTGATGCAAGCCTTTGCCCAAGGTCTTGATTTCTGCTTCATCGAACAACATAGATCAATACATGTGAATATATGTGTTGATGTCGAACATGCACAAAATTGTCTGATTATAACTCAATAATGGAGACCGTTAATAGATGCGAGGAAGGCCACCAATAATGGTGATGGTGTCTAAGATGCACAGTACAATCTAGCGAGTCTGAAAAATGTTTTTGTTGTCAAACACCCGTACAATCACTTAACCAGGAGCCAATAATGAGAACTCCTGATCAAACACAAGGTGACCTGGCACTAATTTCTGCAAGTACCAAGGCACTGAATGTGTTTCTAGGTTGTCTTCATAGATAGAGTGTTGAAGTCAATAGGAATGTACCTGTCGAAAGGTAGGCAATGATGTGTCCTGCATCAACCGACACAAAACGGGACAAGAATGATTTGCTTTTGGAGGAATCTTTGAGAATTGGGTCTAAATGATAGAGGGCATAATGAAAGGATATGCTCGACGGATTGATGGAGGAAACAAAAGGTTAACCCTTCAACAATAGAAGGCTTGACAACGGTTTTAACCATGCAGCACTAGAATCATGAACACAAAAGATTGTTAGGATACAGAGATGCAAGAACATCGAGGTATTTTAGGCTAAAATCATAGGATGATAGGATTCATATTGAGAGGCCATCACAAGGAAGGTTTATCTGAGGGAGTGGCTTGTTGAAGGGAACGACTATTGCCAAACCACACTTTCTAATACTGAATATAGTTGTATTGTCTACTTTCCCCATATGATTAGTTTAGTGAGTCCAGATGGGTAAGCTCATTAATCTTTCCATATTTTTAAGAGTCTGAGAAGGACCGCGAAAAGAGCGACTCTATGCGCTATCTGATTAGTTTAATGACTCCAGACAGGCAAAATCATCGATCTTTTCATGTTTTAATAGTCTGAAAGGATTGTAAAAATAGCAACTCTATACCTCGTCTATTTAATTTAATGAGTCCAAACGTGACAACTCGGTGGCCTTTTCATATTTAGAGAGTCTGCAAGATCGTAAAGAATGACTCCAGGGTGGTCCCTTTCTCATAGTTTTTAATAGGGTGCGACGAAAGTTTAATAGTAAACCCAAATTAGTTACTTTTCTATGAGTTGATCTATTGGGTCCAGATAAAGAGAAACCTATGCTCAATAGATGTTGACCTCATTTTGTTACAAGTACGAGGAGATGGACAAAACTCGATTTTCGTCCTGAATTTTTAATGAGTCACGTGACGATAAACTCAATACCTTCATCAAATTTTAACGAGTCAAATGAAGAAAACTCTAGGTATCTTTTTCAATTTATTGAGCAATGAAAAAGAGGTAAATGAACTACTCATTCCTTCTTCTTAGATTTAACGAGCCTAAAGAATGGGAAAACTAGTGAATTTTTGATTTAAGAGCAAGAAATGGTCCCAAAAAAAGCAAGTGATGTGGTTGTTGCCGTAGATTTTTAATGAGCCCGGTGACAAAAACTCGGGATTTTTTCAGTTTAACGAGTGAGAAAAATACCTAAAATAATGCTCGGGTCATATTTATAAATTTTTAATGAGCCTAAAGAAAAAACTAGGGATTTTTTCAGTTTTATGAGTCAGTGTTATCACTCAGATGTCTTCCCTAGAAGTTATCAAAGAAGGAATAGTCTGAGATAACCACAAACCCAATCTTTTAGACTCAGGTTCTAGCCAACCTAAGTGCAGAGAGGGCTCTCTCTTTATAATTTAAATTTGCTTTATGTGGGAGTTTAGGCTAGTTATTAGTGCTCATGATGTTTTGGCTTTGATTGGGTTGTGGAATTAAGAAAATAGATGTGCAGAACAAGTATTTAGTCCATTGGGCTATGGAGTCAATCAAAGAGTGGATGAAATGGATCAGATAAATCACTAAACTAAGAGCTCACAGGGCAGGATAGCACAACAAAAACCAAATCTACAAGTTCAAATGGATGAGGTAGTCCTAACCAGGGCAAAGGGCAATGAAGAATCCTTAACCGGGATTAAGATGAATAAAATAAGGATGATCAGTAGCAAAGGGAAACTAAGAATCCTATACTATGGACCAAAGTTGGGTGGGGGGTAGGGGGGAAACTATGGTAGTGAGGGAGCAATTAAGAATTCCCAGACCAAGATAGTTTAGTAGAAAACATATAGAATGTAAAGAGTTAAAACAAAGACCATTTAAGCTAATTCGAAGATATCATTCCTTGTTTACTTTTCAGATTTCTTAAGATCTACACATGTGAATATTTATAACATGACAAGAAAACAATATTTAAACTGAAGAGAAAATACTTATTTGGTTCAAATTGTGCACAAGAATCCAGTGAAATGTCATTAGGTTTATTTCATGACCCAGCAAAACCAGTCCAGTCTTGAATACAATAGCTCCTTATCTTAATATAAAATGTCTACAAAAATGTATTTTAATCCACCCTAATTACTTCAAAATATGAAGTATTTATACAAAAAATGTTACAAAATATCTCATAACAATATGAGAATTATTCAAGGAAACCAAAAATATCTTTAGCACGAAGATAGAGACAGATGGAGAACTACCTTCTTGTTGTCCCTTTTATTGTGACTGTGCTGGCTATTGTAATTCAGGTTTGCCTCTTTCAATTACATTATAGTTGGATGTTGGAATCACTTTCTATATTCTTCCTACTGATACTCTTTACCTGCTACACTTAGACTCTATTTTACCTGTTTTAACTGGCAGCCACATAGATTTACTGTAGTAATTTTATAGTAAATCTGTTAGTTTCATCCACCATTCATTGTTAGGTAATTTCATCCTTATCATATTTCTATATATCTCGTCAGCTTCTGTATACTTGGAAAAATTGGGCCTATTGACAAACAAGTGCTTGACCTCATGCTCTATGAAAAACAAATTTTCCAGACTATCATATAATACCTTTCTAGTGGGCAAATTTTTTACCCCTGAAGTGCTAGCTTGGATGGTGGCCAACTTGTTTAGTCTTTTAACATAATCATCTTGGGTCATCAGCTTGTAATGTATTACCATAGGACTAGGAAGTCCTTTTTCCCATAAAATACCAAACTTTGTAATAAATCTATTAATGTCTGCTTGGATGCTTTGGCACCTTTTCTCCAGATTGAGCATAAGGTTCCTCTTAGTGAGAACCTTATTTATTTCTATGATAGGTCTTTCTCTATCTTCTATTTCTAGTTCATCAAGCTAGTACCTGTTTCTATTGTTGAAAAATTCTATCAATTGGTTGGCTTCTTTAGGCTTATCTCCTAACTCTTCTATTGTCTTGTGTATTTCTTCTATAGCCACTTTTACTAGTTTAGTTGTTCAAAAATTACTTGAATAGATGGCCAAACATCATTAATAGAATCAATGATGTTGGCCCAAAGAATTTCTTTCATGTCTCCAAGTGGTTGTTGCAATGTAATGTCCTTTTCAAGGAATTTTATTCTTTCTCCCATTCTTCGATTCTTTTGATCTTCTTCTTTCTGTTGTATTTGTGCAAGTTTGCAATCAGTCTCCAAATTTGACACTTTTTCTCTAAGTTTCTTAAGCTTAGTAGCCTGGATGCTCATTCCTCCATGGGTTTTACCAATTCAGTTGTCTTTTCTGTGGATGTCCCTGTGCTTGTTGATGTACCTGTGACCAGTAGAGTTGTAGCTGGTGGAACTATGGGTGCTAATGAAGTAGCCAACGTGGAAGGTATTGTTGTAGAGACTGTAAGGATTACAATTTGAGGAGTGGTGGCCAACTCACTATGTTCAGATTGTATCAAGTTATCCAACTCTTTCTCTGTTTCTTTTAGTTGTTCATTCAGCTTAAGGACTAACTCCATAAGCTCTTCCTCCTTGTGAGTTTCCAATACTTCAGCTGTCTAAGGATGATGAAGAGGAGGAATTTTGAGCTGCATTTTTAGTGTAGCTATGTCATAATTTTTCTTTTTAATAAGATTTTCTGTAGCTTTTACAGCCTTGGGATCATGCCCCAGTTCTATGACTAACTCCTCTAAGGACTTTATTCTGGTATCCTTGGACTGTGAAGAGGCGTTCTATAACTGGAATTGCGTTGATATGTTATTCAACAAATTTGGGAGTTGGTGAGCTACAATTGCCTTGCTGGTCAAGGTGGAGTAGACCATTTCCCCAATCTACTTTTGTAATTCTATTTCGTCAATAGGATGGATACCCCTTGACAATACTTCAAATTCAGTTTTCAAGTAATCTGCAATTGACCTCGGCTACTGTGTAGTTGGTTTGATAAAAGTCATTTGCATTTTACCCTCTTTCACATCAAAGGCTGACATTAGCCTTGTCTGATTAGTAGGAGCCATTTTTAGGTAATGTGCATAGCTTTTGGCCTTTAATATTTCATTCATGGCCTTTATTTCTTTATATTTCTCTCTTATTTCTTGGCTTTGGCCACTTGGAGCTCTAAATGAAGATACCTCCACACTCTATTGTCTCTCTAGCATTTGAGCCTGTGAGGTGGAAGGTTCTTATCTACCTCCTGAGGGAGTGGTCTACCTTCTTTCTACTCTTTTTGCACCTGCAGTTCCAACTGTTTCTTCAGTAAAATCTTGTTCTAAGAATGAATTCAACCTTTTCCTCTTAACATAGGTCTAGGAAACAGGTCTACTAGAAGGAGTGGCCTCCTCTCCATCTCTCTTAAGATTTCTCTCCTCATTTAAAGGAGTATGTAAAATAGGTGAATTGTTCATGACATGTTCTGGCTAAGCAAGTTCTTCTAATATCTCTGGTTGTTCTTATTCCTCTAGCTGCTCTGATGGCTCTTACTCTTGAGGTCTTTCTTCTACTATTTTCCCACAGTGTCCTTGTGATTCCCTTTGAGATTGGGACTCTCCTGGAACCTGTACAAATGAATCTTCATCAAGTCTTCTTTCTAAATCAATCAATACACTATTGACCACAACTTTTGTGCTATCTAGGTCTATCAAAGTGTTTTCCACCCATTCTAGCTAATTTGCATACTATTCAATTTCAGGAATTCAATGGTGGATATAAGGAGATAAAATGTTCTTTTGTCTCCTATTGAAAATGAAATCTAAAGAGTCATAATTCTAGATAACACTTTGTTTTAGTTTCAACCTTTGGAGGATTTCCTCTGCTTCCTTTACTGCTTCCCTAGTATTCCATATGAAGGGGCCAAGTTGAGCTTTCTTCTTAGCCTTCACAAAATGCACCTCACCTGAATCAATCATTTTCCTGTAGTACTCCGGAGCAAACAATCTCATGGGGAGTTATTTTGGAAATTTGTAGGGAGCCAACTCACATCCATATATTTTGATTTTAGTGTGGTTTTGGTATAAGTACCAATCTCCCACTCTACGTTATTTGGACAACTGTAGGACCCTCTTGATATTTGCACTGATTCTAGGGGGAGGACTTCCTAATAACATAGTTTCCATTGGGTGTACAAAGAGATCTATGAAATTAGTATAAGAATATTGAGAGTCATGTAGGTGGATTAATGAAGTCCAGAAGACCACTGATCTAGGGTTGCCTATGGTATCAAGATTTTGGAGTGTGATTGGGAATTTGTTAGCTTGATAATACAGGAAAAGATGATATAGAACTGAAGAATATTTGAACACTCTTTCATTATCCATCCTCATTAATTGATCATGCACTTTATCAGCAATGAACTTAGCATAGTCAAACGTGATGGCTGGGGGCTGCCCAGGAGAATAGATGGATATAAAGGCTATAATATTTTCATCAACAAATTCACTTGTAGTCTAGCCTAACACACTGGATATCATTTCTATGATGTATCCACCAAGATCAAAGAATATAGTCCACATGTAAGGGGGATGGCCCTTTGGAATGTATTGTTCTTCCCTAATGAATGTTTGGTATAACCGACCAAGTTTAATTGAGGTGAGTCTAGGGAATCTGTTAAGAAAATCTCCAATAGAAAGAGGGGTCAGGCTTTGGCTTGGTTGTAACTGCAACATTTCATTTATGGACTCAGTAGTGATGGTAAATAATACAGACTGGTCAGGAGTCATCATTGCTCTTTGGCTAGGGCTATAGTTCATATGGCAATAGTGGATAATCTCTGGGAAGATATGAACTATGGAGAATTGGTACTTGGGTAAACTTGATTCCCAAAGTCCTATGTAGTCTACATGGTTCAGGTACTAGCCTCTGTACCTACAGTATAGTTTCGAACAGGATTCTTGGACAAAGGTATCTTTAATCTGAAAATATTTATCTATTAATGGGAGATGATCTAAGTCCTTATGGGGAGTAGAAATTGGTGGTACATCTAGTGGAATGGGAGCGACCATCCTTGGTTCTTGTGGACTCAAGGATGGGGGCGAAGGGTTTTTAGTGAAATTGGAAAAACTAGCCTAGTTCAGAGTATTTTGGAGTCACTGGGCAACTATTCTTACTAAATTACTTAGTAATTTGGAGCAATTCAGTCCATGTTCGGGAATAAAATAGGGTTTCTCAGCAGATTTGGGTAAATACCTGGTTTTGGCTTTGAACGGAGTAATGGGCAACTGTGCATCGTTTGCAAGAAGTGTACGTGACTGAAAGGTGGTCTGGAGTTTTAGCAGCTTCAGTAGGTTGGCAGTTGGACGTGGGTTGATGGTTGTATGTGCTCTGGTGCTTGCATGGAGGTCTGAGCGGTCTTTTTCATGGTAAAACTAAAAACAATGAGTTTTTTTGTTTTATTCACAAAGTCAACTATTTTGGCAGGTACACAGAGAAAGGGACATTTGGCGTTAAGCAGGGGATGCGACGTTTTGTCATTTAGCGGGAGGTGGTAAGTGGGATCATATCACACTACTTTTGGGCTTGAGCAGTTTTGGGGGGAGGCTACCCGATGCCATTCATCGGGTGCCACGTAGCAGTGGGGTGAATAGTGAAACCACCCATATCGAGTGGGTAAATTTCGGCCTACGAAGGCTGCCCGATATGAGCATCGACCATTGGATCAAAAGGGATCAAATCGTATGGTGATTGGGGTGATGATTTGATATGAAGTTTAATGGAGGGGCCCAACAGGGTTTTAATGTGGCAGGATTTAATTAATAAAGGATTACAAAGGTTTAATGACGTCGGGAGTGATTTCATTGGCGGGGTCGATTATTAATTAAACATTGATTTATTAATTAATATCTTTTATTCAGCAGCTGGTCTTGGTTATTAATTAGTCGCTGATCGACTTAATTAACCCATTAGTCATTACGTTAATAAAGTTTATGTTTTAAACTTGGGGGATGGCATATTAAAGTTAAAGGGGTTTAATAAAATATACGAGAAAGGGTTTATTTTTTGGGAATTAATATATAAATAAAATTAGAAGTTAATATGGGAAAAAGGCGGAAAAATGGACTTGCGCTAAGTATAATGTGCTTTGAAATTTATTTACTTTTCACATGGAAACATTATAACTTAGGTTAAGTGCATTTTGTGGGTTTTTCAGAAAAAATGGGTTTTACATGGGGGTGATTACCTTTCCTAGGAAAATGGTGCTTTAACCTTAGGGAAAATGAGTGAATTATGGAGGGTGTGAATGGTTGTGAGAGGACTTGTAGTACTTAGGACCGATCCCTCTAGAAGTCAAATAAATGCTCTGAGCCCCTTTAACTTAAGCTTTTAGGTACTTTAAGACTTTCCTTGGAAATTAGTTAAGTGAAAAATGTAGTGAATGAGGGAGGTTAATCAATTTGACTTTATGCACTTTGGTAAATACTCAATTATCATCCATACTTTAGAAAGTTGATGATGAAAGTAAATGATATGATTTAATCTAATCAATCATCATAATTTTGCAACCATTCAACTACTTACCCATCTACTCATCCTACCATTTTTTCTACTCATTATTAAGGTGCACTTAAGCTCGCAAACCCTTATCAAACCTTTTATTTTATTTTTACAAAATTAATCTATCTAAGCCTACCCTTATTACATCTAAGGTCTTAGATTAAACAATTGAGCTCGTTTTATTTTCTCTACCTATCTACTTATCTGCCAAGATTAAATAGTTTGGTTAAATTTTATTCTCTATTTCTAGGTATGAAATTAAAAGCATGAAATAGCCAAGTTTAAACATTTTGACTATCCATGGATTGTGGCAAAAGTAACAAGCTACACACAATATTTTTATTCTTCATCAAAGTAAATGGTAGTGGCATTTTGACTTGCACACTCTCATGGTCATTTTTCTTTTTTGGGGTTCATTTTCACCTTATTTGACCTTTTTCATTCTTTTTGTCGTTCGATTTTTCTTTTACGACATACCCTCTTTACATTTTCTAATTTTTTTAATTTTCTGAATGGAAAACATTTGCAGAAAGAAAAGATATGTACATATTACAAATTTGACCTCAGCCATTCAAAAATTATGACACCTATTCGTATAGGAACATAACAGTGAGAAAAAAGCGCCTAAAAAGTATGCTCTAATGATCTTTTTCAGTTTAATGAGCTAGAAGAAGAGTGAAAAAGAGTTTCTCGGACCCTTGTCATATGTGTTTAGCAAGTCCAATGATGAAAAATTAGAGGATTTTTCAATTTTAGAGCAAGAAAACATCCCATGAAATAAAAGTACTCATATATTCTTTGTAGTATTTTAATGATCCCAAAGAAGGAGATTTGAGGTTTTTCATATTAATGAGCAAGAAAAATACCGTAAAAAGAACACTCTATCTTCTTCATGGTAGTTTAACGAGCCTAAAGAAGGAGACTCAAGGATTTTTCATATTAACGAGCAAGAAAAATACCCTAAAAAGAATGCTCAATCTTTCTTGATCTCATGCTTGACAATAGAAGGGTCTATGCCATGCATTTCCTCATAAGACCAAGGGAAAACATCGTGGAAATCCTTAAAAGGGTAGGTGAATCTCACAATTTCCTCAAGATTTCAATTGCTCTAATATGTATGTTTTCCACTATGCCTGTCTTCACTGAAATATCGATGGGTAATGTCTTTGAAAGATTATCCATGTTTCCCTCCGAGTCCAAAGTTTGGATAGTCGTATATGGTGAGGAAACGATTTCAAGTGTGTCAGCTGACAGGATTTGAAGAGGCATCATGTCTGAGTCAGATATCGAAACACGATGGTGAGAGTCCTCCCAAGGTCTCTCTTCTAAAATCATGATTTCTCTAATATCTTCATCCATAGGTAGGACTTGATTGAGAGGATGGAAAGAAGGAGCAGGTATGGGAGGGGAAGTGGTACTGTTGGTTGTGACCAAAGTGATCAGAGACTTGGATGAAGATTGAATGGCCTGATAGGCCAATTTAGCTAGTGACAGTGGCATTTGTTATCCGTAAGTGTCAATGTCTAAAGGGGTCGGTAGGAACCAAGGATCAATGGTTTTTAAGGAATGGATGAAACCATAAAGACCATTTGTGGAACCACGAGTGGCAGAAGAGGGAAACAACCCATCATGGAAGAGCCCTTCAATATACTGGTATCAATATTGACGTAAGAGTCAGGTACACCACCCACTAAGGGTACAGAGCTACTAGGTAACGGGAAGTAATCTAGGGTAAGAAAGGATAGCTAGTCCACTATAACTATCTTTCCGTCCAAGGGAAATAGGATGATGCAGAAGACTAAAGACACAATGAAATTCATGGCCTAAGTCCAATTGCGGCCCAAAAGAATATTATAGTAGAGTTTATGATCCACGACTTCAATATCCGTCGTTACCATTTTCCCACTCAAAGTGATGGGGTAGCTGGCAAGGTAAGCTTTCGGGATAAAAGTGTGACCATCGAGAGCTTTAAGGGAATTTGATAGTGGGGATAAGGTTGGAGAACCCAAAGTGAGCCAACGTGAAGCCGACATTATGCAGGTAGAAGCACCTTCGTCGATGATAGTTCTATGTATACATTTACCTTTCGAAATGATTTGCACCTGAAATGCAAGCTAGTGAGAAAGGGGAGGTTTACACTTTTCCATGTCGAAAATTGCAAGCATGGAATCTTGTGGGTCGATACCACCAATGGCCAAAGGCAAAGAGTTCATTTGTGTTGGACATGTTTGTAATACTTCGAGCATCGAAATAGCCAATGGCGCTTGCGCTAACTCTTCTACAATGCTATAGTTTTGGGCAGCACGTGCAGATGTATTGTGTGTTGTGCGATGAAGTACCCCCTTAGGGGGGAGAGTCACAAGGTCAAAAAATGGCTTATCGATGTGCAAATCGTTAGGCAATGATTGGTTTTGACTTGAGTAAGGTTACTCTACATGAGCAATAGGAGAACCATAAGATTTGGCTCTGGTTTGTAGATCTACCATTTCAAAGGTGTAAATAGTAGAGGGTCCTTCACCAGCTGAAGGATGTTGCGAACCACCATTTCCCCCTTCTAGGGGTTGGGGTTGGTTTGCAATAAAGTGTTGCTACTGCTAAGTGGGGAAAGGATTATTTTGGATAGTAGGGGTCCTTCCGGTGTCCTTCTTAACAGTGAAATCCCTGTATTCCTAAAGACGCAGACACAGATACGTCATGTGCTCTTGCACATAGATTTTTCAAGGGAATTGGGCGGGTTTATCCTTTTGATGGTCATGAGCCACAAAAAACTTCTGCTTGTGTTTTTCTACTTTGTTGACTGCTCCTCCCAATGAGAGTTTTTTTTCCTATTCCTCTTGTTCTTACCACCTGGTTTTATGTAAACTGCATAGAGTTTATTCCGGTGGTAGGAAGAGTAGTCATTTTGGTAGAGGGGTCCATTGACATCTTTGTAATGTGACTGCTGAGTTGTTTTACGATAGCCCCGGAGGTTGGATCGATAATCCCATCGGTGTGCGGTCTAGGTTGTTGAGTAACGAGAGCATTGGAGTTGCAAGGGACATTGGGGATTACATCGTAAAGTGCACCAGACTACAAATATATCATATCTAAGTGTTGGGCATGATGTATGGATTGGTCTTCTATGACCGCACCACCTAAGGTGACATCCTTAACGATCTCGGGGAGTAGAGACTTGCAGAACTAGTCCGCTAAGAGATAGTCTAGGAGGGGAGCTTTAACTAACCTCCACCTATGTCTGCATTCATGTATATGATCAAAGATGTTGGTGGTTGTATCCTGACGTAATGAAGTGAGGAGTTCCATCCCAGTATCATAATAGATGGGTAGTTGGAAGTGCTTCAAGAATTCCATCGCTAGACCATCAAAGGTATTGACTGACTTGCATGGTGACTCGATGTACCACTTGGCTGCGTTGCCAGTAAGGGTGTAGGGAAAAAGATGTAACTAGATACTATCATCCACCATGGAGTTAGAAACACACCAAAGATGATAGGTGGTGATATTGGTACCTTGATCCTCCCCTTATTCCCCTTCAAACATAGGGATGTATGTTGGTATTTTATGTGGGATTGCCAGCGAGAGTAAGATATGATAGATGGTTCATTTGTAAGTTTGTACAAGTTGGGGATATCCAACGTTGCCAAGAAGGGTAGAGTGTGTGATGCCCCCAAATTGGACCAAGGTGATGAAATATGACTTTAGGATCCTTGCAGTCCTCCCATCTTTTGATTCATAATATTATACATAAGTTGCGTGGTATAGTAGTTGCCTTGGAGTATGGCATTGTAATGTGGATTTCCATGGGGATTGTGATGTTGGGGTATAGAATGGCCCCTAGGATAGACAGTTCCACCTTGACTCATTTGAGGTTGTGAGAAGGGTGCCCCCATGGATTGGTTGGGACCTCCTTGAGGATTCTCGCCCGCCACAGAACTAACCATATGTCCTTGACTGACATAGGGGGTGTTCATGTCAATCAGTGACTGACCATGCATGCCTAAAAATGGAGGGGGAATTGTTACATTCCTAGCCAGTATATGCATATTGGGAGTGCCCCCAGATATTTGAATCTCAGGGTTAGAACTATACAATGGATGCCAACTAGATTGTTGGTTGAAGGGACCCCCGCTAACTGTCCTATATTGAGCGTTATAAGGAGCATTGTATGTATCACTTCTCGAAGGTATAGAGTTTGACACTAAAGGGGTGGAACATGACATATGCTGGGTTCCACTTGTGGAGGGTGTCATGTGAGGTTTTGTACCTGGGTCAAATGGGATAGCAGGGTTCACCATCAAAGGTGTGGTAGTGAATGTTGACTGGGGAAGTGGTTGGGAACCAAAAGTGTCCAAAAACATTCCACAACCTGTTACTTGTCAAGGGGATGGGTGGAAGTGTTCCAACTGAAGACAAAGGAGGTACAGGTGCAATGCGAGCCAAGAGTGGGTCCAACAGATTCGTGATTGAAGGGTTATAGGGAGGAGAAATCCTGCAGTAAAGAAATCCTTCAGTAATCTTGAAACATTGATTGTCCAAACTAATTCTGTGTGAGATCTCAGAGGCCAATTTCCTGAATATGGGGAATCCGGTTCACTGGAGCTCCGTGGATCTTCCATAGTGAGTGGACGAAGTCCTAACAATTGTATAGATTAACAACGATGGACGGATGTAGCCACCGTGACCAATAATTTTGATCAATAAATTTTATTGTGATGTTTATTAAAGTCTCAATGATAACACTCTGGCACCTAAAAAATAAAAAATACACTAAGTGAATCAATCAACAAACAGAGGGAAATGACCCTGTCTAATAAGCACCGATCACTCGAAATGAAACCTAGTATCATAATGAATAACAGAGAGGGTTGGCCGAATGTACAGTTACGATTACTCTAGAGCTTCGCCTGAACCTCAGATTGAGGGGCCAAGTAATCTCATGAAGATGAGTACCCTCCCATAAATTGAAGACAGAGCACATCCATCTATGTTAGGTACTAGGGTAGCCTGCCCTAGTCACCTTGTGTACGTCCCTAAAAGTATGGCCACTAAGGATACCTCAGATCATAGACACTACTGGGGGGACATAGTCGCAAATAGTACGCTGTGTGGGAAGGATACCTGAGTTCCCGACTCATCTTCAAAAACCCCGAAGGGATCCCCAATACATAGGATACCCAAAGGAGTTGTAAGCGAAGGTGGGCTTCCTTCACTTACAGTCTGATGTTGTCTCGTATTTAGCTTTGCTATTAGTGGAGTGGTCCTGGTAGTATGAGTGTAGAAAGAATTTTCTCTCTTTTAATGACACTAATTTTAGTTTCTAATCTTGGGCAGTTTACTCACACTGCCTATCCCAAGATCCTAGCCTGAACTAATTTTTTTTTGCTCTAGAAAGAGTTGCTGATTGATTTTAGGTAGATTTTAAGTGTACTCTTTTAGTGTCTTCAGTAGGGATGTTGATGTATGATATTTGGTGGGACTCTGACTCAAAATCATGCAAAAGAGAATGCTTATAGTTGTTCAATTCAATGAAATAAGTTGTATTCTACAAGGGAGAGTCTTTCATCCATCTATATTTGTTTGATGCATCCTATTCATTATAACACCTAGCATAACTAACATAAATTTTTCAATTCTTTCTAACAACTATTGTTACCAAATAATGCAGAACCTAACCAGCTAAGCAAAATAATGAATACAGAATTTTGATTTAAAAATAAAAAAAATCTTTCAAGACATAGATCTTGCTAACAAAATACAGTTGTAGATCCCTTATCAGTGTGGAAGAAAGTTTCCCAACCCTTTGAGGTCATAGAAATAGCTACATATCAAAATTTGGGTGACTAACGCTCTGTGCTAGAGGCCACAGTGAGTTACTGGAGGTACTAACACACTATTTGTGCATACACGGAGCATTATAAATCTCCGTTTACACTACTAAGCTGTGTTAGTTTGGGAAAATACTTCAAAACAGGGCTTTTGGGATTAGATCCAGAGCTGAATATATGAAGAAAGAATGCTACAAGGTCTTGATGGGTCAGAAAAGGAATGAAGAAGTATAGGAAGGTCTAAAAGGACGAGGAAAGTAGGAACTTTCCTGGTGAACCAAGAAGTAATGTATAGTCCCCAATGGAGTTTCCAATTCTACTATAGGATAAAATGCATGCTGTATGGAGAATGGAGATACCCTCGAGGGTCTTCCCAGGACCCTTCGTAGACTGTAAGATTATCTATAGCTATCACAAAGCTACATGTATATCCATATTCAATGACTAACTATCAAATCAAAATAGATTCATTACCTCAAGCCTCCATGTCGATTTGCTGGAGAGCACAATGCAGCTAGGTGGAAGTCACCTGAGCTGGCTCCAAATCAAGTCTTGCACATAGAAGAGACAAGCATAATCATAATATACAACCTTGATAATTGACACATGGATATATAAAAGACATCTAGTTACACATAACTAAGCTACTCATGCTAAAAGGTATTGGAAAAACAACGAAATGAATGATAATACCAACAACATGGAGTAGACGGTACAACTGCAGTTCTATATTAATGTTGAAAGAGTGATTACAACCATCTATTGCATCAACCTTCCCTCACCCCTCCTTATCCTCTCTCTCTCTCTCCCTTCTTACCAACTTCTTATTCTTAGGTTTGAGACTATGCTTGACAATCAAGTAAGCTATCCTTTCAAATGATCTGACCTTTATCACCATAGCCCTAGCTCTGCTTATGTATCATTCGAGTTAGGGTTTCCAAGTTCCTCCATGAGTTTCTTTAGGTAAAAGCAATGATGTTTCCATGCTTTTGATCTCTTTCCCATTTGTCTCCTTCATTAGGATTAGAAATCCCTCAAATAGGTTGAACTCTAGATGTTTCCTTGCTTTTCTGAGTAGGTTTAGGAGGGAATGTAGATATATTTATGACTCAATTCACTCCTTTGACCTCCAGATCCTCATTAGGATCCACTAACACTGTCCCCAAACCAAAACGTAGAGTTAGCAGGGTCACTAATGCTCCCTTAGGCTTATAGAGAATCTTTATAAAGTATGTTGTCATTGTATAGATAGCGTTAGTGTGGAAGTAAGGCCTGTGATTTTGGCTATTGCTTCAGCCATCATGTCTTTGTCCTCTGAGTTGATGAGGAGGTCATTTTTCTATATAACATTCCTCTAGATGCGCAGGCCTCATATCTGAACTTTCTTCACCATATAAGTTCACATTTCTTTTAGAGGACTTAGGTTGTAAACCTATTTCATATATTCTTACAACAATGCAGTCCTCAATCTTATTTGTTCGGTTATTGTAACACTTATATCCTTTTCTTCGAGCAGAGTACCCGAGAAATATCCCTTTGTCCACATGTGAATCAAACCTTCCAGGATTCTTATCATTATTTTTTATGAAGCACTTCATTCCAAACACATTAAGGTGTTTAGCTGTTGTTGGTCTTCCCCTCAATATCCCAAAGAGATTTTTATTACTATTAGGTCTGAGTTGAGTTCTGTTTGACAGATACACTACTGCCTATGTTGCTTCTCTCCAGAATTTGTGAGACACACCTTCTTCATCTAACATTTCTTTGTCCATTTCTTGGATTGTTTAGTTTTTCCTCTCTACTGCTCCATTTTTCCATGGATTTCTAGCCACTATGTACTACCACCCGATACCATGCTCTTGACAGTATTCCTCAATTCTCTTAAGGTGTACTCTCCTCCTCTATCTGATCTTAAGAATTTTATCTATAAGTCTTTCTCATTTTATACTTGAGCTTTAAACTTATTGAAATGCTTTAATGCTTCAGATTTTTATTTAAAAGAACAATCCAAGTGGTCTTCATGAAATCATCAATGAGCATCATGAAACACTTCTCTCCTTTTGAGTTTTTTTCTCCAATTTCTCCACAACTGTCTTTTTGAATGTGCTCTAGAGGTTTGAATGAGGAGAACTCTTTTGACTTGAAATGGGTCCTAGTCTTCTTGCCAAACTGGCATGACTTGCAGATTGAATTATTGGGCCTTGATAGTCTTGGTAATCCTCTCACGGCTCCCATCTTACTAACCTTTACCAAATTGTCAAAATTCATATGCCAAAGCCTCTTGTGCCACAACCCCACTTCATTCATTTTTCTTAAATGGAATCTAACCCTGGAATCATCATATACATATACATTATTGTGGGTTCTGATTTCTTTTCCTACCAGGTTTCTATTCTTCATGTTGTGGATCTCAAACTCTTTAGAACGAAAGGTTACATCATAGCCATTATCACACATTTGGCCAACAATAAGAATATTGTGCTTGAGACCTTCCACATACAACACATTTTGTGCTTATGAATTTTTATCAAAATTGTGCCTTTACCCTTGATTGTAGCTGGAGCATTGTTTCCAAAGGTGACATTGTTTCCTCCGTCCTTTTCTTTTAGTGATATAAATTTTCCTTTTTCCCCAGTAATATGTTTGGAAAAACCACTCTCCACATGCCACTTGTTTGCTTGATTAAGAGATGATAAGTCAAGCCCACACTTCATGGTATTTTTAGTATTAAGTTTCTAGCTCCCCTGATCCTTTTGGATAACTGGCTTTCTAATATTTTTAGACTTAGATAGGTATTCAAACCTAAATCTACACTCAATATCTTCATGCCCAAAATTATTACATTTGAAGAATTCTACTTCACTTAGCAAGGGAGAGAATACATTATGATTTTTGAGAGAATATTTTTGAGGTTTATAAATTCGATACGTATTATATCTAGGATTTTCATCTCTTTCAAATTTGATCTTGGTACAACCAACAGCTTTATGTCCAAAGGTATGACATTTATAACATTTGGAAGTATTAGGAGATTGTGAAGGAAAATATCTTTGTTGTCTCGTTGGTCGATTCATTCTTCATTGAAGACCTCCCCTTTTCCCTACCATGATTTTCTCTTCATTAATTCTTTCATGATGCTTCTTCACATGGCTCTGTGGTTCTTCAAATCCCGTGGACCAAAAGTTTATCTAACCCATAGAATATTCTTTTGTTCTTGAGTATCTCAGACCAGTTTTGATTCTTGAGTGCCTTTGAATACTTAGGATGTCATATAGTCTCTTTCTACCTTCAGAAATTTTTTCATTTAAAACCTTCTTGGTCTTTTTTCTCTCAAGATCTGATCTCAGAGTGACAACATTTTCTTCAAGACTCTAACATATGCCTTTTTAATCTTGCATCAGATCTTGCAGAACCTCTTCTTTTCATTTAGCCTCTTCTAGCTTAACTTTCAAAGATAAAATATCATCTTCAAATGTTTTTGATTTCGTTTCCCTTTTAAAATTGAGTAGCTCTTGTTTTAAATGCTTGTGCTCCTCTTCTAGTATCTCACTTGCTCCTTTTCTTTCTTCTAGTATAAGTTCTAGACTATCTTTTCTCTTCATAGGTTCCTCAAGATTTTATTTTTTACAGGAAAACTCCTCATTGTTAGAGCTATACATACGTTCCTCTATAGACTATAATTGTTCCTTCAGCCACTTATTCTTTTTCCTTGATTTATTTAACTAGTCAATGGCATTGATGAACTCCACTTAAAGTTCAACTACTCCTTCCTCTTCTTACTCTTCAGAGTCCATAATATTTTTTTTCTTGGAGTTTTTTTCAAAATCCAGAAGAAGATACTTATCTGAATCATTCTCTAATGAGTTTTCATAGTCTGACTCTAGTGCTCAGCTATCCTCTTTGGAGAAGAACCCCTTTTTCTTATAGACATTTTTCTTCTTATGTATCTGAGACTTGTTCCCAAATTTCAGATCATATTCCTTTTTAGCCTTTTCTTTATAAGTGAATTTTGATGAGAAATGTCCTACTCTTACATAGTCAAAACATTTAAGGAGGTAGTTGAGCCAGCTCCTGATCAGATTTGTAGATAGAGTAGTCTTGATGATATTTATATGACTTTGTCTTTTTGGATACATTGCATGCTACTTCCTTGGGTTCAGAATCTTCTATTCCTACTCTCATCTCATAGGCTATGAGAGTACCATGTAGTTCATCCATCATGAGATCCTTTAAATTAGACATTTAGCCCATAGATGAGACTTTGGGATTAAATATTATGCGTAGAGATCTTAATATTTTCTAAACAATCATCTCTTCCTTGACCTCTTCACCAAGTCATATAATCATATTAGTCACTTCATCAACTATGAGGAAGTATTCTATTATGTTTTCATTTTCACTCATTCTCAAGCTCTTAAACCTCATTCTGAAAGTCAGAAGTTTCGCCTACTTGACTTTATTATCTCCTTCATGAATCTGATTAACATTTACCCACACTTCCTTAGCAGACTTAAAGTGAATAACTTTTACAAGTTCTGATTCACTAAGGCCAAAGAGAATAGCATTCCTAGATTTAGCATTGTTCCCATATAAATTTTTACCATCTGCATCAGTGGGAGGAATATAAGGGACATTGTAATCTACCAGTATTGAAGTCCAAACATGTACTCCTAGGGCCATAAGATATGCTTCCAATCTTACTTTCAAAAAACACATAGTTTTTCCCCTCAAAGACTCATATTCTATTTGAGTGATCCTCTTGACTCACTTTCCTAGACATAATTCCTTATAGATCTAACTTCTAGTGATTAGACTATTACTGAAGAAACCACACACTGATACCAATTAATGAAATAAGGAATTGTTGAGAGGGGGGTTGAATCAGTAATTATGAGATTCTTTTTCTTTTTCTATTATGGTTATATTTCCTTCTTATATTCTTTTACTTGTGAGAGAATTCATTCAAAAAAGCATTGAACGAAAATTTCAAACATATATGTTCATACAACAATCACATGTGAAACACACACATTTGACACATTGTTTTTCACTTGGAAACCCAAAGGGTAAAACCACCAATTTTTTGTTTTGTTTATAGTGTAAATTAAGCACCCACTTAATTACATATGTTTTTTTGTGAGAACCCACTCAGAGGATGCACTGAACACCTTTGGTAAGAAAGCACCAACTTGCCAAGAGGCACCAACCTCTTTAGAGTGTAGGCACCAACCTTCTCTTGCCACTATTATACTATTTCATACAATTTTGAAACTAAAAACAAATGCATACAAATTATAAGTGAAATGACAAACTAGTTGGTTGCATATTTGACTCTTGCACTATGTCTTCTATGCTCTCACGCAATTGTTCTTTACTTGCTACTCACAACAACAACTCCTTGGCACTCAGCCTCATATCTCAAGGGCTCTCTATGGTTTGCTCTCTAGCACTACCCTTTTTGTTCTCCACACAACACACCATCTGCACTTGATACTCTATTACTAAGTCTTCTACTCAGTTCTTAGAACACTCTATCTCTACACTCAGCTCTCTCTTCTCATTACTTCAGCAATATACTAAAATATAACATTTCGCTCATTGAAAAATGATGGTCTTGTTTCTCCGAGGAACTTTGCGCAAGGAAATCTCTGTGGTTTCTACTCTAGCTGTCAAAATGTACTTCAACATGGCTTCCTTTGTTGATGTTGCATCTCCTCGTAATTTCTTGCAATAGTTTTAAATCGACAATGGACTAGCAAGATTTTTATTGAACAACTGCGTAAATCGCCACACTAAGAAGTTAATTATCAGATGACCTACACATTCCTCTGAGAGTCCCATTATTAGTTATTGCTCAACAAAGCTTCATAGACGTCAAGGATGGCTACTCTGACTTCACTTATTTCTCCAAGTCATGCATGCGAAACAGTCGATTCTTTTTTCATTCCACACAATCATCTTTGCAAAATCATGTCCTCAATTCCTTTTTATTGAGTCTCTTGTAGGTTTAGCCCATTTCAATGATCAACTCCCTTGATACTGCATTGAATTCTAGTACTTCCAACCCATACATCCTTTAACTCATTTTACTGCTTCAACGGAACATGCCATATCATAACTTACACCTGTGGAATGTTATGATACTACACTTCTCTGATATCCTTGCCCCCTTAAACTTTAGCTCCTTGAGAAAGTGTTTTCTCATAGGATTGAACTTGTGACTGATGGCTTGGTAATATATCAGAGCCCCAAATATTGTAGCTTACATAGTTAAAATATTATAATATTTTGATGTCCAATATCCTTGTCTCCTTTTACAATTATCTCCATGTGTGTTATCTCTCTCATGGTATCAAGCGCAGTGACTAGGTCTTAGCTATATCGGAGCCCCTCAATATTGTAACTTTATTAATTTAAATGTTATGATATTTCTATGTTAGATATTGATCATCTGATATGCTTACATCACTAGCCATTACCCTTTCTCGGGCCCACTTACAAGTCGCCATGTTTTCATCTAGATTAGAGAGAAAGAGTCCTACTCATCCTTAATTATGCATAGATTCCTTTGTTAACTCACTCAGCAATCCTCTACGCTTTTTAGCACTATCGTCCCTACCAGATATCGTAACTTGTAAAAGTTCCTCTCATAAGAAGTTCTGATACTATGATATTCAATATGCCACTTATCCCAATATCTGATATGCCACTTGCTATGATATCTTGATATACAATACTCTGATGCCCCAATGCCCTGATGCTCTAGTGTGATGATGTTTGGGGTTTCAATATCAGGTTCCTATGGGCTGCAATCTTCGATATTCCATCCTTCTTCAGGCTTCAAGTCCCTAGACTTTGGAGGACCATATATCTTGATCCAAGAGTCCATTTTTAGATTTATGCATACCATTGGAAAGCTCTTCCAAGGAAATTTTGAACTGAGAAGGTGCCATGTAGGCTTTGATTCCATCTACTACCTCCAATATGCCTGCAAACTCTCTTCCACACTTTTCTCCTTGTCTCTTCTTCTTGTGCTTGGAATGTTGAGCTCCCCACCATAGTCATCATTTTATGGCTTCTTCAGTAAGCCTACTACTATGATGATTCTCTATATGAAGCTTACAACTACCATGGGATTCTATCTAGTCCATCATGGTAGTCATCATTTTATGGCTTTTCCAGTAAGCCTACTACTATGATGATTTTCTGCAAAGCACTCCAACAGCCATGGGATTCCTCCTCAACAACATAGTAGTCATCATATTATGAATTTTCCAACAAGATTTCTACTATGATGATTCTGTACATAAATCCTGCATCTATCATAGGAGAGCTCCTGAGCCATTATCACATTTATCTTCTATGGCAAGAATTCATCAATGCCAACATTAATGTGAATATTAACACATCCACCCCAAATTTTCCAACATCTATTGGTTCCTCTGACTCACCATCAATTCCAACATTAATCTGAGTACTAACACAACCACCCTTAATTTTCCAACATCTGTTACTTCCTTTAACTCACCATCAAAGGTTGGAGGTATAATATTTTTGAAATCCCCTTGTTGTTATACTCTTTGTTTCTTTCACTAAATAGGTACTATTGGGAGTATTTTGATTGAAATAAGTTTAGTGTCCTATTTGTCTTTAGGTCTAACAACCTTATTTTCATATGTGTTATCTATGTAATTCCTTTTACAGAACTCCTCTGTATCACGTTCCTCTGCAATTGGTTATACTATCTTTATATCAGACTAATTAGTTAAAAAAAATGATGATGTTTTCTTGCTTAGTGATGGATTTTAACACTTTGCATTATTTGCTTTAATACCTAATAGATTGAATCATATGCCTTTAAATAAATCTAATAATTCAAATGTATGGAGTAATGCTTCTCTTCCTAATTGTACCCATATATTTTCTTCTCCAATAGGAGATGTTGCTGATGTTTTTGCAATTATTGTTTTATCTCCTCTCTTTTTTTTTTGGTTGATAAGTGGGTGAATCCTGAAAATCACTGTTATCCTCTGGCTGAGAGGCGATGACTCAAGGGTGTCTAAGCTATCAAATTCACCTAGGGATCACACCCAGCCTAAGCTGCACCAGCGGAAACCATGCTGGATTTTTTGTATTGGCGAGACTAGAACCAGTGATGTTTGCTTAGAGAGTGCCTTAACAACTCGCTCCCTCACCGACTGTTCTAAATCTCTTTGATGTTTTATCTCCTCTCATTTTTGTGTAAAACAAAGTATTTGTTTTGTTAAATCAAAGTTGTGATTGGATCATAACCCATACTTTTGTAGCCTACATCTTTGATACCATATGTAATGTACCCCATATTCTGTTATGAGTAAACAATTCTTGTTATTTCTATTAAACTCAACTCATTAGCATAAATTTGTGAGAAATTCATTCCATATTTTCTTTTGTTAAATAATAAAATTTACAACATGAATTTTTATCCTATGTTTACATTGCTACCTTAAGTGTCAATTATTTTAATTTATTTCCTAGATGTGCACCCCCCCTTTTAGAAAAAATATCATTTTGATCCATTTTAGAATATATACTTTAAAAATAATATCATGGCTATGCCACCCCACCACCACATTGAGTGAAAATGTATTATTCTTGAACTGGGCACATTACTTCGTTGTAAGGTTTACCTCATAACTTATATTAACCTATTCTCAACTTTGACTAAAATGTTTGAAGGAATTTGGAACAGGTAACTATGTTTATGATGATGATTATACATATCATTGCACCATAATATTATCTTATGTGTTGAACATATAATGTCTTGCCCTTACTATGTGAAGCCACATGATTAAGCTTTTATGACCCATCCATCCTAATGGCTTTTAGCCTACCCACATGATGGGCCAACTAGGGAATGGTATATATGTAACCAATTCAATCGAATGGTTGGGATCATTTAGCAAGAATTTAGGGTTACCACCCCCCTTTCCCTAGTGGCTTCCACCATTTTCATTGTTGGGTTATGGAAACCAAGCGATTTGTAACTTTGATGAGGATTGATTTCCTTTTCCTAGATTTGTTTTACCCATACCCTTTAATTCCTATGACCACTCTATCCCCGATATTTTATGATCATTTCCCTTTGTTGTAGACCTAATATTTTTTTATATTAAGGAGGTTCTCTTCTAGTGTCTCCTCTAGTTAACAGTCTCATGAATGTTGAGAACTTATAGGTAAGGACCACTCTTTAACTTGCACAAGGTTATCAAAATTATTGATTCAACTTTTGAATTACTCAGGGTTTTTCAAGGTTTTCCTATTTGAAGAAATTCTTGTGTACGGCCGAGGAGATTCGAATGGAATTTTACACTTTCCCCTATCAAATGAAGGTCTCTCCATAATAGATAGAAGAATCCTTATTGCTTTCTCCTACATTTTCTCTCTGAGGTGACATTTTTAATTCAACTCTAATTCTGGCCCCCCTTAATCACCTCATAGAGTTTAATTTAGGTTATTTTAACTGAGGGATTTCTTCTGTATTTTGTTGTGTCTTTAATTTCCTCTAAGTTTCCCCTCAAATACTCTCAGGGTTTTCTTGTTTTAATTTTATGAAAATATTACTACCTTAACCGTTGTTTCCAAGTCTAAGTGACTTTAAATAATACTCTCCCAATATTTAAAGCTAGGATCTTTGCAATAAGTTCTTACAAGTAATTTTTTGTCACTTGGGTTTTGGTATATCGATATTCCCTTCATTTTAGCTTCATTATGTGGAATACTTGTATGTCTTTCCCTACTGGGATGTTGCCATTTTATTTCTTTCTCTTTAAAATCCTTAACTCATTCCTACTCAATACTAATACCTTATGTTAATTTTTCATAGGATCCCTCCAAAAAACCTAGAGTCTACCTCTACTGGGTCACCCTCACCAACTAGTAGCCACCAAATTTTATATTTTAAATATTATTACATAGGTAAGGTCATTGGTTGTAGTCTTCCTTTACTATAGACTCACAGTCTACACCAAAACCTCTTACCACATTTGTTGTTGGTTTCTGTGTGTGAATAACTATTATACCCTTTTCCACATTTAATTTATCAATGCTGGTGCATATATTATTTCAATGTAACACACAAATTAAATGCAGGTAGCAATGACACAATCCAATCACCAATCCTAGATTCAATAACTGAATTAATTAAAGAAATACTGTGATAGTAAATAAGGATCAATTGTAGAATTATAAAAGAATTCACATCAATTAATCAAGGTACAGTAACATCAATCGAAATAAACCAACATAAATAAAATAAAAGTACATATAAATAACACAGCACCTGATCAAAAGAGTGGGCCTAACTCTCTGGTCAGGGCTGTGATGGATTCAAAGCTTATAGAGAGAACATCAAAATAACTTGCATTCAATTAATTAAATAGTCTTCTATTATAATCTCAGTCCCTTGCATGGCTAACGCGATTCACAGTATTGAAACCCCTCTTATAGAATTATTTAAAGAATATCGTTCTCTGAATCTAGCAACTAATGGCTACAAATATACATTTGTTGAAATGGCCAACTAGTTGCTGTGAGAGAGAGAACAAGAAAGGTCTGGAATGGCCTAGAATCTGTTATGTTGTTACAACGTTGCCGAAATGGTGTTGTAATCTCATAGTTACTTTTGTTATTTTCATACGTGACCTTTGACCACCAAATCTATGAAAATGAAAAAATCAGTAACTCGCATAGGTAAAATCCCCATGACTATTACTTCATTAATTAAAAATTCCAGGAAGACAACCGAAGAGGGTTTACCTTGTGCATTTAGAGCAATTAGTGAATATAAAGGATACAAAGGAGTGAGAGAGAGAGAAAGAGAGAGTAAAAATGGAGGGAAAAATCATGCAGATTTGGTACCCAACATCTCCCCCCAACTGGTCTTTCTTCTTGTCCTCATGCAACTCATCGTCTCTTCGGATCTGGGTTGGACTAGTTGTGGTCAACATGAAGCTGAGCAAGGTCATATTCTTTGGCCATCTCTATTCTTGAAGGTTTATGTCCTTCTGTCATAAGAACATCCTTCCACCAATCATTCCTCACATTATATGCTGGAGTGTAATGCTTTGTTGGCAGCCAAATGAGGGGAAATTGAAACCTCAGCCCCATCCACTAGACCCCACAGGTCTGAATGCATACAACAAAACGTGGCACTCTTTTTAATGCTTGAGAAAAATTGGGTGCTCCAAAAGGTTCTCGATTTCTGACAGCTGATGACGGCATCATCCATCTACTTTGGCAACTGTCAAGGGCTTCATCCTAAAAAGTGACCATCTATCTAACACAGAGGTCAGTACACCATTTCTATGTTTCCAGCATTCGTTCCTTAGAGCCCTCAATCTGTAGAAAGGTGGAGTGCTTATTAGAAATAGCCACTAATTAACCATTCTCCCTCCTTACCATCAGTGGATTTGTAGCTTGATTTTCTTCAAAAGTATCATAAGTCTTCCTCCATTTAACTTGATTAATAGTGTAGGTGGTGAAGGCTCTCAGGTGAACATCTCCCACGAACAGAACCGGATTGAAGGTCTCTTCATCCTACAAGAAATAACCATGCATGTATAGTTCAGACATGAAGTGTTGGCTCATGATATCATGGATTCTTATGATACAAGGGAACTGTATTAGATCCTCAATCTCATGGATGATCTCCTTGTAAATTCTTTCTAGGCAAAAAAATAAAATGTTCATGAAGAAGCAAATCGTAACTTTGGGTAGGAGGTCAATAGGCCATTACCTGTTGTGCAAGGGTAAACATATGTTCCTTATCTACCTTTAAAACCTACACCTGCCCTTCTAAGTCCTTTATTTTTCTCTGGTGCTTCTATTGCCTTTGCTTTATCTAGCTGGTCTACATACCTAGTAATAATCTCAACGACCTATTCTCAAACCCTCTTTGTCTCCTTCTTTTGTTCATCCACATAAAATTTCCATTTCTGAATTTCAGCAACTAGGAAGAATTCTCGAGCCTCGAACAACTGTTCCACAAGACCAATCTATGTGGAAGAAGAAGTTGTAGGAACATCATTTTTCTGGAAAACTACTGAGGATACCTCAACCTTGGGCTTTACAACCTCCCGTTTAAACTTCATTGTCTTCTTCTTTAGCTAAGATACCTTCATTTTAAGCTTCTGAACCTCCATATTTAGTCGCATGGTTTCTACAAACTGAAGTTGATACCTTTCTTTAAGAGGTGGTCTCCTCTTCTCACATTGTTCTATCTACTCTTGTTTAACCATAAATTCATTTCCCAGCCCCGTAGCTGGTTCAGAAAGTGGTGGATTCCCATTAAAGGCATCAATTGGCTCCATTACTAGGTCTTCATTACTTCATTTCTAGTCCTCGGGAGCACTCTCTTCCTCAAATCTTCTCAACTTAGGAACATCTGTTGCTTGGACAATGCCTTCGTTGACCACCCTCTGCTCCAATCCTTCTGCAAAAATTTCTTTTCCAGCCTGACCTTCGGGAATCCCTTGCTTGGAATCTACAAGTGATGAGACAACAATGGTTGCACCTTCCTTTGAGCTAACACACTCCAATATGGGAGGAACAATAATTTCTTCCATTAAACAATGAGGGGAACGGATCCTTCTCACTCGTCTTGGCATTGTGGCCTAAAAAGGATAGTGGGGGATGTTCTCCACTCAATCTATACTGGTCTCATCTTCTACCTCTAGTTCTTTTTCTCCATCGTCTTCATCTCTCAATTGGGCTCATCCTCAGGGTTTGTCTCTTCCACATTTTCTTGTCGTGACTAAGCTGGTCGAGGTTCTTGTGTGACACCCCTACTCATTTCAACATCCACATCTATTTGGGAAAGTGATGTTGGTTCTTGTGTAATAGTATCACTCGCCAACTCCTTGACCAGAATTTCTTCTCCTTGTGTTTCTTCAATGAAATTTGATTCCTGTAGAACAATATCAACTCCATCCATTATATTCATTTATTCCTCAATAGGTTCCATAGGCGAGGCTGGTTCTTGTGTGACAGCCTCTACTATATCGCCAATCATTTCCTCCACTTCCATTTCTTCATTAATAGGTTCCACAGGTGGGGCTGGTTCTTGTGTGGAAGCCTTGACTGCATCTCCAACTATTTTCTCTACTTCCGTTTCCATTTCATCTGGCTCCTCTTCTTCTTTCTCCATTTCCTTGGGCTCCTCTTCTTCTCCAGCTATAGCAGAATGGGATGTTGGTTCTTCCTCTAATTCTTCTTGTTCTTCTTCTTCTCCTACCGTACCAGTACAAGATGCTGGTTCTTCCTCCAATTATTCTGGTTCTTCTTCTTCTCTTGCTATACCAATAGGAGATGCTTATTCTTTAACTTCCAATTCCTCGGGCTCTTCTTCTGCAACAGTTATAACAGTTGTTACTTCCTCTTCTGTCATCTCAAGGAATTGTGCCCAAGGAACTTGTAATTGCGTCAATCCATGCACGACCAATAGTCAAACCAGTCCGTGATTTGTGAGGACCACCAGCACTTGGAGTGTGTGTCGAGTGCACTGGGTGATAAGTTGAAGAGTTTTCATCATGAAGAATGGCATGTTCAAATAATGAACTTGTGCTGCGGGAATCGAAGATGGGCTAGAATTTTGAAATGATAGTTGAAGTAGGTGGTAAACCACCCTTCGTAGGTTTTAATTTTCATGACAAAGAATGCTATGCCATTCCATGGATATGGCAAGGACTTACATTCATACACTCTTCCTGGACAACCCTTTCTCCAGCTTGAAAAAATAATTTCGGAAACTCTAGCAATAGAGCCTTCCATGAAAACCACTTTTGTCCCCGTTGTGTTATCCCACTGACTTCTGCAATGGCGTCTTTTGTGACGTGTATTTCTAATCCCCTAACTTGCGAGAAATTCTTATCCAGATTCATCCTAAATTAGACCGTGATCCCCTCATCGAACCCCTATAATCTGTTGAAATAAATGTCCCATCTTGCTTCTAGGAAGACCCGTCATACATCTACATTGATGTATACCAGGGTTGTATCCTTGGGTTCATGACACAAAACCAGTCTACACATCCTGTAGAGATTGTAACAACACTTCATATGTAGCAGACCATTGGAAGGAGTGACAGCAACCAACATCTTTGCAGTAATAGCATGGAAAAAAAATTTGAATGAAATGGAACGACAGTAAAACAGTAGGTGATTACTCAGGAAATGAAGAAAATCATGGTGGATTATGGTGAGTACGGTGAATGGAGTGGTAATTATTTCGCATTAAATTAGAAGGGACTGATTGGTACATGTTTCAAATCACAACGTATGTCAATGATTATGTGAAATAATGATGAAGATCATGGAGTGTACCATCGACTCAAGGTTTAATGATGGTGATGGATTAGTCATTAGTGTAGTTTAATTACGCCATCGTTTAATTATGACGGCATCCCACCCCACTTATAAATATTCATCCATAGCATGTTAATTTCTTGTCGATGGAATATTTAATTAAATCCATAAAAGCCAATGGAGACGTACCTGGTGACCTACCTGAGGGAAGCGACAGTTGGCAGAGTAACGACGGAGTAACAACATCCAAAGAGTAGTAGCATCCAACACTTAGAAAATTTTCAGGAGTAACAACATCGGCAGAGTAACAACATCGGTGGAGTAACAACACCCGAGGAGTAACAACATCCGAGGAGTAACAACACCCAATGAGAAACAACATCTGAGGAGTAAGAACATTCGAGGAGTAACAACACCCGAGGAGTAACAGCATTTGAGGAGTGACAACACCCAAGGAGTAACAATATCCAAGGAGTATCAACATCGAAGACATAGCAACACCCAAGGAGTAACAACATTCGAGGAGTAACAACATCCGATACTTAGAAAATTTTTCGAAAGTAGCAACAACAGCAAAGTAACAACACCCCAAGAGTAACAACATCCGATACATAGAAAATTTTCAGGAGTAAGAGAAAGCATTACTTAGAAATTTTTTCAAGAGGATCAGTATTAGTGGAGTGATTGTCCCAATTACTCAGGAAATTGTTTAGCTCCTCAATTATTTTGCCTCAATAGTAGCTCCTGTAAAAACATAAACAAGTGAGTAGTAACAACATTTTATTTATATATATGTTTGTATTATTTATTTATTTATTTATTTTAATTCAAGGGTGCAGAAAAGGTATCTTCTGCACCAACAACCTTGAATCCATATTTTTGACTGAGATGTTTGATGAAGGCTTCTCTACAGACTGGGAAGTGGTAGAGTCTGAGTTGATGTCCATTTCCAATAAAATAAACATGGGAATCATCGATTCTGACCAACCTGATAGTCCCATTGTCAAATACTTCATCAACCTCATATGGTCCCAACCATTACGAGAGAAGCTTTCATTTAAAATCCTTAAAATGGGAATCATACAATAATTCCCAATCCCCTCTATGAAACACCTTATTTTTAATAAATTTATCCTGCCATTCTTCTCTATTGTTGTATGGCAACAGTTCTCTGGATAACCATTAAACGAATTTCATCAAGCTCATTTACCTATTCGAATTGGTGTTTTTGGGTTTCTGAGAGGTCCAATCCTACTTACAAAGTAGTTCTGAGCATACTAATTTGAAATTCCATCAGGAACAATGGAGATTTGTCGTAGACAAGTTCAAATGATTAGAAACTAGTCATGCTAAGCCATGTTGTTCTATATGCCAAAAGAGCTTCAAGAAGTTTTTTAGCCCAATCCGGATGATGATTTGCCACAGTCTTCATGAGGATGTTTTCCAATACAGTGTTTGTGCTCTCCACTTGACTATTCTCTTGAGGATAATATGGGGTTTTTATCCTATGCTTGATCTTATATTTATCCATAAGCTTTGCTATCTTGTGTGACGTCAAATGCACTCCTCCACCTAAAACTATCTCTCTATGAGTACCATATCTAGCAAGAATTTCTTCAAATAAAAATTCCTAGACAACCTGCTCTCTTGCTTTCACTACAGCCTTGGCTTCGACCCACTTCGTTACATAATATGTGCAAACTAAAATGTGGACTTTCTGATGTGAAGGTGGGTTAAATGGACCTACAAAATCAATAGCCCATCTCTCAAAAGGCTTAAGAACCACTTGTGGTTGTAATGTCATTTATGTGCATTGTTGAAGATAGAGGGCCAATAATATCCCATCTGTAACACCTTGTGGTTAGTTCGTTTATTCACAAAATTCCCCCCACAAGGGCCATCGTGAGCAGCTTTCAAAATCTCATATATGTCACTTTTTTCTACACAACGATGGATCTGCTGATCGCCCGCTGTATAAAAGAGATATCCTCCTATCCATGAGTAACGAAAACTATGATGAATGATCCTTTGTTGTTCCATGTATGAAAAATGTTGTGCTACTTTTCTTGTAGCAAAATATTTAGCAATGTGTGCCTACCATGGGGTATTAGTTGAAATTGCAAACAAATGTTCATCCAGAGAGCTATCTTCTACAGGCTCTTCTTCATTATTAGCATTTAATCTAGATAGAAAATCAACAAATACATTATCTTTGCCTAGTTTATCGATAATGGCGATATCAAATTCTTGAAGTAATAATAAACACCTTGTTATACGCCGAGGAGTTACAGGTTTATTCATCAAATACCTAACAATTGTGTGGCCAATGTGTACAAAAGTAGGATACCCAGTAATATAATGTCAAAATTTATTAACAGCATAGATAACATCTAAGAACTCCTTATCCGTTACGTATAGTTTAGCTCAACATATGTTAGATTCTTGTGGACATAATAGACTGCATAGGAATTCTTATCCTCTTGCTATCCCAAGACTACCCCTACAGTTGTTTGAGAGTGTTATGAAACTAGCTCACAAAAAGATAGAAAAGATAGATCAAAGACTTACAAATTAGCCTCTTCGAGGGGGAAACCTCCTTTACATTACAAAAATGAACAATTCTTGGATGATACAAATGACAAAACCTCCTTTCTATATATAGGAGTCTTGAAAATATAACCAAAGATGACCTAACAATAATAATATAGCGGCATAAAAATAACAATAGTGGGCTTCTATGGGGCACAATAATAACAATATGGGAACAATAGGGGTACAACAATATCAATAATGGATACAATGACAATAGTAATGGGGGAATCACTACTATTATAGGGACCTAACATGCCCATGTCCTTCAGAAAAGTGTTGTCCTCAACGCTTGAGTAGTTTTAGATGCTTCTGTATAAAATTCTCATCCTCCCATGTGGAATCTTCAACGGGTAAGTTCTTCCACTTGATGAGATACTTTGAAATTGATCGATTTTGTAGCTATCGAGTTCTTGGTTCTTTGACTACTTCAGGTTCCAATACAATTTTTCCTTTCCCATCAAGTTATAGAAATATTGTTTGAACTGGGAGCTTGTCACCTATAACCTTCTTTAAGCATGAAACATGGAAAATTGGGTGCACTGGGGAAGCTATAGGAAGCTCCAATTTGTATGCCATAGTACCTATCTTTTGCAACACCTTGTACCAACCATAATACTTTCGTGATAATTTATTATTCTTCTTAGCTTGCTTGAGGAACATTTTTTTATATGGTTGTAGACATAGGAATACCCAATAACCTACATCAAAAATTCTTTCGTTGCAAAGTTTATCTACCTGTTGTTTCATTCTATTTTGTGCCAATGTGAGATTATCTTTTAAGAGTTGGAGAACTTGTTGTTGATGCATGATGTGATCTTCCACTGCTTGAACCTTAGAATTTTCTATTAAAGATGATGTGATGGATGGTGGATGATATCCATAAAGTTCCATAAATGGGGTCATTTTTGTTGTAGTATGGAACGAAGTGTTATACCACCATTCAACCAGAGGCAACCATTTGACCCATTATGTCTATTTATTCGATACAAAGAAATGAAGCTATCCTTCCAAACATTTGTTTACTATCTTAGTTTTCCCATCAGATTGAGGATGATTAGATGAGCTATGAGCTAAGTCAGTACCAAGACAAGAAAATAACTTTGTCCAAAAATTTCCACTGAAAATGGGATCTCTATTGCTTACAATAATCCTTGATTTTCCATGAAGGTTTTGAATTGTGTCCATAAATTCAGTAGAAAGAGTACTCACTTTAAATGGATGAGATAATGCACAAAAGTGTGCATATATGGTAAGTCTGTCAACTACCACCATGATAACACTCGTTCCTTCAGACTTGGGTAAACTTGTGATAAAATCCAATGAAACCTCATCCTAACATTCACTTGGAATGGATATATGTTGTAATAGACCTAGGGTCTTAATTGTTTCAACTTTATTTTGTTGGAAAACCAAACATTTTGCCACAGACTTTTGAATATCCGATTTAAGGCCATCCCAAAAAAAATCCTTCTTAACCTTGTGATAAGTTTTTATAAATCCTGAGTTCCCTCCTAAGGGAGAGGTGTGCAATTATGTAAGAATCTTTTGTTTGATTTGGGAATTATTACATAGGTGTAACCAGGGAAAATTTTGAGATCCCCCCCTAAATTTACATGTATAATAAATGGGTGAATCTCCATGGTATATAGGAAAAATGGAAGGCGATTTTATCAATAATATGATATGTATATATAATTTTTTGGCGAATCTCTCACCAGGCATGGCGAATATTTTATTTTACTCAATTATAAAATCTTGTGTTTATTGAATAAACAAATGAAATCATTGCATTTCTTTAAAATATCTTTTGAAATCAAAATTACCGAAATTACATATCGATAACCTAGTGGGTGTAGGACAAAATTCACCCGTGCCATTCACAGAAAGCATGAGAAAAACCTAATACTATATATAAAACCAAGAAAAATTCAAATTCATCACTTCTAGGGACCTCATAACCACCCTGCCTATACGCAAGTATGTTCCTGTTTGCAATTAGAAAAATTACCCAAATTACAATCTGTTTACTCCAGCATATGTTGGAAAGTTATAGAAGGATGACTAGTGCAATCAATCCATTCCTTTTAGCCCTGGATTTGTTTCAGTTTAAAACAGAAGTATACAAATATACTTTTCCAATGTCTATGCTTTAACCATTCACCTTAAGATGTTTTTAAAATATAATTTCATAAGTCTATTTAATATCTTCATTATCATAAAAACCAACCTATATCCATCTTAACTCCACATCTACCACTCTTAGGGGGATGAAATCTATTTATCCCTCTGAGCACTTGGTAGACCCAGAATTAAGATGGATCTAAGATGATAGAATTTCCCCTTTAAATAGTCCATGCTCACATGAGTACCATGGTATTACCATCGGTCAATACCATGGGTTATCATAAACCTGGAGCTTAAAAATTACTATTAGTAATTTATAAAAATTAATAAAATTAATAGTTGATTTTTATTCTATTTTTTATTTTAACCAAGCTAAAATGTTTAACATACATTAAATTACAACATCCATTTTTACTCTTGATCGGATCAAATATTTTTTCACTCTATGCTAGTTTGCATATCACGATATTTGATACCTCTCGGGGGTTAGTAGATCCAGAGTAAAGATGGATCTATGCTGGTTTAATTCCCCCATTTAAATAGGCTACATTCCAGGTGAATACCATGGGTCAATACCATGTGCCATTTTGGTGAATACCATGGGTGAATACCATGTGCCATTTTTATTTTTATTAATACTAATATTAGGGTTAGTAATGTTTTTTTGCATGGTATTAATAACAATCTAGTCCATGGTATTTATCCCATAGATTTTTCCCATAGGTTTCACCTAAATATAACACATTTTTTGAGTGTTCATAAATATAAGGTGACTTATGGAGTAAATATAAAAAAATGTTTTATTTGTTTACCATACCTCTCATTTATTTATATTTTTATTAATTTACCATACCTCTTTTACAAATATGGTATTTGGCCCATAGGATTCACTTAAACAAAACCTCTTTTTTGAGCCGTCATAAATAAAACGAGGGTTATGGACTAAATATAAAAAGAGGTTTTATTTATTTACCATGTGTCTAGTTTATTTATATTTTTATTTATTTACCATACCTTTTGAGTAAGTATAAAAATATGTTTTATTTATTTACCATACCTCCATTTTACTTATATTTTTATTTGTTTACACCCTTGCATGTATATAAGGTGACTTATGGAGTAAACATAAAAAATGTTTTATTTATTTACCATACCTCTCATTTATTTATATTTTTATTAAATTACCATACCTCTCTTATAAATATGGTATTTGGGCCTTTGGCCCATAGGATGCACTTAAATAAAACCTCTTCTTGAAAATGGGCCAATGGAAGGTTGTAACTCCTAATTTCAAGGGCTAAATTTACCTTTTTTATGCTCTCCCTTAAAATAAGGTGGGCTATTTGAGGTGATTTGTAAAAATGTACTATGATACAAAATATTCACCCACTAAAAATTTAAAACCCCTTAATTTCGCCAAAGGGTGAACATTCGCCCCTAAAATTTTCTATGGGTGTAACCGATATTTGTACCATAATGACTTATTTTTCTAGCTAAATGTATTAGATGTAATGGGATCTTGTTGTAACTTTTGAATGAGTCCTCACACTTCTTCATCATTCCTCCATTCATCCATTGCTTCATTTATCCAATATGGTTGGATAATACAAATGGCTCAAAGAAATGGTTCCACATCCACATTCTTTCTTGTGAGTGCATCTACCACAACATTTTTCTTCCCTTTTTTGTATATGATTTCAAAGTCATAACATCTTTGTGACCCATTTTCACTGCTCTTCTGAAGATAATCTTTGTTCTAAAAAGTATTTAAGATTATCATGATCTATTTTTACCTTGAAGTGTCTTCCCATTTGGTAGGGTCACCATTTCTTAAGTGCATGTAGTACTTCCAACATTTTCTTCTCATAAATAGCTTTGTGTAAATACTTTCCTTTGATTGGACGACATTAAGAAGAAACCGGTCTTTCTTCTTGAATTAAAACAACACCAATTCAATTCCCTGAGGCATCACATTCCACAATAAAGGTTTTTGTGAAGTTCAATGTAGCTAAGACTGGTGCTTGGAACATTGCCTCTTTAAGATGTTCAAATGCCTTTGTTGCTTCTGGAGTCCATGAAAATGCATCTTTCTTCAATAATGTTGTTAGAGGTGCTGCTATTCTCCATAATTCTTAAAAAACTTTTGATAATACCCTGTCAACCTAAGAAATCCTCGCAGATGCTTTATGGATGTGGGGATTTTCCATTTCTTAATGGTTTTAATTTTGCTAGGGTCTACCTTAACACCTTCATGCGAAACAATATGACCCAGATATTCCACCTCTTGTACTCCAAAGAAACATTTGGAGGTTTTTGCATATAATTGTTTCTACTCCAATAGTTTGAGCACCCTGTCAACATGTTGAATATGATACTTCCAAGACTTGTTGTAGATTAATATATCATCAAAAAATACCAACACAAATTTTCTAAGGGTTTTGTTAGCGCTTGGAATTCACCTAGGCTGAGATAGACAAACTCTCAAGGCTACATCAAACCATTTCACCTCGTAGCTAGCCCTACGAGGTATGAGAAGGCTCTCTCGGGTCAGATTTGATAGATCTTTCAATAGGATTAGGCTGACCAATTAATAATAAAGATTTTAGGCTAGTAAATTGATAAGGGGGTTGATTTAATGATTTTTGGGGTTTTTGGTGGCAATTGGAGGGAGTGCAATTCAGGGTGCGGGGATTGGCCACAGTTTTTGCAGGTGGGTCTTTGGGGCAAGGTAGGAGTTTATGCTGATGCCTTTAGCTGAAAGAGATGATTAAGGAAGAAAGAAGAGAAACTAAAGAGGGCGAACAATGAATTCGAATCCTCTCTAGACAGTGGAAAACATAAATTTTAAACAAAATTGAAAGCTGAGCATGGCATGCATGAATTCAAACTTTATCACTTCTTTTGTTTAAATAGCAGCAAGAGATTAAGAAATTGAACACATAAATACACTTACAATAACAGTAGGAGACACACCATCAACATAATAATCCACAAGAATCCACAATGAAGTCTGCAAAATCCTGGCCTTTCTTTTCCTCAAATTGCAGAGAATACAAGTCAATAATACAATAGCACTTCTCCCTCTAGAGTCCAACCATCAAAATGAGAAAGAGAAGGCATAATATAGAAGGTCAAACCTCTTTCCCCACCTCTAGGGGTCGAGCTCAGCTTCCTAGGAGCTGTTGCAACTAATTCTAAATCAGTCACTAGATAATAGACCAGCTCAACAACTTACCTCTAAAACTTAGGAAGCTTATCTATGCATTAAATATTCACTATTTACATCAAAGAAGCTTCTAGAAGTGGTAAAGAAGAGTAAAAGTATCTAATGCCATGAAATTTACACAATAATCCATCATTTACATGCCCAAATAGTCAACCAAAGTGAAAATAGTGATTTTCTGGCCGAACTAGTCAAAAACTGGCAAATCTGGAAGTTCTGGTCGCGCCCATGGAAGTTCTGGTCGTGCCCCTTTGCAGCTACTTTTGAGTGGGTTCCACTGATCCAAATCAGGTGCAAGATGGGTCATTGGAAAGCTTGGCCTGTCTACTTTCCATCCCAAGTGGAATTTCTGAATTTGGTGTAGATTTGACCCCTCAAAAACCATTTCTCCCAAGGTCACTTTCTGCAACTCAAAAAGTGGGCAGAAAGTCAATTTTTAGGTGTATTTTGATCTTTTGGAGGCTCAAAACTCAAAATTAGGCTGCCCCCAAGTACTGGTAATTTTTCTTTTTGCATACCCTTTCCAAAAATGCCAAGTTTGCAAAATTCCGAGCAGCCCTTCAAAATGGTCTCACCCGGGGTGAGACCAAACCGTGGGCAAAACCTGTAATTTTACCAAAAATTTGCAAAATGCTCCAAAATTCTCAAAATTTTCAGATTTTGATGCTAGATCAAGGCTGATCAGTACCATGATGAGTGAGGGATGCCTCAGCCAAGATGCGGAGTGGATTTTTCCTTTTTGCAGGTTGACCGCCTGGTGGACTGTAGGAAGGAACCAGGGTTGTTGCCGACACTTTTACAAATTTTTGAAAATTTCTTTGTTTTTTCAAATTCCACATGACCTTGGAATTAAAAACAGTGTTTTTAAATCCAAGGCATAAAATGAGCTGTAGCTGAAGAAGATGACAATGAAACATATGTACAAAACTCCTTCCGGCTTGCTGGGCACTTACTGACCATGACTCATGACCTTGAAATGATTTTGACTCATAACCCTAGACCTAAGACCATGGAATTTCAAAACAAGAATAAAAACAAGCATGACTCAATTACATTGAGGTATGACCTGATTCAGCAAAGCCAAGAAGGGAACAAAGACCAGCTCCTCCATTCAGTGTTATGGCATGCCTAGCGGGATGCAAAACTGACACTGATGAGACACCTATAAATGCATATGCAAAGAGTTATTGATCACTGATGGAGGGCTCAAGACCGACACTAACAGGTTTGAAAATGGAATTCATCAAAGCTTGAAATGTAGAAGGTGCTTTGGTAAGGCCATAAGGCATAAGAAAAAATTCATAATGACACTCATGAGTTCTAAATGTTGTTTTCATAGTGTCTTTAGTCTTCGTTATGATTTGATGATATCCTAAATGAAGATCCAACTTGGTGAAGTAAATTGATCCCTGTAAGTCATCCAATAATTCATCAATGACAGGAATGGGAAATTTATCTTTAATAGTGAGATTTTTGAGCTCCCTATAATCTGGACACATGTGCCATAATCCATCCTTCTTGTGGGCCAATACTACTGGAGTAGACAAAGAACTTTGACTCAGTTGAATTATACCATCCTCTAGCATTTCTGCAAACATACGTTCAATTTCACTCTTTTGGGCATAGGGATATATGTAAGGCCTGATGTTTGGAGGAACACTTCCTCAATTCAAATGAATAGCATGATCATGGTTGTGAATAAGTGAAATGCCTTTGGGAGTCTCAAACACCTTGGAATGATTGTTCAATAATTTTTGGAGATCTGGAGAAATATATGATTTCGATGTGGGAACCTCTAGTGTACATAATTGTACAATTATGCCATGTTGTTCTTTCTTTAGAAGCTTTTTCATTCCATTAGAGTTGATTATCTTTCTCAATTTCCCTGCAGTACCCCTTAATTCAGCTTGCTTTCCTTCTGAAGAAAATTTCATGAAAACGTCTTAAAAATTAAAAGCTATTGTACCCAAGGATTGTAGACATTGTACTCCTAGTACAACATTAGCACCAACCATTGGAATGGAAAGCATTGGGCTATTCAATACATATTCTCTTATGGATATCTTGATATTATGGGACTTTCCTAAGAATTTATGGTCCATCCACTTGCAACCATCCCTTGACACTCTGGTGCTAGATATATGAAGCAATTCAATTCCTTGGCTATCTTACAACGAATAAAATTATGGGTACTTCCCAAATCAATCAACACTATTCCCTTTTTCTTCTTGATATTTACTTCTATCTTGATAGTTTGAGGAGTGGTAATTCTAGCCAATGCATTACAAGATATGGTCGGATTCATTTCTTCTTTCTCTAGTGTTCGTTCCTGGTGTATATCTTCTTCTTTTGACATTTCTTATTCCTTTTCTTCTTCCTCTTCACAATCTATGTAAAATAATTTCTTCTCAGCACACTTATGACCTTTAGTGTATTTGTTATCACAGCTATCAGAAAGCCCTCTTGATATTTTTTCTTCCAATTGTTGTGGTGTCAACCTTGTAGGTTATGGATGGCTGGGGGCAACAACACTTCCATCTCTATTATTGTCAGTGGTAGGCTTCCTTATTGCGATAGTTTTTCTTTCCATTTTTCTTGCCAACTTGAATGCCTTCTCCCATGAATCGAGTTACCAAAGGCTAACCTCATGTTGGATGTTATCCTTTAAAGTCCCTATCAACACATAAATCCTATGTTCCTCTGGAATATCTTTTACCCTTATATTAAATTTTTGGAATTCCTCAATGTGCTCCATCATTGAACCATTTTGTTTGAGACTTCTCAATTGGCTAAAAAAATTGTATTTGTTTATGAGATAAAATCCATCGATACCATACAAAATTATTTGGTTCCAAATATAAAGTTGCAATGCATACCTTTTGTGTGTTTTTCACATTATGGAGATCAAAAAATTTCTCCATCTATATTATCCATGTTATGGGATCCTTTCCATCAAACTTCCTCATATCGATCTTTGGAACATGGTGGGTCCTTGTTCAAATGTTAGAGTCTATGAAATAATGATTAACGTTTATTTTTTTCTCATCATGAGTTTCCTTTACTACCCTTTCTCCATTAATAAGCATTTCTTGTAGAAACTTTCTCAAATATGTCTTCAAATATTTCATCTTAGCTTCCACACTTTTCTTTAAATCGTCCATCTTAGCTTCCATGCCATCCATATTAGCTTCCACATCATTCATTTTAGCTTCTATGCCTTTCTTTAAACCTTCCATATTAGCTTCTATTAATTTTTGTGTGAATGAATTTTGTTGCACTTGGTCTCGTAAATTTGATATATCATGTTGCATTTCTTCCTCTTCTCCATGAGTCATGCTAGCTCTTTAAGGTTTCTTACTAGGTGTTTACATTTTATTTCTTCGGGGCATAAATTAATGGTAATAATTCTTCACTATGCCCTTTGAATTCCTTCAAACTAATTTTTCAAACCAAACTTATGCAAAAAATTAACAAAACTACACACTATTTTTCACTTTGTAGAAGCTCGATATTAAATGTGCTATATCACTATGATTTTAGATCTCTATGGTCAGAAATTTCTTCCTGAGGTAAACCCATGAGTCCTCTTACTAACCCCACAATTTTGATCAAGATTTGATTATCCAATGAATATTTGTGCCAAATATCCCACGATGAATTGGTTATAGACTGCTTCAGTAGAGCAAAATCGTACGATGTGCCATGTGTCACCGTTTTGACCTTAGGTTCTAAAAATGATACCCAAAAAACTACATCCTATCTTATTTCTATCACATCTTATTAAATTTGAATCAGATGCTCTGAGACAGAGTTATGATGACCTATCCTAGGTCACCTGTTTGGGATGTAATTCATAGGCTTGCAAAAACTCTAATTGTCTTGGACCATATATCAGAAAATATAGTGAAGAAAAATCTGCAATTCGCGTCTGAGCGTCACCATGATTTTGGCTCAAATTGGTTCTAATTTCAAAATCCAAACCTCTGTAGAAAACAAAATATAGCGAAAATTCCACAATGACCTTTTTGAGATCGAATTCTAGATCTTGCAAAAATGCTAACTTCCTCAGGTAATATATCCACAAATATAGGGAGACAAGATCTGAAATTCGTACCCAAGGTTATGAACTGAAATGGGTTTTTCTTTTATCTTTAGAAACATTGAAGAAAGAAGTTATAGCAAACATTCCACGAAAACCTGTTTGGATCAGCGAAACCTTAGAATCCAAAGCTCTCATACCAAATGTTATGAAACCAACTCACAAAAAGATAGAAAAGATAGATCGAAAACTTAGAAATCAGCCTCTTCGAGGGGGAAACCTCCTTTACATTACACAAATGAACAATTCTTGGATGATACAAATGACAAAACCTCCTTTCTATATATAGGAGTCTAAGGGGTCATAATATAACCGAACACGACCTAACAATAATAATATAGTGGCATAAAAATAACAATAGTGGGCTTCTATGGGGCACAATAATAACAATATGGGAACAATAGGGGCACAACAATATCAATAAGGGATACAATGCCAATAGTAATGGTCGAATCACTAGTATTAAAGGGACCTAACAGAGAGGCATCTGTGTCAATATGAAATGGAAGTTCCTAATTGGGACCACGTAAGAATGGAACTTGGAAGATCAGTTCCTTGATTTTCTCAAAAGCTACTTCACAATCATTTATCCATACACATTTTGCATCTTTAGTTAACAGATAAAAAAGAGGGAATGCTATCCTAGAAATTTTTTCTATAAAATGCCTATAGTAACCAGTGCAACCAATGAAACTATGTATCTAAGTCAGTGCCTTAGGTATAGGAAGATTCATAATTACCTTTACCTTTAGAGGATCAACTTGTATTCCATCAACCGAAAGAAAATGTCTCAGAACTACTCCCTCTTCTCTCATCATATGACATTTTGTTGTACTCAGAGAAACATGCATCTGTTTACACTTTTTAAGGACTTTGTCCAAGTTTGCCAACCCTTCTTCAAATGACCCTCCATATGGCATGAAATCATCCATATACATTTCAACACTATCATCAATTAAATAAAAAAAAATCCCCAGCATTTCCCTTTCAAAGGTAGCAGGCGCATTACAAAGACCAAACAGAAGGACTTGGTAAGCGAATGTTCCCCAAGGGCATGTAAAGGTAGTTTTGTCCTAATCCTCAGGAGCTATTTGGATTTGGTTATACCTGCTAAACCCATCCACAAAAGAGAAAAAGTTTTTCCTGGCCAAGGCATCAAGCACTTGGTAGATAAATGGTAGAGGAAAATGATCGTTCAAGGTTGCTTTATTCAGCTCCTTATAGTCTACACACATCTGCCATTTCCCATTCTTTTTAGGAACAATGATCAGTAGGGATGCCTATCAGTTGTCTCAGATTAGGTAAATAAATTTTGGATCCAATAATTTATGGAGCTCCTTTCTGATAATGTTCTTTAAGGTAGGGTTCATCCTTCCTTGAGGCTGTCTCACGGGTCGACTATCTTCTTTGATGTAAATATGATGAGTACACAAATCAGTAGGGATACCTTTCATATCAGTATAATCTCAGGAAAAAGCTTCTTTCTGTTCTCAAAGGATCTTCAGGAGATGTTCAGTCTAAGCCAATGAAAGATTCAAGTTGATATACAGTGTCTTCACTAGCTCAATCTCCAATGGTATGCTATCAGAAAATGTTGTTACAAGAATGTCTTCATTTCTAGTTTCTGATCTGATAGTTTCCTATGTTTCACAACTCATGATAGATTCCAAAAGTTGTCGAGTTGGATTTTGATCAGCATGAGGGCTACTAATAAAAGTGTTGATAGTATCATCCTCTATCTCATTCTTAAAGCAGAGGGCTTGCCCCATAGTAAGCATTCGCTGAAGTTCCTACTGTTCAATTTTGATGCCATCCAAAGACAAAGAGTTCTGTTTTGACTTTTTCTGCAATCTTGGTTCTATAGTGGGATACAAAATAATATTTTCATATTTTACCCATTAAAAATTATCATGTTTCCTGATCAATACCCAATATAGGCATTAGCGGTTGCAGGCTAAGGCCATCCTAAAATAAGGTGATGACCGCTAGCTGGGGACTGCGTATGCAAGACTAGGAGACCAACGTGATTGTGCCAAGGATCCACTAAAATCATTATGTCTTCCAATTTCCCCATTGATCTAATTGTAGATCTGTCAGCTATTTCTAAGACTATATGGGTAGGCTTAAGATCACGCAATCCCAATGTAAGCATGGTTTTAGAAGTAATTCCATTAATTGCAGCACCCAAATCTACTAGTACATTAACATTATCTACCATATTAATCTGAACTGTTAGAATTGGGTTCCCAGGGTCCACATATTTTATAGGCATAGCCTTTCCTAGTGTAATGTCAGATCATCTCCCCATAACATGAATCGTGATTGGATCTTTTGTTTTCTTCCCAGGTCTCTTAGAACATTATGCTTTGATAGTTTTAGCTCAAATAGGTATATGTTTCATGGTTTGAAGCAGGGGGATTTTTACAAATAGATTTTGCAATTCTCTTAAAAGATCAAATTCCTGTTGAGGGACCCATTTACTTAGGGCTAATTGTTTTGGATAAGGAGGACTTTTTTGAAAGGCCTGAGTAACAGTCAAATGTGAAGGAGAATGTTCCACATATGGTTGGGTTGTCTCATACTTGACTGCTTGAGATTCTAGATTCTCATTGTCAATATGTTCAACAATAACGAGTGATGTAGGAGCATTTACTATCCAGCCAGATCACAAATTTATTTCATTATACCCTGTGGTAGAAATGTTATACGAAGGAAGTTTGAGGGTGTGTTCTTGTTAAGAACCCTTATTGTTTGGATTTGGGTTTGGTTGAATAGGAAGTTGAGGTCAGAGAGGAGGATTATTGGAGGAAAACGTTAGATGGCATCTATAACTGGTGTTTTTATGTAGGCTAAGGAAATTGAGCAGTAGGGGGAACAGGACTACACCAGCTTTAAGACCATGAAGAACTTGAGTTATGTTTAGGACAACATGTTTGCCAAGGTGGGTACTGATAATATTGAGGCCAAAAAGGAACTGACTGAGGATTCATATTATAATATTCAAAAGGATCTTGAGATGTACCTAGATTTAAGCCTGATAATCGTGGTGGCCATAGTTTCTTAGACCCCATAAAGAATAGTTGATCTGGTTCTTTCTTCATCCCTTGAAATACCACCTTTAGTGCTGGAAGAAATAGACATGCACTGATGGAGTGACTCTATTCACAAAGAGCACATGTCTCTATAGTGTCTAGTGTCCACTCCTTGAGTGGATATAAATTTCTACACCGGGGGCAGAAAATAGCCATAGTTCTTTCCAACTCCATCTGCTTCTACTTTGCCTGTAATGTGTCCATTTGGGAGGATAATGAACTTAGGATATCAATTTTCAAATTATCCAACAAGTTCCCAATTTCTGCTTCACCAAGACATCCAAACTACTTAACACCCATACATATGTGGGCTGAATGCTGCCAATGAATGAGGCGAGCTTCCTTTTGTTTTGAGTCAACATTCGAACCTTCGCTTTCCTTATCTTTTAATGTGGATTCATTTTCTTCACTAAGTCGAGCGATGCCCTTTTCATCTCCTCCAATCAAACTTGTGTGGAAACTACATTCTGTGCTGCTACATGTAGATGTTCTTCCTCTTGCTTGGTAGCCTACGAGTTCGATGAATATTTCTCATTCACGACCATCAAATACTAAATGTTTGATATTGTTGCTCCCACATAGGCCAAGTAATGAATGAAGGTCATGTGTGATCATCTAGAAAGTTCTTAATTCTCCTTGCTTGTACAATCTTCCTTTGGAACTCATCGAATGACAAATTGTACACATCCATCACAAGATCATCATCAAGGGGAACAAAATTGATTTGCTCGCTCAGGGCTGACTCTTCTATTGTGGGTGTTGGAGAGTGAGGGATGACCCATGGTGCACTTGACATCAGATCAACATCTTCGTTTTCTAGCTCTTGTTCCATCTCCATGTCTCTCACTTCAATCAATTTCTCAATCTATTGTGCAAGCTCCTGATCCTATATACGATACTCCCCAGAGGAATTTTTATTAATTAGGCATCTATTTTCTTCAATTTTCCATTATTTTCCTTCATTTTCCTCCTCACATGCAACATGTGACCTTTCACCTTCCTTTTCTACTATTTTCCATTATTTTCATAAATAAAATGTCTATTAATTCCACTTGCCTTTATAAATTCTTTGGCATTTCCTTTTCCATAATAAACCAAATGAACACCTAGTAGGATCTTTTGCCCAACATTTATCTTGGAATACATGTCCCGTGACCTTGGTAATTATTTTTCCATTATTAACTTTATTGGATGGAATTTTGACTAGGGTTGTTACAAAACTCTCCCCCTTAGTGGAACACCATCCTTAGTGTTCAATGACACCTAGAACTAGCAACACTATTGAAATAAAAACATACTACCCATGGAGCTTTATAATTTAGCTCGATTCAATATGTACAATGATCAACCTCCCGAGAAGTAAACTAACATGACAACTTAGCAATATGAAAAGAATAGCTACATGACTTCCATAAGGCTTATTGGAGTTTTATAACATAGCTCATGGTGGTATTTACATTTATATACATATGTATATATACCAGAAAAATCACAACAAAACATATACCAAAAACTTTTCTCAACTAATGAATAGAGAAGGATACATAACATGCATATGATCTGTTATCTCCCATGTAGCTTCATCGGTCCCAAAGTGCTTCCAATGCACTTCAACCTACTTGATTGCTTAGTTTTGGAGCATGAGCATCTTTCTCTGCAACATATAATGAGATTTTGGCTGTAATACTCCATCTGGCTCCATTAATCAACATATTTAAGATACTTATTAAGTAATGGCACATGGAAAGCATGATGGACTTTCACTGTCGAAGGTAGTGCAAGTTGATAGTCTACTGGTCCAATCCTTTCAAGAATATTGAAAGGCTCACTAAACTAAGGTGCTAGCTTGGCACATGATCCAATCCTCAAGGAGCTCTTCTTCAGCTTGATGTGAAAATACACATGTTCCCTAACCTGAAAATCCTTAAACAACCTATTTTTACCTCCATAAATTTTCTTTCTATCTTATGTTTCCTTTGGATTCTTCTTGATTACCTACATTTCATGTTCCATTTCTACCAACATGTCTGGTATTATCAACACCCTAATTAATGGATCACTCTAATTGATGGGAGTATTATAACTTTTCCCATATAATGCCTCAAATAGACTCATCCTTAGTGACTCCTCATACCCATTGTTGTAAGAAAACTCAACCAATGGAAGGTACTCCCACCATCTCGTCTGATGATGCATCACACACATCCTCAAAATTTCCTCCAATATCATGTTGACCCTCTCCTCCTATTCATTTCTTTGCTGGTGATAATTTTCACTGAAAGCCAACTTTGTCCCCAAGCATGCAATTATCTCCTTCCAAAATTTGGAAGTTAACTTAACATCCATTTCTGACACAATCTTCCTTGGAACACCATGCAACCTCACTACATCTCCTATGAATACATGTGCCACATCACTAGTTAAATATCTAGACTTCACTGGAATGAAGTGTACTACCTTTGTCAACCTCTCCAACTCCACCATGATGGGATCATGATGTCTAGATGTCATTGGAAAACCTGTGATGAAATCCATGGAAATTACCTCCCACTTCCACTCTGGAATTAGAATCAGGTGCAGTAGTCCACCTAGATACTTACATTCTACTTTCACCTGTTGATAATCTAGCCATCTAACCACAAACTCTGCCACTTGCTTTTTCATGTTTAGCCAATGATAACACTTCTTCACTGTTGTCAATGTATTTTGGTATCTTGGGTGATTTGAATATGGTTTTGCATGATACTCCCTCAAAATAAGCTTCTTGAGCTCACTTTTGTCTGGCACATATATCATGTCCCTAAATCTGAACAAACCATCTACTGTAATCTTATAGTCCACACCCTGACCACCTATACCTTGCTATAACCTATGCATGAGCTACATGTACCTGTTATCCTGTTATCCTACCTGTAAGATCTGATACTGTAAGTTTGTCCCATAAGAACTCATATTTGCTATGCGATTCACCTATACTCTCCTGCTAAGAGAATCTTCAACTCCGTTCTCTTTCCCTTTGATGTACCTGATCTCAATGTCAAACTCAGTGATCATGGCTAACCATCTAGATTATCTCACATTTAGATTCAGTTGGTCTAATATATACCTCAATCCATTGTGATCACTCATCAATACAAACCTCCTACAAAAAAGGTAGTTCCTACACATCTTCATTGCATGGATGATTTTTTCCAACTCAAGATCATGTGTCGGGTAATTACTCTCATGCTCATTCATTTTCCATGACTCATAGCATCCTACTTGTCCTTCCTCGATAAGGAATCCACCAATTCCTCTCTTGCAAGCGTATATACACACCACAAACTCTTTTCTAGATCTGCAATGTTTAACACTAAAGCATTTGTCAACAACTACTTCAAATTTTGAAAACTTTCTACACATTCCTCTGTCCATTCAAATTTCTTATCTTTCCTCTCCAGTGATGTAATCAAATATGCAATGCAAGAGAAGTTCCTGATGAACCTCCTATAATAACCTTCTAGCCCCATAAATGATCTTACCACATCCATGTTTGTAGGAGTTTCCCACTCCATTATAGCTCTTATCTTCTCTGGATCCATTGTTATTCCTTCCTTGGAAACCACATGTCCCAAGTAATGTACCTTTCTCTAAAATAAATTGCATTTTTTAACCTTAGCATCCAATTGATGCTCTCTCAATAATCTCAATATTGCTACTAAGTTCTCGGCATGATATTCCTTATTTTTAGAATATATCAAGATGACATCAATGAATACAATAACAAACTTGTCCAGATAATGATGCAACACACTATTCATCAAGCACATAAAATTTCCTAGAGCATTAGTCCAACCAAATGGAACTACAACAAACTCATAATCCCCATACCTAGTCCTAAAAGTTGTCTTGTATATTTCCTCTTCCTTAATGCATACCTAATGATATCCTAATCTCAGATCAATTTTTTAGAACATTGTTTCTCCCTTCAACTAATGAAACACGTCATCAATCCTCAGAAACGAATACCTTTTCTTGATGGTCACTTTGTTCAACTTATTGTAGTGAATGAATAACCTACGAGCACCATCCTTCTTATTCACAAACAACATTGGCGCACCTCGAAGTGATACACTTGGCCTATGTAAACCTTGTCAAGGATTTCCTTCAATTGCAACTTTCGTTTCACTAACTTTTGTGTGCTCATCCTGTACGGTGCCTTCAATGTTGGTGCTAACCCTCTTACCAACTCAATAGAAAAGTCCACTTCTCTGTGAGGCAGAAACTCTAAAGTATTTATTGGAAACACATCCTAAAAATCCTATATGATTGGGTACTTTCTCAATACCTATGCATCCTAAAAATCCTTACCTTTGTCACTAGAAATATGTATTACAAATAACACACAACCTTTTCTACGACTGCACTTTGCCTGCATAGCTGTCACCATTCTAGTGGATGTTTCCCTCTTCTTACCTTGCAAGATTATTTGTTCTCCACTGTCATCCAAACACTTAATTTCCTTATTATAATAATCCGCCTTAGTCATATGGAGATACAACCAGTCCATACCCAAAAGCATATTATTGATGCCAATGACAATACATTGAAATGTCCTAAGGTATGAATACCATTCAACTCAAATGCACAAGCTCTTACTTATTGATACACTCTCTTCTTTATGCATGTAGCCAACTGTACTAACCAAAATTGTGCATGCACTTCTTTATTCAAACCAGACTTATCCACCAGTTTGGGATTAACATAACTATAATTAGATCCATGGTCAATCAAAATGGAAACAACTTGATCACAAATCTTACCGTCCTTCTTGATAACAGTAGCCTTGTGCTCTTCTTGCTTATTATCCAGTACTGCATAAATATCTAGAATGCTTTTCCCAACATCCCCAACTATCTCCACTTCATGTGCACTATAAATCTAAGGCCTACCACCCTGATTTTGCAGAAAATCCATCTTAAGATTCTACATACCAAATTCCCTACACTAAAACCATATTGTAGCACCACCTTTATTTCATTGCCTTCCATGCCATGACCCACTAAAATTCTTGTAAGGTGAACATTTTCTTTCTCACCTGCATCCTGAGACCTTGTTCTTTTTGGTTTCCATTTACCTTTAGCTTTGTCTTTTCCTTTCCAACCTTGCTGAGATTTTGTCTTGCACTTTGACTACCCATAACACTACCTTAATTTCCCAATAACTTCCTCAAGTGACCAACGCTCATCATACTCACCCTGATATCTAAGTGCTAATGGAAATTCATCAATTAAAAATCTTTGAACTTTGCCTTTTTATTATTTAAGATGCAGTAGATATATAACTCGATAACTCGAGAAACTTGGTCATATACTCCTTATCTGCCATCAATCCCATCTTTAGCTCATAGAATTCCTTGGATTTTTCATTGTAGTAACTCTCAAACAATTATTTCTTCTTTAAAAGTATCTTGAATGCATTCCAACTAAACTCCTCTATCCTAAAGCCTTTAATCCACTTCACATCTTCCCACGAGATGTATGCTTTCCCTTTGAGGCTGAAGATAGTTATTATGGCCTTCATATTTTCTATTTATTTATGCAACTCAAAGAATTTTTGCATCCCAAGTAACCATTATTTTTCATCCTCCAACTTCTTCAAGTATCCATCAAAGGTTGGTGGCTTTGCTTTCTTGAACTCATCTGGAAAATATCCCCTATCACTCCTCCTGTAAGAATGATAATGATGACGATCATAGTCTTGATCAGAACTAGAACTGGAATATAATTTTTTTCCATCACCTCTCCTATCCAGATTATCCAAGAGCCTACCATATCTTATATTTTCATCTCTATATGACCTGTGCACACCATGAGACCTACTACCATATGCCCCATTAGTTATGTCCTCCCTCCCATGTTTGGTCTGAAGTAGTCCCCATCTCTGCAATTCTAACAAATTCTAAAGGATTAATGCATTGACTTGCGCTTGTTTCTCCTTTTTCTGAATGATTATGCCATTATCTTCTTTCGAACTCCCTATATTTTCTTTCAATATTCTCAATGTGTGTGTTAAGTCAGAAGAATTCCAAACACAACAATTCTCATTTGATCCATAGGGAGAGTCTCGTGAATTGCAGTCTAGCATCTTGCTAGTCATCTTTGATCTCTTTCCTACAAGTAGACCATCTCAGATAAAACCAAAACATAACATAATCAACATACCTCAGTATAGTTCAGGGGAGGATATCTCATCTGCAAGATCGACTAGATTAGCATGATACATGTATAATCATAATCACATCAACATATAACATCAGTCTAACCACTACCCTATTTTCAATGCATGACCATACCGACCACATACCATTACCTCATGCATGACAACTATAGCCATGTCATTGTATGAATAAAATATATAAGAATATTCTATGTATGAATAAAATATATAAGAATAGATGATGGAGTTTTAACTTCCATAGAATATTCTAGAATATTCATTATAATATACACAAATCAAATATTGAGATTTTCCTACAAAGTAATTACAATTTAGTTTTCTCAGTTTAAATAAATTGATTAATGAGGGTCGGGGTTAAATGTGTGCCCCCCCATACATGGAATTTTGTTAATGAGCCCCAAGAGATAGCTCACTTGGTCAATTCACATTGATCTATCTAGATTTTCTCAAGGACGTAGCGGTTACTCAGTTTCCGTGAACCACTTTGAAAAAAAATGACTAATCAAAAACAATAATCTACGTGGATTTTCCCATAGATGTAGCGGCCACTGAATAACCACCTTGAAAACAAAATGATTAATCAAAAACAATATCCTAAGAAAAAAGTGATATAAATTAAGTTACAGTTTTTTGGGCATACCATATTCATAAGCCATAGTATTAACCTATTTATAAATTACAAATCTCCATAATTAAGAATATTTTTATATATTTAACTTATAATTTTTTTTAATAATAATAAAAATAAAATTATAGTTATAATTTAAATATTTTTATGCTTTTATTTTATTTTTGTAATCTTGTGATAGACTAAATAAAATAAAGTAAATATTTTTGTTCTTATTAATATTTAAGACCTTTCATATCGCTGACTTAGTATAATATATCTTGATTCCAAACCTCACCATAGAATAGAATACTGATTCAGATTTTGAATTGTAGATTACATTCAGGCATTGCTGTGCTTGGACCATTTATATGGTTGACTTAGTATAATATATCCTGATTCCAAACCTCACCATAGAATATAATACTGATTCAGTTTTTGAATTGTAAATTACATGCAAGCATTGCTGTGCTTGGTGTTATGCTTATCACCGCAACGTTTCTTACTCTCGTAATGCTTATGATATGGCAAACAAATCTGATTTTGGTTGCGATATTTCTTCTTGTGATTGGATCTGTGGAGTTGATATACTACTCCACAGCTCTTTATAAGTTTCCCCAAGGAGGATACCTTCCCTTAGCTTTTGCAGCCGTTTTGTTATTTGTTATGTATGTGTGGCATTACGTGCACATAAGGAAATATGCTTATGACGTGGAGCAGAAGGTGTCCGATGAAAGCATTCAAAGTTTATTCACAAACTTGAGCGTGAGCAGAGCTCCTGGAATTGGGCTTCTGTTCTCAGAATTGTTACAAGGCATTCCACCCATATTTTCACATTTTATGACCAATCTCCCTGCTACGTGTTGGTCACTTTAATTGTTTATTAATTAAACAGTCGAGTGCCACATAAATTGTCAACCCGGGAAAGTCCGATTATTTTAAAGATGACTACGTACTGTATGTACTCGATTTTAATAGCATTAAAAGCTGTAGTATAAACAATTCATTCTCTGTTAAACCCTTACTCTGTGTTACAACATTTACAGTCTATTGCAGGAATGGAATAAGAACATATAATTAATTAAAGAGAATAAATCTGCAAAAGGAATTGATGGCTGTCCTGTAACAGAGGATCAGGACCCTATACCCAGAGTAGGAACATTCAGCACCTGCCTCTGTTATCCAGTTCGCCAATACACTCTATAAATCCTAGTCACCGGTGAGGCACTCATATACACCATCAATCGATTAAAAGAAAAACAGAGTCTTAGCAAAAGTAAAATATCATCAGAAGCAATACTCATGAATAAGATATGAACAGAAATCACACACAACACACAACACACAACAGAAAGAAGATGGGTGAATCTTGTGATGAAGGTGAGCCCTGTCCTTCTCACAAGATTCCCCAGGACACGGAAACTAAGATGAAATACTCAGAACAGAACTTTATTCATCTGTCAATATACCATATTACAAGAAAGATTCAATCTCATCCTTCCACTACAATTCCTGTGTTACAGCTTGTTCATCCTCTCTATCCCCCCCTCTAATGTAGATGTCTCCTCTTTATAGAGGAGACATCTATTACAAAAGATTTTCATTATACATTCTAGTTCGACCCTTTGTACAAAAATAGGGAAATCAGTTTCCGTTAGTAGAATGTTGTTACAGTAATGTGGATCATGAACATTATGACCAATGTAACCGTTTATTCAATAATCGATTGGATTCCTTTGCTGTTGCAGATCTGATACGCAAATCTCAACTGTCTCCTCGAGGTTCGCATGCTGTCCTTGCTGTTTCAGCTTCGAGGTTCGTGCTGTTTCCGCTGTTTCAGCAACTGCAAAATATGGTCCTGCTAGCTTTAGGCAGTTTCAACAATTGTTCAGCAACTTAGTCAACTTCAAGGATCAATTATAAAGATAGCATGATTATGTGTTGAATAATTAAACATATAGCAATGAGGAGAGTTACTGTATACGTTTGGAATGATTAATTCAAAACACTAGCAAAGGCTTTCAACTATGGGTTGAAGAGGGTAATATTATGACAAAATATAAGGTCAAAAATAGACAATATGGGGTCCTAACATCTCCCCTCCAACTGAAAAGGTTGCATGTCCACATGCAACGTCTACTCTGAATCTGAGTCGGAATACTGGGATGAACAGTGCAAATTGCTTATGCAGTAACTGTAGAAGGTGCTGTCAACCATGTCTCTAAACCCATGGACACTCTAAAATTTCTATCATGCTGCCAACTCCTCCTTTTTGGTCAATTTAAATTGAGCCTTATATTGTTGTCCAGGTAGCCATAGGAGAGGGAAATGAAAGTGGTAACCAATCCATCGTCTAGCACACTGTCTAATGCATTTAACATAATCAGGTATGTGTGAGATTGCCGCCTGAAGATTGAGAGGATTATAAGGATGATATTCCCATCTTTCTTTAGGACAGTGTTTCCAGAGTAGATTATTTGCTTTTATAGCCAGAGCTCCTTTAGTTTTCACATAATATTGGCAGTCTTCCAAGACTGTTGCTTGCAGTTTCCTGATGTGATCAGTCATCCCTGGTTCTCGTAGAATTCGTTGATGTTCTGCAATGAAGATAGCTTCATTCTGTGGTTCAGCACGAATCCAGAGAAGATAGTTCTCCTCATTGTGTGCTGCCGACATAAAAGCATTCTGCCAAGTAAGCTGATTGGCCAAGAAGGAAATAAAGGCTCTTATTTGGATATTGCCGACAAGAGGAAGTAAACTAATCTTTCTATCTTCAAGCATAACCTCATTGTGAAGATAGAGTTCACACAACAAGTTCTGGTCACTATTTGGTGCTTTTGTTAAAGTCTCAATAAATTGTTGCGGTGTGGAGACCTGGTGGGGTCTTCTATCGTTGATTTCTTTTATTTGGAGGAACGCTAAGTGTTCTCTCAAAAATACAGAATAGTTAAAAGAGGGTTTCCTTGTAGCGAGTAACCGCTGGACCAAGTCAAAGATGAGGGACAGTATGGTTTTTAATTTCTTATTCTCCTTATGTTGTGCACGAGACTGTTCAAGCACTTCCCAATTTCTGTATGCATAGTTAAGCCATAATGACTTCTGTTGCTGAAATGCCTTTCATTATGAGAGCTCATACTCTGTCTTCCATGTGTCACTTAGTTTTTGAAAACTGGAAGTCTGTGTGTAAGCATTGCTGACACGGGAAGGTTCAGTCTGTGTATACATAGTTGTAGAAGACTTTGGTACTGGTTTCTATTCTGTAACAACTTGGATACGCCGAGGTGGTTTTGTTTCTTCCTCTAAAATTCTTGAAGACCCTGCTGGTTCTTGTGTAACAACAGGGTGTTCCTTTTTGACTATAACAGGAGAAGGTACTGGATTGGCTCCAGACAACGGAACTTTAACTATCTTATAACCTGCTCGAGTATAGATATCACCACACTCACTGCACATGTATTCACTGTATTGATCCTTTTCTGCACTCTTTTTAGCTGTAGATACTACCTGAGCTAACATGTACAGATTGAGTTCCTTTTTGTAGGCTTCCCTAGCCATTGTTAACTCTTGCTGATAAGCCTTAATTTCTGATTTCAAAAACTCATTTTCTTCCTACAGGGAGGCTAAAGTAACTGGGGCTTCTGTAGTTGCAGGTTCCAGTGGAGGAGAGAATTATTGTTCAGCATCAACTTCATCATTTGCATCCACAACAGGTGGTTTTTGTGTATCACCTATTGGGTCAGTGGTTGGTTGTTGTGTATCAGCCACATCTAGGTCATCTTCTTTTTGTTCTCCAACAGGTGGTTCTTGTGTGGCACCTATTGGGTCAGTGGCTGGTTCTTGTGTAATAGCCACATACCCTATATCGTCTTGGGTGTCTACTTTAGATGTATCGGCAGTTGTTTCTTGTGGAGCAGCTACCTCTTTTGAGAAACATGATGTCACAAAATCATGAACGCTCTGCATTTCGGCACCCGAGGGTGAGGAAGGTGAAGGTTTAGGGCTAGGCGGAATACGGGAATTTAGAATGATAGGTGGGGAATTTGGGATAATGGCCTCAGTTGCTGCAGATGACCTTGTTCGTTGCCGTGGTAAGAAATCAGGAAAAACAGTAGTTTTTCTCTTACGAGCACTTTTCCTCAGGGTAGGGGGATTATCAGAAATAGTGGCTTCCTTAACTGAGGCCCTAGTTCTTCTTTTTAGTGGGATCGCAGCTTTCTATTGATTTTTCCTCTTAAGGAAAATGATGGGGGTATTGTCATCTGGATCATCGGTGGGGATATGGACTATGGGAGTGGATGGTTCAGCTTTATTAAGGGGTGGGGTCTGCTGCAAATTTTTAGTGCTCAATTGGGGTGTTTCTGCTGCTAGTTGTTGATTTTCGGCAGCTTGCTGGGAGTTTTCCTCGGATTGCTGGAAATTTTCTTCATCTTGCTGAGGAGGATTATTGAGGGGAGGTGGATTGTGCAGGGCAAAGCCTCTATTTATTAAGAGCTGGACCAAACGATGGTGCGTGAGGCAGAGGAGTTGGTGCCTTGCGTTCACAGTATAGTGTGCCATATTTTTTTAGACAGCCAAGCAGATAATAGGGCATATTTATTAAAGGGACCATGCCTCAAATGATTTAATAAAACAAATTCATGTTCGTAGACTACCTGATAACGACCCTCGCAGGTGAAATACTGCTTAACAAATTCTGCAACCTTTGGCCATGGTGGTGGTAGTGATCGAAGTGCAACACCCCTGCCTTTGGTTTCAACGTGCTCCCCTGGTAACAGAAAATCTGCTATGCATTGAGAATGAGGTGTTTCCTGCTGAACCGGTGAGTACCATTGGTTGGTAGTCCTGAAACTTGCGCTATGTCCTCCTCTGTTGCTGGAATTCGCACCCCTTGGATAGTGGAGTATCCTTCCCTCAAATTGCATGCAAATTCTAGAACCTATTGTGAATCAAAATCCGGAAGTCTTCTGAAGTAATCCACCCATCCTTCTTGTAGAAAGATTTGGTATGCCTCCTGGTAGAGTTCCAGTAATGCCATCGAGCCAGGTTCATGTCTAACAACATTTCCTCCCATAGTTACTGGTTTAGACAAAATACAAAGTGCAGAGCCGAGTTGCCGAGGTCAAAACAGAGCATAACGTTACAAATGAAGTTATGACATGATAAGGTACAGATGAGGTGACTTAGATACTACCGCGAGAGATAGAGATGGCGGTGATTGGTGTGTCATGTAATGATTACAATATTTTGGTAATCCCCCCCCACTATGGCTGAATGATATGGTTGGTGGTACGACGATTTCGGCAGTCATATCAATATCTCCTCGTTAACTACAATTTAATATTCACACTTAAACACGCATACCTTTATATTTACCTTTGGTTGTTGCACCGAAAAGTATTATCTCATCCTTAATAGGTCGATGATAATTATAAAAAGGGTCTGTAAAGGATGAGGGTTTTTATACACAAGGTTTTCATTATTCACAGGAAGTAGTAGTGAAGGAACATAATTATTAGGATGAATGGTTGATTCCTTTAATGAAGAATGATATGTTTCTATCGGAGTAATAGTTCATTCTCGGGAACAAAAATGGGGAAATTGGTGTGTTTTAGGAAAAATGGAAAAGATTGGTGTTTAAGCACTGGGATTTGGTGTTTTAGCAACTGGAAATGGTGTTTCAGCAATGGGAAATGGTGTTTCAGCAACGGGAAATGCTGGAGAAAAATGTAAGAGGGAATGAATTATGATCTGAAGTGACATGGAAATGCTTCCCAAGCCGAAAATTAGTTCTTCCTATATTGGAATTTTTCTTCTCAGCCACCCTTCGAAGCTAAGATCTGCAAAATAATTAATTGTAACATGGAAACCCTTGACAGGGATTATTAGTTAAGAAATCTAATCTAAAAATAAATACATAAACAGAAAATTAAGTGCATTGAGGGATAACAGGTCCCCCCGAAAGGACATAGTGTATGTCTGTCATGCAAGTAGCTTTGAAATCCTCTTTAGAAATAGGTTGTTGATACAAACGGAGTCGATACCCATTCACTAATAATGGTGTTCTATAATCATCAATCGTTAGGAGTCTGACTGTTCCATTTGGAAAAGCATTATCTACTTCATAAGGTCCTAGCCACCTTGTTCTTAATTTACCTTGAAAATTTTCAAAACGGGAGTCATACAGTAGATCCCAATTACCTTTTTGGAACTGCTTATGCTTAATAGTTTTGTCATGCCACCTGGTTCTTTGTTGTTGTATCATGGTTGTTTGATGGATGGCATCCAACCTCTTTTCATCCAATTCCTGAAGCTGCTGCAACCTAGTTGTCTGTGCATCAGTCAAGTCAAGGTTAACAGCTAAAGTAGTCCTTAAGGTTTTGATTTCAAATTCCATAGGAAAAACAACATTTTTACCATAAACTAATTCATAAGGTGAAAAACCCGTAGTGTTCCTCCAAGTAGTTCTGTAAGCCCATAATGCTTCAGGCAACCTTTCAAACCAGTCCCTTCTATTTTCCTTTACTGTTTTTGTTAAAATGGATTCTATGACTTTATTCATACTTTCCACCTACCCATTTGCCTGGGGGTGATAAGGTGTAGCCATTTTATGCTTAATGTGATATTTCTGGAGTGTATCTTTGAAGCCATGGGAGTTAAAAGGAGGTCCTCCATCTGTGACTAGCTCTCTAGGCAAACCCAACCTAACAAAGATTTCTTCAAATAAAAAGGTTAACACTGATTCTTCATTAGCTTTGAGGAGTGCCTTAGCTTCTACCCATTTAGTCATATAATCTGTACAAACCAGTATATAAACTCTTTGATTGGATGGAGGATTGATGGGACCTATAAAATCTAGCGCCCATCTTTCAAAAGGTTCAAGTATTACCTGGGGCTTGAGTGGCATTTCATCCCTGTGATTAGGCTGGACCATTCTCTGACAGCTATCACAGGCCTTAACATATTTCTTTGCGTCCTTGAAAATTGAGGGCCAATAATAACCCATTCTAAGAACTTTGTGTGTTGTTCTTTTATCCGAAAAATGCCCTCCACAAGGACCATCATGACAAGCCTTCAATATATCATAAACTTCATCTTCTCTGATGCATCTCCGAATTTCCTGATCAAGTCCTGTGTGAAAAAGACACCCGCTTATCCAGCTGTACCTAGCACTTTGCTGAACGATCTTTCTTTTCTCTTTGTGCGATAGGTGTGATGGTAGTTTCCCTACAACTAAGTAATTGGCAATGTCTGCATACCAAGGTGAGTGAGCAGATACTGCATATAAATATTCATAAGGAAAAGAATCATCTACTGGAATATTTTCATCAATTTTTAACCAAGAAAGGAAATCAGCAACTACATTTTTCTACCTTGTCGATCTACAATTGTGATATCAAATTCTTGTAATAATAATAACCATCTGGTAACTCGAGCATTTGTAACTGATTTTTTCATTAAATATTTAATGGCCGAGTGATCAGTATGAACAAAAGTAGTGTAACCGGTAATATAATGTCGAAACTTATTAATAGCATAAATGACTGCTAAGAATTCTTTCTCGGTAACTGTATAATTAAGTTCAGCAGGGGTCATATTTTTACTAATAAAATAAATAGCATAGGGAAGATTGTTTTCTTCTTGACCCAAGACAACTCCAATTGCAGTATCTGAAGCATCAGAGGATATATGAAAGGGGAGTGCCCAGGCAGGTCCTCTTAAAATGGGAGCTGTAGACAGTTGATGTTTAAGTTCATTAAATGCTTTTTGACAACCATCAGTCCACTTAAATTCAGCATTTTTCATAAGTAACACAAACAAAGGAGAAGCTATTTTAGAAAAATCCTTGATAAATCTTCTATAATATCCAGCATGTCCTAAAAAACTTCTTACATCAGTTTGTGTTTTAGGGATAGGAAGAGTCTGAATTACTTGTACTTTAGCCGGATCAACTTGATTTCCTAGGAATGAGATGAAGTGTCCCAATACAATACCTTGATTCATCATCATATGGCATTTTTCGGTACTTAAGGCAAGATGTGCTTCTATACATCATTTAAGTACTTTCTCAAGGTTCTGTAATGCATCTTCAAAAGTCACACCATAAGGAGTAAAGTCATCCATAAATATTTCTAAGGAATCATTAAGCATATCAGAAAAAATCCCTATCACTGCTCTTTGAAATGTTGCTAGGGCATTACATAGTCCAAATGGAAGAACTCTATAGGAAAAAGTCCCCCATGGACTAGTAGAAGTGGTCTTGTCCTGATCTTGGGGTGCAATCTTGATCTGATTATATCCACTAAATCCATCCAAAAAGGAAAAGAATCTCTTACCTGCCAAATTTTCTAGTACCTGATCAATAAATGGTAAGGGCAAATGGTCTTTCTGAGTGGCCTTATTTAGAGCTCTATAATCTACACACACTCTCCATTTCCCATTTTTCTTGGGTACAATTACTAATGGAGAAACCCATTCACTATTAGATATAGGATATATAAATCCTGCATTCAACAATTTTTGAAGTTGTTCCTTCACAATTTCCCTTAAATTGGGATTCATTCGTCGTTGGGGTTGACAGACTGGGCGAGATCCTTCTTTAATATAAATACGATGAGTACATAATTCAGGAGAGATTCCCTTGATATCTATGTAATCCCATGCGAATGCTTCTTTATTCTCATGGAGTAGCTTCATTAACTGTTGTGTTTCAGCATCTGTTAGGTTAGGGTTTATATTTAATGTTTTGCCAGGCTCGATTTCTATTGTTATACCTTTGGAGGAGATACGAGCTGATGTCTGAGATAAATTTTCAGTTCTAAGGTTTTGCTGAGATTTAGATTCCAAGATTGTAGTCAAGTGATCATGTATTTCAGAGTTAACTGAAGAAGGTTCAGAAATAAATTTGCTAATTAATTCATCTTCGGTTGAATCCTTAAAAGTTAAATCTTGTCCGACAGTCAAGATGGGTTGGGTCTCATCATCCTCATAATCTAACCATACAGAGTTATCATTATTAATCATAGGTGTAGCATGTGGGTAAAGAGTAAGCTGCTTGGTTTCACATCCATTAGAAATTGTCATTGAACCTGATCTACAGCTGATGAAGGCATCTGCTGTAGCCAGCCAAGGTCTCCCTAAAATCAATGGATGACCCCCCAACTTTGTTTTGGTCTGTAATACAACAAAATCAGCTAAGTAGTTCCAAGATTCGACTGAAATTATCAGGTCTTCAATGACTCCTTCAGGTTTGATTTTGGAGCGGTTAGCTAGCTCTAGAATGGTTGGGGTTTCCCTAATTACATTCTTTAACTGTAGTAACTATGCAGTTTCAAGTGTCATAATGTTTATTGCATCACCCAGATCTACTAGAACTCTAGAAAGAAAATCTTTTCCAACCTACACTGTGACCGTAGGATGACCAAGGTCACCATATTTCACAGGAGGGTTTTTTTCTGACATTAGAGCAGCTAGATCACCCATCACATGAACTGTGAGGGGATCTTTAGCTTTTCTTCCAGGTTTCTTAATACAAATATCTATGATAGTTCTAGCATAAATTGGTACATCTCTCAGTGCTTGTAAGAGTGGAATTTTAACATATAAATTCTGCAGTTCTCCTAAAAGATTAAAAGCAGGTGGCTCAAGTGTTTTGGTAAGATCCAGATGTTCAGGGAATGGTGGCTCTACTACTTCAGCAGTCTTATTAGAGGATGATTCAACTATTTCAGAATTTTTATTAGATGACTATTCTTTTCCAGTTTCTTCTTTATCAGAATCGGAAGAAGTAATGTCATCAATAATGGGTTCAACTATTCTCCCAGAGCGTAAATGAATATCATTACATTGCATAGGGGAAACAGGTTGGTTTTGAATATCAATTACCTGTAGAGCTTTATTGTTATTTGGGTTGGGGTTAGGTTGTACAGGCTGTTGGGGTCTCATTGTCTGATTATTTGGTGGAGCATTTGATGGTAAGGAGAGAGATTGCTGATACTGAGGAAATTGGTTTGGAAATGGGATCTGTTGAGCTGTCCAATTTGGGTTCCATTGATTAAAATAGGATTGTTGTAGAGCCCAGGGATTCCATATCGTAGGATCAACAAAAGGAGGATTTGGTTGCTGCATGGGTGGGAAATTCATTTGATTAAAGGGTGGGTACTACATTTGATTGAAGGGCGGGTAATTTGCTTGAAAAGGAGGATTATTATTCCAACGATTAAATGGCATGTTAGAATTCGTACCTTGTCCTCGTGGTTTCCATTGCCTCCTCTGTGTCAGCAGGTACACTGATTCAGCTTCTTCTTTAGTTGGTTACAGTGCTACTTTTATTCCTGGCAAAGAAGGGCATTGTTGAGTCTCATGGTCCTTTTCACAAATAGTGCAAATTGGTACCTTGTCCAGTGGGCATTCCCTTAGTGGGTGTTTTTCTCTGCATTTAGAGCAGAAAATAGCCAGAGCAGCTTCTGCTTCTGCCTGCTTCTTTTTAACCTGCAAGGTATCAATTTGTGAAGCAAAAGAGCTTAACATTTCAGTTTTAAATTCTTCAAGTAAGTTACCTATTTCAGCCCGTGTTGCTCCTCCACTTGCTGATTTCTGGACTCTTGAGTATGTACTATCCTTGCTTTTTGGTCTGCTTGCTGCTCCTCTTGAACATCTCTTAGATAGGTTGACAATCTCATCATATGATTCCTTAGATATATCCCCTTTTCCAAGCATATTCAACATATCTAAACAATCAACTCGTACCCCTTTTAGCAATATTGACTTAAGAATATCCTTACTCATATCCAAATGATCAGATCGCTGCAAATTATACTGTAGTCTTTCCACGAAGTCCTTTGGACTTTTGTCCTCCTTCTGAACCATCTTAAATAATTCCTCCTTCCTTTCTCTTGTTCGGCAATAATATTGGTATTTGACCAGAAATTTCTCCTTCATCTGGTCCCATGTCATAATCACATGAGCTCCCAAGCTCATAAACCATCTTAGTGCATTCCCTTTTAATGTGGCTGGAAACAACTTCAATTTCTGAGCAGCATTAACATAGTCATATCTTCTACACAATATATCAAATTCAAAAAGGAACTCATGAGGATCTTCTGAGGATAAACCATGGAAGTTGGGTAATGCTGAAAGTGGGATATTCTTCATAGGAGTTTCTCCTCTAGGGAGTTCCCCAATAGGGAATTCCAGGGTGGAGAGAGAATTCTCTCCCCTTCCTTCTACTCTGCGACCTCCACTGAAAAGTCCTTCATTGTTATCCTCCATTGGTCGTTTTCCTGATGCGCTTGCCTGGTCTTCGGTGTTTTCCATTGGACTTTCAATCTCCTGCACTGGTTCCTCCACTTTAGTCTCCTCTATTGGCTCCTCGATATTTTCTACTGGTCCTTCGACTTCTTCCACCGCTTCCTCAGTATATTCTGATGGTTCTATAACCCTCTCCGGTCCCACTACTTCCTCCGTCTGATAGTCTGTTTGGAAAGAGTGTTGGGTCTGTGGCCTTCGAGAGCTTAACCTCTGGGATGTCTTAGCTTTTGAAATAATATCATCAATGAAATTTTGTCTTCCTCCTCCTTTGCCCTTGCCACCTGTAAGGTTAGCCTTCCTGCATCCTATCATGCATCCTACATCTCTAAAAGAAAATCGTTAATACTTTTAAAATCTTCGGTCACCTTCCCCGACAACGACGCCAAAATGTTGGTCACTTTAATTGTTTATTAATTAAACAGTCAAGTGCCACATAAATTGTCAACCTGGGAAAGTTTGATTATTTCAAAGGTGACTACGTACTGTATGTACTCGATTTTAATAGCATTAAAAGCTGTAGTATAAACAATTCATTCTCTATTAAACCCTTACTCTATGTTACAGCGGTTATAGTCTATTGCACGAATGGAATAAGAACAGATAATTAATTAAAGAGAATAAACCTGCAAAAGGAAGTGATGGCTCTCCTATAACAAAGGATCAGGACCCTATCCCCAGAGTAGGAACATTCAGCACCTGCCTCTGTTATCCAGTTCGCCAATACACTCTGTAAATCCTAGTCACCAGTGAGGCACTCATATACAACATCAATCAATTAAAAGAAAAACAGAGTCTTAGCAAAAGTAAAATATCATCAGAAGCAATACTTGTGAATAAGGTATGAATAGAAATCACACACAACACACAATAGAAAGAAGATGGGTGAATCTTGTGATGAAGGTGGGCCCTGTCCTTCTCACAAGATTCCCCAGGACATGGAAACTAAGTTGAAATACTCAGAACATAACTTTATTCATCTGTCAATATACCATATTACAAGAAAGATTCAATCTCGTCCTTCCACTACAATTCTTGTGTTACAGCTTGTTCATCCTCTCTATCCCCCCTCTAATGTAGATGTCTCCTCTTTATAGAGGAGACATCTATTACAAAATATTTTCATTATACATTCTAGTTCGACCCTCTGTACAAAAATATGGAAATCAGTTCCCGTTAACAGAATGCTATTACAGTAATGTGGATCATGAATGTTACGACCAATGTAACCGTTTATTCAATAATCGATCGGATTCCTTTGTTGTCCTCGAGGTTCGCATGTTGTCCTTGCTGTTTCAGCTTTGAGGTTCGTGCTGTTTCCGCTGTTTCAGCAACTGCAAAATATAGTCCTGCCAGCTTTAGGCAGTTTAAACAATTGTTCAACAACTTAGTCAACTTCAAGGATCAATTATAAAGATAGCATGATTATGTGTTGAATAATTAAACATATAGCAATGAGGAGAGTTACTGTATACCTTTGGAATGATTAAGTCAAAACACTAGCAAAGGCTTTCAACTATGGGTTGAAGAGGGTAATATTATGACAAAATATACGGTCAAAAATAGACAATATGGGGTCCTAACACTACGCATTCTGTTGTTGAATTTGTTTGTGGAAAGTATTTGCCCGTCAGCACAGTCCTAGCTGAAGAACGTTTTCGATTCCGACAAGTAAGTTTGAAGGAATACAAAATGTATCGATGTGTTGCATTGTAGGATTGGGAATGTGGAATTCGAGAATGAGCTAATGAATTCCTTGAAACAATTTATACTCAACCCCGCCGAGTGGGAGCTGCAGCACGATGTTGATTTCTTGGAAAGAGAGAGAAAATCAGTTGTGGTATATTTGATGGGAGATAGCCCGATTAGGCGAGGAGGAGTTCCTCATTCTTTAAGAAATTTGTGGTTAACTATGCATATCTGATTCTGCATAGGACTTGCAGACAGGGAACCACTTCTCTGGACATTCCGAATCGAATTAAATTGCAAGTAACCATGAACTACGAGATTTGATTTAAAGAAAATTTAGGTTTTGAACCCCTTTAATATTTTGGTGAAGCTCAGGATGACTGTTAGTACGGACTGAGCGAAGTGATTTGGAGTCTCTAGGTTTGTTTCAGTAAGTTATGCGGTAATGTGATGGGTCGTTCGGAAAGCTTTATTTTCTTTTTTAATGTAGTTAAAAAAATTAACAATATTTAATACATTATATAAAAATTAATTTAAGAAGAATAAAATTTAAGTTTGAAAAATAAAAAATAAATTAAATTCATTAATATCTATATATATATATATATATATATATATATATATATATATTAAAGTTGGTTAGAATATGAATGCTGAATTAATGTTTTTTTATATGAATCATCCACTAAATCATGTCATATAAATTTAAATAGATTTCCTTTTATATTGAATCTATTTATTATTTAAATATGACACAAAACTATAATATATTAATCAAATTCTAAATTCTCTTTTATTTAAAAATAATTTAATAGATACATTAATTTTTTTATAATAAAAAATAGTTTAATAAATATGTTAAATATAAATTTAATTCGACATTTTAAATAATTGAATAAGAAATAAAGGTAATATTTAAATATAGACTTTAAATTAGTAAATGATGATTGTGTTGTTTGCATATGATTTAATGGGGAGGGAACCTTGTAAATTAAAATTATAAGTGGAATCATAATATTATAGATTATAAAATTAAGTTTAATATATATTTATGGAATTTTTTTTGGAATATACAACAAAACTTTCAACAATCAATATAATGAAGTTTTATTAAAAGTATTCTGCAACATCTTTTTCATAAAAAAAAGAGATGAAAAATCAAATGTCCTTATTATACTGTGATCAAAGAACACTATAGTGTCATCAAAGAAGAATATTCTCGAGAAAACTCGAAATCGGGCAAGAAAGAAACAACTCTCAAGACAAGCAGGGAAAAGCCCCGCCCAACAACAAAAGTGTGAATTCGACAACCCCTCGACCATCAACAGTTATGAGGATTTGAATACCACGCAAAATAAATTTTCGTTTAACATCAAAGCATATCTCCTAGACCAAACTTCTTCTCCGACTATCTTCAAAAGTGTGAACACAATAGATCGCTAAGCTAAGACACCAATGTCCCAAGAACAAGAAGAGATGAAGGAGATGCAAGATAAAGAAAGTTGGAAGACCATAGAGAAAAAAAAAGAAAGCTGCGACGCCAATCTCGCCAAGAAATACGATGAGCCAGACAATTAAAAACTAAGAAAATTATAGGTCTGATAGACCAATTTGGTCTCAGTAGATGTTAACCACCATCATCATCATATTAATTTTATAACACCATTTAATTGCCTTTACCAAATTTATTACCCTTTTGAAATATGTATATTTATAATAACAAGTGTGAGAATGTTCACACTTCTTACCTTACTAAATACATGTTATGAACTATACTCTTGTATTTTATTATTGGGTATGGACGATTATCTTCTCTGTAGGCATTATTAGGGATTACTAATCTACCAATTATTTGATACATAAATACAATTAGACATGTGGGAATCAATCGTTATACTCTTGATACTTTATCATGAATAGGTTTTACTTGAAATTCACACATTTTAGATGGCATCCCTCCATGTTTCACAATGATATATATGTATTGATTATTTTGACTTTCACTATTAGAAGATGGTGCTTTAGACTCGCTAGTTCTTTCCATGGTTTTTATTCAAGGATTCATTATGTTGGATGAAGATTTCTATGTGATTAGTTAATTTGTGATGAACAGTGGTGATTCCTTATTGACAATTTAATAAACAACAAATTTTCTTAATAATGATTCTATCTATTGTAATCTTTGAAGATGATTTTCTATGATCTCACATTTTTAAGAGTTGATTGATGCCTTATATGTGCATTTGATGTATTTCCATTCAATATAGTTTATAAGGTTATTATAAGGAATATGTTTATGAAGTTCCTTTTTATTAAAGGATTTCCTCTTATAGTGATAAATAACTATGATGTTAATATGACATATGCAGTGGTATTATTGATGTGCTAATATCTTATAGGTGGAGACATAGGTGGATGGCGGGAAAATGTCTACAGGTAAATGGTCCTTTTCTGAAATAGGATAACTATATGGCCTTACTGACTAAGGAACTCTAGAAATGAGAAAAGACATGCAAAAATAACCTCCAAAATTAATTTGGGTAAAAAGATAGAAAAGGAATGGGTTGTAACTCACTTTTACCTTACACTAAACCTATATAGATTCAACATTAAAAAAAAAAATTCATTTTCATAGTAGAGGGAATTCAAAGATACAAACATTAGGAAAATTTTAGGATAATATGGATTATAAAAGAGACTCACTACATTGCTAGACTTGTTTGACTCTTGCGGAAATGCTCCATGGAAATAAGTAAGGTCAATGCACTTGGTCTATTGGGTTGATTAATTGGACATAATTATGTCTTTTCTGACTTAATCAATTTGAAATGAGGGGTTGGGAGTAGATTTATCACATGAGGAGGTATTGAGGCTTTATATGTTTGAGTTCTTGTATTATTTTATTTTAGACAATTTGTAGGATGTTGTCGCTATTGTTAATATATTCACTAGCTAATATAGTTGGTAAGATCCTCATAGAGTAGGATTTCATTATTGTTTTGGGTGTGATAACTAGCTTAGAGTGGTAATAATATATTTTCTTTAAACGGGGCTATTAGATTAAGGTGGCAGTAAGATCCTTAAGCACCATAATCTTTGGAAACTCATCATGGAAAATTGGGTTTCCGTCTATTACACATGTTCGGAAACTCAGCCAATATGATTTTGTTGAAGTAGAGAGTATTTCGGAATAAACAGATAATATTTTCAACTAAATCACCTGAAAAAATATGATTTTCCACCCAAATTTGTGTATAAATCATAGGTACAAAAGTGTGTATAGAATGCACAACTGAGTTTGAGGCTAATACACCTTATATCTACTCATTGCAGGAGGAACAAACCGAATCAGGTCCGACATTGAATTTGATTATTGTCGTTGTCAGGTGTAATTTGTACTATAGGATGTAGGTGTTATCACTAGGTTGGAAAGGTTTGGGTTGTGTCAACCTTCAACCTAGCATAACTATTTCAAACCACTTGAATTGGAAGTTAGTCCTTCCAATTTGAGAGGGCTCTCTCAAATATTATCAAATCTTCTTGTAACAATTGAAACAGATGACTAACTTGGTTTCCTTTTGTGTTTTTGTAGGTGAAGAAAAACATGATTACTACTACCATTGGGCATGGAGTTAAACTATAGAAATAACAAACAAAAAAAATTAGTGGAAGCTGAGGCATCTATAGCTTTTAAACTGACACAAGTTAACATCTACAATCACGCGTAGTACATGAAGGAAATTGGAGAAGTTTAATGAGATTTCCAAGTAATCAAGATACTATGTGAAACTCGAAACAATCATGATAAAAACCATAAATTACATCAAATAAATCTCATGTACATAAATAGAGTAGCTGCAAATTTATATTTAAGGATTAGAATATTACAAAAGGTTATCTCTTCACATTCTTCATCAACCTCTCTCAAAGTCGAAAACCTGCCTATTTATAGAGAAAAGATCTCTTTACATATTTTTCCACTTCAGCCAAATTCGATCCACTATTCTAGAGTCCTACTCCTACTTTTATTCTAACTAACACATTCCTCATAGGGATTTTCTCTTTTACAATAACTGGACTCACCTAGGACTCTACTAGCTTTAAAATCATAACAACTTCTTGTTGATGTAGATAATCGAAGCCAACTGCATGCTACATTTTCTGGAGTGCCATTAAATCTTCAAACTATTGATAAACATCAATTTAATTTCCCTTTAGGATGAGCGTCTCAATGAGCTTGTTAATTTATAGATGTGTGTATTTTCCATCCAGGCAGGCTGAAAAATAGGAGCTTGTCATGATGACATGGACATCCTTTATAATTTAAAATCCACTTGGAGCTTGGGTGTCTGATATAAAAAATCTTTAAAAAGGTAGAAAAATAATTTGTTTTCATGATTTCGCAATAAAACAACACTTTCATAAACTTCGTAGCAAACTTTCATAGTGACTTTGAAAAACACTCTTAGGCTACACTATTCTTCCATCTATTGGTTTTGCGATCTTTGTTGATATTTATGAGCTAAGCATAATCCTTCATATTGTCCTTTGCTAAACTCTAAACCATCCTTAACCCATATCGAATGCTACAATAGTTTCGTAGCAAAAACTTGGCTTCACTATGGGCACTTGCTATGAAAGTTGCAAAATTTTGAATTTTTCAAGTTTCCATGATTTTACTACCACTTTATGACTTCTAATGCCATGTTGACTATACATATGGATGAGTTAACTAAAATAAGTACAGTAAAGAGAAAAATTGGATAGTTTTTCCCTATCATGGAGTACCACTTAATTCAACAACAATCTTGAGTTTTTTCTTCTTGAGTTCAACTTGGATCATCTTAATATGAGTTTCTGTTGGCTTATATGGACCTAACCTAGGTTCAAAAAAATTATTTAGCCAAGAAAATCTCGCAGCTACCGGCCCTTTCGGCAACAATCCGTGGAGCGCGGACTGAGGTCTCACCCGAGGTAGCAGAGGAGGGTGCTGGAACTAGGTTTTCACACCCTTGGGGTGTCTAGATGTGATCTAGAGGGTTCGTACACCACTTCGCAGCATCGCGCTGGTCTGTTCTGCGTAGATCCAAACCTTGAACACTCTTTACTAGTTATTAGCGTGCCGTTTATAGATTTACTTTATGTGATGACGTATTACCTAGAAAAGTATTTAAGCAAACATTTATTAGTTTTACCCAGTTCACATATTTAGATTAACGACAGATTCACATGTATTCAAAATGTAAGCAAATGCACATAGACAAAATGGTAATATCAATCATTCAGAAAGCTAGATCCTCGATACGTCAGATTAACATAGAATTATATCAAAACAACTTATCTTTAATTCCCTTCTTCAACAATACATCCAGATCTACCCTGCACACTCAGCTGCAGGGCTCTGTGCACACAGCTGTGAACTCTTCCAGGTCTCTGGGCACATAGCTGCAGAAACTCTATCCACTACCCACACTCTCAACTCAGACTTACAAATGCTTACCGATTGCTCTTCTCAAAAACCCATTACATCAAGATCATAACCCAAAACGTAGCTACCTCTACCCATAGAGCCTTGCTCTATTTATACCTTTCCATGGACCGTGATCCATGGGTGAGCCGACTCAACTTACATTTCTTTACATTATTTCTGGGTGGACTACCCTTTGACTTTTACCTGCTACACATCGCGCTTCTTGCAGAATCTTTACTTTCATCTTTTCGACTTCATGCCCCATGACCATTACGCAAGGCTTCCGCTACCCAACAATCCCCCAACACAGTCATCGTGACTCATCCTGAGTCACTTGACTGGTGCTGGGATCTTTCCCTGGAGGTCGCTCAACAACTTTTTCATCTTGCCTGTCTCTACAACAAATTCGGCTGCGAGCCTCTGTACATTTTCCAAGTGACCCACGGAGGCATTCCTTTCTCCTACAACTACCTACTCTGTCGCATATACTGACTACATCTTCGTTACCTTGCCTTCAATGGTTGTCGATATGTTAAATGCTTCCTCGAGCTCCGGTTGGATATGGTCTTTAAGTATTGCCTCCTGTTTCCGCACCTCGTCCATTTAGGCTTTGAGCACCTAGGCCTGTTTCATTTTATCTAACCACTATGTGATAGTGATCGTCTGTGCAGCCTCGTGGGTAGTATCGTAGGCCTGCTGTAGCTTACGTGCCTTGGTTTCTACCTGGTGTATAGTTGGCTGCTCTTGGAGGGTGTTGAGTATCCCGAGCGACTGTCTGAGTAGTCTCGAGCATTCATGAACAACGCTACTCATTGCTTCTAGTCCAACGACAAATTTGTTGCAGCAGCATTCCTGTTTAGCTAGGGGTGTGGGAGGCCGGGCTTGAAGACGGAGCTTTGCAACTCGTAACGATAATTCCTCCTGATTTCTTACGGCCTTTTCTTGCATTGTGTGAAAGCCATTTGCCATGTGCTGAATCTTGGTGGCTGGTGGGAGGTCCCCAAGGTTTGCTAGCTCAAGTACCGTGCTACACGCATCTGTCACCGCTTGTTCTAATACCTGGTAGCACACAGCTAGGTCCTCATGCTGAAGAGTAATCTGTTTGATCTTTGCCCTCTCTTCTATCAAGATGTGGAATGCGTGACCTTCCTTGGCTCGAACCTCCTATGCTACTCCCTCTTGTAGTAGGTATAGCATATCTCTAGAGAGGGTGGCTAGATTTAATTCCCAACTACCCGCGGCACCTGCGGCTATGGCTCAGACAACATCTGTTGGCAATGGGAGAATATGCAGAGTGTGTGTGGTGATCCCCTGTTCCGTGGCAGCTGTTTCATCGGTGGGCTCACGAGCGACCTAGCCCGGGGGTCACTCTTGCAAGGCCTATAGCTACGCTTTGATCTCCCCCAACACAGTGGTTTGTGCGGAGAGTAGTTCAGGCAACACGTCGGTGGTAACATTGCTTGTGGGCTGGGTACTATCCATGAATTTGTTTTCCATAGCCTTCATTGTTTGGACTTTTTCTGGGTGGCTGGTGTTTCCTTGTCACATGACCGCTTGAGGTGGTCCTCTATATTTGATTCTTGTTGCAGGTCCTATTCCAAATCTATACCCTACTCTCCTTGAGTCCATGTTTTTAGTGGGCTCGTCATAGCCTCCTGTTGCAAAGCGATCTGTTGTTCATGACATTTTTTTTCTGCCAGTTGAGAGAGTCGCTGCTAGCGTTCCTTCTTCTACTGTTGGGCCGCCAATTTGTCAAGAATGGCCTTGTCTAGGGCTTGCCATTCCATAGGCCATGCTGCCAATACTATGTAAATGGCATCATCGGTCGTAAGGAATGGGAGTGTGACCCAAGATTGTCCCAGATCCTTTCGTGCACGGATATATACGTGATGCATGTCGGCTTTGAACTATGTCGTGCTTTGAAAAGTATTGTAGATCGTGGGGGACATGCGTGGTCTTTGAGCAATCTGCATTCGTATTTTTCCTTCCATGGAGGTCCAAAATGCCCAGATCGTAGAAACCCTTGCTGCATCTTTTGTAGCCTAGAGTGAAATATATCGCACCCCTTTGGGTAGGCTGTCCTCAATGTGGTGAAACTGGCTCTCTTGCGGCAGTTCACCTGAAACCAGAAGGATCGATAAAAGTAACCAAGCACAATGAAAGGTCTTACCCTTGTCCTATGCTTCTAGACAATTGTTCATAAGCTCGTCGCATAAAAACTACACCCAATTGAATTGAACACCCTCAGCGCATTGTCTTGCCAATGTGATGACAGGGGTTGGTACTTCATCTGCGCAACATTTCCTCATGAGATTGTAGGCTAGTAGCTGCGTGGTGACTCATACTACGCAGTCGCTCATGCTTGTTATGACATAGCCACACTTTCCTTTATCCAGATGATAGTTCTCCTCCACTGTTTCGGCGAGGCCTCCCTCAATACTAATTCCTACGATGTCTGCTAGGTTATTCCCTTTAGTCGGCAGGTGCGTGATCTGGTGGATTAAGTCAGCTACGATCAGGATTGGTTCTTCCAACTAGATATATCCATCGTGCATGAGACATAGCAATCGTCTGATCATAATATTACGATGGTCATGCAGTAATAGTGAGGTGTCCATCTAAGATTTAGTATCCCTGCCCTCTCCACACCCAGTAACCACTTCTGCAGCAATAAATTGTCATCAGCAAGTTTGGGGAACTTGTCGCTGTGTGCAAGGTCCCAATCTTTGAATTTGATGCTTGTAACGTGCCCCATTGGCAATCCTTCGAACATTATATCATCCGGAAGAAGCGGACTTTGCAGTGTAGTTTTCACAGCATCTACCTCTTTCGATATCTTGGTCCTCCCAGTCCATGGAGAAAGTTATGAGGGTAACAACAGAAGCTGGAATGTAGATTCTTCTTCCTCTGCTTGTGCATCAATCTGATCGATTAGGTCTTGTATATCGTCCTCTTCTTCAGCAGGTTCAATGGTTACTGCTTTTCTCTTTTCCATGGTCGAGCATTTGTTAAGCCTTGGGGAGGCTCAGACTATTCCCATATTTTGCTTATTCCTCCTGGGTCACGAGATACATGGGGATTTAGGAACTTCAGGGGTTGGAGTCACAACCTTGGGCTCTTCTTGACTCAACTGCATTTCTTTTGCGACCCATGCTCAGGTTCTTGCCATAGCACTCATGGAGTACTTGATAGCTGTGTACTTGCTACTTTTTGCTAGTTTAAAGTGCCAAAAGTCCAGTGTTGGCCTTAAAGCATGTAATTTGAAAAAATCCCGTCCCTCCATTTTCAGTTCATTAATGGCGTCGAGTGGGAAAATCTTTGCATATCTTGTCCAAAACTTGTGTCTTAATGTCCTGCCACCCACTCCTTTTTGACGTGATCAGACCTTTGTCTCAGGTCCAATGTGGCTAATGGCTACATTTTGACTTTCCTCTATGGTAGTGCTATCCGAGGGGTGCTGCTACGAACTTGGGGATTGCCGGTTTTTTGTAGACTAGTTTATAGTCCCACACCTTCTCTCAACTGTTTAAGGTGCTGATACTCTAGTTTTCGTTGCTAGTTAGGTATTCTCACCTTTGGTGCAAGGTCAGAATGGCCCTGCTATCCCGAGTTGTGAGAACCGTTCATGCACCTGGTTAGCCCATCGAGAGGTTATGTTCTTTCGTGAGTGTGGGCGCAGCCATGATAGAAGGGTTACAACTCGTTCTTGGTCTATTAGGCTGGATTCGGCCTTTCATAGCACACGTTGCTTTCTTGGCTGTAACCACAGTGTATTGATGCTGCAGGGCTTGTGGCTACTTTGTTTTTCTGAGGTTCCCTCTGTCGTTTATTACAGATCCAATGGATCCGCGATATCTGTAGCTTCGTTGGGCCTCTGCTGATCTTGGTACCGACCGCTGGTGCATCGGTCTATTGGGGTGGCTTGGGACTGCTGATGTTAAGCTGATTGGATGCCCACACCTCAAACATATATCACTTCTACTGTCGAGGGATGCTTACTTCGTTATGCTCTCCCCTCTGTACATGTGCCTGCCTTCGACATTGGTGCCCTTTCCTTTGCATCCTCAGGGCTATACCTTCGCCTGAAATAGTGGTGGCGCTGGATGATTTCGTGGATACCTCCTGCTGTTCTTTTGCCCCTATTTCCACCATCCTATTACAATTGAGTGTGGTGACCTCATGCAGTCAGCTTTGCCATCGTTCAATCTCTTCATCTGAATCCAACGTGTAAGAACTATCACCGTCCCAGGAGAGTCTACCATCCGCTGTAATAATGTAGATACAGTCGAACTCCCCGTCGCTACCTTCGTCGCGTACAGGCTCAGTATATTTCACCCCCTCTGCTGCATCCAACAGGATCACTACGCGGAGAGATTTCTTTTCGAATATCATTTTTTGTTTCTTGAGGTTGATGACTCCATTCATATCAGTTGCCCAATATATCCCCAGTAGAACAGGATATGGGTTACTATCATCGACAATTTCGATGACCTCAAAATCAGTCTGTGTGCTGGCACCATCGATGTCTACTGTAACTCCGCATAAGTGTCGCATGGGCAGAATCTTCTATTGGTTAGCCATCTATAGTTGAATTAGTGACATTGCAGCATAGGCCTACCCATGCGTTCCCAAGTCTACTTTGGTAAAACATTTACGTTGGATCCTAAATCTAAGATGACCTAGTCCATCTCATAGTCTCCAATTTGGACGGTTATTCACATTTCCCACCCAGTGCACAAAGCATGTTTACCTAATTTTCGAATCGTTCATAGTTCATCTGCTCCTACACACCAGGTTATCAATTCTTGTAGCCCCTTTACTACATTAGCATGCTTTAGTAAGTTCATACAGGATCCTAAAAATGTGGTTAGCATAGATGTATCCTTCTCTGATCCTACTTGGTCCTTACTTCCCAAGGTAGAAGCTTCCATGAAGTTCTTCTTGGGTTCCATAAAGGTTTCCTTCAAGTGTTCCAAGTCAAAGTCTAGTTGTTTTCGGGTGGCCTTACGAACCCACGCATCCGGCTCTGGCTATTTCCCCTTATCTTGTTCGGTGGTAGCACCACTATGAAGCATCATATTTATGCTCGGTTCCTCCATACGAGGTTCAACCTTCATCATCTAGATGTTCTGAGTGGGGTTGGTCAGGAGCACCACCTTTTCTCACATCTGAGCAATCAACGTGGGGCAATTGACTGCTTCGTGGTCAAATTGGTAACTGTAAGAACAATAGGCCTCAGGAGGGTTCATGCAATCCCACGCATAATGTCCCAGCTCTCCACAATTGTAGCAAATTAAGGGTCCTCGTCCCCACCCAAGTCCCATGCCTCCACGGCCCTATTTGCTTCCCTAAAATCCCCCTCACGTGAAGAATGTGGTGGGATCCTATCTGCCTGCCTCTGTTTGTGTTACAGGAAAAGTGTCTATGCAGAACTGCTAATCCCACTAAGGCTGGTAGCTACCTTAGAAACAAACAAAGTAAAACTACTTTCGTTTTCCTTTATGAAAGATAGATGAGATAAGAATAAAGGAGACCAACCTCTGTCTTGCGCTTGGTTCCTTGCTCGATTCCTCTCTCTTCTGATAGTCCTTTGCTACTTTCTTTCTTGTATACCCAGCTTCACAGAGTACCTGTAGAATCAAAGTAGCATAACACTATACGAGAACATGGATCTATTATCATAAACAATCTAGGATCAGATGTAAATTGACCATACAAATGCATAAAACATAAATCACACAAGAGTATGGAGGAAAACTTGAATAGCTTTATTGATAATCAAGAAAGAGCCAAGAGAGTTACAACCAATCGTTCTGACCCAGCATCATCCTCTCAGCATGTGAGCCCTTCTTCACCTCATGAAAAGCTTAGATCACCCAACACTATGATGTTGCCTCAAGAAGCCAACAACAATTCCTTAGAATATGCAAAATTCTAGCCTCTGGATCTCTGGGATGAGGGATCCATATATAGATGTCTACAAGGGAGGTGAGTCAGCTTTTGAGATTTTGATTAGTGTCTTCCCTCTGATAGTTCTTGCTTCCACTTGGAGATTGATGATCTCTTACTCATCCCTAGTCGAATTCAGAGAGGCAAGTATCACTGGAGAAGTTTCTGGAAGATTCCATGCTTCTCCACCTCGCAGATTGACACTGCCATTTGTCCCTTCTCACCCATCACACCCCATAGAAGGGCTTTTTGAAATGCAATGCACCTACTGTGTGTATTTAGGTGAGATGCAACGCACTTTGACTATGGAGCAGGTGAAATGGTCCAGTTTTGACTAGTTTTGAGCAGTTTTTCATGGAGAACTTCTGGGAGAAGCTGTAATCAGTTGACCTTGTTCTTTTAGGGGTTGGAACAACACTTTTAGCGACTTAGGAGCCCTTAGTTTATGGACATTTATGCTTGGGGTTGCAGTGCCCAAAAATGTCTATAATAGTTGCCCCCTAAAGCATGAGGTCATTAATCTTTTTTGATGTCGGGTGAAATGCTTTATCATGAGGATCCGAAGTTCTTTCACGCTGGAAGGAGACCTGTAATAAGATACAATTCAATACATTATCTTCATAATATTTTCATGATCTAGCTGAGGCAGGCATTCCCATGCTTAGCTTTATAAATTCATTTTTATGTACATAGGTGTTACAGGGAAAAGTGTCTGCTCAGAACTGCTTATCCCACTAAGGTGCGATAGTTGCCTTAGAAACAAACAAAGTAAAGCTACTTTCGTTTTTCCCTTATGAAGTATAGATAGACAGGAACAAAGAAGACCAACCTCTGTCTTGCGCTAATCTCCTGATTTGATTCCTTTCTTCCTTGATAGTCTTTCGCTACTTGTTCCCTTGCACGCCCAGCTTCACAGAGTACTTGTAAGATCACAGTAGCATAGCACTATACAAGAACATGGATCTATAATCATAAAAAAACTAGGATCATATGTAAATCGACCATACAAATGCAGCAAACGTAAATGACACAAGAGTATGGAGGAAAACTTGAATAGCTTTTATTGATAAACAAGAAAGAGCCAAGAGGAGTTATAACCAGTTGTTCTGACCAAGCATCAACCTCTCAGCAAGGAAGCCCCTCTTCACCTCATACAAAGCTTAGATCACCCAACAATTTGTTGTTTGTCTCAAGAAACCAACAACAATTCCTTACAATATGCAAAATTCCAGCCTCTGGATCTCTGGAATGAGGGATCCATATATAGATATCTGTAAGGGAGATGAGTCATCTTGTGATTTGATTAGTGTCTTCCCTCTGATAGTTCTTGCTTCCACTTGGAGATTGATGATCTCTTACTCATCCTTGGTCGAATTCAGAGAGGCAAGTGTCACAGGAGAAGTTTCTAGAAGCTTCCATTGCCTCTCCACCTCGCGGAATGATACTACCATTTGTCATTTCTCGCCCATCGCACCCACACAACACACCCACACAGTGTATTTAGGTGAGATGCAATGCACTTGGCCTATGGAGCAGCTGAAATGATCCTGTTTTGACCAATTCTAAGCAGTTTTTCATGGAGAACTTCTGGGAGAAGCTGTAATCAGTTGACCTTGTTTCTTTAGGGCTTAGAACAACACTTTTAGGGACTTAGGAGCCCCTGGTTTATGGACATTTCATGCTTGGGGTTGTAGTGCCCAAAAATGTCTATAACAGTTGCCCCCTAAAGCATGAGGTCATTAATCTTTTGATGTCGGGTGAAATGCTTTATTATGAGGATCCAAAGTTCTTTCAAGCTGGGAGGAGACCTGTAATACGATACAATAGAATACATTATCTTCACAATATTCTCATGATCTAGCTGAGGCGGGCATTCGCATGCTCAGCTTTATAAATTCATTCTCATGTACATAGGACAGACAATCGTCTGAGTGTAGACTGATGATTCGGATAGAGCCATCATCCCTTTGATTGGATGATTATCTGTGCAGCAATGATGTACATTTGATGTCTTTATTTCCCTGAATTGCAGCACGGATGGATGAAACTAGATCTGTGGTCTTCAATCTCATTCGATCTTCACTCGAAGTACAAGTCCATCCATGTGAGAGATGTTCTGGAGTTGAACATGGAAAGACATCGCTTGATTACCAGCCAATGATGTAAGTTGTTAACAAGCGCGAGAGGAATCACCGATAATAATAATTACCCTCAAGGTATTGCAGTACAATTCACGTGGTGTGAATAAAGGACTTGGCATCGAACACCACGCAAAATCTTTCGGTCGAAGGTCATTGATGTAAACCTGTCGCCAGAAGTGAGAAACTTGCCATTGAGGCATGCAAGCTTCAAAGTACTGAATGGGGTGTTCCTAGATCAACTTCTTCAATAATGAGCTGATGTCAAAAAGAAGCGATCCGTCACAGGAGGGCCTTAATGAATCCCACATCAATGACACGGAACGGAGAAAATGATTTTAATGGAGGTGAAAATGATCTGGTGATATAATGTTCAGGGTGGCGGTCATGAAAGAATGGAGTATAAATGTATTGTAGTGGGTGAGACACAGGTGAATTCTCTGAATGACTTCTCTTGAACATATCGGTGACACTGACGTGATGGATTGGTAGCATTAACCCCAAATGTGGATGGTATGATGGGACCATGGTGATGTGACCGGTGGATGAAACAACCCAACCCGACTTGGATGCGGAGTGAAAGTGTCATGTTCAAGAGCGACTTGCTACCAACAAAGTATCTTCAAGTTTTCTTCCCAATTTTTCCCCAGTCATTGCTGACCAGTACCTCTTTATTTTTATCAAGCTTGAGGAGGATAACATATGCTTGTTCTATAATTTTCCCTTCGGGCAAACCCATCGCTATGTTTTAACGAGCCTAGCGATAGTGAAACTCGTTCTCGTCTATAGACAAGTTTGTCGCTATTAAAATTTTAACGAGTTTAACGACAAAGATAACTCGGTCCTTTTCAATTTTAGAGAGTCTGAAAAGGAACATAAAGGAAACTCTAAAATTCCTTTTTCGTCATCTAATCCCTTAAGTCCGAAAAAGTATAAAACAATACAGAAGGGATGACTTTTCGATACTTTTAATGAGCCGAACAAAACAGGTGCTCGATCTCTTTGTGTAATAATCCCTCAGGTCCAAAAAGATTAAAATTTAGAGGAGGGATAGCACTTTCGGTCCCTTTAACGAGCTGGAGAGGCCAATGGCTCGGCAATCTTTTCATATTTTATGATTCAATTGAAAAGAACTTAAAGGAGACTCATCTTTTGAGGAACGAGTGATAAAATGGGTAGCTACTGATTCCAGGTAAGATTTGGAATTTTCTAATCACGACAGTGTTACAAGGATGGCTAGTGAGATCACTCTTCACAGCTGTTCCTCAAAATGGGTAAACAATCAAATGGAGGTGAATGATCGGCCAATGCAAAAGTGGAGGTGACGGTGCAAACACGACCAGGGCATTAAAGGCTGAAGTATTACATTCACGATGGTTATTTACCAGAAATTGGTTCATTTTTTAATGAGCTTAAACTCTGGAGGAACATGTGCTCATTGCTTATGTTTATTTTTTAACGAGCATGAAGTTCGCACTAAAACTGCTCGATTAATCTAGTCGTATAATAAGAATGTCTCATATATAAAAACGGAAATTTTTAGAGTTTTTCCCCACATCCTTTCTTTATGCAAGTTAGGAAATGACCAATCCTACGAGTTTAAAGGGTTAGAGGACCTACAAATTTAAAAAATAAATAGTCGCTCTTCACTTGCATGCCCCCAGGTATAAAACAGAATTTCAAGGTTACCCCTTCTTCTTTCCGTTAAAACATTTGTTTTACCGGGAGAGGTCTACCTCTTACAGGTTACCAAAGATTTTTCTATTCACAGTGTAAACAAAACATTTCTTCGGCGATGTTTATCAAAATATACAAAGGTGAGTGGCAATGCCTGCCAACCCACATAACTTTGACAAGAGAATCTTATTCTAGAATAACCCCCTCTTTCAATCACAGACGGGAGTACAGACTAGTCATATTTTCTCGCGGAAACCTACCCTATACCCGAAGTTTTCCTACCGAAGCAGACCAGGGTGCATGCCCCCTGGGTTTCAGTCATGTCCCCCGAATCACTCGCGCTCATCGGGCGGACGGACTGGGGATTGAGACATTTCTTGCGTGAAAAGACCATTTAGGGATGGTATATGACTATTTTCTCTCTGTGATCCAGGAAATGAAAGTTGGTCTATGAGCTTGACCACTCTTCCTTCGTGCGGAAAACACATTACTCTAAAGAGTGAGGAGACAATCGCTCCCATGCAATAAATATAGTCTCGTCCAAGGAGTAGATTATAATCCATGGGTCCTTGAACTACCATTACATTCATTTGAATGGTTTTCCCTCTCAATGTTATGGGTACATTGGGAAAGATCCCTAACGGTCGACTGGTTCCCTTGTCCAAGCCTATTAGATTTCTCATCTCAGGCAAAAGCGATGGCGAACCAAGCGCTTTCCAAGCAGTTGAGGAAAGGATACTCACAGAAGCCCCTTCATCTATGATGGTACCGGCCATAACCATTCTATATATTTGAACAATGATTTGGAATGGTATACTAGCTAGTAAATGGGGTCTGCCTAGTTGATTCCAATCAAAGGAGACAACTAGGTTGCTTAGAGGTGGGACCGAATAGATGGCTGGGTACGACTCTGACGAACTTCCTTCCTGCGGTAAAGGAATGGGTAAATTGCCCCCATGTTCATCGGAGTCTGTGCTTACGAAAAGAATTTGGACGGTGTCATCCTTGTTCTCTCCAGTGACTGTATCATCTAAAGATGGAACCTCTGAAGGCAAGACCGGGTCAACTGCCGCCTCGACCTTTTGACTTTCGTCTGGTATGGGTTCAGATGGTTTGTCTTCAATGATAGATGCTTCAGCCGACCACCTGAGCGGGCCAGCCGGATTTTCAACTAGTGATGGACTTGGCAAGAGTTTTTTATATCCACGAGGAAGTCGTAACGGTGAAACCGGACGATCATCCAAAACTCTTTTAGCCTCGTCTAAGAAGGGACAATGGTGGATGGCATGATCTCCTTCACACAGTTTACAAGGAAATCTATATTTTCCTTTTTGTCCTGGGCTTCACTTTCACTAGTCGACAGTGTGTTTTCAACATGATCATCAGATGTTGACGACACCGGGTTGTGCAAATGAGGAGACCAGTCCCTTAAGATCCGAGGGATGTGAGGACAATCTCTATGATAGTGGTCTCCTTTGCAAATGACACATGGCGATTTAGGCCTGGTCGGTGCGGTGTGTGGATTTTTGCTAGACGACGCTTGGTTTCCCCCTTTCGCTTTTGGCTCCTTCTTCTTCTTCTCTTTCTTCTTCTTTTCCTTCTTCTTCTTAGGTACTTGACTTTTGGCTTTACCAGCCCCATCAAGTGAAAAGGAAGGAGGAGAGGAAGAATTGGAGGAAGTAGAATGTCGGTGGGTAACTCTGGACTCGCCTAGTTGCTGACTTGATTGTTCAGGAATTGCGGTGTTCTGAACGACAGAGGTTGAGAAGAGCCATACAGGCAAGCCAATTGTCAGTCCTGGAAGCGACAATGTGGCCATATGGGGTGCACCAACATCTCCCCAAGAGGAGAAAGGACTAGGATTTCCTCCAAGGGGAATTCCTTGGTTGGTGGATTACATTTTCTCAACCCAAGATCAACGTAGGAAAGGGTGATGAATATTCCGTTTAAAATAAATTTTAGACGCTTTGACACAACTTGTTTTTTCAATTTTTAAGAGTCGATAAAAAACAAAAGATGACTCTAATCGCCTTCGATTTTTAATGAGCCTGAAGTGACAAGTGCTCAGATGGACCTTTTCCGTTAAAGAGTTTGAAAAGGAACGAAAGGGACTGCTCTGGAAATCTAGGTAGAGGGATTACCAAACCAATCGCAAAACTGCAGAATACTTTTTACGGTACGGCAGTCAATCTTCCCGAATGCTGTGTTCAGTGCATTGCGATCGATAGGGCAGCAGACACGGCTTCCTATGGATAAAGGATTAAGCCTATTATGGTCTCCCAAAATATACTCGACGGTACGTGGGAGCACAAGTCCGTACTGGCACTTATCATCTCAAAGTGGAGGAATCACCCAACAATCAGTGAGAACAACAATTACCAGGCTTTACGACGTCGGAATACATCTCTAGCCTAGACTTCTAAATGTTGTGCGTTAGGTTCCAAAGCATTGTTAGATTCATTGAATTTATTTTATAGTTGATCTTGTTTATGAGGTTTGCCTTTCAAGTTCACCGCGAGATGTAGATGTAATTCCTAAAATGCAATCTAAGATGAAAAACAATCTTTTTATCTTCTTTGTGCAATGAAAATCCTAGCTGCTATGGAAAGAAAGACAGAATCCTTTCACAAAGAGCAAAGAGCACACTCTAAATGCACTTTCCTAAATCAAACCAATCAGACTGTCTAAATGCAAATGCACATGCATGTATTTGATTTCGACTTTCTTAGTATATGGATGATAAAAAGAAAGTTGATGCACAAATCTGAATTACTTTTCAAGCGACAGTTATCAAAAAGTTTTTTCTCGAAATCAAAAATGGAGGCAATCACAACACCTTACGATTTTGAAATGAATACTTGTTTTCGACACTAGAAAAATTATAAATTCAGACCAAAAAAAATAGTAACAGGATAAATGACTATCAACAGCAATCAAACTCTTTCCTATGATTGAAATCGACACTTGCGACGCTTTCAAATCAAAGGACGACAGTACGATTATGCTACTTTTGCAAAGGAGAACTGAAAATGACTCAACAAACACACAAAAACATTTACAGTTCTTTTGTACAAAGGAGGCAGAATAACAGCAAGGAAAATGGGTTTCAAATAGAGATATACTGATCACTGGCAGCAAACTTCATGAATAGAAATGGAAAGAATGAAGCACAGAAACCAAAACTACACAATGCCTAGTCCGATCAACGCACCTGTAACACAGGGAATTTGAAATGCAGCGCACCTACTACACTTGGGAAGTGCGCTGAATTTCAGATTCTTAGAACAGTACCTGCGTTTGGCCAGAAACGAGACTTTGCTTGGGTTCCAGGTCACATTTTGCAGTTCAGTTCATGGGTTTTGGCTGAGCAAATGGTAATCAGTAATGCAACAATCAGGGGTAGATCTAAGGAGGATCTAAGAGCTACCACAAGGGGCAATCAGAGAGTTTGTGAATCAGTTGTTTAAATCATAAACAGATCCCGGAGATTTACTGAAGTAGCATTTATCTACTTTTCATTTGCATAGCAAATGCAGTTCAAAATCTACCTGGCACGACTTCAGACTCCGTCTGTAAGTTTATGAAATAGACAACAAGGAATATAAACAAACAAACTAATTCGTCCCCAGCGGAGTCGCCATTTTGTTATAGGGAAAAGTGTCTACTCAGAACTGCTTATCCCACTAAGGTGTGATAGCTGCCTTAGAAACAAACAAAGTAAAGCTACTTTTATTTTTCCTTTATGAAGTATAGATAGAGAGGAACAAAGAAGACCAACCTCTGTCTTGCGCTAATCTCCTGATTCGATTCCTCTCTTCCTTGATAGTCTTTCGCTACTTGTTCCCTTGCATGCCCAGCTTCACAGAGTACCTGTAAGATCACAGTAGCATAGCACTATACAAGAACATGGGTCTATAATCATAAACAATCTAGGATCAGATGTAAATCGACGATACAAATGCAGCAAACATAAATGACACAAGAGTATGGAGGAAAACTTGAATAGCTTTTATTGATAAACAAGAAAGAGCCAAGAGGAGTTACAACCAGTTGTTCTGACCCAGCATCAACCTCTCAGCAAGGAAGCCCCTCTTCACCTCATACAAAGCTTAGATCACCCAACAATCTGATGTTTGTCTCAAGAAACCAACAACAATTCCTTACAATATGCAAAATTCCAGCCTCTGGATCTCTAGGATGAGGGATCCATATATAGATATATGTAAGGGAGATGAGTTAGCTTGTGATTTGATTAGTGTCTTCCCTCTCATAGTTCTTGCTACCACTTGGATATTGATGATCTCTTACTCATCCTTGGTCAAATTCAGAGAGGCAAGTGTCACAGGAGAAGTTTCTGGAAGCTTCCATTGCCTCTCCACCTCACGGAATGATACTGCCATTTGTCATTTCTCGCCCATCGCACCCCATAGAAGGGCTTTTTGAAATGCAACGCACCCACACAGTGTATTTAGGTGAGATGCAACGCACTTGGCCTGTGGAGCAGCTGAAATAATCCTGTTTTGACCAATTCTGAGTAGTTTTTCATGGAGAACTTATGGGAGAAGCTGTAATCAGTTGACCTTGTTCCTTTAGGGGTTAGAACAACACTTTTAGGGACTTAGGAGCCCTTGTTTTATGGACATTTCATGCTTGGGGTTGTAGTGCCCAAAAATGTCTATATCAATAGGACAGACAATTGTCTGAGTGTAGACTGATGATTCTCGTAGAGCCATCATCCCTTAGATTGGATGATTATCTTTGCAGCAATGATGTACATTTGATGTCTTTATTTTCCTGAATATATATTACAGCCCGGATGGATTAAACTAGATCCGAGGTCTTCAATCTCGTTCGATCCATGTGAGAGATTTTCTAGAGTTGAACATGGAAAAACATCGCCTGATTACCATCCAATGATGTAAGATGTTAATAGGCGCGAGAGGAATCATTATCATTATGGTGATGTCTACCGAAATAGACAAATGTGAGTGGCACAGACGCCACCACTCACATAACTTTGATGAGGGAATATTATTCCAGTATAACCCCCTTTTCCAATTGCGGACGGGAGTGTCAGACTAGTCATATATCCTTCGCAGAAACCTATGCTATACCTGAAGTTTTCTTGCTGAAGCAGACCAGGGTGCATGCCACTTGGGTTTCAGTCATATCCCCCGAATCACTCGCGCTCATCAAGTGGACGGACTGGGGATTGATGAGACATTTTTTGCATGAAAAGACCATTCAGGGATGGTATATGACTATTTTCTATGCGTGAACCAGGGAATGAAAGTTGGTCTACGAGCTTGACCACTCTTCCTTCGTGTGGAAAACACATTACTCTAAAGAGTGAGGAGACAATGGCTCCCATGCAATAAATATAGTCTCGCCCAATGAGTAGATTATAATCCAGGGGTCCTTGGACTACCATTACGTTCATGTGAATGGTTTTCCCTCTCAATGTTATGGGAACATTGGGAAGGATCCCTAACGGTCGACTGGTTCCTTTGTCAAAGCTTGTTAGATTTCTCATATCAAGCAAAAGCGATGGAAAACCAAGCGCTTTCCAAGCAGTCAAGGAAAGTATACTCACAGAAGCCCCTTCATCTATGATGGTACCGACCATAACCATTCTATATATTTGAGTAATGATTTGGAATGGTACACTGGCCAGTAAACGGGGTCTGCCTAGTAGATTCCAGTCAAAGGAAACAACTAGGTTGCTTGGAGGTGGGACCGAATAGATGGCCGGGTACGACTCTCATGAACTTCCTTCCTGCGGTAAAGGAATGGGTAAATTGCCCCCATGTTCATCAGAGTGTGTGCTTACGAAAAGAATTTGGACGGTGTCATCCTTGTTCTCTTCGGTGACTGTATCATCTGAAGATGGAACCTCTGAAGGCAAGATGGAACCTCGTCTGGTATGGATTCAAATGGTTTTTCTTCAGTGATAGATACTTCGGCCGACCACCTGGGCGGGTCAGCCAGATTTTCAACTAGTGATGGACTTGGCAAGAGTTTCTTATATCCAGGAGGGAGCCGTAACGGTGAAACCGGACGGTCGTCCAAAATGACACCGGATTGTGCAAACGAGGAGACCAGTTCCTTAAGATTTGAGGGATGCAAGGACAATCTCTATGATAGTGGTTTCCTTTGCAAATGACACATGGGAATTTAGGCCTGGTTAATGCAGTGTGTGGATTTTCGCTAGACAATGCTTGGTTACCCTTTATTGCCTTCGGCTCCTTCTTCTTCTTCTCTTTCTTCTTCTTTTCCTTGTTCTTCTCAGGTACTTGATTTTTGGCTTTACCAGCTTTATCAAGTGAAGAGGAAGGAGGAGAGGAAGAATTGGATGAAGTAGAGGGTTGGGGGGTAATCCTAGAATCGTCTAGTTGCTGAACCGATTGTTTAGGAACCGCGGTGTTCTGAACGACAGAGGTTGAGAAAATCCACACGGGCAAGCCTATTGTCAATCCTGGAAGCGACAATGTGGCCATATGGGGTGCACCAACATCTCCCCAAGAGGAGAAGGGACTAGGATTTCCTCCAAGGGGAACTCCATTTTCCTCAACCTAAGACCAACGTAGGAAAGGTGATAATTATTCCGTTTAAAATAAATTTTAGACGCTTTGACACAACTTGTTTTTTCAATTTTTAAGAGTCGAGAAAAAAAAAAAGATGACTCTATTCACCTTCGATTTTTAATGAGCCTGAAGTGACAAGTGCTCAAATGGGCCTTTTCCGTTAAGGAGTCTGAAAAGGAACAAAAGGGACTGCTCTGGAAATCTAGAGAGAGGGATTACCAAACCAATTGCAAAAATGCAGAATACTTTTTACGGTACGACAGTCAATCTTCCCGAATGCTGTGTTTAGTGTATTGCGATCGGTAGCGCGGCAGACACGGCTTCCTATGGATAAAGGATTAAGCCTATTGTGGTCTCCCAAAATATACTCGACGGTACGTGGGAGCACAAGTCCGTACTGGCACTTATTGTCTCAAAGTGGAGGAATCACCCAACCAACAGTGAAAACAATAGTTACCAGGCTTTATGACGCTGAAATACGTCTCTAGCCTAGAATTCTAGATGTTTTGCGTTAGGTTCCAAAGCATTTTTAGATTCATTAAATTTATTTTATAGTTGATCTTGCTTAAGAAATTTTCCTTTCAGGTTCACCGCATGATGTAGATGTACAATTCCTAAAATGCAATCTAAGATGACAAACAATCGTTTTGTCTTCTTTGTGCAATGAAAATCCTAGCTACTAAGGAAAGAGAGACAGTATTCTTTCAACAAAGAGCAAAGAGCACACACTATATGCACTGTCCTAAATCAAACCAATCAAACCAATGCAAATGCACATGCATGTATTTTTTTCAGCTTTCTTAATGTGTGAATGATAAAAAGAAAGCTAATGTGCAAATCTGAATTATTTTTCAAAGTGACAATTACTAACAAGTTTCTTTTCAAAACAAAATGAGGACAATGGCAACACTTTGCGATTTGAAATTGAAAACTTGCTTTCGACACTAGAAAAACTACTAATTCAGATCAAATACAATAGTAACAGGGTAATCGACTATCAAGAACAATCAGATTCTCTTCTATGACTGAAAACGACACTTGCGACACTTTCAAATCAAGAAACGACATTACAATTACGTTACTTCTTTGTAAAGGAGAACTGAAAATGACTCAAAAAATACATAAAAACATTTACAGTTCTTTGCACAATGGAGGCGGAATATCAGCAAGGAAAGGGGTTTAAAACAGAGGTGTACTGACTACAGGCAGCAAAACTCCTGAATAGATCTGAAAAGAGTGAACACAGAAACCAAAATTTAGGAACAATGCCTAGTCCGATCAACGCACCTGCAACACAGTGAAACTGAAATGCAATGCACCTACTACACTCGGGAAGTGCGCTAAATTTGAGATTCACAGAACAGACAGTGTGCTGGACCAGGGACGAGACTTTGATTGGGTTCCGGGTCACAGTTTGCAGTTTAGTTCAGGGATTTTGGTCGAGCAAGTGGTAATCAGTAAATCAATCACAGGGGTAGATCTAAGGAGGTTACTAGAGCCACCAAGAGGGCAATTAGAAATCTTGTAAATCAATTGTTTAATTCATAAACAAAACTTGGAGATTGACTGAAGCAGCGTTGATCTACTTTGCACTGGCATAGAAAATGCAGTTCGAAGGCTAGCTGGCTTGACATCAAGCTCCGTCTGTAAGTTTATAAAGTAAACAAATGTAGATAAACAATCAATCTATTCGCTCCCCAGCGGAGTCGCCATTTTGTTACAGGGAAAAGTGTCTATGCAGAATTGCTAATCCCACTAAGGCTGGTAGTTACCTTAGAAACAAACAAAGTAAAACTACTTTCGTTTTCCTTTATGAAAGATAGATGAGAGAAGAATAAAGGAGACCAACCTCTGTCTTGCACTTGGTTCCTTGCTTGATTCCTCTCCCTTCTGATAGTCCTTTGCTACTTGCTTTCTTGTATACCCAGCTTCACATAGTACCTGTAGAATCAAAGCAGCATAACACTATACGAGAACATTTATCTATTATCAATAAAAATCTAGGATCAGATGTAAATTGACCATACAAATGAATAAAACATAAATCACACAAGAGTATGGAGGAAAACTTGAATAGCTTTACTGATAATCAAGAAAGAGCCAAGAGAGTTACAACCAATTTTTCTAACCCAACATCATCCTCTCAGCAAGTGAGCCCTTCTTCACCTCATGAAAATCTTAGATCACACAACACTATGATGTTGCCTCAAGAAGCCAACAACAATTCCTTACAAGATGCAAAATTCCAACCTCTGGATCTCTGGGATGAGGGATCCATATATAGATGTCTGCAAGGGAGGTGAGTCAGCTTTTGAGATTTGATTAGTGTCTTCCCTCTGATAGTTCTTGCTTCCACTTGAAGATTGATGATCTCTTACTCATCCCTGGTTGAATTCAGAGAGGCAAGTGTAACAGGAGAAGTTTTTGGAAGATTCCATGCTTCTCCACCTCGCGGATTGACACTGCCATTTGTCCCTTCTCTCCCATCGCACCCCATAGAAGGGCTTTTTGAAATGCAACGCACCTACTGTGTGTATTTAGGTGAGATGCAATGCACTTTGCCTATGGAGCAGGTGAAATGGTCCAGTTTTGACAAGTTCTGAGCATTTTTTCATGGACAACTTCTGGGAGAAGCTGTAATCAGTTGACCTTGTTCTTTTAGGGGTTGGAACAACACTTTTAGGGACTTAGGAGCCCTTAGTTTATGGACATTTATGCTTGGGGTTGCAGTGCCCGAAAATGTCTATAATAGTTTTCACCCTATAAGCAGGTGTTTGATACATCAACATTTGATAACTGTAGCAATTTCTTTCCTCGTGGCCCACTATCCAGGAGAAGTTATGAAATAATTGGTTAGGAGGGGGCTGTCTTAAGTTTGGCAATGGATGACAATTGTCTATATCATGCTTCCCTCCCACTCAATAGATTTTGCACCAGAGTGTGGGAACCATGCTTGGCCCAGCTTGTATCCCTGGTCACAATGTTATTCGTCCCCCTCCTGCCACATGGTTTGCGAAGGTCGAGTAGTGGTGTTATCAGGAAATCTAGTGTCCATTCAGAGCTACTAGTCCCACTAAGATGGGTAGCTATCTTAGAAACAAACAAATTAAAGTTACTCTCGTTTTCCTTTATGAGAAGTAGATAGGAGAGGAGCAAAGAATACCAACCTCAATGCTTCGCTTGGTTCCTTGCTTATTCCTTCTCCCCTCTGATAGATCTTTGCCACTCCTTCCTTGCTTACCCCACTTCAAAGAGTACCTGTAAAGTCAAAGTAGTATAATACCTTCAAAGTACTGGGATCTACAATCATAAACAATATAGGACCCGATATATATTGACCACACAAATGCATATATCATCAAACATACAAGATTGTGGAGGAAAACTTGAATAGCTTTATTGATAGAAAGAGTAGAAGAGAGGATTACAACCCATTGATCTGACCCAGTGTCATCCTCCCAGCATGAAAGCCCTTCTTCACCTCATGAAAATCTTAGATCACCCAACACTATGATGTTCCACCAGGAAACTAACAACACTTCCTTATAAGATACAAAATTCCAGCCTCTGGATCTCTGGGATGAGGGATCCATATAAAGATGTTTGCAGGGGGTTGAGTCAGCTTATGGGATTTTGATTAGTGTCCTCTCTCTGATAGTTCTTGGTTCCACTTGGTGATTCATGATCTCTTACTCATCCCTGGGCGAATTTAGAGAGGCAAGTGTCACAGGAGAAGTTTCTAGAAGATTCCATTATCATCCACCTTGCAAATTGTCTCTGCCATTTGTCTACTCTTGCCCATCGCACCCTACAGAAGGGATTTTCAGTATGAATCACAATTTTTGCATGTGGTAGGTGAGATGCATCGCACCCTTATTACTGAGCAGTCAATATGGTCTAGTTTTGACCAATTCTGAGCAGTTTTCCATGGAGAACTTCTGGGAGATGATGTAATCAGCTGACCTTGTTCCTTTAGGGTGTGAAACAACACTTTCAGGGACTCAAAAGCCCTTTGTTTATGGACATATATGATTGGGGTTGAAGTGTCAAAATATGTCTATAACATTTACCCCCTAAATCATGAGGTCGTAAATCTTTCGATGTCGAGTGAAATGATTTATCATGAGGATCTAAGGTTTTTCGAACTGGAAGGTGACCTGTAATAAGATACAATACAATAAATTATCTTCATAATATTTTCATGATCAAGCTGAGGTGGGCATTCCCATGATTAGCTTTATAAATTCATTTTCATGTACATAGGACAGATAACCGTCTGTGTGGCGGATTGATGATTCTGATAGAGCCATCATCCTTTGATTTGGATGATCATCTATGCAGAAATGATGTACATTTCATGTCTTTATTTTCCTGAATATATCGCAGCCCGGATGGATGAAACTAGATCCAGGGTCTTCAATCTCATTCAATCTTCACCCAAAGTACAAGTCGATCCATGTGAAAAGATGTTCTAGAGTCGAACATGGAAATACATGGCCTAATTACTAGCCAATGATGTAAGATGTTAATAGGCACGAGAGGAATCACCGATAATGATGATGACCCTCAAGATACGAGAGTACAATTCACGTGGTGTGAAAATGGAACTTGGCGTTGAACACCATGCAAAATCTTTCGGTCGAAGGCCATTGATGTAAACCTGTCACCGAAAGTGAGAAACTTTCCATTGAGGCATGTATGCTTCAAAGTACTGAAAGGGTTGTTCCTAGGTCGACTTCTTGGATAATGAGTTGTCATTGACAAGAAGTGACTCGTTGTAGGAGGACCTTAATGAATCCCACATCTGTGACACGGAATGGAGCAAATGATTTTGTGGAGGTGAAAAGGATCTGATGATACATGGTTCAGGGTGGTGGTCATGAAAGAATGAAGGGTGAAGGTATTGTAGCGGATGAGACACAAGATGGGTTGGTGAATTCTCTGAGTCACTTCTCTTGAACATATCAGTGACACTGAAATGGATTGGTAGCGTTAACCCCAAAAATGGATGGTACGGTGGACCAATGGTAATATGACAGGTGAATGGAATAACCCAACCCGACTCAATCATGGTGATGGAGTGAAAGTGTCATGTTCAAGAGTGACTTGCTACCAATAAAGTTTCTTCAAGTATTCTTCCCAATTTTTCCCCAGTCATTGCTGACTAGTACCTCTTTATTTTTATCAAGCTTGAGGAGGATAACATATGTTTTTTCTATAATTTTCCCTTCGGGAAAACCCGTCACTATGTTTTAACGAGCCTAGCGACAGTGAAACTCATTCTTGTCTGCATGGACAAGTTTGTCGCTATTGGTTTTAACGAGTTTAACAACAAAGACAACTTGGTCCTTTTTCAATTTTAGAGGGTCTGAAAATGGACAGAAAGGAAACTCCAGTAATCCTTTTTCATCATATAATCCCTTAAGTCCAAAAAGGTATAAAATAATATGAAAGGGATGAATTTTCGATAGTTTTAACGAGCCGAACAAGACGAGCGCTCAATCTTTTTGTGTAATGATCCCTCACGTCCAAAAATATTAAAATATAGAGGAGGGATAGCACTTCTGATCACTTTAACGAGCTGGAGAGGCCAATTGCTTGGCAATATTTTCATATTTTATGAGTCAGATGAAAAGAGCTTAAAGGAGACTCATTTTTTGAGGAACAAGTGATATTTTTGGGTAACAGCTAGTTCCAAGTAAGGTTTGGAACTTTCCAATCATGGCAGTGTTACGAGGATGGCTAACAGAATCACTCATCGTAGCTGTTCCTCAAAAGGGGTAAACAATCAGATGGAGGCGTATGATCAGATAAAACAGGTGGAGGTGATGGTAAGAACACGACCAAAGCTCAAAAGCTGATGATAATGCATTCACAATGGTTATTTATCGGAGATTGGTTCATTTTTTAATGAGCTTAAACTCTGGTGGAACATATGCTCATTGCTTAGGTTTAATTTTTAACGAGCTTGAACTTTGCGTAAAATTGCTCATGCCAGTGGTATAATAAGGATGTCTCATCGATAGGTTCAATTTTTAGGGAGCTTGCACCATTTGAAACTTTGCTCTGAATCCTTTCTTTATGTAAGCTAAGAACGACCAATCCTACGAGTTTAAAGGGTTGAGAATCTACAAACTAAGAAAATAAATGGTCGCTTTTCACTTTCATGCGAAAAGGTTTGCATGCCCCTAGGTATAATGAAGTAGAGTCTCCAGGTTACCCTTCAATTTGCAAACAAAGCACTTGCTCTGTCAGGAAAGGCATACCTTTTAATGTACAAAGTAGAGTTTCCAGGTTACCCTTCAATTTGCAAACAAAGCATTTGCTCTGTCAAGAAAGGCATAACTTTTGACGGAGGTATCTTATTCTAGTCTAATCCCATTTTCCTAAACAGAAGGGTGTGTTAGAATAGTCATATTCCTACGTGGAAACCCACCTTATACCTGGGGTTCTTCTACTGGAGCAGACCAGGGCACATGCCCCCTGGGTTTCAATCATAATCACCGAATTACTTGTGCTCATCAGGTGGACAATCTGGAGATTGATGAGACATTCTTTGCGTGAAAATATCAGTTATGGATGGCATTTGACTATTAGCCATGTGTGAGCCGGGGAATGAAAGCTGGTATACAAGTTGGACCACTCAGCCTTCATGCGGAAAACACATTACTTGAAAGAGTGAGGAGACAATGGCTCCCATGCTATAAATGTAGTCACGCCCAAGGAGTAGATTATAATCTAGATGCCCTTGGACTACCATTACATTTAGATAAATGATTTTCCTTCTCAAATTTATAGGAAAATTCGGAAGGATCCCTAACGGTCGACTGGTTCCTTTGTCGAAGCCTGTCAAATTTCACATCTCAGGCAGAAGCGATGGCGAACGGATCACTTTCCAAATAGTTGAGGAAAGGATACTCACAGAAGCCCCTTCATCTACGATAGTACTGACCATGACCATTCTGTAAGCTTGTATAATGATTCGGAATGGTACATTAGATGGTAGATAGGGTTTGCCTAGTAGATTCCAGTCGAAGGAAACAACTAGGTTTCTCGGAGGTGGGACTGAATAAACAACAGGATATGACTCTAACGAACTTCCTTCTTGCGATAAAGGAACGGGTAGATTGCCCCGATGTTCATCGGAGTCTATGTTTATGAAAATAATTTGAATGGTGTCATTCTCATTCTCTTCAGTGACTGTATCATCTGAAGATGGACCTCCTGAAGACAAGACTGGGTCAACTACCGTCTCGACCCAATGACTTTGGTCCGATGTGCACTCAGAGGGTTTATCTTCGATGATAGATGCTTCAACTTGTTATCACTCAGGTTGTCCCTTGGCTCCTTAAGGGATACAGCCGAGGTAACCACAAACCAATCTTTGGGCTGCAGGTCCTAGCCTACCTGCAGCCAGAGAGGGCTCTCTCTTTATGATCTAAATTTGTTTTGGGTTGATTTTAGGCTAGTTATGGTGTACAAGGGTTTTGTTTTGATTTTGGTGGGAAGGAGATTTTTTCAAGCAGAGTTGGGATGCATAGTATGAGAAGTTCAAACCATTGGGCATGGATTCATGGATTAGGGCTTGCTGTTGCATTTTCTTGGTCACAAGAGGAATATAGAGCAGGATAGCTACACATAGAAAAATATCAAGCTGGAATAAAGATGGAATGAAGGTTAGAAATGAAAGGCAACTAAGAATCTTTCATTAGTTAACAGAGAGGGAAGGTGGATGAAAGTTTGTGTAGGGGAAGTAAAGAATTCCTAAAAAAATAGTCATATGTGAAAGAAACAGGGTAAACATGATCATTTAAGTATGCATATTCATAACCATTTCTGAGGAAAACATATAGAAATAACAAGAACTGAGCATAAGGTGCAGTCAAGCAAAACCTAAGCTATTCCTTTTTCTTGCTATTTAGATGGTAACACAATTGTGCACAAACATAATAAAACTATAAACAGAGGTAGAAAAACTTATTGAGCCATGTAGTAGCACAGGAATTCCACAGTCACTCATTAACCATTAATAACACAAGAGTCATTTCTTCATCCAAAGCATTCCAGCAGTATTTGATTATAGAGCTTCTCAAAAATACAGCGCAAGTCCAGCATGAGGAATATCAACCAACCAACCCTTTAAACAATGAATTCGGGTGGTTTATATAGGGTAAATATCTAAAATATCTATTACAGCAGACCTTAAACAGGTCTGAGGGAAATAACTTCTTTAACCTAATTTTTGTCCTGAAATTAATGTGGGAAAATATCTTTGAGCTGCGCTGGAGGCAGCAGTATCAAATGAGTTAATATGGTGTCCTTTTGGCTCTGTGCTATTCATTTAGCCATAACTGTGCATTGGGCTTTGATCCCCTGCTCTCGAGTGGTTTTGATGTGCATTAACTGTGAACTGAGAGCCTTAGATAGCTTCACCGTTTTCTTTGACTTTGCTTTGGGGGTCTTTAATGTTCACCTTCTTTGGTATTGCCGATCTGATACTCTTTACCGCTTCACTGATACTCTTTTAATTTAATCTGGGCTTTGTCTTTCCTCTGATACTCTTGAATTTGCCAAATCGCCCCTTTTCTGAACCTTCATGAAGAAATCCTGTCAAACTGCGAATTTTCGGGCCTACTGGTAGCCAAGCAATAGGCAGCCATCCATTTTGACCAATTTTTCTTAGCGATGCGCGATTAGCGCTAATCGCGCATCAAAAACTGCCTCAGTTTTTCATTCTGGGCATCCTTCGCTGCGATTTCGCCCTTTGCGCCTTTTTCAGTGATGACGTCAGCATGATGTCAGGAATGGGTGCCGGTACGGCGGTGATGTGGCAGGGTGACGTGGCAGTATGGCAGGGTGACAATGTGGCACAGGATACAGTGGCGGGCTGATGTGGGGTGACATAGTGCTGTCATGGCGATGACGTCAGGGGCGGAGAGACAGAAGGCAGTTTGTGGTTTCATCGGACCGCCTTCTGTACGAGAGCAGTAATTGTCAGAGGGGCTCCGACGCAATAAAAGGTGGACACCTATCTTCTATACGATGGAAAAACTGCCAGGCTATCGGAGGATACCCGTCGATCATCAGGGCGGATTCGAAATCGCCGAGAGCCGTTGGATCTGGGTGGGTGGATCGGAGGGCTGACGGAGTGCGGAGCTGGCAGCAGGTCTATATGCGGGGGCCCGCCCGAATATTAAATTAGTATTTATGTGTGGGGGGGTCAAAAATGTGGGAAATACGGGTATTTGAGGCCTCGGAAGGGGTCCGATAACCCAAAAAGGAATTGCACGCTTCGGAGGAGCTCAAAGGCACTTTAGAAAGGTTTTATGTGTTTGGAAAAGGGTTTATGGCCAAAAAAGGGGTTTATTCCTTGGGAAAGGTAAAACACGGCCAAAGATGGATTTTATACATTTGGAGGGGAATTTTATGCATAGGAATGAGTCCTAATGCATTTTTAGAAGATGGTTTGAGAGGCAATCTGAGGGTTCTGGCTAAATTTCAAGCAAACTTAGCGATTCCCAAGCATAGTCAAGGTTATCTTTCAACCATAGGGAGGGGATATGTACATAGGGGAGCTATTTAGTGCTTTTTAGTAAGGAGAAGGGAAAATAGATAGGGATTTATATAATAATGTTAGAAGTTAATATGAATTTGTGAGGTGAAGTGTAGGGGAGAGGCTAAATTTTTGAACTGAAACTTTAAACATAGGAAGTGAATGGACTATAGAGAAATGATTTTTACACAAGAAATGTGGCTTCTTTTCACTGAAGAAAGTCAAAGGTTGACTTAGTATTTTGCAAAAAATGAAGTGGTACCAGGACTGGTTGGGCAGATCCCAAGGTCCTCAAGGGGATGTCAGTGAGTGATTTGGGGAATAAGAAGAAGGGCGAGTTAGACATGCCTCGCTTGAGTTGCTCCGAGAGAAAATTGCCTTGCACTTGTGATCTGAAGTAAAATAACACTTTGAAATACAAAATTGATCACACTTATTCATTCTGCAACCTCAAAAACTACTTACCCAGCCTACTTACTTAACATCTTTTCTTCTTTTTGGTTTGGGTACACTTAGACTTGCAGACCCTGATTATCTTCTTTTCTTTTGACTGCCCTCCTATCTAAATGTACCCTTATATCTTCAAAGGGCCCAGATTAAGCAGTTGGGCTCGTTCATTTCTCTACCTAGCTACTGATCTGCCAAGTTTAAGCTGTTTGGATAGATATTCATTCTCTATTTTCTAAAACAAGTAATTTAAACTTAGGGAAGTCAAGATTAAGCTATTTGGCTTTCCCTTATCTATAAAACTCTTCAAAATGGTATGATTCTTCAAAATGGAACTTCTTGGAAATATGGAACCTTGCAGCATGAAAAGATGACATATTTGGCATGTAAAATAGTCAATCATGAAATATGAAACCTATTGCAATAGGAGGCTAACACGACTAACCACAAGGTGTGTCAGTCAGATTTTCAATTAGCGATGGATTCGACAAGAATTTCTTGTACCCAGGAGGAAGCCATAGCAGTGAATCAGGACGGTTATCCAAAACTCTTTTAGCTTCGTCCAGGAAGGGACAATAGTGGACGGCATGATCGCCTTCACATAGTCTACAAGGAAATTTATATTTTCCTTTCTGCCCAGAGACTTCATTTTCACTAGTTGACAGTGTACTCTCAACATGATCATCAAAGGTTGACGACACTGGATTGTGCAAACGAGGAGACCAGTTCCTTAAGATTCGATGGATGCAAGGACAATCTCGATCATAGTGGTCTCCTTTGCAAATGACACATGGAGATTTAGGTTTGGATGGTGCAGTGTGTGGATTTTGCTAGATGATGCATGGTTGCCCCTTTTTGCCTTTAGCTCCTTCTTCTTCTTCTCCTTCTCCTTCCCTTTCTTCTTCCTCTCAGTTACTTGGTTTTTAGCTTTACCAGCTCCACCAAACAAAGAGGAAGGAGGGGAGGGAGAAACGAATGAAGTAGAAGGTTGGGGGGTAACTCTAGTATCATCTAGTTGCTGATTTGATTGCTCAGGAATCGCGGTGCTTTGAGCGACAGAGGTCGAGAAGAGCCATATTGGCAAGCCAATTGTCAGTCCTGGAAGGGACAATGTGGTCATATGAGATGCACCAACAACTCCCCAAGAGGAGAAAGGACTAGGATTTCCCCCAAGGGGAAATCCTTGGTTGGAGGACTCCATTTTCTCAACCTAAGACCAACGAGGGAACAGTGACGTTATTTCGATTAAAATAAATTTTATGACGCTTTGACACAACTTTCTTTTTCAATTTTTAAGAGTTGAGAAAAAGCTAACTATGACTCTAGTCACCTTCGATTTTTAATGAGCCTGAAGTGACAAGTGCTCAGATGGGCCTTTTCCTTTAAGGAGTCTGAAAAGGAATGAAAGAGACTACTCTGGAAATCTAGGTAGAGAGATTACCAAACCAATCACAATACTACAGAATACTTTTTACGGTATGGCAGTCAATCTTCCCGAATGCTGTGTTTAGTGCATTGCGATCAATAGGGTGGCAGACACAGCTTCCTAAGGATAAAGGATATAGCCTATTGTGGTCCGCCAATATATACTCGACGGTACATGGGAGCACAAGTCCATATTGGCACTTGTTGTCTCAAAGAGGAGGAATCACCCAACCTACAATGAAAGTGATAGTTACCAGGCTTTACGACGCCAGAATACGTCTCTAGCCTAGACTTCTAAATATTGTGCGTTAGTTCCAAAGCGTTTTTATGTTCATTGAATTTATTTTACAGTTGATCTTTCTTAAGAATTTTTCCTTTAAGGTTCATCGCGTGATGTAGATATACAATTCCTAAAATGCAATCTAAGATGATAAACAATCGTTTATTATTCTTTTTTCAATGAAAATCCTAGCTACTAAGGAAAGAGAAGCGAGATTCTTTCAACATAGAGTAGAGAGCACACACTAGATGCATTGTCGTAAATCAAAATCAACAAGCAGCCTAAATGTAAATGCACATGCGTGTTATTTGTTTCCCTGTGTTATCTGATCATCGCACCTATAACACAGGGAAACAAGGGTGCATCTCACCTAGTGCACACAGGAGGTGAGATGCATCCAGATTGCCAAGAGGAGAAGGTGTGATGGTCCAGGGATGAGACTTCAACTTGGTTTTTGCATCTTAGTTTTGAGATTTAGGCTCAGTTAATGATAGTCAGTAAATGTAAATCATATGAGCTGATCTAATGAGGTTACTTGAGCCACCACCAGGGCAATTAGGATGTTTGCAAATCAATTGTTCAGTTTATAAACAAAACTCAGAGATGGACTGAAGCAACATTGATCTACTTTGCACTTGCATATAAAATGCAGTTCGAAGGCTAGTTGGCTTAACTTCAGGCTCCGTCTGTAGTTTATAAAGAAGACAAATATAGACAAGCAAACAAGCTATTCACTCCCCAGCAGAGTCGCCATTTGTTATCGGGAAATATAGTGTCCATTCAGAGCTACTAGTCCCACTAAGATGGGTAGCTATCTTAGAAACAAACAAACTAAAGTTACTCTCATTTTCCTTTATGAGAAGTAGATATGAGCGGAGCAAAGAATAACAACCTTAATCTTTCGCTTGGTTCCTTGCTTATTCCTTCTCCCCTCTGACAGATCTTTGGCACTCCTTCCTTGCTTATCCCGCTTCAAAGACTACCTATAAAGTCAAAGCAGCATAATACCTTCAAAGTATTGGGATCTACAATCATAAACAATATAGGACCAGATATATATTGACCACACAAATGCATATATCATCAAACATACAAGAATGTGGAGGAAAACTTGAATAGCTTTATTGATAGAAAGAGTAGAAGAGAGGATTACAACCCATTGATCTAACCCACTGTCATCCTCCCAGCATGAAAGCCCTTCTTCACCTCATGAAAAGCTTAGATCACCCAGCACTATGATGTTCCACCAGGAAACTAATAGCACTTCCTTACAAGATACAAAATTCCAACCTCTGGATCTCTGGGATGAAGGATCCATATATAGATGTTTGCAGGGGGTGAGTCAGCTTCTGGGATTTTGATTAGTGTCCTCTCTCTGATTTTTCTTGGTTCCACTTGGAGATTCATGATCTCTTACTCATCCCTAGGCGAATTAAGAGAGGCAAGTGCCACAAGAGAAGTTTCTGGAAGATTCCATGATCATCCACCTTGCAAACTGTCTCTGCCATTTGTCTACTCTTGCCCATCGCACCCTTAGCACTAAGCAGTCTGTATGGTCCAGTTTTGACCAGTTTTGAGTAGTTTTCCATGGAGAACTTCTGGGAGATGATGTAATCAGTTGACCTTGTTCCTTTAGGGTGTGAAACAACACTTTTAGGGACTCATAAGTCCTTGGTTTTTGGACATATATGATTGGGGATGCAGTGCCCAAATATTTCTATAACAAGTGGTCCTTTTCGTGGCCCCATCCCTTATATCTAATACACCACACTTCTTCCTGTGCTTCTGTCTGCGACGCTTGTCCTTCTTTCAAGATTCTCATCTCTAAACATAAATTTTGTATTTGTGCTTGGATTTGTTGTACTCCCAACCTTGGATCCTGTATTGGGGTTTCGTGTAGTCGCATGGCTACTTCCAACGCTTCTGCTTGGGTTGAGATCTTTTATTGTGATAACGTCGATCTCAGATATGGTGTTAATGATGTGACAAACCAAGTGCAATGTTGTGCATCTGATAGGGTCATGTTAGCCTCGCAGATAGTGCTTTTTAACCTTTGATCCAGATCCCATAGGGTTTCACCAGGCAACATTACAATTTCCTTGAACCCAATAACTGACTATGTTTCTGACTTTGGTCGCCCAAATTCCTGGTTCAGTGCCTCTTGGATTGTTATTATTCCCTCATTTGGATGGTCACTAGAATATTTCATATACCATGTTAGGGTGCGGTCCTGTAGCATGCTAACCAAGGTAGCCTTCTTGATATTTTCATCTGTGATGCCTTGGGTGTCCCATACAGATTTTATCACAAACTAGAACTAGCCCGATTCCTCATTTTCGAGACCCTTAAACATTGACAACTGTATTGTGCTCACCATCCCAGCTTTTGGTGGCTATAGGGTTGGGTTGGACACCCATGATGTAGGTAAGGCAAGTAGTGGTGTGGTCGGAGGTGATCAATTGAACTACACTTCAAGGTGAGGACTTTGCGAGATCTTTCTCGCTTTCCTATGCAATAGACACCAAAGGATTGTTTCCTATCCCTTACGTTCTGTGGTAACCTTTTCCGCTTTGCGTTACTCCAGTCATCAACACTCATGCACGATGGGATTTTCACACAATAACATTTACTGATTTGATATATCTACCCCACGGTCCTTGATGAAACTGCTTTTCTGCTTAAATAGTAACTCCTTCTATTACCCGATCCAACCATTCTTCAATCTATTTCTCTATCGGGTTCCATTGTTCCAACATCAGACACCCCTTAGGCAGATCTCGGTCCTGAAAATGGAACCATTTGTTGGCTTATATGGGCCTGACCTACGTTTGGAAGAATTATTTAGCTAAGCAAATCCTGTAGCTATTGGTCCTTTCAGTAACAGTTCGTGGAGCGCAGACTGAGGTCTCACCCTAGGGTGTTGGAACTAGGTTTCCGAACCCTTGGGGTGTCTAGATGTGATCTGGATGGTTCACGCACTGCTTCATAGCATCACGTTGGTCTATTCTCCGTAGATCCAAACCCAGAACACTTTTTACTAGTTATTAGCGTGTTGTTTACAGATTTACTTTATGTGATGACGTATTAATTAGAAAACTCTTTAAGCAAACATTTATTAGTTTCACCCAGTTCACATACTTAGATTAACCATAGATTCACATGTATTCAAAATGTAAGCAAATTCACATAGATCAAACAGTAATATCAATCATTTGAAATGCTAGATCCGCGATACTTCAGATTAACAAAGAATTATATCAAAACAACTTATCTTTAATTCCTTTCTTCACCAACACATCTAGATTTTCCCTGCGCACTCAGCTACATGGGTCCATGCACATAGTTGCGGACTCTTCCAGGTCTCTGCGCACACAACTGCAAAGCCTCTACCCAATACCCACACTCTCAACTCGGACTTACAGACGCTTATCGATTGCTCTTCTCAAAAACCCATTACATCAAGATCATAACCCAAAACTCAGCTACCTCTACCCATAGAGCCTCGCTCTATTTATACCTTTCCATGGACCATGATCCATGGGCAGGCCAACTCAACGTACATTTCTTTACATTATTTTTGGGCAAACTACCCTTTTACTTTGACATAGTACACATCGTGCTCTATGCTTCTCGCAGAATCTTTACCTTCATCTTTCCCAAAATTGCAGACTTCATGCCCCATGACTGTTGCACGGGGCTTCCGCTACCCAGCAGTTTCTAGTGTTGTAACTTGTCTTTGTAGGCTTTTTCTATCTGCTTGCAGGCAATTATTTGTCCTATACAAGTGTTTTGGCATTCTGTATAAAGGAAGAGTCCTTTTTATCATTTTCTTAGATTGGTTTGCAATTTCATCATAAAAGTTGATTTTCTTTAATGCTTCATTTTGGTATTCATGAAACTCTAGCTTGGTCTCGATTACTTCTTTTTTGGCCTCCCTTAACTGTTCTTGTAGGAATTCTATTTCACTCTTTTCTTGAGCAATCTCCTTGCCATTCTTTTGCTTTGCTGATTTCTTTGATAACTATGTTTTGCTCAATGATGCTTCAAGTACCTTCTTAACTTGTTGCATTGATCTTGTGATAGGTTTCCTTGGCCTAAAAATGAAACCCTTCTCTTCTTTAGTAAAATCCAATTTCTTTACTCTCTTGCTCTTCTTTTCTGTTTCAATCGGAGTCACTTCTACAAGTTGCTCATCTAACCTTTCTTCAATGTCTATGGCTTCTAGAATGCTAGTCAATCTGCCATTCTTTACAATTTGTTCATGTTCTTTCTTTTTTCTTCTGGTCATTCTCCTCTTAGCACTTCTATAAGCTTCAATTATGGGTTGTTGCTATATCATTGTCTGTTGTTCTAATCTAGGCTACTGCTCTATTCCAGGATGATGTTCTACTCTAGGCTGTTGCTCTGTTTTATGTGTTGAAAATTTGGATTTTGGAGTTTTTCTAGATGGGGTAGCAACATCTAGTTCATATCCCAAAATGTAAGCCATTCCCTATTCAATTTAATTAGATCTTAAACTACTAACACTTTTATAAGACAATGATGAAAAACAGAGGTATTTCCTGCTTTTGGTTTAGCTAGCACCTTGTTAGCCATCTTCCCTAAACCTCTGATGAGAAAAAAGGGAATATCTAATGGTTGTTTACCTGTGAAGTGAGGCAACAACCTGAAGTGATAATGATAGACCATACGAAACCTTCCCTCACATGTAAAATATTTATGAATAACCATCAACAACTTGGAATAATTTTCTTTGAGAGAGGTTCTAGGAATGCCTACTGTCATAACCATCCCTTGATGTTCTTCCTCCAAGAATTCATCATAATTCAGGAGCTGGAACTTCTGAACCTTAAAACATGTTTCCCCTAAACTTGGTATTTCAGTAACATGAGCAACGATGTTTGGAAATACATTCAATCTCAGGATGCCCACCTTCGTGCAAACTCCTGTCAAATTCAGAGTGAAATCCTTGGTGACCTGTGCATGAAAACCCTACAATTTTTGACAAAATCGAAGAAACCCCATGTCGGAAAATGACTCTATGAAAGTGGGGTCTTCCTCAAAAAGTTTCATTTATGTGGGCTCATAATGTACCATAGCCCCTCCTTTGTAGTGTTTCCTGGTGGCAATTCTTGCTAACGCATTGAAAGCTGCTTGTAATATGCTTCCTTTTACATGAAAACCACAGTTAGAACACCTATACCTCACCTAGACCATGAATAAACCTGTTTTTACAATGCAAACCCTAATCTATGACAACACTTGTGTACTTTTTTATGAGAGCAGATGGTATAAATGAAAAGGGAAAGTTAAAAGTGATTTAAAAAAGAGTGAAGTACACGTGGATCAAAAAGCATAAGAACTCAGTAGATTCGGTATCATGAATAATCATTTTCAACAAAACCGTTATACAATAACAAATTATCATATCGAGAGAAGTGTCAGAGAGGATTGTTTTGCTACAGAAGTGTCAGGGACTTTCGTAACAAATTTTTGGTTTGTGTAACTGTGTTTGCTACAAAAGTTTGTAAAAGTGTCAAACCTCAAAGATATGAAATGTGACTTCAAAAATGGATAGGTTGGTGACCCCTTTCATTATGATGACCTTTTTAAACACTGAATGGACCCTATAACAAGTGTCACATAAACCTAAACAATCAAACCCTATCTATAATGACCAAATAAAACCCTTTTTTTTAATTTAGGGTTATCATAGATAAAAATAGGTTTGCAAAAGCCCCAAGGGTTAGATCAACCGGTCAAGTCGCTGTTGTTAAGTTCCTCACCGACTGGGATGTCACAGGGTCAATTCTCCTCGATTCCCTTGGGGTTAGACCTTGATAGTCTCGTCGACAGGATTTGATTCCCTTCGGGATTGATATGACCAGAGTTTCCTATGTGAAAAAAATAGTAGCCTTACACAAGATATATATAATTCTAGGTGAAATTTAGCACTATGTCCTTATCCACCTAAATAAAATCCTAACCCCCTACCAAGAATTCTCCAGTAGTAGAATGTGTTACGAAAACCTTTATCACAATAACCACCTTGACTCAAATCATACTACAACATGACATCTTGGTAGCACCACCACTCTAGTAATCAAAACTAGATGTTGTTACAAGACACTCATGTGAGCTTCATAGGTATACCAACTATGGACATACTTTCTATGAGCCAACTCAAGTCTATTTTTTCTTATGGGTCATGATGTTATTATCTTAACCATATTTACATTGTTCATTATGTGTGTGTTGTTTCTGGTGTGTTTTCTTGATATATATAATTATATGTTGCTTGAAATTTCTACAAATTCATAACACTCCCCTCAACCCTATAGATGAATCAGTTCCATTCTATGACAGGGATTTTATAGTAGAAGTTGTTTTCTCATTTGATGTTTCACATACTTAGTCATGGTGGATTAAAATCATCCATCCTTGCAATTGTTTTCATTTGTTTTCAGTCCATATTATAGATGGTTTTATCCTGGGCATAGTTTTCGTGTTCCTTTAATGGTTATGTCAATTCAAATGACACCATATAAGAATCCACACCCACCTAGGTTCAATATATAATCGTGTCCCCATATATCACGTGTTAACTTAAATTTTGTTTAAATCTTTATTTTGTTATCTTATTTTGGTTAAATAGTTTTTAATATTATAGATATGTGCGTAAGTCATGTCATTTCCTATTTTTCAACTATTTTAATGACATATCATTCACCATAATGCACTCTTCACCCATCATTTGTCCCTCACTACCATCATATAGTGCCACTTTTTTGGATTCAACTTACCTCCATTCGTGAAATTCCATCATTATTACAAAACATAAGAGTTAATAATTTCTCACATCCACTTACTTGGTCATCAAATATACCCACATAAGATCCATCCATATACTATCCAATATTTCCTCCATTAGTAGTACCACTAATATGTAAACTAGCATGGTTATTCCACTGGAATGTTCATTGCAATAGATCTATTCAACTATATTTCAATATCTAAAATATTTCAATATGTTAGTATTTGGTTTATAGTTTCGTTGATTACCATGTTATTATTGTCCATGTAATATATAAAATATTGTAAATATATAACATTGATAGAAAAAATTACCAAGCATAATGTACACAAGATATGACACAAGAAACAATTATTAGAGAAAACGCAGTTGGAAGGTGAGGTTTCACAACTCTATCTCTCTCTCTAAATGGAAATGGATTCAAGTACAAATGAGTGAGATCCATGGCCATTGGGCTTCTACATGACATAAAACCTATATGTTTTCTCTTTCTCCATACACTCTACTCATCTATTGAGCTAAATGTACTTGAATAGAATGGATCTACTTTTCCTCTTAGTGGCCTAGTTAGAGCATTTCATGATGGCCTACAATTCATTATGTTTGACTCCTTAAACTCCTAATTATATTTACAATAATGAATATTATATATATTTCTTTATCATGATTGGTGAGCACTAGTATTGTTGAAAGAATGTTGCAACTCCTAGGCTGTAAACTTTATTATTATCAACTTGGTAGTTCGTAACAAACTTGGAAGCATCGGTGTTGTATGCATAAGTACTAGTTCTTACTGCAGGTTGTCACTTGGTCAACCGACACAAGGTCACTAGGATCTCAAGAAATATTCTATAGATTCCAAAAGAAGCTCTATGTGTGATGAAGGAAATAAGGCTTACTTTACAGAAGCTACTCTAATTGCAGAAAGGAAAGAGACCGAAATGTAAAGCAAGACCTAGTAAACCCTAATTAACGAGATTATTCTACTTTTGCCAAAACACTATGAAAACCATGAAAGCAATGCCATTACCTACTCAATAAAGAAAACAACATCTACCCATGCTATTTCTGGAAGTAAACAAGCAAAAAACTTATTTTTTGATTTTTATGTGTTTTTATGTGGATTTGACATGCATCTTATTTATTGTGTGTGAGTGTGGCAGCAAACAGGTGGCATTCGTGGGTGGTTTTGGAGCTTTGGAGGATGTAGGATGGTGTGGATGGGTCCTATGGGGTCTTAGCTGGCCTTCTAGAGGCTTTTCCTACACTCGGCATTCAAAAGAAAGCCTACAGGAAAAACTACAGGAGGACACAGAAAAACTACAGGAGGAAAATAGGGAAACTACAGGAGACCTACAGGAGGAGGCCAAGAGAAATTTCCGCTATTCTGAGGGTGTGGGAGTCGGTGAAAAAGGTGAATGAAGGTTGGAATGAGGTGTTAATGCAACTAAGGTCTACCATGAACCACCAAGAGAGAGAAAGATGATTGGGTTTGCTCAAGGAGAGAGGAAGGAGTTCTAGGAAAAATGAAGGAAGCTAAGGCAGAATTGAGGTGAGGTTTGGGAGACCTGTAGGGCATGGATCAGATGGAGGATGAGATTACTGATAAGATGGCCTACTTCTGGAAGATATCTGCTACAAGGGAATTGATAATTAACCAAGAAAATCAAGAAACAAATGAAATGAGTGCATTTAGGAAAAACAGAGTTTTGCATAAAAATGATCTAAACTATGATCTATGAAAGGAAATGCCGATAAATGCTATGGGAAAGGAAAGCATGAAAAAGGGCTATTGCAAACTAGGAAGTGAACATGATAAAGGAGCTCTTGAGCAAAGCAAAATTGGACTATTAACCGACTAAAGCGCTGCAGAAACTAGAAGTCCTATGAATGACGGAAATCTATGTTTTTGGGGAAGCGAGAGAGTCTTTGCGTCAAATCATGGTCCCAGAGGGAGGAAGAGAGGCCAATGCAATATTGCTAGCCTTTTCAATATTTTCTGATCACTACTTAACCTGCTACAGAAATCACAAATGGAAGCAAACTACAAAATCATCAAAAGCAAACTATTCTTAACCATAAAAGAAATACTTCTAACAACAAATTAATCTACAAAATGAAGTAAGAATAAAAATAAAATTGAAGAGAATCTTGGCTAGTTGGATTGGGCCCTAACCCAAGAGCTTCAGCCCTCTGAGATAACTCAGTGCTAGCTCAAAAACGATTCCATCTTTCTTATAAAAAAATAGCAACGTTACATAAAACTGTTACACAAAAATAAGCTTGAAATTTGAGCAGAGTTTACATAAGAAAAAAATCCGACCATAGTGAGGCCCTAAGCCTCTCTACTTATGCATCCGAAGCTACCAATAGCTTCCTTAAAATCAGGGATTCTTGGCTCCCAAAACTTGAGATAACTATCAGTCATCCTCCACTTGCTCGGCTGCCTTCTCAGTGCACGACTTGGCCGTTTGTATTATGAGCTGAATGGAGGGGAATTCAATGTGAGGAGTAATAAATGAGGGTGATTCCATCCTATAATTCCTCTCCTCTATATACTTCAAGTTATTGCTACCATTTGACCTTTGGATCCTTTTCTTTGACCACGAAATCCATCAATAATCTACATTAAATACATGTTAGACCACATGGCATCATAACTAACTCAACTCACTCTATAAGCATAAATATAATAAGAAAATCATACAATAAGCTAATAGAATGGTTGATTTGAATAGGTTAGGACATAAAATGAGCCAATATAATTACCCATTTATGAGGCTCATCATCAGCCCCCTACTGAATGTGTTCCTCATCCTCTGAGCAACTTAGTCAATCTCCTAATCTTTTATGGCCCCGGTAGCCTACCTAGCATCCCAGGCTTTAGATGTGGTCTGGTCATTTTGGTCATAAAACCCTGTTTTTCTGTCTATGTCCTCCCACTACTCCTTCTCCTCTTCTTCTCTTCTACCTTCCAGCATGCATAATAGGAGTGGAGGACTCAGTTTGAGGGCAATCCAGTTGACCTTTAGCCTTTTCATGGAGTGGTTGTACATTGGCACTCTTTTCAATGCCTCACTCAGCCTCATTAGGGAATGGTATTCTATGATTTGCAAGCTGTGGGGTAGGGTGTTCCATATTTTCATACATGCATCCACATAGTCATCCCCAAGTAGCCTTTTCATATCTTCAAAATGTGTAATGGCTTGTGCCTGATTGGCTAGATATTTAGGGGAAATCTGAGGATCATTGGCAAGCAGGTTGTGTGTGTTGCTGAGTGCCATAGGATTTGATGGTTCAGCTCTTATCATCAAGGGTTCATTCTGCTCTTTTATTAGTAAACTCTTCATTTTTGCTTCCCTCAATTCTTCATGGTTCATCCATGAGGCCATGGCCATTAAATGTGGATCCCCTAGCTTGGCATTTGGGTCCAACAAATTCATGTCTATGAGGGCCATATTGTGTAGGTAGAACTCTGCCATCTTTGCCTTATCTTCTAAGTTGCTATGGTCACACAAGTCCATGAACTTCCCGTAGTCAGGCATTGTGCCTCTTTGTACCAAAGTCTTTATTTGGATTTGAAGCCATTTATCCTTTAGATAGAGGCCATAATACTTGGCTAGTATTCTACATTGTAATGCTTCCATGGACAAGCTGGCCATGTATGCCACCTGATTCTCTTTCTCTTGCAGTTGCCTCCTTAGGATTTCATTCTCATTTTCAAGGTGGCTTCTTATGATGGCTTCTCGGTCTCTGAGAGCACTCAATTCTCTACCCATTTCCATGAGTTTGTTCTCAATATGGCCAACATCCTCAACTCCTTCGGATTTGGCTATCTACATCCACCTATGTGTTCTCACTCTTTCTTTCTCCAATTCGAAAAACAATGGAATTGAAAATTTTTGTGGGATTATCCTGCCTCCCTCAGGTAGATTGTAATAGGAGGCAAGACTAGGTTGGGGGTCTGGTTCTTGTAGCTCTTTTGCTTCTTCCTTCACCTCTGACTGTCCTTCTATACTTTCCTCAAGATTTTGGGTCTCCTGTAGTTTTGACAATGTCTCCTGTAGGACTATTTTAGCCTCCTGTAGGTCTGGTTTTGTGTCCTGTAATACTGCCTTTCCCATCCATGTAGAAGATTTTGGAGTCACCCTTTCATATGTCATAGGTGTCTTGGAGAGAGATTCTTTCACCTTGGTAGATGGTGAATCTTCAATGGTAATGGGAAATTTTGAAGAGGGTTGTGGTTTTCATGTTTTAATCCTTGTGCTCTTCCTTGCCGTGAAATACATGGAGATCTATCTTTTCCTCTTCTACTTTGGTTTGACTGGTGTACTAAGGGTAGTGAGGGAAGATGCTGCCTCTCTTTCCAAATTCTTAGGGTACTCTTCTCCTTGCTCTGCCTTCTCTACCTCCTCGCCTCCCTCTTCAGTCTCTTTTTCTGTCTCTTCAACTTTTCCCTCCTCAGTTTCTTTTCCTTCCTCCTTCCTTGCTTGCTCTGTTTTGTCACCATTGGGTCCATCTTCTCCTCCTTGTTATTCTTCCTCCTCACTACTAGTAGGACTGAAATCATAGGTTAATTCTTTTATGTCATCCTCAGCTTTCATATTTCAGAAAACTTCCCATGCTATAGGGAGTGTAAAGGTATGGAGGATTTCCTCTACTAGCATTTTGATTAAGCCATGGTGAGCTAACTGCCCTAAATTTCCTACTTGTACCTTAGTGCTAGAGTCAATGAGGGACTGAAGGAGAAAATAAGGGATACTAAGCTTTTGAAGTGCTAGGGTATCCATGTCATACCTCAAGTCATGAAGGATTTTGAAATGATAACCATAGACAATGTTGTGCCTCCCCTCACAAGAAATGTATTTGATGATTTGGTAGCTAACCTCATCCTAGGGATATTGTGTACTAGCCCTTCTAATTCCATTTTTATCTTCCACAGGGTTTTCATTATTTTGGAAGAATTTCTTCTTGGTAGCCTGGCCAATGGGTTTTTCATCTTTACTCCAAGGCAGCACAAGAGGAAGGGTAGTGACCCTAGTGATGAATTCTAGGGTTATTTCGATGGAGAGGCCTCTAATGGTTATAGTGGCATGTGTTCTTGTGTGAGGTATTAGAGAGAGAGAAAATTCTTAGGCAATTTCCTCATCGAACCCTCATAATTTCTCAAAGAAGTTCATCCAATTTTCCCTTGTGAATATGTCCACTACTTGGGGATGTGCATGGAGCCTAGTGGATTTTGTGGGCTCCCTTCTCATAAACCCTCCTGTCATACTACCTTTGATTTAAAAAAAAACGAAATATGGAGGTGGAGACAGAGAGTTTTTGAGAAAAATAAAAAACAAGGAGACTATGTTTTTTTTTTTTAAATAATAGAAATTTTTTATGTATTTTTTGCCCTCCTAAAGACTTATTTCCTCCTCAAATTGAGACCACTTCCTTCATATACTGATATTCAATAGGGGCATGCATGAACCCTACCTATTTAGACTGAATTTCATGCCAAAAACCAGGTTCTCTCCCTTCAAAATGGCTCACTGCCCCTCCTGTAGAAGCCCACTGTCCCTCCTGTAGATTTCCTGTAGGTGCTCCTATAGAAAATACCGAGAGAAAATATAGGGAGGAAATTAATGGAGGATGGTGGTTACGAGGCTATGGGGGCACAAGAAGGCTTTTGTAGCTGAGTTATGATGATAAAATGAAGAAAATGTGGTGAGAATACACGGGGAGGAGTGCTCATTACCCTTTATGGATATTTTCGGTTATGAGTGCTAAGCTGGCAAGGTGTACATTGGCCATATTCAGACCATTGGTCGCCACCTACTTAGTCATCATGGCCCATCCTTGTAGTCATCCCTCATTATTACATCGGTGTTCACTCTTCCTGCCACTACCTATCCTTGGTATCTTATGCTTGAGTTGACTATGCGCACGTGTGGGTGACATCTCAGATGAGTGGAGTCAAATAGATGAAGGTGGCCAAGTTAACTAGCCACCTTTTCCTCATTTAATCACAACCATCTCATTTCCTTTATATGACTCCTAATTACACAAATGCAAATAGAGGAGTGATTTAGTTACTTACCTGTGATCTGAGTGTATTTGTTGTGAGGTGTTGTGGCTCTCTCTCTGCTGCATGCCATCATTCTTCTTCATGCATGCTATCTCTGCTAGATAATGTGTGATTGTGGAATTTTTTAGGTTCTTCCTTTGCTGGATCTGAGCCACATGTGCCTTTCCAACCTTCAGATGTGCACTCTTTTGCTGTTGGTGCTGGAATTCTATGGGATCAACTGCTACAAGAATTCCTACGGGAGCTCCTGTAGTTGCTTCTCCCCTTGAAACATCAACTTATCCCTATGCTTCGAGCTTGAGAATAATGATAGAGGTGTCAGGCATGAGGGAGGGAAAATATGTAAGCTTAAGGTAAGGTTATTGGTGTCTTTTTCCTTCTTTTGTCTTTTTTTTTTGTTTTTTTCATATCAGAAAACTATTTTTTGTGTTTTTCTTGGACAGGAAAAGAAATGATGCTTGGGCATGTGATGTAGGCCTAGAAATGATATCAAGGAGGCTTGGAGGTGGTAAGAGGGATGATAAGTTCCTCATGAAGCTCTCCTGGTCCCTAAAATTGTCTTCTGTAGACATTTTTGGTTCTTTATAATTCCTACAGGAGCCTCCTGTAGAAAACAAAGAGCCTCCTGTAGAAAACACAGTTTTGAAAAAAAAGGTACAATGGGGTGAATGAGATGCAAAATATGATGGAGGGAGGTGTGGGTAAGGTGAGGTGGTGCTGGTGTGAATGTTAAGGTTCCCCTGTCACCTTCTTCCGCTTCCTGTAGTCCTCCTCAAAACCTGCAATGCAAAATAAATTCATTTTTTCCTTTCTCTTTTTTTTGTTTTTTTTCGAAAATAAGTAGGGCACCTTAGAGAGATTTTCACCTTAACTTCTTACCCTGGGCACCTCCAAGGGAGGTTTTCACCAAGGGATCTTATTCTGTTTCCTCTTTTTTTTGACATCACCAGGCCACCTCAGAAGATGTTTTCAACCCAATGATGGGAATGAAGCTCCTCATGGAGGTTTTTACTTGAGTTCTTATTATTTTTTATATATTTTTTGCTTTTCTTCAGTGAGCGGGTGAAGTGGAAGCTGAGACATGCTCCACTACCATCTTATTTTTCTCATATCTTCAATAAATTATCACTTGGAGAGGGATTTCTTGTAGACTTTCAACCGATGTCCAATGACAAGCATGGGCATGAAATCGTCATCAATGGTTCTAATCAAAACTGAACCATTGTCATTGTATTTCTCCATAGTGTAGGGTCCCAACCACCTTGTCCTCAACTTGCCTTTGAAATCCCTGTATCTTGAATCATAGAGTAGTTCCAAATCTCCCTCTTGGAATTGCTTCTCCTTGATATTTTTGTCATGGCATATCTTTCTCTGAAGCTGAACTACCCATGTATGGAGAAGGCCTTGTAATATGTATTCATCCAATCCATTGAGCTAAAGTAATCTCTTCTTCTGTGCATAGTTGAGGTCTAGGTCCAGCTAAGCTGCCATCCTTAGGGTATTGAATTCAAACTCTGTTGACATCAAAGCTTTCTTGCCATAGACCAGTTCGTAGGGTGTGAACCCGGTGGTGGTGTTCCATGTTGTGTTGTAGGCCCAAGTGGCCTCACCTAATCTGTTCGCCCAATATTTTGTGCTGCTACTCATTACCTTGGTTAGGATCCCTTCCAATTCTTTGTTAGTGACCACCACTTGCAAATTGGCTTTTGGATGGTAAGGGGTGAAAGTCTTGTGCTTGATCTTATGATGTGTGAGTAGCTCTTCAATCAGGTTGGAGGTGAACTGGCTACCTTGATCTGTGACCAACTCTCTCGGATACCCAAACTTGTAGAATATGTTTTCCCTCAAAAACTCAACTACTTTTTCCTTTTTCATTGCTTTGATTGCTTTTGTCTTTTCCCACTTTGTCAGGTAGTCGGTGCACACAATGATGTACTTCTTCTGCATTGAAGGAGGGTTGATAGGCCCCACAAAGTCCATGCCCCACTTCAGAAATGGCTCAAGGGTAACTTGAGGATGCATGGGCATTTCATCCTTTGGAATGGGTTTGATCTAAAAATGGGGCTCTTAGGCTTCTTGTCTAACTTACAAGAACCTCTCCCACTTCCAAAGCTTTAAATTTTCCCAAGTCTTAATGATTAACCAATGCAGAATTAAGAAATGCTTGAAAATATCAGTGTATGCTTGTATTTGTTTTGACTGTTGAGTGCTTATGTTCATTTTCTTATGCTGATGTGAAACAAAAATAACAGTAAATAAAATAGAAATTCAACAAACCCATAAGACAACAGTATAGTATGGAGTGCACCCTGATATCTTGGGCTACATTTCCTTGAGCTCTAATCAACTTGATTAGGCTCTATGGGATTATGGCTTCAATTCTTTTACAAGTGCTACACTTAACTCCATTGGTTTATAGATGAACTAGTGGGCTCAGAGTGCCATCATACCCTTGGATGTCCTTGTTCTATCGATAGTTCTAGGCTTCTCTGGACTTGAATCCTTCAATCAGTGCTCTAAGATTCTCGAGCTTCTAGGTTCTATGACTCCCTCAGAATTCTGCATTTGTCTCTAGAACTCCTTCTCCTGTCTTCGACACACCTCAGATGACTAGCCACAGCTCAATCATTTGATCTCCTCCTATGCTAAAACTTCACTATAGCCTTCTGGCTCCTTAGAAGTCTATTAGAGCTCTCAGGCTTTACAATTCTGCCTCCAACCTCTAGTGGCTTTTCCTATTATAGTGAGCTCAATTTCAGTCTCACACAAGAGATACAATCAGTAGGACTATACTTGGATCCCCTAAGTCTCCCTAGAGTACATAGACTCTCCTACTCTGTCTTAACACTGACTCACTTGCTGCCTTTGCTTCTTTAGGTCAGCTTGGCTCTTGTTTGTCTGCTTACTGCTTCCTAGGCTTCTCCCCCTCCTCTCTATCAATCTATGGCTTTTAATCCAATCTGCTTCCTGAATGTTCATTTCCGCTTCTTTGCTTTCTGGTTCCCTACCTCTATCCATTCGAATCCCTTCTTTCGGTAGTTACAGTATTTGCATAATGCCTTATAGGGAGGTGGCCACTTATTCCTTTAACAGATGAGCATGTCAGGTTTACCGGAAACACTTGATCATACAGAATGGCTGTTATTTCCGTTTACTCCAAGAATGCCCGCGAAACAAGAATCTCTGGCAACTCATCGTCCACGTCGAACTTCAAAATCCCGCATAATCTACTTTATAACTTCACCAAATCTGGTCATCCATCAGATCGCATCTCCACCGTTGATCTAGACCCTTCACATCCTATGGTCATTGCACATATCGGGTGAATAACTTGCTTGACATTTACCCATCTGATGTGAGCGGTTTTCTCTTTATTCCGTCAGATGCACGTCACTCTCTATGTGGCATTAGGCAGGACTCAGTCTAAACCACTTACCACTTCGAAGCCCTTTCGATATCCTATTGGGTTCTGTGGAATCTCGCCCCGGATGGAACCGAAACACTTTCTGCTACATTTCATGATTTTTTTAGGTTGAGGTGCATGTGGCTCTCCTTCTTCTAGGGATTTTCCCCATGATATCAGATTCCTCCCCCATTGACTCAAACCATCGCTGACTTTGTGACAGTGCGCGTTACCATGGTCTGCCGCTCTGCATGCTTGATCAATGGCCTTCATTGATCTGCACTGATTGCAGTTAGCAACTATCATGAGGATTCCTCTCATAAACTTGATCTTCATAAGATTTTTAATATTTGGCATAAATTATAGAGATTTCATGAATACTTAGAGAGTTTCAGGATCCATTTTGGATCATGCCTTCCCACTATAAGAAATTTTGGTCCACTAAAAGACTGATATACTAATCTGAGTAGTAAATGAGAGTGAAAACACCCTCTTCTTTCAGCCTCCCTACACTTGCCTTTGCATAGTGCCTCTGAACCAAAATCTTTGACCACTTCCCGTCTGGGATGGGTTGGTTGTCTCGGGAAGAACTATTTTCCTTCTTGACTTCATGCAGAACTTTTGCTGAAATGGTCATAGAAGGTAGTCTGAGCTTCTTTGCCATGATCCTTGATCTTAGGTGGCTCAAACGAATGTGGAGTACATCTGCTCCACAAAGCTTTCATTTGTACCTATTTGAAAATCTACCAACAACAACTATTAACAACAACAGGCATACAGACAACAACTGGATGGGATAACTCCTGCTTCAACAAAGAAACAAATTTCACATCTTGTGAACACCTCCATTTCTTATATCTGCATACAGATGATTGACTAGATAACAAGCCAATAGAACATGCCTTCACAAAAAAATGACTCTTCGAGTCAAGCATGTAGGAAAAGTCCTTTAGGACTCCTTTCCAAAAGATGAAACACTTCATTGTTATCTACATTTTGGAGACCATGTTAACTTCTCCCATGTCAACATCACATGCATACTTAAAACAAAGTAATCAACCCTGCAAGTTAATTTCACATACATGTTCAAATACAAGGAAATCATTGGCATGCCTATATTCATGCACACCATTTTCATGCATGCATTCCCTCTTTCAACTTTTTCTTATGTACACTGTACTTTCAAAGCTGAAATGAACATACTGTTACAACAACAAAGTGAGTTTCCTACTCAACTTCTTTCCATTTACCATTTTAGTAAGATCCTTCAACTTGCATTTATTCCACGAAGAAATGCAAACAGATGCATCAATAGATATTTAGTCTTAATTGGATAAGAATTCTAACCATTTCTTACCAATGCATTTCAAAGGTCCCTCCTTTGTTTGCACGTTAGCATCAATATGTGAATCATCCTGAAACACATCAATCATGGAATCTTTATTTCAAACCCTGCCATTTTCTTTTTCCACCTTCTCCTTCAGCTTTGGTGGAAGCATTGTTGGATTCAGTGTCCAACACTTTACAACAAGATGTCCTTGCTTATGGAAGTAACTCCACTGCATGTGCATCCTCTCAATAGGATGATTTGCCTTGTCCAATGGACCTTTGGCTTCTTGCTTCTTTTCCCTCTTCTACTTCATGTATGCGGCCATTTTCTTCCAACATCTAGAAAAATCATGGTTATCCAAACCACAAAAGGAACATGCAACTCCTTTCCCATACTTATGTGGAGATTCTTCATCCTTTGCAAGATCAAAAGGAATGTGTTTAGAACCATATTTATACTTGCCTCTTTCACCTTTATTGGCTTCATGAGGAGGTGAAGCAAATGAATAAGTGACTCCCTTTGGAACACCATCAAACTCTTCAAGGCTGTTCGAGTCTCCCCAACTCTTTAGTTCAAGTGTGTGCTTCTGAACACCTGCATCCTACAATTGATGTTTCAAGATATTACATTCCTCTTGGATGCAACTTTCACACTTCTGAGGTAGAGGGAATGAAATGAAACTCCTTCTTGGGATTGTTTCACTGGCTTTCAGGGTAGCTTTGGAATTCACTCCGTAATACTGTACATAGCCAAGACCCAAATATTTAGGCCTCTCCTCAACCAATATTGGTTCGAAAATACCTTCTGCATGCTTTCCCAAGCCCTTTCCTTCGTAGCCCATCTTGGGCATTAGCTTGGAACCTATGCCTTTAGTATGTTACTCAAAAGAACCAATACAGGTATTCTCAGAGGAATTTGAAGACAAACTAGAATGGTTTACCTCTTCTTCAAGCTGATACTTGACCACGGCTTCTTTGGCAATGAAGAGTTGTGACTCCAACTAATGCATCATTTTGAGGTTCATATTTACAATATGAATTTGCCTCTCCATTTCCTGCAATTTGTCAGAAAGCAATTGCTTCTCTTCCTCCATAGAATTCAACTGCTCTCTAAGTATGTTGCTCTTCCTACCATCCTCATACATTTCTCTCACCATACCCAACATGGTGGACAAGTCTTTCTTCATGTCTTCATCAAAGAATCTTGAGAAGAAAGAAGAATTTGATGACTCACTTGTAGAAGTTGTCATTATGCCAATGAACAAAAGAACTTCAAACAAGATTAATAAAGAACTTATTCAAGCAACCTTTTGCAATGAACCTCTTGTGCTTCAAGGATTTCTTTGAGGTCCTTTGGAATAAGAAGAATGCCTTCAGCCCTTCTTCCTTCTTGTCGTTCCTAGACTGAGCTATCAATAGCTTTCCCTTCACCTTTGCAAATTCAAACAATAGTTAGTTTGCAACCAAACATACAATCAATGAGGCAATCAATCGTTGACTATCCAAACACCTTTCAGACAAGAAATCTTTGCCCTATCAGTCAAGCATCCTGATAAAACCTTCTTTGAAGGTGGGGTTAATGAATCTTAAGGTCTCATAAAACCTGATATGAAAATGGGGATCTTAGGCTTCTTGTCTATCTTACAAGAACTCTCCCACTTCCAAAGCTTTAAATTTTCCCAAGTCTTAATGATTAACCAATGTGGAATCAAGAAATGCTTGAAAATATCGTTGTATGCTTATATTTCTTTTGACTATTAAGTGCTTATGTTTATTTTCTTATGCTAATGTCAAACACAAATAACAACAAATAAAGCAGCAATTCAACAAACCCATAAGACAACAGTATAATATGGAGTTCACCCTGATATCTTGTGCTATGTCTCCTTGAGCTCTAATAAACTTGATTAGGATCTTTGGGATTATGGCATCAGTTCTTTTACAAGTGCTACACTTAACTCCATTGGTTTACAACTGAACCAGTGGGCTTAGAATGCCATCTTACCCCTAGCTGTCATTGTTCTGCAGACAGGTCTAGGCTTCTCTGGACTTGACTCCTTCAGTCAGTGCTCTGAGCTTTTTGAGCTTCTGGCTTCTCTGACTCCCTCAGAATTTGCATTTGTCTCTGGAACTCCTCCGGTCTTTGACACACCTCAAACAACTAGCCATAGCTTGATCATTCAATCTCTTGTTGTGATGCAACTTCACTATAGCCTCGTGGCTCCTTAGAAGTCTATTAGAGCTCTTGGGATCTGCGGCTCTGCCTCCAACCTCTACTGGCTCTGCCTATTATAGTTAGCTCAATTTGAGTCTCACACAACAGATACAATCAGTAAGACGATACTTGGATCCCCCAAGTCTCTCTGGAGTACACAAACTATCGTATTGTGTCTTAACCCTGGCTCGCTTGCTGCCTTTGCTTCTTTAGGTCAACTTGGCTCTAGTTTCTCTGGTTCTAGGTATTCTTACTACTTCCTATGTTCCTCCCCCTCCTCTCTGTGAATCTGTGGCTTTTAAGCTGATCTGCTTCCTGACTGTTCGTTTTCGCTTCTCTGCTTTCTGGTTTCGTGCCTCTGTCCGTTCGAATCCCTTCTTTAGGTAGTTATAGTATCTGCATAATGCCTTATAGGGAGGTGGCCACCTATTCCTTTAACGAATGACCGTGTCAGGATCACCGGAAACACTCAATCATCTGGAACGGCCTTTATTTCTGTTTACTCCAATAATTCCCGTGAAACACGAATCTCTACCAAGTCATCATCCACGTCGGCCTTCAAAATCCTACACATTCTACTTTATAACTTTGCCAAATCTAGTCATCCATTGGGTCGCATCTTCACTGCTGATCTTGATCCTCCAGATCCTATGGTCATCAAACATATCGAGCGGATAACTTGCTTGACGTTTACCCATTCGATGTGAGTTGTTTTCTCTCTCTTCTCCTAGATGTGTGTCACTCGTTGTGTGGCATCGGGTGGGACTCGCTCTAAATCACTTATCACTTTGAAGCCCTTCCTATATCCTACCAGGTTTTATGGAATCCCACCTCGAATGGAACTGAAACACTTTCCACTATATTTCATGATTTTTCGGGTCCGGGCGCATGTGGCTCTCCTTCTTCAAGGGGTTTGCCGTGCGATATGTGATTAGCAACTTGTCACTAATCGCATATCAAATTCCTCCCCCGTTGACTCAAGCCATCGTTGACTTTGTGATAGCACACATTACCATGGTCTGCCGCTCTACGCGCTTGATTGATGGCCTTCGTTGATCCACGCTCATCGCAGTTAGCAACTGTGATGAGGATTCCTCTGATAGGCTTGATCTTCACAAGATTTTTAAAATTGGGCATACGTTATAGAGTGTTCATGAAGAATTAGAGAGTTTCAGGATCCATTTTGGATCAGGGTTTCCCCATCCTCTGACACCAATTACACTAGCTCCTATATTGCCTCACATCCTGATGAAGAGTGGGCCAGTAGTAGCCTGCTTGCAATATCTTGAAGGTGGTTATTTTTGCTACAAAATGACCTCCACAAGGCCCATCATGATAGGTTAGGAGGATGTCAAAGACTTCCTCCTCCTTGACACATCTTCTCAAGATCTGATCTAGGCCATGTTTGAAGAGATTGCCACCAATCCAGGTGAAAGGGGTGCTTTTCATTACTATCTTGCTCTTCTCTTTTGAGGATAGGTGTGGTGGGAACTGTACTAAAACCACGTAGTTTGCTATATCAACAAAACCATCAAGAGAGTACTAAAATAGAAAATAGGTGTTCATCTGGCATTTGGTCATCCACCATTCCTTCATCACTTGCAGGCAAATTTACTCTAGACAAAAAGTCAGTAACAACATTCTCTTTACCAGGCTTATCAATAATGGTCAAATCAAACTGCTGCAGTAAAAACAACCATCTAATAATGTGAACATTTGCATCTCGTTTGTTCATTAAATATCTAATTGAAGCATGATCAGCATGCGTAAAGGCTTGATAGCCTGTGATATAATCTCTGAATTTGTTTAAGGAATGCACGAGGCTAGGAGTTCCTTCTCGATCACTGTATAGTTTAACACTGCCTTTGACAAGTTTTTTCTTATAAAGTATATGGCATAAGGTAACTTTTAATCAACTTGTCCTAAGGCTACTTCTATCACTTTTTTCGAAGCATTTGTGTGAATGTGTAATGATAGGGCCCAGTTTGGGCCTCTGAGAATTGGGGCAATCACTAGCTTGCTCTTCAAGGTATCTAGGGCTTCATGACAGTTTTCCGACCATATGAACTCAACATATTTTCTTAGGAGGCCAAACAAAGGAGAGGCTATCTTGCTAAAATCTTTAATGAATCTCCTACAATATCTAGTTAAGCCTAGAATGCTTCTAACATCCCTCACCTTTTGAGTAGGTGGGACCCTTTGGATGATGGCAATTTTCTTGGGCTCCACCTGTAGTCCTTGTTGAGATATTGCATGACCTAGCACGGTCCCATCAGTCATAAAAAATTCACATTTTTCTGGACTGAGGGATAGGTTCATCTCAATACACTTACCTAGAACTTTTCCTAGGTTAGATAAAGGTTCCTGAAAGTTACAGCCATAAGGAGTAAAATCATCAATGTATATTTCTATTGCATCATGAACGAGTGCAAAAAATATACTCAATGCCGCTCTTTGGAAAGTGGTTGGAGCATTGTACAAACCAAAAGGAAGGACCCGATATGCAAAGGTACCCCAAGGACAAGTGAATGTGGTCTTATCTTGGTCTTCTGGGCTGATTTGAATCTGATTGTACTCGCTAAACCCATCTAGGAAAGACAAAAACTTTTTCCTTGCTACACCGTCTAACACTTGATCTATGAAAGGTAAAGGAAAATGGTCCTTTTTAGTGGCTTTGTTCAGTTCCCGATAGTCGACACAGATTCTCCACTTACAATTTTTCTTTGGCACTAGCACCAAAGGAGAGACCCATTCAATGTCAGAGATGGGATAGATGAATAGTGCATCAAGCAACTTCTGTAGTTCTTCCTTGACAATATCTTCAAGTGCTGGGTTCATCCTCCTGTGAGGCTACCTGATTGGCTTGCAATCTTCCTTGATGTATATATGATGAGTACATATGGAAGGGTGAACTCCCTTCATCTCCTTATAACTCCAGGCGAAGGCATCTAGATGTTTTCTCAATATGCTGCATAGTTCCTTTTCCTGGGAAGTAGATAGGGATGGATTGATTTTCAATGTTCTTTCTGGGCCAAACTCTATGTTTTTAACATGGAGAGAAGTGGTGTCGGCCACACAGAGATCAGTTGAGGGGTTGTTTTGGGTTTCTCTTACTATGTCTTCTATTGGTGATACACTAGGAGGTGGATTCTGAATCAAATTTTCAATCACATCATCCTCATCTTGTGGTTTTCCTCCCATGGTGATTTCTAATGCACAAAGTCATGGAGAATAAACTTCATCCTCATCCTCCTCTTCCAACCAGAGAGGTAGATCATGATTTAGCAAGGGTTGGGTAGGAGGATATAGGATTAATTGCTTGGACATGTGCCCATTCTTTATGGTCACGTTCCCAACTCGACAGTTGATGTAGGCATCGACTATAGCCAATCAGGGTCTTCCCAGAATGAGAGGATACCCAGTGAGCTTCGCCTTTGGCTAGACAAGTAAGAAATTAGTAGGGTACTCCCAACAATCAATGGAGACCATCACATCTTCCACAACCCCTCAAGGGTCACGGCGGAGCGGTCTGCTAACTGTAGCACTATCATGGTCTTCCTCAATGAGCCCTGGAGGTTAAGTTTGAGCATTGTGTGTTTGTCATCACATTAATGGCAGTTCCTAGATTAATCAAGGTATGTGGGACCATTATGCCATTGATGTCGACATCCACTACTGGGCTTCCATGGTCCAGATATTTTGGATAGATTATCTGCCCCAACATCAAGTTGGACAATTGTCCTATAACATTGATGTTTGGGGAATCTCTCTTGCACCCTCCTAGATGCCTAAAGTACTTCCCTTTGATCAACCTATTGTAGATAGACACATCTTTTATGGCTTGGAGAAGTGGTATCTTCACACATAATTGTTTCAATTCTCCCAAGAGTTCAGTCTCTTCTGGGATAGGTTGGGTTGTCGTGGATAGTCTCTCACGAATGGGTGGATTTGCTTTAGGTTCGCTTTCCTCTTTATCTTCCTCAACCTCCCTGGGTGGAGGTTGGCTATCTGGGAGAGCTTTCCCAGATCATAAGTTGATTTCTTGAATCTCCACAACATAAGTTGGGCATGATGGTTCCCCACTATACACTTGTTGAGCCTGCCTATTGTTCAAGTTCAAAATTTATTGGGTAGGCATTTGGGGTTGCCTTGGTAGAGCAGAAGGTAATGGTTGTGGTTGGGCAGGTGTTGGAGGCAGAAGAGTGGGAAGAGAGTTGTCTTAGGGCTTCCACCCATGATGAGGTACATTCCACTAAGGTTGTAGCCGAGCATAGGGTTGAAATGAATGGGTGGCTGGTTGGGCATGATATTGAGATGTGAAGGACCAAGGAGGAGGTGTGGACCAAGAAGGATGAGTAGGGTGCCCCAAGAAGGCATGGAGGTGACTTGGTTGGGGTGGTAGTATGCCTGAGATGTCCCTTTTATCCCCTGTTGGTATGGTATAGGTCCATGTGGCTTCCTTTGGTTTATGTAATAGATCTGTTCAGTGACTCCTTCAGCCCCTTGGTATACAACTATAAGTCTGGGCAAGGAAGGTGGCTTATCTATAGAATGATCTTCTTCGCAGACTAAAAAAACATCTATAGAGTTCAATGGGCATTCATTCCTAGGATGCCTCCTGGTGCATCTAGGACAAAAAATGGCCAAAGCCCTCTTTGCTTCCTCTTGTTTTATTTTGGTATGCAAGGTATCCATTTGCATGGAAAGAGTTTGCAGCATCTCGCTCTTGAAGTCTTCCAACATGTTTCCAATTTCACCTTTAATGGATGAATTGGAGGAAGAGGTACTGGCTATGGGTTGACTCCCCCTACCTTTTTTTCTGGCTGCCCTAGAATGGTTTCTAAAAATAGTCTTATTTCCTCATAGGATAGTTGGGAGATGTTGTCATGCGGAAAGAGTCAATTTTGCGGACAAAACCGACCTCCCTAGAAGCTAAGGCTTTCTAGTGACAAACAAAACAATCAAGCACTATCTTTCCCTAAATATGCATTTAAAATAAAAGCAACCAGGTGTTTAAGGCTTACCTCTAGTCCAACGCTGTTTGTAGCAGTCCAGCCTCTCCGATCCAGATGAGCTCCTTCTCCTTGAAGCCTGCATTCACTAACAAGCAAATGATTACATAGCACCTGAATAACTCATATAATAAAACATATTCATCATAAAGACCAAGGAGTATATGAAACAAATTATATATAACAACTTGTTGAGAAAAATGAACTTAATTGTATTAATTGGAAACAAAAGAAACCATTACAACCAGTGCCTTGGTGTTGTGCAGGTCCCTCCCAGGGTCCAGCAAGAGTTCTCCTTTACTTTGATCAGCTCACCCACCTCCAAATGAAGCTAAGAAAGGATTGGAATCTCTCCTCTCAAGCTCTAAAAGGGAGTCCTAATTTCAGCAGCATCTACCCTTAGGAATGTTCAGCTTTCAACCTCCCCTCCCTCTGGCCCAATGCCTGTATTTATAATGCTTTGGAGGAAGTTAATCAGGTCCACCATCAATGGGATAAGCTCCTCTTTCAAAGGGGTAGCTCCCCTCTTCATGGGATAAGTTCCTCTTTCATTGGGATGCATGAACCATCTGGAGGCGCTCAATACACATCAAACCATCTTGTAGAATGCTCTAGAATCGACCACAAGTAACTTTTTTGAAGTAAAACTTGCGCCTTTTGACCTTTACAGGAGTACGTACCCACCCCCTTACAGACAGAGCGTACAAGTACGCAGGTATTATGAACTTGAGGTGCGTACACGCAGGTAAGGGTAGGAGAAACTGCGTAACCAGAGTTATATTGACTTTTAAAGACTTTCTCTCTTTTTTGGAGTTTGACATGAGGAGAAGAGGTATAAGACTTTCCAAGGAGGATAGTATGGTTGTTGATGGAGCCATACTAACCGCAAATAGTCATGGTGACAAATTTTAGTGTAAAAGATTGCCCCCTAAAGTGCGAAGCCTGTAGTAGATTAGGGTTTTATATCATCTAGGAAGGGTGAAGCACTTTATCATTTCAAGGATTATCTTGTGGAGAGCCCAGTTGGAATTTACAAATATTCAACACAAAATACAGATATGAGATCATATCATCGCTGAGGTAGGCATTCCCATACTCAGATCAAAAACTTTAAGTAACAGACTAACTACTGCTCTGATACAGGAATGATTTCACAGTACATCATAATCATAGACTCATGTAGACACAGTATGGACGCAGCCATCTGTTTATAATTAGTCTACTGTATAATGAATAAAAACTCCTCGCAGCCTGGATGGCGGAAACTAGATCCAGGGTCTTCGTTTCTACTTCCCGAAATAGTACGATTCTATCCATGCGAATAAATGAGTTGATGTCAAACATGGTAGAAACCACTTGATTACCAGTCAATGATGTAAACTGTTAACAAGTGTGAGAGAGACCACCAGTGATGTCAATGGTTCTCAAAGTACCCAGTACAATCCATGAGATGTGAATGAATGTGTTGATGTCGAACATGTCACGGAATCCTTTGATCGAAAGTCAATGATGTAAACTGTCGTCAAAGGCGAGAAACCTGCCATTGATGCATGCAGATTTCAAGGTACTGACGATTTCTAGATCATCTTTCTAGATAATGCGCTGGTGTCGATAGAAAGCGATCCGTTGCAGGCAAGCCCACAACATGAAATCATAGATTAAGTTGAAGAAATGTAGCTGTAAGGATTGACTCAGGGATGGTCAAGATGGATGACAGGTATTTTGCAGATGAATGGTTTATTTACAGTGACCTCTTGAACACATAACGACACAACAGATGGCTTGGTGACAATTGACCCAAAGTTAATACCTGGAAACCGGCTGAAGACTTTCAATGTGGTTTGATCAACTATTAGGCAAAGGATTTCCCAACCCAGGTGAATGAAAAAGTGTCGTGTTCAAGAGTGGTGATAAGGTTTCTCTGAGACAAAGGATAACAAATAGGCTCACTTTTCTCTCTTTTCCACCACCATTTCTGGCAAGTACCTCTTTATTTTTTACAAGCTTGAGGAGGATAATGTTTGCTTGATTATAAGCTCATCCTTCGGATGAGTCCAACTTAGTTTAGATTCGAACCCTAAGAAGGAGTGGTTCATTCCTGTTTGTAATCGAACAGGTCCTTTACTGTGAAATTTTAACGAGTCCAGTATAGGAGAAACTCGGCGTTTTTCAATTTTAGAGAGTCTGAAAAAACTTAAGAAGACTCCAGGGTTGACCTTTTTCGTAAATTTGTGTCTCCCAAGCCCGAAAAAGTATAAAATAATACTTGAGAGAACCGCTTGATCTTTACGACCAAGGAGTACTTTCATGATTAGTGTCTCTGATCTGAAAAGTAAAAAGCGATCAAGGACACATCGTTTTATTTCCAATATCGAATTTGAAACGACAAAAATCCGGCAATCTTTTCATGTTTTTACGGTCAGAAAAGGGCTGTAAGAGGACCGTCTTTTAATTCCATTTTAACGAGTGTAAAAGAAACGCTCGGAAATCTTTTCATGTTTTAGGAGTCAGAAAAGGGCTTAATGATGACTCTAATGTTTTTGTTTGTAAAAAATGACAATTTTCCCTGAAAATCTTTTATCCTGCACAAAAACCAACACATTACTCATACCTGTTGAAGATAGATAAAAATACATTGAAAAATACCTTTTCAGGGTGAAAAATAAACAAATTTACCATTTATTTACCCAAAAAACCTATAAAAAGGGTTTTTACCAATTCATTTTTACCATTTTACTGTTGAGGAGAGAAAAAGGGCTTTTGGCAAGAAGCTTCCCGTGGACATTGCGGAGAATCCGACCGTCGAAATCGAACGCCGTCTCTTTCAGGTATTCTACAACATCCTTCTCTTCATTTTCATCCATTTAGAATTCTTTTTTAGGCCCCAGATTTCATTTTTTGGAGGCTTTGGGGTTTCAAAGACCGCCTCTCGGGGTACACAGGTGCCACACTAGGGACCCGCATACCCCGACATTTTCTCAGTTGGGAAAATGTTGGGAGTACGCACCTTGCCTTAAGGGAACCTGCGTACCCACGCTCTGTTCCTAAAGGCGGGGTGCGTACTCCGTGCAAAGAGTTTTCAAACCCCAAATTCTCCAAATTGGACCAAATTTTTTTGATTTTATGGACTCTAATGGATGTTTTCTGGTGTGTAGATTGTTCACCATGCTTGATTGGTGCGAGAGAGAGCACGAAGATGTTGATTTGGCCACCATTAATCATCAACCGTCAATTGATGCTTTGAAGGCATGCGGCCTTTATAAATACTGGGCCATAACTGGCATGAGGGCCCAAGTGAGCTTTCTAGAGTGGCTGGTAGAAAGATGGAACGTTCAGGACCAGTGTTTTTATATTGGAGGGCACCAGCTCGAGATGGAGCCCACAGATATTTATTTTCTCACTGGTTTGCCCAAGAGAGGCGAACACTTGACTCTGTTCGGGACTAGGCCGGGTGGTTAGTCCATTGCTAGTGTCCGACTAGAGTGGTGTAACACTCAGACTCAGGAGAAGGGGATAGAGATCAAAACTATATCCCGACTTGAACTTAAGGTGATTGCTTTTACAGTTACCAGACTTTGCGGGGCTGCCGCTTTACACATTGCTACTGGATCCCAGATGCGGATGGCTATTGATTGCTATCGAGGCACCATTTTCAACTGGTGTGATGCTGTGTTGGCCAATATAAAAGGCCAACTGACTAGAGCCAAAAATGGATAGCTAAAGACTTTTGGTTATGGGCCTTTAGTTGTGAGTTTTGGCCTAGAGAGGGTTCCGATGCTGATCCCACAGCAGCTCACTGTTGGTGTTGGGCTACCTCGAGAGCCCAAATTGATGCGATGGGTTGCGGTTATGGCCCATCATCCTGATGAGGGAACGGAAGTTGTTCGATTTACTCCGGAGTACTTTCACTGGTTAGAGGACCAGGTCTTTTCTATACAGGATTTTCCTTATGCCGGAGTTGATTTTCGTGGAGATCCGGACATGGTTCTTCCACCGGGAGAATAATGGGATGATACAGGTAACTTCATTTTCCACAAGTTTTTTAAACTATCTATTTTTTTTTGTTTGTTTTATATCGTCTCAAAACTGATAGTAATAATTTTCAAAATGCAGATGTAGACCCACGACATCCAGCCAATCTTCGGCCTTACGAGAGGAGACTACCAGTTGCACTGGCACCGGCCCAACAGGACGAGGCCACAGAGACTTTCGCTGAGTTGGAAAGTGACCTAGAGCGTCTTACAGCAGATATACCAGAGACTACCATAGATGACATTCCAATCCGGCTTCAACGCTATGTAGTCGGGGTCCCAGGACCTTTTAGGAGGTTCTTGTGTAGGGTGGCCCGTGCAGTGGTGTCATATAGAGATCATCACCAGTGACTGGATGGTCGTTTTGTAGACACATGTGACATTTTGGTTTTTTGTACTTATCATTTTTGCCGATCATAAGGTGTTTTTCAACCTATGATCGAAGACGATGTATTTTTTGACACACTCCTATCTATATATATCATTATTACCGGCTTATCTTGTAAATCATGTTATGGAATGGTTTTAAATTTACGTGTATGATTATTGCAAATGTCTATTTAACATTCGAGAAGCAATTGCATCTGCTAATGTATTTAAAGACCTTGGAATATGTTGATATTCAATGTAATCAAACTCACGTTCCAAGAGACGCACTCTCAAAAATAACCTTAATAACACTGGATTTCTAATGGCATACACTCTATTAAGCTGTAATACAATGAGTTCAGAATCTAACCTCACTATCAAACTCCGAATCCCAAATGAAATAGATTCAGACAATAACTCAATCACTGCACTATATTCTGCAATGTTGTTTGTTGTTTGACCGAGGCTTACCCCATGCATAGAAACTAACTCATCAGAGGGCGAATAGATAACCCAAGCTGCGGAAGAGATATTCCATGTACTACGACAAGCACCATCAGCGAAACCAATGTACGTTTGGAGAGGCATCGACATCTGCATCATCAAGAGTAAAACCAAGATAAGTCAGAATAATGATGAAAAAACACACTCTCTAGGCTAAGCACACTGTCTAAACTAACAAACACACTAGCTAGAAAGAAAAACTAACCTAGAAAGAAAAACTAACCTAACTAAAAATCTCCATACCCATCTTTTAAGCATAATACCTCTTTAGGTAAAGTCCATTTCTGGGTTTACCCAAAGAGTCCCCGTCAAAGTCTACCAGCTCATAGGCCCCTTTTGCTAGCTTTCGCTTGACAATATAGGGCCCATGCCACATAGGAACGAATTTTCCAGCACCTAATTTATCATTAGCTTGATCATATAATAACACTAGGTCTCCTTCCGAAAAATTTCGAGGGGTCACATTTCGATCATACTGAGATTTCATACGTTTTGCGTGAGTCTCGATCGCCAATGCAGCATCACGTCGATTCTCATCTAATTGAGCTAAGTATAATAAACGCTTCTCCTCTTCGGAAGTAGCTGGAAGTAACTCGATGGCCATTTGCAGTGACGGGATTTCGCATTCAATGGGTAGCACAGCTTCCAAACCATAAACTAGCTGGAAAGGAGTGAACCCTGTTGATGTTTCCACTGAGGTTCGGTATGCCCAAAGCGCTGAAAATAACATGTTGTGCCAATTCGACCGATGAATACCAATGATTCGTCGGATCATGATAACTAAAACTTTGTTGATGGACTCAACCAGACCATTCGCTTGTGGATAATAAGGAGTTGAACTATCGTGACGCAAACCAAGCTGGCCTATAAGTTCTGTCATCATAACGTTTCGAAAATGGCGCCCATGGTTAGTGATTATCGCTTGTGGGACACCAAACCTAGCAATTATTTGATTGAATACGAAAATTGCAGCTGTCTTGCTGTCTGCCTCGAATGTAGGCATCGCCTCGGCCCACTTAGTAAAATAATCTACCGCAAGGATGATATATGCATGCCCCCCGGCCGAGTGAGGGTTACATGTAATAAAATCGATACCCCATTTGGCAAAAGGACCAACGGCAATTATAGGGTGGAGAGGAGCAGGTGGAGTGCGCATCTTTCGATCAAACACTTGACAGTTGTGGCATTTTCGGACCGCAATAATACAATCTTTAAACAAGGACGGCCAGAAGTAGCCAGCGCGCAATATCTTTTGGGCTGTGGCATACCCAGACATATGACCACCACACACTCCAGAGTGACAGTCATTTAGAACCCTTTCAGCCTCTTCGTGAGTTAGGCAACGTCGAAAAATAGAGTCCGCCCCACGGCGATAAAGAGTATCTCCAATAATTTTGTATTGCTGGGACTGGAATCGAATTTTCCGACGTTCCGACTTTGAAACTTCGGGCCGAAAGGATTGGGTCTGGAGATAGACGATGATATCCCCATACCACGGATCTAAAGTGCTGATTAGAAACAAAGATTCATCCGAAATGGGCTCCTCTGCCACAGTTTCCGTGTCAGCACGCGGGAAATCACACATTAACTCTGCAAAAACTAAAGATTTCTTAGACTTAGATTTCTCAAACTCCAAGTCGAACTCCTGCAGGATAACAATCCATTTAGAGTACTTGCCCCCTAGCAATTGTTTAGTCAAAATGTAGATCATAGGGTTGCAATCCGAAATGACCGTAGTTTTGCGTAGTAAAATGTAGTGACGAAAACGTTGGACAGCTTGAACGGCTGCCAATGCCAATTTCTCCACATGTGAGTATTTTAGCTCAGTGGGATTTAACGTCCGACTAAGGTAATATATCACATGTTCCATTTCGACTTCATCTTCCTGAGCTAAGACCATTCCAATGGTTGAATGAGCGGCGACGAGGTACAAAAAGTAATCCTGGTTGTAGTTGGGAGGATGCAACAACAGTGCATGGGTCAACGCGTGTTTGAGTGCATCAAAAGATTTCTGAGCTATCTCATCCCAAGAGAATTGAGCGTTCTGTTTCAACAACCGGGTAAAACCCTTGGTAACCTCGGCATAGTTAGGAATGAATTGTCGTAAAAAGTTTGCTTTCCCCTGCAAACTTTGGAGTTGGCGAAGACTCGAAGGGGGAGGCAATTTGATGATAGCTTCTACCTTCGAGGGATCGACGCGAATGCCGGCTTTCGAAACCACAAATCCTAGAAATCGTCCCGCTTCTATACAGAAGACACATTTGTGTGGGTTCAACCGAATACGATAATGCCTACACTGCATGAAGATTGCGCGTAAATGGACAAGGTGGTCAGCTCGATGTAATGAATGAGCGGGCAAATCATCGAGATACGGTTGCACAATGTGTTTGATGTCATGAAACGCATAAGACATCGCCCTTGAAAAGTTGCTCCGGCATTCTTGAGCCCAAAAGGTAATTTGCAATAAGCAAATGTCCCCCATGGACAAATGAAAGCCGTTTTTGGTTGATCGGCAGGTAGAATATTGATTTGATTGTAACCGGAAAAACCGTCCATAAAGGAAAATATTTCGTTGCCGGCATAATCATCAATGATTTGATTGATATAGGGTGTTGGGTAGTTGTCTTTTGGACAAGCTCGATTAATGTCCCTATAATCGATGCATATTCTTATTGTTCCCTGTTTTTTGTTAACCGGAACAATATTCGATACCCAATCCGTTAACGGGATCGGATAAATGAAACCTGCTTTCAACAGTTTCTAAACGTCTGCTTTAATTGTAGCAGCTTTTCGTGGGTGAATCTGACGCAAACGTTGCCGGACGGGTTTAGCGTTTGGGTAAGTCTTGATCTCATGAACAACAATCGCGGGATTAATTCCTGGCATTTCCTCATAGGACCAGGCAAACACGTCGCAGAATTATTGAAATAGGGCCTTGTATGTCTGAATTTCGTCATCTGTACACGAGGCACCTATATGAATGTTTTCAACAATTCCGGGCTTAACTGAAATGTCAATGGGAATAGTACGAGAGATATTTCCCAAATTCAGCTCTGAATCAGGATGTTTCATGGGATTCTGAGCTTCCTTGACATATTCAGCTGTAAAAATTGATGAGAAATCATTTTCAAAACGATCATCCTCAGGTAAAAATGAAGATCTATGATGGAGATCGTCCCATGGTAAATCATCTATACACAGGACTTCACGAAGTTTCTCGTCAGATGACACAACTTCGGGAAATTCTATTAACTCTGAGGTTGATGTGAAAAGTGATTCCTCACGGACCACATTCATTTGGTCGATTTTGGTTGAACACGGGTCGGTAAAAGACTGCACAGCTTCATAGGCAATTTCATATGGACTCAAAGGCATAAAATTACCAAATGAGTCTATTTCAGACTCAGAAGGAACAATCCAAGGATCGTCATAATAAATAGTGTCTGATGTAATCATATGAATGGTTGCAGATGAAGATGATGCGTTGAGTGGAGGAAAAGGGAAAGTTCCCAGTAAACCGACATCTTTAACTAATCCTACTCCAACATCCTTATATGGGATAGTCGTTTTACCGACATGCTGAATACTCTCTGAAGAGGCTGGGTCGGATGAAAAGTAAGACAGCTGGTCTATTGTTACGATCTTTCCATTATGTGGGAACTTTATGACTTGGAAGACCGATGAAACGACCGCTGTCATAGCGTAAGACCAACTTTGACCCAAGAGAAGGTTGTGGTCTAGAGGGGCATCAACCACCTCCACATCTAGACTAACGGTTTTTCCTTCAACCCCTATAGGCAAATCCTGTAGAATGCCAAAAGGATGAAACCCATGGCCATCAAAGGCCTTAAGAATTGTCGGGGATTGATTTAGTGAAGGAGAACCAAGCGATCTCCAACACTGTATTGACATAATACACGTGGAAGCTCCCTCATCAATTACAGTCCGATGAATAGGCCTGTTTTTTACTATCACTGGGATCTGGAAAGCCATTTGATGAGGTAAACGTGGTGTACTATTTTCTAGATCAAAGATTATTAGGTTCGGGTCCTGAACATCAACAGCCCCTATAGCCGACAAAAGTAATTTGCGTTGTGCTGGGCACGATTGCAGCACTTCCAAAGCCGACATTGCTGAGGGTGAAACAGCGAAGTCCTCAACAATGTTGTAATTCTGGGCTGCTCTCGCATGTGGATTGAAAGCAGACCTTCGAAGTACACCCTTGGCGGGTAGTTTGATTACTAAGTCTGGGTTAGGTTTCTCGATCTGTAGTGGATCGGAGCCGGGAGCTGAGGTTGATGGATTAGAATGAGAAGATTCTGCTTCTTTGCCATCAACAGGACTTTTACTACCATAATCTTGCGATCGTGTCGCAATCCTTACATGGGACATCATCAAAATGGGTTCTTCAGTGGCACTCGAGGAAGAACCTATCATTTTGCTATCTTTTGGAAATGGATCCTTCAAGACAGCAGGAATTTGGGAACCTTTGATGATCTTCACAACCTCTGCTCGATGAGGGCAGTCTCTTGTAAAGTGATCTTCTTCACAAATGAGACATGGATAACGAGGTTTGCGCTTTTCATCATTGGATTCCGCCTTTTCAGTTTTCTCCTTTGGAGTTTTGTCTGCTTTATTCTTCTTCTTCCCTTTCTTCTTCCCACCGGATTTTGATTTAGCCATAGATGACTCTACAGCGTGAATATCGGCGGAAACTTCAGTAGAAGAATCTCTTGTTGGGGAGTCTGGTAAGGTTATAATAGGAGAAGAATTCTTTGAAGACTTCTTCTTGCTTTTAGTGTTCACCGAACCAATCATGCCATCAGCGGCATGAGATCCCGAAGGAGCAGCAACGATTTGATTTGACTTTGGAAGATCTGGGATCTTTTCGTGTAACGTACCTGACTGAGTGTAAACTAAGTCAAGGTACTGCGCTTGAGCAATCACTTGCTCCTCAGTAACTACTCCGGCCTTAGCTACGTCTTCAGTAATCTTCGGTAACAATGATTTAACAAACCATTCAGCTAAGATCTGGTCCGGGATAAAAACTTTCACTAACCGCCTTCGACGTCTCCATTCATGAATATGATCGGAAATATAAGTGGACGTCGATTGCTTTAATGAAGTTAGTAACTCCGTGCCATTATTATATCTGATCGGCAACTGAAAATGAGTTAAAAAAAAGGTAGCTAACTGGCTAAAATTATAAAAAGAGGCCCGTGGTAACTCAATATACCACTTGGCCGCAAGACCAATGAGAGTGCGCTGGAAAAGACGTAAGCGGATCGAATCATCCGAGATGGAATTAGAGGCACACCAGAGGTGGTAAGTCATCACATGATTCGACGGGTCCTCTCCAGACTTACCTTCGAACTTGGGAATGTCACTAGGCAACTTATTTGGCATTGGCGGCCAAAACGGAAGATAATTTATTGGATCGTTCGTTAGGCGCGACAAGTCTGGTAAGTCCAAAGTTGCGATAAACGGTAGCTGCCGATTAGGATCCCTAAAACTTTGTGTCATTCTACCAGCCCCAGGAGGAGGATATCCAGGATAACTAGGAATGGGAATCGCATTCGGGATATTGTATCCTCTTGGGAAACCAGGATTAACCGGACCGTACTGGGGTTGCTGTGGTTGTTGATAAGTGTACCCAGGATACGGTTGATACTGGTAAACTGGCTGCTGGACAGCAGAACCGAATTGGTACTGTCCCTGGTACGATTGATAAGTGAATTGTGGTTGACTTGTGACGACCGTACTTAAACCAGGTTGTTCTATAGGCATCTGAACCGTAGTTTGAATCGTGGATCCAGACGATGGTAAAGATGTCTGAGGAGTAGATACAGGGACAGTAGAAACCAGAGCTATCGATACTCCAGAAGTAAGTGGGGTAGATTGAACAGATGTTGCGGCAGTTGTAGCAGTCATTTGAGATGGAGTACGAGGCGAAATAGGCCCAGACTGAGAAACTACCGAAGGTACAGAAGTTTGAATATTAGACTGGACTGGTTGCTGGGGTGAACCAGAAACTAAGGGTTGTCCAGTTTGAGATGACAACTGTACATTTGGCTGCAACACCTGTTGAACTTGTGATGGATCTCACACTATGTTTATTCCGGGGTATTGACCCATAACAGGTTGAGGATATTGAGATCCATAACCGGGTTGAGGGTAGGATTGATAAGTGAAAGGTACATTTCCCGTGCCTTGAATATAAGATTGACCTTGGGGTGGTTGGAAACCTTGGTTTGAGTACTGACCTTGGGGTAGATACCCTTGAGGCATGTACTGATACTGGGGTTGACCTTGAGGTATAAATTGATACTGGGGTTGATCTTGGGGTACATATTGAGTCTGGGGTTGACCTTGAGGAATGTATTGTACCATAGGCACGTACTGTCCTTGAGGTTTCCCCCCAGATACAAATTGTGTACCTTGAGGTTGCCCCCCAGGCGTTAATTGAGGCTGCCCCCCAGGTGGTAACTGGTCACCTTGAGGTTGAGAAGCGGGAATAGAACTTGACATCATAAGAATGTCCTCTACACTCAACGGCTTTGCACCATTGCTTCCAGTGAATACCCTTTGTTCAATGGGTTGAGGAGATGCTCCCGAAAAAGTACCAGCAAGTGACTGATACCCAGAGGGAACAGAAGGACCGCCATACAAAAAAGATTCAGGCGATTGAGTAAACATGGACGACTAACCTGACATATTTACGGGAGTATAAAGACCTCTAGGTGGATAAGGAGCACGAGGTGGTGAAAAACTTAACCCTGAGTTGTCCAAATAATTAGTTAAAGAAAGATACCAAGTAGTACTTCTAGGTGGACTGTAAAAAATTGATTCACGCTCCCTTAGATCAATAGTAGGTTGATCTTCAGGGATAGGGATGCCTATTTCTTCTTCTGGAGCAAGTTCTTCAATAGCTATCAAACCAGAAGGAAGATTCTCACTGATGACTCTTTCTACCCTAGGTGAATCAGGAGCACTAGAAGTTGGAGAGACTAACCCCGATGTTGGAGTAACAGGTTCAGATATCTCAGGTTCTGTGCCTATATCACTAGTAGATGAAAAACTACCAGCAAGCTTGGAAACCGAAACAGCTTCAGGATTATAACCTGTTTCTAGAGTTTGGTAATTAGGATAAACAACCAACGAAGACTCTCCTTCTTTAGGTGATCCTACTTTACTGCCACTAGGAGTTACGAGGACTTTCAAACCTTCGTAATGGCCAGGGACGTCTACAGGAGGTTGGCCCCGAAGTCTACGGGACTTACTCAACAAATCAGCCACGGTTACAATCTCAGGAGACTGGCCCCGAAGTCTACGGGACTGTCTCGGTAATTCAGCCACAGTTAAAACTTTTAACTACTGCACACGCAAACAAAGTAAAATCTCAAAGAAAACCGCCTAAAGTCTCTAAAGAACCAAACAAATTCGAATCACACGCATAAAGAATCTAGGGCGTCAAACCACACACAAACAGTAACCTTCTAGACTGAAAACACTAGTTGGTGATGAAATCCAACATCGCAGAATTCAGTACAGAAGTGGCGGGTGGAACAGTTACCCCGGCAACCTGCTTAATGAATAGACTGGACCAAGTTCCTCCACTTAACCGTCTCGAGTGAAGTGAACCCCCCAGAAAATCCAAGTGAGTCTAGCCGACGTTTACTCTAGGTACAGTGGGATCTTCCCTCCACCATCACCTTAGGAAGAATCCTAAAGATAATAGTCACTAAGGTCACCAACAGCAACAAATATACCTGGGGGAACAGTCTATGATCCGATAGCACGCAAGGGCAGAGTAACAAGCTCAATCCCCTTGCCGGCTCCTTGACAATAATCCAAGGTTTACCGACAAGTGACCCCAGGCTCCTCGACAATGTTTAATCCGAGGTTTACCGTTTGTAGTACATGCATATCTGGCGGCGTTCCCAATGAAGGAGGATTGATTCCCTCACTAGTTCGAACACGATTTCGTGCTTCTCCTTTAAGAGGAGCTTTCCCAGAGCATAAATGTAACAGTTGGATTTATCCTACCACAAGATAAGCTACTTCTTTGGTTTTGCTGTCTTGGAGAGTTAATTATTCTCCTGCTCCAAGACACTAGCCTGATCTATATTGGTGTATCAGAGCCCTAGTAAATAAAAAGTTACTAAGTTAATTTTACTTTAAGCGTTAATTTTTATGGCTTTTCTTTAGGAAAAAAGGTAGTGGAGATGAAACTGATGGTGTGTAGACTCGACTCAAATCTACTAAAAAGATGCACCTAAGATGATTTAAACTATCTTTCCTTTTCAATGAATTCCCTAGCTAAGAGAGTTGGAGAATGCAACATTTATAAAGACAACTTTCTTCGCAATGAAAATCAAAGAAACAATCTCTTTATCTTTTCCAAAGCACACAACACATGACCACTAATTATTTCACGAAAACTTCCTTTCTCTTTTCAAAGACTTCAAATGCTACTAAAACAAACTTTCTTCAAAAGAGATTTATGTATTTTTTCCTATTTTAACAAAGCATGTAAAACTACTTAACAAAAATCAAATTTTAAGATCTACGAAAATCAAAGAGAAATTTTCCTAAAAGCAAATCTAAGAGAAATTTACCTAAAAGCAAATCTAATGAGGTAAAAGCCTACAAAATATAATTCCAGGATGTTTTACTCAGTTACAATCCAACCAAGGACTAACTCATGCAGAACCATAAATCAGTCAAAAACAAAAATTAAAAAATTCTTGTTCTTTTTCTTAAGAATGAAATTCACAGCTTAACCAACAAGCCTTCTCGAAATTCCGCAAAGAGACAACACAATGGTAGGTTTCGCACAAAGGTGGATTTTACGAAAGGTCCGACTCCTAAGAAGACTGAAAAGACCAGGGATATCCAAGGTTTTTACAACTTCTAAAGCCAAAGTCACTACAAGACCAATACAAAAATCAAACCTAGGGCTAGAACTTCTATGAACTTCACTAAAACCCTTGATGCTAATGAAACAAGCTTAGATGACAACTTTTGATAGGTAACCAGTGGATCTGGGAAGCAAAAAACAAGCTATAAACAAAATCTAAAAGGCAAAAAGGAAAAAATGGAAATTTTCTAAGCTTTTGACAGGGTACGTAGGCAGCCTATTTGCACAGGTGCGGCCACGCTCTTGTACAAAGCAGAAATGCGTACAGGTATGCACTGTGCTTAACGCAGAGGGTGCGTACTACTCTCAAAATCAAGAAAAATAAAAACTAACTCAACCCTAAGCTATTATACTCAAATTCACAGTCAATCAATCAAAAACTAGAAAGAAATCAGATTTTCTCAAATCAAAGTATCAATCAAAAGAGAAATCAAACAAATCCATGGATTCCCCAGCGGAGTCGCCATTTTGTCATGCGGAAAGAGTCAATTTTGCGGACAAAACCGACCTCCCTAGAAGCTAAGGCTTTCTAGTGACAAACAAAACAATCAAGCACTATCTTTCCCTAAATATGCATTTAAAATAAAAGCAACCAGGTGTTTAAGGCTTACCTCTAGTCCAACGCTGTTTGTAGCAGTCCAGCCTCTCCGATCCAGATGAGCTCCTTCTCCTTGAAGCCTGCATTCACTAACAAGCAAACGATTACATAGCACCTGAATAAGTCATATAATAAAACATATTCATCATAAAGACCAAGGAGTATATGAAACAAATTATATATAACAACTTGTTGAGAAAAATGAACTTAATTGTATTAATTGGAAACAAAAGAAACCATTACAACCAGTGCCTTGGTGTTGTGCAGGTCCCTCCCAGGGTCCAGCAAGAGTTCTCCTTTACTTTGATCAGCTCACCCACTTCCAAATGAAGCTAAGAAAGGATTGGAATCTCTCCTCTCAAGCTCTAAAAGGGAGTCCTAATTTCAGCAGCATCTACCCTTAGGAATGTTCAGCTTTCAACCTCCCCTCCCTCTGGCCCAATGCCTGTATTTATAATGCTTTGGAGGAAGTTAATCAGGTCCACCATCAATGGGATAAGCTCCTCTTTCATTGGGATGCATGAACCATCTGGAGGCGCTCAATACACATCAAACCATCTTCTAGAATGCTCTAGAATCGACCACAAGTAACTTTTTTGAAGTAAAACTTGCGCCTTTTGACCTTTACAGGAGTACGCACCCACCCCCTTACAGACAGAGCGTACAAGTACATAGGTATTATGAACTTGAGGTGCGTACACGCAGGTAAGGGTAGGAGAAACTGCGTAACCAGAGTTATATTGACTTTTAAAGACTTTCTCTCTTTTTTGGAGTTTGACATGAGGAGCAGAGGTATAAGACTTGCCAAGGAGGATAGTATAGTTGTTGATGGAGCCATACTGACTGCAAATAGTCATGGTGACAAATTGTAGTGTAACAGATGTCTCGCCCAGTGAAGAGATGGAGGGTGTCTAGAAGGTCTTCCCAAATTCCCCTGACTATGACCAACTTCAGAGACTCAGGGTCAAGTTTACAATCAACCCTTTTGTAACTAAGCTAGAACCTCTCTTCATAGTATTCCAGGCACTCATCACTTCCCATGGTCATTCAGAAGATTGCTTCTTTAGTATCTTTTGACCTACAATAGTCTTGATACATGTTGTTAAAGGCTTGCTGCATCTGAGCCCAAGTTGTGTTGCTATTGCCAGGTAATCCCATGAACCAACGCGATGCTGCATCCTTGAGAGTAGAAGGGAACAATTTCAACCTTTTGTCATCTTCTGAATAGTCATAAATTCAATAGATGACAACAAACTCAAACAAGAAGGTGTCAGTATCTTCTGTAGTTAGACCATGGAAGTGAGGTAGGGCTGAAGGGCTTATATTCTTCATTTTGGTGTCCATAATGGTCTCCCAAATGGAAAAGTACCCTCTATTCTCTCTCCATTCCCCTTAGCATTTCTGTTTTCAGCCATTGGCTCCAGAGAAATGTTTTTTTCTTCTTCTTCCCCTATAGGTTCTTCAAATATGTCTGGTTGTTCACCTAAGGGTTCTTCATGATAGCAACCACTGAAGAAGAGAAGGTTCGCTGTGTGAAGTGGTGGGGGTGTTGGGGAAAAATTTTTCTGAGTTATCTCTATTCCTATGAGGCATAAAAGGAAATCTTTTTTGGTTGGTTTTTTCCCCACACTAATAGTACCTACAAAAATTGAAACTGTGATTGAAAAAAACAAATTGCAACTAGTTGAAATGAACTTACTGAATGGAAATTTGTAGAATTGAAAAGGAAAGCAAGGAAATACAAAACTAAAAGAAGAGAAATGACTAGTCTACATTTGCCGAAATGAAATTTGCAGAATTGGAGAGGAAAGCAAGGAAATGCAGAACTTGAAAGAAAATAAATGACTAGTCTATATTTGCCGAAATAAACTATTAGCAGAATGTTGCAATAGGAAATAGAAGAAAGTAGTAATCACAGAATACTCTGACGCTTCCCGGAAACGGTGCCAAAAAGTGGTGAGTTCCAATATTGCAGCAAGAATGTTGCAACTCCTGGGCTGCCAGCTTTACTTTTATCAACCCGGTAGTTCGTAACAAACTTGGAAGCGTCAGTGTTGTATGCACAAGTACTAGTTCTTACTGCAGGTTGTCACTTGGTCAGGAGACACAAGATCAGTAGGAGCTCAAGAAAACTTCTATAGATTCCAGAAGAAGCTCTATGTGTGATGAAAGAAAGAAAGATTACTCTACAAAAGCTACTCTAATTGCAGAAAGGAAAGAGACTAGAATGTAAAGCAAGACCTAGTAAACCCTAATTAAGGACCTAATTCTACTTTTGCCAAAAACACTATGAAAACCATGAAAACAATGCCATTACCTACTCAATAAAGCAAACAACATCTACCCATGCTATTTTTGGAAGCAAATAATCAAAAAACATATTTTTGGATTTTATGTGTTTTTATGTGGATTTGACATGCCTCTAATTTATTGTGTGTGAGTGTGGCAGTGAATAGGTGGAGTTAGAAGGTGGTTTTGGAGCTTGGGAGGACATAGGATGGTGTCGATGGGTCCTAGGGGGTCTAAGGTGGCTTTCTGGAGGCTTTTCCCACACTCAGCCATCAAAAGAAAGCCTACAGGAAAAACTACAGGAGGACACAACAAAACTACAGGAGGAAAACATGGAAACTAAAGGAGTCCTACGGGAGGAGGCTGAGAGAAATTTCCACTGTTCTAAGGGTGTGAGAGTGGGTGAAAAAGGTGAATGAAGGTTGGAATGAGGTGTTAAGGTGCCTAAGGTCTACCATGAACCACCAGGAGGGAGAAAGATGATTGGGATTGCTCAAGGAGAGAGGAAGGAGTTCTAGGAAAAATGAAGGAAACTAAGGCAGAATTGGGTGAGGTTTGGGAGACCTATAGGGCATGGATCAGATGGAGGATGTGATTGTTGATAAGATAGCCTACTGCTGGAAGAGATCTTCTACAAACGAACTGACAGTTAACCAAGAAAATCAAGCAACAAATGAAATGAGTTCATTTAGGAAAAATAGAGTTTTGCATAAAAATGATCTAAACTATGATCTATGAAAGGAAATGGCGAGAAATGTTGTAAGAAAGGAAAGCATCAAAGAGGACTGTTGCAAATCAAGAAGTGAACATGATAAAGGAGCTCTAGAGCAAAGAAAAACTCGACTATTAACTGGCTAAAGAGTTGCAAACACTAGAAGTCCTATCAATGAGGGAAATTTGTGTTTTTGGGATAACAGGAGAGTCTTTGCCTCAATTCATGGTCCCAGAGGGAGGAAGAGAGGCCAAGTCACTATTTCTAGACTTTTGAATCTTTTTTGATCACTTCTTAACTTGCTACAGAAAGAAGAAATGGAAGCAAACAACAAAATCATCGAAAGCAACCTATTCTTAACCATAAAAAGATACATCTAACAACAAAGTAATCTACAACTTGAGGTAAGCATTCAAAAACAATTGAAGAGAAGCTTGGCTAGTTGGATTGGGCCCTAACCCAAGAGCTTCAACCCTCTGAGGTAACTCAGTGCTAGCTCAAGAAGGATTCCATCTTTATTATCAAAAAATAGCAAGGTTACATAAAACTGTTACACAAAAACAGCTTGAAATTTCAGCAGAGTTTACAGAAGAAAAAATCTGACCCTAGTAAGGCCCTAGACCTCTCTACTTATACATTTGAAGCTATCAACAAATTCCATAAAATCACAGAGGCTTGGCTCCCAAAACTCGAGATAACTATCAGTCATCCTCCACTTGCTCCGCTGCCTTCTTAGTGCATGGCTTGGCTGCTTGTATTCTGAGCGGAATGAAGGGGAATTTGAAGTGAGGAGTAATAATTGAGGGTGATTCCCTCCTATAAGTCCTCTCCTTTGTCTACTTTGAGTTATTGTTGCCATCTGACCACTGGATCCTTGTCTTTGACCACGAAATCCATCAATAATATGCATTAAATACATGTTAGACCACATGGCATCATAACTAACTCAACTCACTTTGTAAGCATAAATATAATCATAAAGCCATACAATAAGCTAAGAGAATGGTTGATTCAACTAGGTTAGGAGGTAAAATGAGCCCATATAATTACCCATTTATGAGGCTCATCAATGATCACATTGCTAACATCTTTTCCATGAACATTGGGGGATGACATGGGGTCCTCTCGAATCAACGTGTCCATAATAGGAATACCAACTTTTGGATGAGATATATTTCATGTAGAATCTATTTAAAGAGCTTCTTTCATTATTAGACATGTATTTGAGTGGAGAATAACGCATTGGTTTCACTACTTAAGGAAAAAAGTATCACCACCAAAGCATACACCATTTAATGCCTCAAACTTCTTTCAAATGAATTTAGGTCCCAATTTTCCAAACAGGTAGCCACCACTAAAAAAGGTCCTATGGGCTTCTTCCTCCAATTTTTCCATTATAAAAGCATCTTGATGTCGATGAAAAAAGTATAAATATCCAATCCATATCAACCTCTATTCCATCCTTAATCTATTCTCCACATACTCCCATGTAGTTCCTAACCATCATTCCATGATGGAAGTTAAATGGATGCAATAGTACATGTTTCTTATTTTTAGTTTGTGTAGTTGACCAATCAACCTAGTAGTGAATGTTCAGCGTTTCTTGATATATTCATAAAATTGTAATTCATTTACTATTTTTATATTAAATAAATGGAATTTAATATAGGTATATTTGTTTAATTATGTTCTTTAACTAATGTAACTACAACAACGTGGTATCTAAGAGAGGTTGGGGAAAGGGAGAAGGGAAACACCATCACGATTAATTATATAGTCTATTATGTGTTTTTTTGGTTAGAATTATAAAGTCTCAGTTTGTAAATTTCGTAATTAATTGTGGAAAAAATGTTATGAGAATTTCTCATTTTGTTTCTTTCTTCCATTTATACAGCGATGAAACACACCCAAAAATAAAAAATAAACTTGAGCTCCTTCTTTTAGTTAGAGGAGAGAGATTGACATCTTCAATGAAAATGATGGTGGTGAGGGTGGAAGTGGCGAGTGAGTTACGAATGAGGGCCATTTTGTACATAGAAAATCATATTCCATGCTTTCATGTTTGTGCATGAGAGGGTTTTTGTATATAAAATCCATTTTATATGTAAGGGATCATATGCCATATTTCCATGTTTTGGTATGAGGTTCCATTTTGTTTATTTGATGTTGAAGTGTTATATTGCTCAGTTGAATTTGTATGTATATGGTGATGTTGCAATAATCGATGTGGAAAAGCCATAACTCTACATTTTTCACAGTTAAATTTTCTTCACTTGGCTTTTTCATAACATGTTAGCTAGGCATATTCATGGTGATACATGTAGTTGATTGCCAGGCAAAACTAGAAATGTCACGCTAATGTTGCATTGTGATTAGGATTCTTTAATGGTATAGGTTTTCAAGTGAAATGAAAGTGTAACATTGTGTCAATTCCACTTCTATCTCATTATCATCCAAAACAATAAGCGTTGTGTTAATTTTGGGAAAATTATTCTTAATGGAATATGAATTAAATTCTTGTAGTGTTCATCATCTCTAAATTTTTCATCTCTATTAGAACATTATTATGATTCATTGCCGCTTATTTTAAAATTATGTATAGGGATTTACAAAGAAACAGATAAAAATAAAGTGTTTAAAATAAAATAATTAACAACCATAAGAAATTATTGTTTAAAAGTGGTGTCTGTTCCTTACTAGGTTTTTAAAAATATTTATATGAACAAAAACGTTTACTGATTAAGTGATAATATTTTGAAAAATAATAATAATGTACATGTCATGATAAGTTGTTTCCACACTTGAAATTAACTTTTTTACTCTACATTCCGTCATAGAAGAAGCAATCTTACATTGAACAAATCATGAAATCACTATATCTACTATTGCGCTATAAAATTCAACTATGTGATTTATAAAGTGTTGCAACTTTTTTATATAAACACATTTTATTTCAAAATAAGGTTAAACTCTTAACAATCTTTAATGTGTTAAAATGGTAGATTCCAATATTCAAATCCATCGTCATGAGTGTAGTGGAATTTCACCGTTTTAATTGAATTCATTCAATCTTTATATAGAAAACATCTTGAATAAATGACTTGTTAATTCCAATGATATAATATTGTGTTCGATATATATTACTCTTGATGCAATATTTGATAATATCTTTTAACCATATTTTCTCTATAAATAAAATCTAAGAAATTAGAAATATGACATTTCACATTGGAACTAAGAAAAAATAACGTACCAAGAACATCAACGTCTACGTGTTTAGCCACATCACATATCATATAAAAATAACAATCACACAAAATACAACTTAAGGAAAACTATAGTTGTTCCCTGTGTTTCATGTCACTCACTCACTTCAACGATTATTTCTTCATCTAGTGAACAATGTTTTTGGATACTAACCAAACCTGTCCCACTCAAGAATCAAACAATTTCATATAAAATATTATTCTCTTATATTTGGTTTACTTCATTCTACTTTATGATGCTCTCATGAATTCATAGGTTACCATCTGATTGGAGGATTTCTTGGAGTTATATGAATGAAAATGTGTTAATTTGACTGCCACTTGATTGTCATTGATGTCAAGTACAAACATTGATTTTAGGTAATTTTATCATTAGATGATGTGCTTTAAAGCATGTGAGAAAGCCTTGGTTGGATAGTCCTCTTGTAGACCTTTTGAATCGTATATGCATGACACCTGTGGTATGTTTTCCCCCTGATTTTTGTAACTTAATGATATTATGAATTGTAAATGAGTATATTTTTATATAATTGCTTGAAGTGTGGGACCATATGATATAAGAGGGTAGAGGAAAGATTCACCCATGTTGGGTTGGATGGCACCATAAATTATTAAAGAAAAATAATATGAAGAGCCCAAAGAGAAGCTTGAAGTGTCACCCTTGAGAAATTATAAAAATGCATTAATACAAAAATTCTAGGGTTTTATTTTATTTTTTCGAAAGATCTTGAGAAGTGCTGGAGAGACCTACAAAATGGAGGGAATTAATTCCATATGAAGCATAATTGTGTCTTAGAAGAGCTTAATAAATTCTAAGAAAAATTGGATTCAGCGCTTCCTAAGAATTGGTTGACAAACCACTCAAGGTGCTTGCTCAAAAGCTAATAAACCACCTGATTTTATAAGAAATATTTATCCTCCTTCATTCGGGTATGACCTCTTGTTGAAACTACTAAACAAATTCCCCTTAGATGATAGATATAACATGGGGGTGATTTCCATAAGTGATTTTGGCTGCATAGATTCTAAGGTTGAATGGAAAATTGAAGTCCACCTTTAGCTTGGCCATTTGTTGTATTGTAAATAAATGCATTCAACTCAAAACTATGAAATTAAAGATTACCCTTATGAGATTCAATGTGTACGTCTAAGTGTACATGGTCTTAGGGTGTTGGTGCATAAATTATTCAATATATATGATTCCTTTTGTGAAATTATAGCATGCATCTATAAAGTAAATGCAAGAGGTTATCTATTTACTATATATAGAGTGAATTCTCTATTTAATACAATGATAAATGGGTTGATTTATTGATAAGGGATTCATTTTTCACTGTGTCATCTTAGGTGGTTGATATTTTTTTATTTTACCAGGGAATACATTTATTTCTATGTCTATTTCAAGAATGCATATTTGGCCAAAATTCCTATGCATGGAAAAAAAAAAGAATCTATGTGAATTCAATTGATTGGCTGCATTAAGAAAAAAATAGGTTGCTATGCCTTGTTTAGAAATTGTAAGCCTAGGAGTGCTAGTTTTATTTTATATATATGATGTTTCCAAACTAGGCCACGTAATTACATAAAGCTCAAAGGGGATAACACATTGAGTAGGCTAATTCCATGTCAAAGCTCAAGATGGATGGTAGATTATATGTATGCATATTACACTAGACTAGGCCAAGACTCAAGGAAAATTAGTAGGCGCGAAATATCATGCATATGAATGGAACTGTAACCAATTTTTGGAGCCCAGGGGAGAAAGGAGGCTCATGTTATGACCAAGAACTAAGAGAAGGGTTTGAATTTCAATTGGCAGGGGCTAAAATTGACACCTCCTTGTCAATTCATATATCTCGAAGTGATGACCAAGCTCACATAGGAGGGAATCCTAGAACCATTGAATGTTGTGGATCGTTTAGCGACATCATGTGAGCTTGGAAGAAATTTTCCCCGAAGATTTCACGTGGAGGTTGTTTCTAACCCCATTGATATTTACTCACTATCATGACATGTCACAATTTGACTAACGAAAAAGCTTGTGCCTGTGTAATTATGAGAACCACCAAGTTTATTTATAATGAGAAAATTTAATTTTACTATGCGCCAAAAGGATTGTTGGACCCATTGCCAATGTCCCAAGCCATGTGAACTCTAGGTGACATGGCAGTATGAGAGGCACACACATGTCAGCTAGATTTGAGGGTTTTGTGGGGCTAAGTGACTTGTATCTAGGTGACACATATCCCTCATGGAGTGGATCCATGTGGAGAGAGTGATGCCACCATGACACCTTCACCCTGATGATTTATTGTTGTGTGCAGTGTAATCCAGCTGATATTTTGCTCCCTTGGTTAGGTGGCCATGGTGGAGCCCACATCCTCGAGTGTGGGGAATGATTGATTCATGCAATTTTTTAAGGAAATCCCCTTGGATTTTGACATGAAAAAATGATACAGTCACTTATATGTAACCCTAGTGGTCTAAATCCATTAAAGGGTGGTATCAGGCAAGGTGAGGTGGTAGTGATGAAGCTCGAAAGAGAAGACCGTAGCGAAAAGGTGTTGGGAGATGTAGGAGATGGGGTCCACACAGGATCCATCTAACCCTAGAAGGTCCTCCCTATTTTTTGATGAGGGACTATAATGTAACCAATCATAATTATATTCCTGGGATGAGGTGGCATAGAAGGACCCATGTTACCACACTATGAAAAATATTATATACATGCTACGTGTTTCGCTTTGTGAAATATGGAAAGGGGATAATACGTGACACAACATGAATAGGAAAACAACTTGGGTAAGGTTTATGAAGTGGATATGACAGTATTTCCACATGGGAATCACGTTGTAGATTAGGGAGCCATGGCACCATTTGATAGGCCAAACTTTAATCGACCATATCTTTTGATCTAGGATTTAGACTGGGACAAATTTTATATCATTGGAAAGGTCTCGATGTGAAGAATATAATTCCATCATATATTTTAAGTACCAATGAAGTTGTAATGGGTTGAAATTTTAGACCTCATTCCATAATGATACTTTGGATATCAAGTCAACGTGGTAACTACATCCTTCTACCCTTAGTAGGGGGTTAGGGATAGTAGGGAGAGGGACCAGATGAGCTCTATCATAGATGAAAAACCAAAAAGGCTCAATTCTAAACATTTTGGAATAACTACATACCTTATGACAAAATTAACAAATAAATAGGTCACATGCTTAGTTCTTTGGAGAAATCATGGAGCTCTAGCTCTGAGTATTGTAGATGAATGTGGATATGGTCAGATGATATTTATAGAATTTTGTTGTGACTTGTAAATTAATTGCAAGGATGATATGGTATTATTGAATTGATTCAAAAGAAAAAATGCAATGGTATTGCATGTGGTTATTATTATGCATCTTGAAGTTCTAGATAATCTATTGTTGTGATGGTGGATGCTTGTTATTTCTTTAGTTTTTGCAAAACTACCTCCATGGTTTTGTGTATGATGGATTGCAATATACCAACAATATCAGTTAAATGGTGCATACTTACACCCTTGAATAAGTAAGCATGTGAATGTTTATGTGATATGAGAGATTTAGTAGATCCATGCATTGCTTGCATTGTAAACCCTATATATATATATATATATATATATATATATATATATATATATATATATGAAAAATCGAATCATGAAACTAAGTTGATATATTTTAACTTATCTTATGGTTTGAAACATGTCCTGATGAGGAATTTTGACATGTGTGAACATTTGTATAGTAACATGCTTGGATTAGCATGGCATGATGAAATATGGTATATTTGTTTAAATTTCATTTATGCACTATACACATGAGTGCATGTAATAGCACATTGGAATACTCCGTGGTAGAGAGGGAAAACATGATCCATGGAACTCAACATGAACCAAGAGGGGAATCTCTCCAGGAAGAAAAATAATCATTAGTAGTTTAGAAGTTTAGCTTAAGGATAAGAAGGCTAAGATCAAGGACTTGGAAGCTAAGTTAAAGATATGTAAGTTAGAAATTAAGAAACTTGCCAAGAAACAACAAGCATTGGGTGACGGAAATCTGAACTAAAAAAAATTCTATATGAATTGACATATCAAACTAAATTCTCAAAAGAGGAAAATTATATTGGTGAGAAGATGCCCCATGAGGCTCAAAATAAGAATCAAATGTTATGTTGGTTCTATGGGTAGGAAAGCCTTACAACAGATTGTCCCCATAAGAAGAAAAAGTGGGAGGACAAACCTTGCAAGCCACAGAGACATGAACCAGTAATGCATTATTCTGAAAAGGAGGAAGAAGCAACCCCTCAAGTTCCATTCCATAAGGATACATATGTTGGAAAAGAATTCCCCTGCTAGTTACTTGAGGGGAATTTTGACTTAAAAGGTTGTTTGGAACCTTAAGAAAAGTATTGGAGTAAAATATATTTATATATATGTATATAAAACTAAAGGACATAATGAAATCTAAGACTCATGGAAATTGAGTCAATTTTTTGGGACTTCTTTATTTTAATGCTTATGTGTGATGTTTTTAATTTTTTGACCTCATGGATTATTTATTTCCTCCATTTTTGAAATGTGCATGGAATTTAAAGCATTTAGTGAGGGAGTGGCAACATCCTTGCAATGCTGGCTAGAGAACTTTCTCAAGTAGTGGTAGATTCCTCATAGTGGTATATGGAGAAGAAAAAAGAGGTGGTATCCTCCAACATGAAAGAGCATGAGAACAGGTACAAGTATGTTCCAATGTGTTAAGAGAATAAGTACCTTAGGTATTTCGGTTGAAACCGCAACAAAGAAAGAGAAAACTATAGTAAGAAACACTCATACAACTCAGGGAACATTCTTATATAAACAAACCATGTGATAGCGACCATACCCGGATGTCCTTCGTTTGGGTAGTTCCAGCAGGGCTCATACCCTCTACAACTCCTGATGATATTCGAATCTGCAAATCAACCAATTCAAACATACATAGCGGCATATAGATAAAGCATTTTAATGAAACTAACTTTATATAATATAAGAAAAGTGATTATTTATACATCAAAATAACATTCATACATGAATTACAACAATATCTAATCCATAAACAAATTTAATCTCAGGAACAAGGCAACACTTCTTCTTATTGTAGAAAGCTATAACTAACGTGGACATGATTCACCTAAGTCTTCTTCTTCCAGCACCAGGCAGAACCATCCTCCAGATCCGTCTAGTCTCAGTCTTCAACAACCTCATTCCATAACCAATACCATGATATCTCAAGCAAGTGGGAGAATATCAACAGTCAAGGAAACAAGGGTTTTCTGAAACTTGGGGAAGTGCTTGAAGCATAGGGATACTTTAGACTCAGTGAGGGATAATCTCAGTATAATAATTCTATCTCTTCTCCTCCTTTAGGCGTTCCCATAGAAGTCTATTTATACTTCTTCCAATTATTTTTTTAGTTGGGAAACAGTTGGGAAATAGTTGGGCCATAGGCACTAGGAGGTAATCAACAGGTAAAACCCTTGAACTCCACCCATAATTAAGGAAATTTAATTTTTTTAGCTGTTTCAACAAATATACGTAGGTTGGGTATTGACTAACCCGTGTGTACTGCTTTTATCTCAAGGAAATGTAGTGTACAGGGAATAAAACATTTTTTTTTAAATATTTCCACCAAGTCTGAAAGAAGTTGTTTCCCTAGGCCATAAACCAAGAATCATAAATACCATGGGTGGTAAATGGAGTTATAATAGATGCCCCCTAATATATGAGGTCAGAAGGGGTACATGATGGCCAAAATGATTAAGTATATGGAAAGGAATCCTGTCGAGACTGAGAAGGACTTCACCAAAATTCAGCCTGCCAATCCATCAAAAAGAGATCAGGAACAAACTGTTGTTTGAGGAAGGCATACCCATGCTCAGAGAAAGTAAAGCATGTACACATATCAAGTAGAATCAAATCCACTATGTATACAAGTATAAAGAACTAAAAGTACATAATGGATCATCTGATCGTGATAAAAAAAGTACATGTCTAAATATCACATATAAGAGGCTGATCAATGAAGCTAAAAGATGAAGCTGATCACTGATGTCAAAAATTGATCTCAATAGTACCAAATGAGCACGATGGAATAAAATGATACTACATTGCAACTCGGATGCCAGCATATAATATGTCGTTGTGAAGGACTGCAACATATAGGGTGGATGGTGTCAACTAGCAATAATAGGAGCAACTAACAGGTGAACCAAAACATGCTGATGCAACCTGAGGTCTTCACCAACCACTGTGGTACATTTCTACACAATGGGAATAAATGATCTTAGGTCAACCATGTGAGAAATCATTTGATTATTGGTCATTGATGTATACCATCAAGGTACCCAGTATAATCTAGCAAGTGCGAACGAATGAGCTAAAGTCGAACACCTGGAAGAATCTATCAATTAGGGGACAATGATAGTTTCCCACTATCAATAACAAAGGAATCCGCCACTGATGATTGCAAACACCAAGGTATTTCCAAATGGACTCTATATCTTTGTTCCAGAGCAATGAGTCACAGTCGATAGGAAAAGATTCGCTAAAAGGAAGGCATTAAGGCATCCTTCATCAATTTAGTGCGAGTGTAACCTGTAGGCCAATAATGTCGAAGTAATCGGATGAAAAAGATGTAGTAACCCAACCAAATCACGTTTCTAGTGTACAAAAGATGTAGCTAGCACACGATAGAAACCCTCTAAATGAAGCAATAATGAAAGTTGACACAGAGGCGAGGAATCCACCAATAGGGTCAAATGGAAACCAAGGCACTGCACGAATCCCAATGTGTGATAATGAAAACTGATGTCGAACACAAGGGAAACCACTCAGTCAAAGACCCATGATATTGATCAATGTTGAGCACAAGGTGACCTATCAATAATGAAAATACGGCCATGGTGTGGCTCCATGCCTGCCCTCAAAGAAATATGTCGTCGTCGATAAGGACAAGATTTTCCAGCAAGAAGTGAATGGAGACCTTCTCAAACCAGCACGAGCAAAGGAACAATATAACTGATGTGATGAAAAACATGACATTGACAACCACAGATGGCCGACTAAAAAATAGGTCAACAAACACCGCAGAGAGGCCGACTCAGGCTTACTTCCCTTGAACAAAAGCACAACTCAATGATGACTATATGGCAGGATATGATAACTCTGTATAAGTTTGTCATGCAGGAGGAACAAGTGAACTCTCCATATGATTGGAAGAGGTAACCAATCGGAGGAGAACTCACTCAATAACAAGCTTAAGGTGTACCTAAGTCAAACTAAATCCTGCCCAAAAATGAAGGAGAGATTTTCTTTTGAGTGCTTTGTTTAAGGGCAACATGACTGAATCTAGCTGCCAACAATATATGAAAATGTTGTCACGTTCCTGCACTTTTTGGAATATATAATTGTTTTTTGTATTTTTCTTGAAGATGGAAAAAGAATAAAATAATGTTATAGTACAGTGGAAAGAATGAGTGTCAGAGAAACAAATGATCTAGTTCATGGGATGTGAACAATCCTATGGTTAATGTAGGGAGGAAATAGTGGTCAAGGACACTCAAATGGATGTTCCTTCCATGGGTCAAAGGATGTGTCAAGTTGCAGAAGCTAAGTGATTGCATGGTTGATTTTATAGAAGACATGGTCAAATAAGTGGCTTAAACATGAGTCCAAGTGAAGCCGGCTCAAGGATAAAATGTGCAAATAGTCAAAATGCAATGTAGGAATACAATTCAACACAAAGGAGCCTCTAGTGTATAAGGCCAGAAATAAGTATAGAAGCAAGGAGAATGTGTCTTCAACGCACAACTCATGGTGAGACTAAAGAGGACTCCCGAGCCTACTCAATATAACAACATGGGAAACCAATGTGAGTGAGGTTATAACTAAGATGCCCATGTAAAGGATGGCTCTACCATCACTTCATGATTTAAAAAAATTGGCGAGTGAACATGGCTTGCTAACTAAGAGACGATGGGGTCAACCCTATGGCTAATGTATCGCTGAACGAAGGCTAGTATGCAAGATGCAATGGAAAAAATTGTTTTCCCTAACATATATGCTAGTGAGTGAATGATACCTACCATGATAGGTTAGCAGTCATGGGACCGAAATAGGATCTCGAAGAAGTGACCAAAATATCCTGAAACAATAATCCATTCTCGATAATCCAAGCCCACAAGTCAAAAAATTCATGAGATGAAAAATCAAGCTTTGAGAAAAAATTTGAAATTTCAAAGCTATATATTGACTTTTAGACTCACAGATTTTTCATTTCTATTTGGAAAAGAGTTATGGATCAAAAAAAGGAGCAAACTTGCATCTGAAGAATTCAACCGTTCAAATTGCGCCAAAGTTACCAGGTAACCCTCAAATCATGCTTGCAATGTTTTTGATAGTTTTTCGAAGTTTTTATTAATATTTGACCATGGGAATTCATGCCAAACAATCCAACTCTACGTACACATGGGTTGGCTGTGACCAACCCACGTATACAATGGTCCTACATGCGACTGTGTGTAAAGGGAATCCGCATGTACGCGAGTTGAAATTCAAACCCAAAGTATAACCGTTGAAACTCATTTCTTTTTCAGGATGACCATCACATGGAGAGAGAGAGAGCATACCACAATTGACAATGAGGTAATGAATGACCAAAATGCACTAGATGCATTGAGAGGGTGTGTTTGTTGAAATTATTCAAAATGATGAACATGAAAGCCAACGCACACCTGCTTGAATTACTTATCCACTATTGGAGTGTAGAGGATGATACCTTCAGGATAGATTAGATGCCTCTCAAGATTGACGTGGAAGACATATAGTTTATTACAGGTCTCTCCGGAAGAGGGGTGGTTGTGCATTCGACAGACAGGAGAAGGAGTAGTCTTTCAGTAGAAGACTATGTACACATATACTGTCCTGGGCATCGGGAAAAGATTGGAAGTCAGATTCCAATCAAACACGTGGATAATTTATCTTTGAGCATTCTTTTGTTTACCATTGTGAGGATAAACGGATCAGCTTCACTGCATCATGCTTCACTAGTGTCCATGAGCCTAGCAGTGGAATTCCTAACCACATTTTTTGACTGGTGCACACCACTTCTGACCAACATGAAGAGACAACTGACCTCCATTCAAAAGGGTCTGATAAAAAAATTTGGATATGGGACTATTTTATGCTCCTTCTTCTTCGAGAAGGTACCTCAGCTACGTCCCAAAGTATCTGTCTCCATCGGTAGCCTGCGAGATCCACGGATGGGTAGATGGGCTGACTTGATGAAACGCCTTGGAGGAGGGGACGTGCTGAGGACGAATTTCGATGATGAGTTTTTTGCTTGGTGGGACCAACAGATCATAGCAATCAACAACTACCCTTATGCTAGCATGGATTTCTGAGGAGATCTAGACTTGGTGTTGCCACCAAACATAGCATGGGGAGACATAGGTAACATTTTTTAATAAATTTTTAAGTTTTTGTTTTTCAATATGAAATGAACTTAGAAATATTTTTGATGGGACAAAATACTGACAAAATGATCATGCTCTAGATGTGGGTCCAGTGAGACCATATGGATTCCCGAGGCACATGCATCATGAGAGAGGTGATAAAGAGGCGGAAGCTGAGACAGAGAGGGCCCTATATGTAGTGCAAAGAAACTTGGTGATATTGACTCACTAGGTACCAATGATAGCCATAGAGGACCTACCTGAGGAGATGCAGCACTGCGTGGTAGGAGTACCACGAGATTGGGTCCGCATACTTTGACTTATGGCTAATGAAGTAGTTAACTTTTTAGTTGCTCATCCTAAGCTGGGTCGATAGACAGACTGGACATAATTATGGGAATTTAGGCCCAATTTTGTATATTATTTTTTGAACGCTTTATGTATACAGAGGTAGTTTTATGATATATATACAGACCCAAATTTTTTATGTTTGTTTAATTTGATGAATGATTGATATGCCAATCTAATGCTTGATTAGTGATAGAGTCCACCAATGAATACTCAGATTGTGGAATGTGCACATATGTAATATAAACAAATGATCATTGCATCACTCTTACTCTAAAAAATTGGTGATATAAATAAGGATCCCAAACCTGATAAATGTTATTTAATTGTGACACTACTAGCTGTGAGTCAAGATAAACTAAAAACGAATCAATTCCATAAGAAATAGCTTCATATAGTAAATTAATAATGGAATTATATTCAGCAATGTTATTTGAAGCAGGACCAATACATACTCTCCATGACACCATCAATTGACTAGATGGATAATAAATCCGCCAAGTTGCAGGAGCAAGATTCTGAGTGTGCCGACTAGCACCATCGGCGAATCCGAAATATATCAAGTCACCCATCAACACCTACCAAAGCAGATAAAAAAATGTTGATATCACAAAATGCCCGACAAAATATGCACAAAAATACAATATATACAACGAAGCAATTGCTCGATTGGAACTTAAGAAAAATACTTCTTAAGGTAGATCCCATTTCAGGGCTCCACCAACTTGTTCCCTTCAAAATCAACCAATTTAAAAGCCCTTTTTCCCAAAACTCATTTTACTATAAAGGGACCATACCACATAGACAAGAATTTGCCTGCCCCCAGGGCATCTTTATCTTGGTCATAGACTAAGACAAGGTCACCTTCAGAAAAGACCCAAGGATGGACAACTTTATCATACTGAGTTTTAACCCTTTTCTTATAGGCCTCGTTTATTATGGCGGCATCTCGATGCTACTCATTGAGATGTTCCAAATGAACGAGGCATTCTTTGAGACTAGATGTCTCTTGAAGAAGCTCTATATGTAGCTTAAGGGACAAAATTTCGCATTCAATAGGAAAAATAGATTCCATCCCATAAACTAATTTAAAAGGTGTAAAATCAGTGGTAGTCTTCACCGAGGTTCAGTATGCCCAAAGAGCAGGGTACAACATGATGTGCCAATTGAAGCGATTTTTGTCAATTGTCCTTTACAGGATCGTCTTGAGGGACTTATTCACATCTTTGACTTGCCCAGTGGCCTAAGGATAATACAGAGATGAATGCTCCTGCTGGAAGCCAAACTTAAGAGCTAATTCAGTCATCAGCTGGTTCTGGAAGTGACTTCCATGGTCAGTGACAATCTCTCTTGGGATACCAAAACGTGAAATAATATGATTGAAGAGAAACAAGGTAGTTGTTTCACTATCATTTTTGTAAGTAGGCATGGCCTCAGCCCACTTCGTAAAGTAGTCTATGCCCACTACAATAGACTTGTGATTTTCCACCGAAGGATGATTACATGTGGTAAAGAAAATGCCCCACTTCGTAAAAGGTCCGATAGTGATAAAAGGGAAAAGAGGTGATTTATGTGTGTGCATCTTCTGAGTATAGACTTTACAAGGGTGGCAATGTTTTACTGCTTCAATACAATCTTTGAAAATTGAAGGCCAGAAGTAGCTGGCACGCAAAATTTTCTGGGCTGTTGCAAGCCCTGATAGATGACCGCCACAAGCTCCACTATTGCAATCATTAAGTAAAGACTCTGCTTCCTCCAGAGTTAAGAAATGCCTAAGGATTGAATCAACCCCTCCTGCAATATAATTTATCACCAATGATAATGTAGGTTTTAGCAAGATGACATAATTTTCAACGCTCATCCTAGGAGGAAGAAGGCTAGGGCTTCGAAGTCTAGAGATATATGATGATATCTCCATACGAGGGATCTTGTGAAGAAATGAGGAATAAATGTTCGTCAGGGAAATTTTCTCATAAACAATTTCTTCTTCACAAGGCAGCTTGGAAATTAATTCGACAAAAATCAATGACTTCTTAGATTTGGCTAACATGAATATGATATCAAATTCTTGTAAAATAATAATCCATCGATTATATTTTCCCCCAGCCACTAACGTAATGAGGACAAACTGAAAAGGATTGACAGTCGCTAAGACAAACGTTTTGTGTAGCAGAATATAATGATGAAGCCACTGGATAGCATGGACAGCTTCCAAGGCCAATTTCTCAATAGGAGAATAGCTAAGTTTAGGACCTACTAAGCCTCGACTCAAGTAGTAAATCACATGCTCCATGAGAGCATCATCCTCCTGAACCAGAACCATACCTATGGTTGATTTTGTCGTTGCGAGATATAAAAGGAAATCTTTGCCATAATCTGGTGGACTCAACAATGGGGTAGAGATTAATGCCTACTTCAAGGCATCAAAAGATCGTTGTCCAAAGTCTTCTGATAAAAATGGAACTCCTTTCTTCAGCAAAAGCATAAATACTTTAGTTATCTCAGCATAGTTTTCTATAAATATTCTCAAGAAATTTGCCTTTCCTTGGAGACTTTGAAGTTGTCGGATGGAAGACAATGGAGGAAACTGAATTATTCCCTCCACCTTGAAAGGATCTAGTCGAATCCATTCAGTTGATACGATGAATTTTAACAACCAACCAGGTGTGACCGTGAAAATGCACTTATTTGGATTCAAATGGGCTTTGTAAAATCGACATCTCTAAAAAACTAACCGAAGGTGGCTGGGATGATCGATTCCCTTTCGAGAACGAGAAGCTAAATCATACAAGTATGCTTTGATGACATGTTTGATGTCATGGAAAGCATAAGACATGGCCCACTGAAACATAGTTCTAGCATTTTTAAGACCAAAGGGCACTTTTTTGTATGCAATGTTACCCCAGCAACAAATAAAAGTTGTGTTATGCTGGTCCTTTAGATGGATAGAAATTTGATTATAACCAGAGAATCTATCCATGAACGAAAAAATTTCATTACCTGCACATTCATCAACTATTTGATCAATAAACGTTGTGGCGTAATTGTCTTTCGGAAAAGCTTTGTTGAATTCCCTAAATTCAATGCACACTTGGATCGTTCCTTGTTGTTTATCTACCGAGACTGGATTAGAAACCCACTCCATTAGAGGAATGGGGTATATGAAACCCACCTTAATCAGGTTCTCAACCTCAGCTTTAATAGCTACTGCCTTCCTAGGATTGACTAGCTGAATCAGCTTGGTGTTTTTGTACGTCTTGATCTCATGTTGGACTATAGATGGATCAATACCAGACATTTCCTCATAACACCCAAGCGAACACATCTCGAAACTCTTTAAAGAGGTCGATGCGAATTTGAATCTCTTTAGGGGAAAAATCATCTTCGATGAAGACATTTTCTATGACGTCGGGATTCCTAGAGATGTTTATAGGTACAGTTTTTTAGATAATCGACATATTACCTTCCGAAAATAATTGTACTGGAGCCAAAGGGTTGGAAACTGTACAAACATCGCTAGTAAGTAGATTCGAGAACCTAGATTCAAATTACTACAATGGTGGAAGAAAATATGATCGATGATGTAAATCTTCCCAAGGTTGATCTAAACTTGTCATCGCTCCTAAAGTTGCTTCATCAAATGGTAAAACTGTATCTAAGAAATCCAGAGCAGAAGTAGAGTCAAGGGTCCAAGCAGGGGCCACATCACCATCTATCTCCTCCTTTGAAAAAGGAGTGGGATGGTTGTCTATAGAGTTAATGATAGATTGATAGCTAATTTCTGTTGCAGACATGGGAAATGCCATTCCACCAACCTGGCCTCCATCTAATGTGGTCGTAGATGAAGGTAAGGTCTAAGGGTCCAAAAAATAATGAGTTTGAAAGAAATCTTTCTTTGAAGGCCCCTTGGAGGATGAAACTGCATCGATTCTAGTTGTAGGAGGGGGAAGGTCAAATATACCCATCAATGAAGAGTACATCCCAACTCCTAAATTCTCTATAGGTTGACGGGGATTATCCACCAATGGAATGATAGAATCCAAAGTTTCTCAAGAGTCACCTGGAGAATAATCAAACTGATCAATTTTAACAATTCTCCCCTCATGAGGAAAACAAAGGATGTGGAATAGAGATGAAGCTATGGCATACGTCTCATAAATCCAATTCCTTCCTAAGAGGAGGTTGTAATCTAAGTTGGCATCAACAATTTCAAGTTCAATATTAATGACCTTCCTCCAACACATATAGGAAATGTCGGGATAATTCCATGTGGCCTATGTGAATGACCATTAAATGTTGTTAAGAGAGTCATTTAAGGAATATCTGAAGGTGATCCAATGGCCTTCCAACATTACATAGACATTACGAATGTGGAAGATCCCTCATCTATAACTGTCTGAAAAATATTATTTTTCGATAAGTAGACTTTATCTGGAAAGCCATATGGTGAGGAACTCTCTTTCTTACATTCAACATATCAAAAGTGAGCACTAAATAATTTTTTGGATTTACTGCCCCAATTTCCCATAGCAAAGCACTTCTCTTATTAGGACACAACTGGAGTACCTCCAATGCAAACATAACACAAGGACTTTGAGCCAGATCTTCTACAATCGAGTAGTTTTAGGCTGCCCTAGAATTAGGTTTAATAGTTGAGTGCTTTGTAGAACCTTTCGATATCCAAGGTATAGACTCTGCAAAGGGTCGCTCAATCTGAAGTGCGTCAGTGGTTTCAGGAACAGATCTTGCCTTAGATGTTTTCATTTCACCATAGTCGCATGCTCGTGTGGCAACGTCGACATGAGAGCTCATCATATAAACATTTGAGGAATTTTCCCCTTCTTGGTTGCCCCTTGCGGAGGTACCAATGTTCGAGTTCGTGCCAACAAGTAGTTGTTGCCCTTGGGGAAAAGGGTTAGTCAGGATAGCCTGGGAGCTAGAGGACCCTTACTGCACTAACAAGTGTTGAGCATCCTGAATCTTGGGGCAGAGGTGAGCCAAATGATATCCACTGCATAACTTGCATGGAAATTTAACCTTTTTCTTAGACTATTTTCTACCCTCAATAGCACCATTATTGGGCTTGTCTGCATTACCCTTCCCTTCCTCGTTCTTCTTCTTACCTCGTCCCTTCTTCTTCCCATCAGATTGTTGATTCCATTTGGGGTTAGAAGCCTAGACGTTGTTAATGGATGTAGGTTGGGAGTGAGAAGGTGTAGGCAGTGTTGCCTAGTTAGAAGAAGCAATTTGTAGAGACAACTGCTGCAATTGGTTCAAAAGGTTCACTGTATTTCCATCAATTGATCCAACTATACCATTGGTGTGAGGGTTTGGCTTTGGTTTCGCTAAATCAACCTTGGATGTAGGAGTGTCAGGTAGTGTTTTCTGAAGAGTCCCATACTGAGAATATATTAGTTATGATTGTTGGGCTCGAAAAATAGCCCTCTCTTCCGAATAAACATCAGAAAGAGAAACTTCCTTGGAGATCTCAGGTTGTAAAGATTTGAGAAACCATTCGAGACGAAACTCTGGTGGAATTTAGGCTTTGATAAGCCTCTTTCTCCATCTCCATTCCTGGATATGATCTGAAATGTGCGTTGGCATGTGTTGATGAAAATTGGTCAGAAGCTTAGTTTCAGCTTCATAGCGGACAAGCAACTGAAAATGGTTCAAGAAAATATTAGCCAAATTAGCAAAAGAAGTAAACGTGCCCCATGGCAACTCTATATACCACTTGGCCACATTCCCTGTTAGGGTGCGCTAAAATAACCTCAACCTGATTGAATCATCTATCAGGGAGTTGGATGAGCACCATAAGTGGAATGTGGTCACATGGTCTCCCAGGTCTTCACCATTCTTCCCTTGCAATTTTGGAATATCTGATGGAAGTTTAGTTGGGACCGTAGGCCAATCTATATTGTACCTAATTGGATCATTCGTCAATTTAGTCAGGTTTGGAAAATTAAGCGTGGCTAGAAATGGAAGTCGTGGAGGACCTTGGGAATTCCATCCGGACTAGATGGGGTTCTTGTAGGTCTGAAAAGAATGCCCCATATTTTGAAAGGCACCAAGTTTCTCGAAGTAACTTGTAGAGCCTTCTTCTCAACCAAAGCGTGATCCTTGTGGCCCAGCAAAATTCGAAGTTTGACCAACTCCTGCCAAAAATCCTCCATAACCGATGAAGTTACAGCCTAAAAAAATATTGAAAGGATTTGACAGCCCCTGATAAGGGTTTGAAGTGTTAGCAAAGGGTGAAAAACTTTGAAATTAATTAACCAATGAATACAGCACATTCCCTTGTTGGCCAAAAAATTGATTCCCAGCTCCTATCGCACTTACCACAGGGTTTGTCCAACTCTGAAAGGGGTTACTACCTTGACTTGTAAAGGGAAAAGGCATTGACCCTTCCATCAGATTGGAATGTGGTATATGACCACTTCCAAATGGGAAACACTGAGAAAAAGTTGTTCCACTCATCATGGATGTAGAGGCAGTTGATGGTATATTCAAAGGAACTGAAGGAATACCTCAAAAGGGAATTCCAAAAGGGAAAAATCCAAAAATGGATGCATTGGGTTGAGAGCTTCCACTCGTCGACGAAATGGAAGTGGACACAAATAAAAATGTGCTAGGAGTGTTAGAAGGGATGGAAATAGTTCCTCCCCTTGCACATATATGGGATTCTGCATGCTTGCAACACTCGTTGTGGATGCCATGCTTCTAGCAGTGGTCATCGAAGGGATAGATGTATGTGGACCTGGGCTCGAAGGCCTGTGAGTCAGAGTCCCAATGTATAACAAAACATTGTTGGAAATAATACCGAGACGGGGGGTGAATCAGTATTAGCAAGTTAATAATTTTTCATTTCCATAATCAGATTCATATTCACTACTTCAGTTAATGGAACTCGCGTGTATACGCTACTGTGTTTAAGACAACTAGTGTATATCATGCAGACTTATGATTCAGTTAATTCATCATATGTTGATCTTTAATCAGTGCATAAGAACCATATAAATAGTAACCAGGTGTAGTAAAAATAGAACAGACAGTCACACACAAGAACACAAGATATAAGGTGGAAACCCAATGTGGGTGAAAACCACCTACTGCAATCGTCTCTACCTTATTTTTAAAATTAGAAACTTCTCTTTACAATTTTTGTACTGGTGCAGTCTTATACCAGTACTCAGGCTTCTACCTGCAGAAGGCTACAACCTTCTCTCGTTCTCCAGCTTCTCCTGGAAGGGAGCTACAACCCCTTAGCTTTTGTACTAGCTGATATGTGTACTAGTGCATAGGTGCCATCCTACAAAAGGCTCCAACCTTTTCTTTTCTTCAAGGGACCACGTTTCATAAATTTTCAGACTGGATCCATCAACAGCTTCATTCAATCATCTGCATCAACCAATCTCCTTTTGCACCAACCAAAACTAAATCAACCAATCATTTTGACAAATCTTCAGAATGCTGTAACCATAATATAGTAACCAAAATACAATAACCAGAACCCAAGCCAGAACCCAAAACACTGCAACAACAAACAGAAGTATCTAAAATATAGTTTGAGAGATATACACCACTTCCTTTCCTCAAACCTGTGTGTATATGCACTTTTCTCAAGGAAAACCTGCGTACAGATCTGAAACCAAAATTAAGATGTATACGCTATTTTGATATGCCAAACTAGCATGTATACACGCCTTTCCTAAAGTGAACCTGCGTACAGATCTGTAAATTATGATTTAAACTTTACAACAATTTCAGACTTCAGTTATACCGAGATCATCATATTTACAGGCTACAACATGTGCCAGTTATACAAATAAATGATCAAAACCACATAAAGATAATTCACTTCAAGCCTTAAGATCTTGACCCATCATTAGATCTTATCATTCATCAAGTGCTAAGGGTCATCATTGGTTCAAATCCAGCTATGCACCATAAGCCGATAGCATATATGTTAGATCTTGCTCTTCATTAGATATTCAATTCATGAGTGCTTTTACCTAATTATCTTCTCCTTCTTTTATAGTCTTAGGTCTTACTCAATACCATGGACCAAAACCACTTAGAACCAATACCTTGGACCAAATACCTGGGGTCAACACTTCGGACCAAATACCTTGGATCAATACCATGGATTGAAATACCATGGACCAAATACCATGGACCAAATCTTAGTTTTCCAACATGTACACGCCTTTCCTTCTGTGAAAGTGTGTGTGTATGTTATACGCGCCTTTTTTTCATCTAACCCACATGTACACATGGCTTGGTCAATGGGGAACCTACGTCTACCTCTTTTTCTTCATTCTATGAGTCTGAACTATGATCTGTCATCTAAGTGAGTTGCCATCAAGTACAACACCTGTATCACATATATCATAATGCCAACAATCTCCCCCTTTGGACATGATGGCAACAACAACACCAATCACTCTCCCCCTTTGTCATCGAGGGCAAAGGGTAATGCTCCCCTTGAGTACCAGCTAGAATTTCTGATATGATGAAGTGTTGATTGAGCTCCTCTGATCAAGTCCATGCTCCCCTTGAGCATAAGCAAGGTCTGCAAAAAGATAACATGACTCTACACATACATCACCAAGGACCTTCCTATCACCAAAGACTCACACATACATCCATCTCCCAACCAAATGGGGATATACCAAGTTTGATTCATCCACCCAACCAAGTGGGGATATACCAATTGTTTATACATGTCAAAACAATAAAATTACATCATCCATCCCATGCATAGTGGGGTAGCAAAATATGACTTTTACATGGAAGGTTATACATGACATAGAGACCAAATATCTTAAACAAGACCATGATAGTCATCAAAAACTATCATCGATAGTGTCTATCAATCATCATCGAGAACAGCAACCATGTTCTCTCCTGATCTTGTTCTACCTGAGTAAAAAACAACTATGAATTTGTTCCAAGATCTTCTGAGATAATGCCAAAAATGCATTATTAGAAGTATATGCTCCCCCTGAACCTGTGCCAGATGATTACTGTCAGACCCATATCAGACTCCTTTCATCCTGAGTCACACCCATTTCTTCAAACTAATAGATACGGGTCTGTCTACATCAACTACTCCCAGCTTCTGTCTGAGATATCCAAATGTCTCTCTGGGCAGTGGTTTGGTGAATATATCAGCAACATATTCTTTGGAGGGAACATAATCCAATTTGACCTTTTCTTCAAGCACTTGTTCATGTAGAAAATGATATTTGATGGGTATGTGTTTCATCTTGGAATGCATGACTGGATTCTTTGAAATACTGATGGCACTTGTATGATCACATAAAATGGGAATCGGTGGAGTACATGTGATCTGTATGTCTTGCAATGTTTGCATCATCCAAAGGAGTTATGTGCAACAAGATGCAGTGGCCACATATTCTGCTTCAGCTGTAGATAATGCAATTGAGATTTGTTTCTTGCTGAACCAAGACACTAATATAGAACCCATATAGAATGTACCACCACTAGTGCTTTTTCTATCATCAACGCTTCCTGCCCAATCTGTATCTGTATATGCATGAAGTGTAAGATCTGTATCTCTAGGACACCATAAACCAAAATTTTGTGTTCCGTGAAGATTTTTGAATATCCTTTTGACTGCCTGAAGATGTGATTCCTTTGGATTTGCTTGGAATCTTCCAACTATTCCTACTACATGCATGATGTCCGGTCAGGTACCTGTTAGATAAAGCAAGTTTCCAATCATGGATCTATAATTTGGTTGATGCACCACTATTGATTCATCATTTGAGCTGAGACTGCATCCTGTTACCATTGGAGTACATACTGGTTTAGAATCTTCCATGTCGTACATTTTCAGGATCTATTTGAGATATTTGGTTTCTGACAGAAAAATACAATCTTTGTTTTGTTGAACTTGTAGACCAAGAAAATATGTAAGCTCACCAAGTAGGGACATTTCAAATTCTTGCTACATTATTGAAGCAAAATTTCGACTCATGGCTTCTTCATTACTACCAAAAATGATATCATCAACATACACAACAAGTATCAACAATTTATCATTGTCAATCTTTGTGTATAAATTGTTATCAGCTGATCCCTTTGAAAAACCTTGTTGATGGAGATATTTGTCAAGACAGGAATACCAGGCCCTTGGAGCTTGTTTTAGACAATAGAGAGCCTTTCCGAGTCTGCATACAAGTTTTGCATTGTTTCCAAGAATGAATCCATCTGGTTGCTCAATATAGACTTTTTCTTCTAAGACTCCATTAAGAAAGGCAGATTTTACATCCATTCGATATACTTTGAATTTTTTAAAACTAGAAAGAGCAAGGAACATTCTTATGGCTTCAAGTCTAGCAACAGGTGCAAAAGTTTCTTCAAAATCTATACCTTCTTGTTGAGAATATCCTTTACAAACAAGTCTAGCCTTGTTTCTAATAACTTATCCATTTTCATTCAAATTTTTTTTGAATATCCATTTAGTTCACATGATATTCTTATCATGAGGTCTAGGAACTAATTCCCAAGTATGATTCTTTTCAATTTTCTCAAGTTCTTCATTCATGGCTTTGATGCAACATTCATCTTTACAAGCTTCACTTACATTTTGAGGTTCATTGGAGGATAGTAATGCTAGATGGCTTGAAGCTTCTGAAATAGTTCTTCTTGTCTGCACACCTACCTCTTTCCATCCCAAAATTTGAGTCTCTGGATGATTCTTCTAAACATAACTAGACAGAGTCTTTTCTTCTAGCGTTATCTCTTCTTTTGGTTCTTCATTGGTTTCTTCTTCAGAATTAGTCTGATTTGATCTGGAAGGATAATCCTCATCTTCTTCATTCTCTTTAGTTTTTATTTTCCTTGGAATTTGCATGTTTCGTCAACCACAACATCAATACTTTCAATAATTTTCCCAAGTATTTTATTATAACATTTATATCCCTTACTTCGGGAAGAGTAACCAAGGAGAATACCTTCATCTTCTCTGGGTTCAAACTTACCAAGTTTTTCATCAGTCCTTTTGATGTAAGATTTGCTTCCAAAAAGTTTTAAGTATTTTACAGTAGGAGTGTTACCATACCAAAGTTCATGAGGAGTTTGAGTGTTATTTACCCAAACATTTGTTTTGTTGAGAATAGTGACGGTAGCGGATGCAAATTCACCCCAGAAGGTTGCAGGAGTTCCAGACTCATCTAGCATAACATGAGCCATTTGTTGACAATTCTGTTCATCCTTTCTACCACTCCATTTTTCTGAGGTGTCCTTGTGGTGGAGGATTCCCTTTTTATTCCATGTTCTTCACAAAAGTCAAAGAATTCATCCGAGGTAAATTCCCCTCCTCGATCAGATCTGAGGCATTTGATTTTGCGATATGATTCATTTTCAAGTAAATCTTTGAAGGCTTTAAACTTTTCAAATGCTTCATCTTTATGCTTTAGAAGTCCTATCAAACACATTCTGGAAAGATCGTCAATGTATAATATAAAATATTCTTCGAGTCACGAGGTGACTTTTTCCTTGATGGTCTACATAAATCCGTATGAACAAGTTCAAGACGCTTACTAGCTGATCCTTCCTTTTTATGGAAATGTGCTCTGGTTTGCTTACCAAATGGACATGATTTGCATTTTGTATTTTCTGGAATGCTGATATTCAGAAGATCCAGAACAACTTGGTATCTGCATGCTTTTCTTATTTGAGGGAAGCTTAGATGCCCTAGTATTCTATGCCATAGCGAGTGTTCATCATTTTCGCTTAGATAGAATTGTTGTTGTCCTCCCTTAAGTATGTATAAGTTGTTTGGAGTTATTACACTTTTGATCACTGTTTCTCCTATATCAAGCTCACGAACAACACATCCATTTGATCAAAATACTACTTCATTTCCTTGATCACACATTTGATTAACACTTAACAGGTTATGCTTAAGACCATCAAAATGCATAACATTCCCATCTTTAACCTTTTCTTTTAAGAGAATAGAGCCTTTACCTCTTATGATAGCAAGAGTGTCATTTCCAAATGAGACGTTCTTTTCCTTTTCTAATGCATTATATGATTGAATTTTTTTGTTGTCACCTATCATGTGTTTTGATTATCCATTATCGATATACCACTGATTTTCTTGTCCTTTTGCATATAAGGCTATACCACATCTTTCTGGTTGCGGCTCTTTCTTCTTCCATATTTTGGGACTTAATGAAGTTTGCTCCTTCTGAGATGTTTGCCAAAATTTACTCCTGCATTCAGATTCTTTATGACCAAAGTTTTTGTAGATAGAGCATTCTATTTCATCTCCAAGAAGAGAAAAGTTATTGTAAGTCTGCTTCATGATCCCTGTCACATTCCTTTGATTTCGTTCTTCTCTGGTCATGATGGCCTTCTAAGAAACACATTGAGTAGCTTTGTGTCCAAAGTTATGACATGAGAAACATTGACCATTAAAGAAGTTCCTGCGATTATCGAATCTACTGACCTGGTGATTGTAGTTTCTATTGATATTCAATCTTGAAGCAGATTGAGTATGATTTACCTTAGGTTTATAGCTTTTGTCCATCCTTGATGTAAATTGAGACCGATTTACCTAGTGGTCTTCTTTATGCCTTTGTTAACGACTATCAAACTGTTCACTTCTCTTTGCTGCATCAAGATAACTTTTAGTGGAGGTAGGTAGCTTCAGTGATTGAGATGCTTCTTCAGTATATCGAAGACTTGCCTTTATCAAAGGAGAACGCTGCACTTTGATAATTTCATTTAATGTTTCTGATCCTTTAGCAAATCTAAGATTGAGAGTTTTTGTTTTCTCAATATCCTTTCTTAGACCCACAATTTCACATTCCAATTTTTCATTGTGTTTTTCTCTTTCAGCAAGTTGGAATGTCAAAGTGTCTATAATCATATTCTTTTCTTCTAAACAAATTTTGATTTTAGAGATTTCTTCATAAATATCGTCTTCATCTAAAGCATCCAAGAAATTATCATGTCCAAAGTCAATCAAAAGTATATAGTCTTTACTATTTTCATCTTCATCACTATTAGATAGACCATCGCTATCTTCATGCATATAGTAGCTCTTCTTACTTACACTTTGTTTTCTATTCCATTTTTCTGATTCCTTACCTTTATCAAGCTTATCTTTATGATGACATTTGGCAGCATAATGAATGACTCTTCCACAAGAAAAACATTTGATGGGTAGTTTACCTGTGAATCTTCCAGGACCCTATTGAAGGTTCTTAACAAAGTTTTCTTCTTCCTCTCCTTCTTAAATATGTCCTGATTCATTGAGTTGTTCTCTTCCTCGAGCTTTGAATGAAGCTTCTCTGATATCTGATGGACCTCCTTTTCTCATTTCGAAAGTAGTTAAGATTTCGTGCAGTTGTGTCATAGTGATAGTCTGAAGATTCTGCTTTTCTTCTATGGTAGATACTTTTGATTCAAACTTAGTAGACAAGCATCTTAAAACCTTTTCAACTAAAGTAACCTATTTTATCTCTTCACCCAAGTTCTTCATGCAATTAACAATCTCATCTATATGTAAGAAGTAACTAGCTATACTTTCATCATTGTGCATTTTGAGAGATTCATATTGAATTCTAAGAGTTTGCAGTTTTGCACGTTTTACTTGATTGTCTCCTTCATAGCTTAGAACAATCTTGTCCCATATTTCTTTGGCAATTTTGAGCTGCATAACATTGAAAAATTCTAATTATGACAGACTCCCAAATAATGTATCGATAGCCTTAGCATTGGTTTCATATTTCTTTTTACTTGCCGCATCTGTAGGAATTGCTGACAGAAATGTATATCCTCCTTCCACAATTTCCCAAACATCTGTTCCAAGAGATTGAAGATAGGTTGTGGTTCTTACCTTCCAATAAATGAAGTTGCTCCCATAAAAGATTGGTGGTCTAATAGATCCCTCTCTTTTGTAGTTACTCATAATGATGGATCTTCCTTCAAGTGATCAAGATTCTTCTAAAGGACCTGCTTTGATACCAATTATTGGAAATAATACTAAGAGGGGGGTTGAATTAGTATTAGCAAGTTAATAATTTTTCATTTCCATAATTAGATTCATATACGCTACTTCAGTTAATGGAACTCGCATGTATACGCAACTATGTTTAAGGAAACTAGCGTATATCCTACAGACTTATGATTCAGTTAATTCATCATATGTTGATATTTAATCAATGCATCGTAACCATATAAACAGTAACTAGGTGCAGTAAAAATAGAACAGACAGTCACACACAAGAACACAAGATATAAGGTGAAAACCCAATGTGGGTGAAAACCACCTGCTGCAATCGTCTCTATCTTATTTTTAAAATTAGAAGCTTATTTTTACAAGTTTTGTACTGGTGTAGTCTTATACTAGTAAGCAGTCTTCTACCTGCAGAAGGCTACAACCTTCTCTCGTTCTCCAGCTTCTCCTGGAAGGGAGCTACAACCCCCTAGCTTTTGTACTAGCTAATATGTGTACTAGTGCATAGGTGCCAGACTACAGAAGGCTCTAACCTTCTCTTTTCTTCCAAGGAGCATGTTTCATAAATTTTTAGACTAGATCCATCAATAGCTTCATTCAATCATCTACATCAACCAATCTCCTTTTGCACCAACCAAAACTGAATCAACCAATCACTTTGACAAATATTCATAATGCTATAACCAGAATACAGTAACCAAAATACAGTAACCAGAACCCAGAGCACTGCAACAGCAGACAAAAGTAGCTAAAATATATTTTGAGAGATATACACTACTTCCTTTCGTCGAGCCTGCATGTATACGCACTTTTCTCAAGGTGAACTTGTGTACAGATCAACAAATCAAAATTAAGATGCATATGTTGTTTTGATGTGCCGAACCAGCATGTATATGAACCTTTTTTAAAGTGAACCTGCGTACAGATTTGTAAATGATGATTTAAACTTTACAACAATTTCGGACTTCAGTTATACCTAGATCATCATATTTACAAACCATAGCATGCGCCAGTTATACAAATAAATGAGCAAAACCACATAAATGTACTTCACTTCAAGCCTTAAGATCTTGACCCATCATTAGATCTTATCCTTCATCAAGCGCTAAGGTTAATCCTTGGTTTAGATGCAGCTATGAACCATAACCCAATAGCCTGTATGTTAGATCTTACTCTTCATCAGCTATTCAATTCATGAGTGCCTTTACCTAATGATCTTCTCCTCGTTTTATAGTCTTAGGCCTTACTCAATACCATGGACCAAAACCACTTAGAACCAATACCTTGGACCAAATACCTGGGGTCAACACTTCGGACTAGATACCTTGGATCAATACCATGGATTAAAATACCATGGACCAAATACCACAGACAAAATCTTAGTTTTCCAACATGTACATGACTTTCCTTCCATGCAAGTGCATGTGTATGCTATACGCGCCTTTTGGTTAGCTGACCCGTGTGTACACGTGGCTTGGTCAATGGGGAACCTACATATACCTCTTTTTCTTCATTCTTTGAGTTTGAACTATGATCTGTCATCTGAGTGAGTTTCGATCAAGTACAACACCTGTATCACATGTATCATAATGCCAACAAACATCTCGATGATCAGGAGGGAGAGGAGAATTCAGAGTCGCAACTGACTTTGAGAGCTCTCCTACTTCATACTATCTTCTGACTGGAAGATTACTCCAGAAACAATTGGTGTGCTCCTCTCTAACTCCGTAGTAGTACTAAGTCTATCTTGTGAAGTAATTCCCCCAAACAGAGGATCAATCTCTAATGCGCCCGCTGCCGCTGGTGGAAAACCACTGGCAGAATCACTCCTACGCTTTCTAGGAGAAGGCTCTAGGCTTGTAGGTGAAATCCCACAAAGTCTTTGGGACCATCGAGATGGTCGGTCAACCACTTTGAATTATTTTTATAAAATCTACTTAAAGACTCAAGAAAATTAAAAACTAGGCCAACTAGGAGCACATAACACTCACTAAAATGTCCCTAAACATATCAGCACTCAAACAACTTCTCTTACGGGAATAAGTACCCTAAGGATTTGGCTTGAAACCCCAACAGAGAAAGAGAAAAATACAGTAAGAAACACACATACAACTCAAACTAGGAATAACAAGATTGTTATCCCCAGTGGAGTCACCAATTATGTTATGGGAATAAGTACCCGAGGGATTTGGGTTGAAACCCCAACAGAGAAAGAGAAAACTATAGTAAGAAACACTCATACAACTTAGGCAACATGCTTATATAAAAAAACTATGCGATAGTGACCATACCCAGATGTCCTTCGTTTGGGTAGTTCCAGCAAGGTTCATACCCTCTACAACTCCTGATGATCTTCGAATCTGCAAATCAACCAATTCGAACACACATAGCAGCATATAGATAAAGCATTTTAATGAAACTTACTTTATATCATATAAGCAAAATGATTAGTTATATATCAAAATAACATTCATACATGAATTACAACAATATTTGATGCATAAACAAGGTTAATCTCAGGAACAAGACATCACTTCTTTTTATTGTAGAAAGCTATAACTAACATGGAGAGAATTCACCCAAGTCTTCTTCTTCTGGCTCCAAGCAGAACCTTCCTCCACTCCTAGTGTTCAACAACCTCCTTCCATAACCAATATCATGATATCTCAAGTAAGTAGGAGAATATCAACACTCAAGGAAACAAGGGTTTCATGAAACTTGGGGAAGTGCTTGAAGCACAGGGATAATTCAGACTCAGTCAAGGATAATCTACGTATAATAATTATATCTCTTCTCCTCCTTAAGGCCTTCCCATAGAAGTCTATTTATACTTCTCCCAATTATTTTTTTACTTGGGAAATAGTTGGGCCATAGGCACTAGGAGGTAAGCAACACGTAAAACCCGTGAACTCCATCCATAATTAAGGAATTTTTTTTTTTCAATGTTTTAACACATATACATGGGTTGGGTATTGACTAACCCGCATGTACATGCTTTTATCTCTTGGAAAAGTAGCATACAAGGAATAAAACATTGTTTTTAAAATACTTGGACCATGTTTAGAAGTAGGGGTTTCCCTAGGCCATAAACCAAGCATCACAAATATCAAGGGTGGTAAATGGAGCTATAACACAATGCAATATCTAAAAGAATATTTCCTAAATATTAATAAAAGGAGATAAAGATAAAAACAATGATGGTCTTTCCAAGTTGGGTTTTTGACCTAATATATGATGTCTCTATGTAGTGATGATGATACTCGCCCATTGATGTCTTTCAATATTTTGGTTCACATATATTTATGATTATATGATTCTCATGGTTTAATACTTATGCTTAGATGTATTGCCATAATGTGCTACTAGTTAAATGATGATTCAATTAACACTATAAAGAAAAGTATAAATTGTGTGAAACTAGATTTTGTATGAAATATTGATTCCCCCCCCCCCCACACAATATTTCTTATAGGATCTGGACACTATAGGTTGCACCAAGTGATCCTATGGTGGACATATCTTAGAGTTTTGTCTTGATTTCATTAGTATATCGTAGAATAATTTCAATTTCTCATTCTTCCATGGATTCTTCTGATTTAAGAGTCATTGAGGGGAGCTTGTCCCTCTACCCCAACCTTGTTTCTTGATTCATTCTTGTGAAAAACCTTTTTGGTCAAATAGGATTTTAGTTACAACATATTCTAGAAAGGTAATACATAATATTCTTTTAGTTTTTAATATTATTTTCATTATTACCATGTGTTTATAAAAATATCTAATTCCTTGGTTTTTGTACATGTGTTGCCATACTTCTATACCTTAGTGTTAATATAATATTTCGAATCCATCATTCTTACTCTTCTACCCTTTTCTCTAGGGTTGAGTTAGATTCCTAAAGTTTTTTCAATTATGGGTTAAATTACTTAGGATATAAGCCCCAATGTTTGCTTAATCTTGGTGAGAATAACTAGTTGGCACTAGAGATTATGGCAACATGGTTCCATTTGAATGGCTGAGACTCTATAATAATCACCAGGGTTCTACTGTCTTCTTCGCCTATCTTATTAAACACATTTTGGTTCTCATTTTTTATAAGCTAGGGTTTAATAACACCTGGCTTGGTGGCCTGCATCCATTTTTTAGTTTTTTAGGCCCAATATGACCTTTACTGGGGGTGAGCTACTCCTCTTAAATATTTGTTAAGGAAATTTTCCTTTTGATCTAGCCCTCTGTTCATGATACTTGGGGATTTTGATTTTCTTGGTACTTCTCTCCAATTCCTTATTATGAATAAATTAGTAGGGTTTAGGTAGATAAATACTTATTGCACTACACTTTATTCAGTTGACTATATTCTTTTATAGGCCTACTTTCATGCTGGCTCCTAGTTAATTACGTACCTTCCTTGTCAATCTCCCTTTCATCCTTAGGTAATCCTATGAACCCTCTCTATGGTAAATTATAAATGTCCCTTTAGTTTAGGACGAAATTTTTCTAACTATTCCCTTACTTCGATGGACTACAATCACTATGATCAAGGACATTCATATTAGGTAAACTTCCTTGTATTTTTATGAATCTATTTTTAATTGGGTGGCAAAACGCAAAATTTCATCATCTCATTTGATATATTTTGTTATTTAAATTATTCTAGTTTCATTTAACCCTACATTCATTGATCATTTTGAGAATTACCTCAATTGTACCCTCAAGAAATTTCCACACTACTAGCTCCTCTATACTTAGTCGCAAAGTACCTTTGGCTGTAGAGGATTTAGGTTTCAAAAATGGGATATGGTTTTCTAAATGAGAATATAAATTCAAATTTTAGATTCTATGTCAATGTTTCTATATTTTCTCTACTTCAAGTTCTTAAGCCTTAGTTCTCAGCACTATGACAATACTTTTTGCATATATATATTTTTTTTATCTTTTCTACTATAAAATTGAGGTTGAGTGTCCACATTTGGAAAATTGTCATAACATTCATGTATAACTCATTTTGAAGTCAATATGTCTCCTTCTAATTGTTTCTCTTAACTACTGAGCATTGTTTAGTTTTTTCCCAAATATGATTGTTAATATATACAAATATCATGTTTGTAGTTGTTTCTATTGACTACTAAGCATGGTCTTATACCTAATCAATTATGATTATGAACAAATGCTATTATTCCTTAATTTCTCTACATAGAGTCACTAGTGGTTTTTATCTTTATATACTTAATGCATTATCCTTATACCATTAGCTCATTAATCACTAGTTTGTAATTCAAATTACTTTTTACTACTCTCGCATACTTCCTTATGCCTTCATAGCATGTATAACTACGAGTGGCATAAGATAGAAGTATAATTTCGAGATTTTTCCCATATTTATAGAGGCACATATAATGGTATATCTCAAGTCTCTTGTTTGTTATAATAGAGATAAATTTAACTTATGTTTTGGATATAGACACTCTCCCTCCCTAATCTTGCACTCTTAAAAAATTTGTTTTATTTTAAAAGTTAACAATAGGGAAAATATTATGTCCCTTCCATAAATTTTATGTAATTAATATAAATCCAATAAGTATGTCAGTGTGTATGTTCCTACAAGAACAATACCACCTCTTCCTCTCTAAACAATTTAGTGGTCTAGATGAAGAAACTCCAATGGGCACCATCTCACATACTTTGTGATAATGACCTAGTCTAATAACCTACTATTACAAGATTCCTCACACTAACTCGCTACCTACTTATCATATTCATGTACCAAGTTTTAGTCTCATGCATTAATTTTCTAGAAGTGTATTTCCATTTTTCGAACCGTATTATAATACCATAATCTCTATGTGTACCCATGGTACTTATTCTATATCATGTCTCTTGTTTAGTCTATATGCCATATAATTCATTTACCTCAAGATGAAACTGCATGTGACATATTAGTTATATTTTAAATATTGACTTTGGTTATGATATTAGAAATCGTAGTCTTGTTTTTCTGGCTTCCTTGAGAATAGTAAGAGAGATCCTCTGATTAAGATATCCCTACTTTCAAAAAAAAATGTACTACTTCCTACATTAAGAATGTATATCAAGAAACCATAAAATTTCTTTTAAGAAATAATCAACTCATGAATTTAATTGATATTGATTCCTTATTTAATTTTTCTAAATGGTATCTAATCATAATTGATAATCAATAAATATTAACTAGTAAACCCCATCAATTAGGTAACACATAGCTCCAGGCTAGGAATGCATTCATTAAATTAAAAATTCCTCTATTGAATAAGAGAGTTAACACTATTATTAAAATGATTAAAAATATATCTAGCCAATTATTATTCCTTTGAGAATGAGATGGGAAAATTACATTCATACGAACCAATGAGTTGCACTACTAACAACTCCTCTCAAGCTCAAGCTTGTTGCTTCCTTCTCGGTTTCTCTACCAGTAAAGTTCTCTAAAGTGTTTCCACTCAATCGTATTTTTTAATTCTATTTCCAACATATTTTTAGCAGTGTCTTACTTTTAAGGTCTACCCACCTTTTTCATTAGGCCTATCTTTTTAATGATAAGAAAAATATCTCCTTTTTACCCAAGTTATCATTTCCCCCTTTCTAAGCTTATCTTTCCACACAACCTTCTAATTCTATCCCATTATATTTTTTCCCTTATGGAAATCCTTCTATCGAGAACTTTTGGATAATTTGGGAAGGTCCACCCTTTGGACTTAATCACTTAACAAATTCTTATACAACAAGGAAGCCCACATTATGCATGTGCTATTTCACATAATATTCACAAAAGGAACAAAATATTTATTCATCATAATTAATTTTACATAAGTTAGTCAACATAAATCTTGGCCCCATGACTAAATAGTCAAAAAATAATCATGTCTGTAAAAGAGGCTGCACCAGGAGTATCATAAAACAATGCTCTATAATATTATTTACTTTGACACTTAACTTTTGGAATTGTTGAATTCTCTCTATTACCAGATATTTTTGCTAAACATTTACCGATTGGATAAAGAATGCATTTCTATTAATATCCACATAATTTGTGATGAATTCCACTATAAGAATGGACTAATATATAACATAATCATATTTATTTAATTAAGGCTTATGTGATCGATATGAAGTTTTGGAGACATGTTTTCGGCGATAATTACATCAAAATTCATTTTTCAATGTGCTTTGAATGAGAAAGTGTGGTTCATCGTCATGACAAGATAAAGAATCATATCATTTTAGCAAGTCAAATAAAGAGTCGACCATTCAAATGGCTAGAAAGAAATTACTACCTTTGACCAAAAGAAATGACTACATTTGACTAGGCTTCAACTACAATTGACTGGACCAAGATTTAGAGAAATTATTTATAGTTAATTTTTTTATTAGATTCTTTTATATATTATTTTAAATATATAAATAACTAAATATATATGCTTATAATTAACTAAAAATATTTTAACTATGTTTATATGTAAAGTTATTTATTATAAGTACCATGTTTAATTAAATAAAAACTAATTAAAAACTTAAATATGTATTAGTTAAATTTTATTTATATTATAAATATATATATATATAATTGTTTATAATTAAAAATATTTTAAATATGTTTATATCTAAACTTTTTTATCATAAATACTATGTTTAATAAAAACTAAATAAAACTTAAAAGTAATATATATTAGCTAAATTATATATAACTAAATATATATGCTTATAATTAACTAAAAACCTTTTTTACTATGTTTATATGTAAACTTACTTATTATAAATACTATGTTTAATTAAATTAAAACTATATTGAAAATATATATGGGTTAAATTCTATATACCTAAATCTAATACATAATTATTAAGGGAAATTATTTTCTTCTTATCAATTTAAAATATATATAAACTTATATTAATACAATTATAGGAATATTATGGGGCAAATTAGAGTTAAAAATAATCATAATAATAATGTTAATAAAATAATAATGAATAAAAAATATAAATAACAAAAAAGGAAAAACAACAAATAAATAGAAAAGGGAACACAAAGGAAATTCAAATAATTGAACAGACAAGGGAATCAAATCAAAACTGGAAAAGAAAACAGCAAAGGGAAAGGAAAAAATGGGGGGGGGGGTTAAGAGGAAAGGGCAAGGATCCAACAACTGCTGATTTTCCATCCGTCATCCCTCTTCAGATTACTCAACCTTCTTTCAATTTTAATGGCCTCCATAAAGTTTAGGTGATGAAAAGGAGCAATCCTATAAATGACCCGGGCCTCCTCAATGCATATTGATGCTTAGTCTTCTTTGTGTGTTCTGCCAAAGATGAAGACTGGGTCCTCCCATGCTTGATATCGGTTGAATTCTCATGAATCCTACGATTAATAAAGCGCCCAATTTCACCAACATAGGGGGTCCCAAAAGAAAAAGGAATAACCTAAATACTTTTCATATCCTTGGGGTCAATAGGATATTTTATAGATCTTAAGGAGCTACAAACAATGTAAACTTTGAAACAGGAACTGATACTGTTACCCTCTTCGTAGAGATAGCAAAAAAGTGACCTGATTTTGAAAAGCCGTGATGCAGAACGGACATGTTTTTTTTAGAGCGTAGTTTTTGGCACTTTAATTTTTTTATGTACATTGTGTTTTAGAATGGTAGTGATTTTCATGCTGATTTAAAAAAGTGGTAATTCTGCATCAGTGCCTTTTTTTAAAAGACCTATTCTTTGACTTTAAATTTTCTAATGTATGAAATGTAAATAATTATTTTGTAAATTTAATAATTTTTGAAGTGGTTATTTTCTTCATATTTTCTTGTTTTTATTTTTATTTTAATTTTTTTTGTAGTGAGGTTTTTATTTTTTTACATTTTTAAATTAGAAGGTCGATATTTTGAATTTTCGATATTTATACATCCTTAATTAATTTTTCAATCCACATGAAATAATTGTTTCTAAAAAACAATATTTTTTAACATTGGACATAAAAAAACCATTTTTAACATAAATATAACTAAAAAACTACACGTTTTGATAATTTTTTGCTAGAATTGACATGTCAAAATCACAATTTTTATATGAAAATTTTAACTAAAAATGGTTAAATAATAGTTTTTTTATGAATTTCATATTAAAAAAATTAATAATAATCGCTTTTTTTTTTTTTTAAATAATGATTAACTTAAAAATTAATGCGAAAATCACATATTACAACTATTGAATGCATAACAACCTTAATTGAGTGTTTATTCTTCTCATAAAATGTCAAAGTCATAACATTATAAGTATAACTACTTAATAGTTACAAAAAATGAGCTTGATTTCCAAGCATAACTTAAATTTAATCAACAATGTCACATAATCCAAACTCTTCATCCTCTAGAGTTTCATCATTGTCTTCTTCCACAATATTTTCTACTTCATTTTGCACATTTTCCTCTTCTAATGGATCTTTGATGTCTGCAAAGCTCCCAATGTATTTCTTTCCAAACATTCCATTTAATGGTGATTGGGGTTCCTTTGCCTTTTTTGCCACATGTGATTCACTAAAGTCCCCTTTCTTCAACCAAATTTCTTTCATCGCACTTAGAAGAAATTGAAGAGCATTAATTCTTCGCTGAATGAAATTGCACTGTATTGGATCTTTTTCAATTTTAATGCAATTTCTTCCTTTTTGAAGGCAACATGCTAGTGTTGTACCTAATTATCAAGTACAAAAGAAATAATGAAGTAAATTAGTACAATGACATATTAATTAAAAAATAACATATTGAAATTCAATTCCATATAATAAAACTTACCCGAGCCAGAAAATAAATCCAGAACCCAATCTCCTTCATTTGAACATATGTATATAAGATAGTTAATCAATAATTGTGATTTTTGATAAATTTTAACTATCTCTCCTTTTGCTTATTTGTCTTCATATGTTAGTTTTCTCACAACAACATCATAAGTCAGTATTTGACTTTCACTCTTTCCATCTACCTGATTAAAAATCATAGATAGATGGCTATCATCTTTTGCCCAACTATCAATATGAATGAACTCACAATCATTATAAGTTGTTGATCTTCATGGTTAAGAAGATTTGACTTTTTCCTGTAACATGAAACAGTAAAAGTTCAATTAACTTGTACATAAATGAATTTTTCAACATTAATCAAATATACATTTTAAACATCTTACCATGTAAGCTACATCCTTGAATTTGTTTTCACCTTGAAGCTTGACAATATCATTGCCAATTGTGTGTCTGAATGAAATGTCACAAATCTCCATAATGGTCATGACGTGACTTCTACAAATCCTACAACCACTTTACTAAGAGCTTGATAAGTATAAGGGTCACTATCATATTCAATGTTTGGAATATTGAAACCATGGGGAATATCTGCAATAACTAGGGCATAATCCCTTTTAGGTATGAGTTTAGCAATGTCTTCACAGTCACCTTGTATTACTTGATATTGAATAGTGTCTAGCCCATTCCAAATGAAATGATTAAGAGTTGGATCAAGTTCAACATTCTTAATACGTTGCTTCCACAGTTTTTTTATCTTTATTTTTTCAATAAAGGTTTTGAAACTATCTGGTGCTCCACTATCATCCTTCCTCATCTTTTATAAAATAAACAAATATATATGTAAGTTATAAATTAAAAATAGTACACAGGTGAATAAAAATGAATGTATAAATCAAGATACCTTTTTAAATGCAATATAAAAAGCTTTTAATGTTGATGTAAAACTTGAATCTGGATAGTTGCGTACAACATCATCCCAACTATCTTCATTCAACAATCTATCCATTTGTTCTTGAATTTTCATGCAAACTTTGTGACTGCATAGATAAAGTAACGAAAAGTTAATATAATGATATGTATAACAAATACTACCAAGAACAACATGTTATATTTAAAAGAAAATTATAATCAAGAAATAAATAAAAATAATTCAACAAACTTACTTTTGAAATTCTTCAGACATTTCCTCCAATGATAATTCCCCTAACCTCACATGAGATAATATTATTTTGACAATTTTTTCATCTTTTACTCCTTGCATTTCTCTCCAAGGTGTGATAGTCATATCATCTGGAAGCGGCTTCATTTCAGGAGCTGATTTACTGCTGCTACATATCAATGGCTTAGACTTTTTGACCCTCTTGTTTTTAATGCCAATCTCTTCCCACATGCTAAAAATCTCATTAATCAACTTCCAAACATCTCCAGTTCTAAATGCCAATTGGAAAATGTTATCAACATCTCTGAATAAATCACTAATTTTGTTGCCTTTTCCACCTTTTGAATTGGTTTTCTCTTCAATTTGATAGCATATTTCCATACAACATTCCTTTTGGAAATTTGCAATAACATGTATCCCATCCCCACCACATTTTTCTTGAAATTCACTATGAATAAATCTAAACCTTTGGCTGAAAGTCATAAACATCCTATATTCATTATCTAAATTATGATCCCATGCCACTAACTTTTCTTCTGTATCTAATAAACCAACATAAATGATACATTTCATTGTTTCAAAACGTGGGTTATTAGGATATTCCTCCATCAATTGTCTTTGGGCTTCTAGAGAATGGTTTCCCCCAAGCACATAATAATTGTATTCAAAACATTTTGACTTATCAAATGATTATTTGTTGGGAACTTGAAGTGGATCAACAAGAAGCACATAACTAACCACATGAGCATATGGATTGTACCTCATCAATGTCTTCAAGTTGTGAACATGCAGATGATGTGGCTTTTTGACTTGATATTGACATTGTCCTTCACTTGCCTTATAGGTTTGTCTGACATTACGCTGAAATGTATAACCACCATCAATTAAGTTTCTCTTTGTCAAATTGACATTTTGTTTTGTTTTGATAATTCCATCCTCTAAATCAGCTCCTCGTGTAATGATTTCTCTATTTTCTTTTGAAGTTTCACTAGGTTGTTGACTACTGGTAATGACTACTTCAAAATCTTCAACTTTACTTTTCATCACCATAACATTCTCAATAGATTTATTCTTGGGAATTGTTACTTTTGGTATTTTACGACTCTTCTCAGTTCCAATGTCATCTTTAGGTATGGAAACATATGCTTCACTGTCAATTTCAACTTCATCATCTTCAAAAGTAACTTGTCTACCCTTGGTAGATTTATCCACCAGAGACCTTTTTTTCTGATCCTTTGGATGTAGTTTGTAGCATCATCAATTACTACATTTTGCTTATTTTCCATATCTTCTTCTGACACTGAGTAAAAAATGTTGACAACTTTCATGATATCATGCTCTATGAGATGAATGCCTCCCAACCTAGTTGAACAACTTTCAACAAAATTTTGCCAAACAAAATATCATATGTCAATAAAAACAAAGTTAAAAAAATATAGCGAGACACTTTCAAGAATGCAAAATACAAATATAAATAAAAATACTTACAATGTTTTGTTTCATCTCATTTATGATTTGTTTACACAACATTGTAGACACCTCTCTCGTGTCATACAATGAATATGATGGTCGGTATTTAATCCTTTCATGTGACATGGGAGCTTTTGTAAGTATGTAAACAACTTCATTTTCTAGTACCGAACACATATCTATAACTCTTCCCATCACCTCATAAATTCCATTATCATTTGGTATATCAATATATAGATATATATTCACATTTTTGCTTTCTCTTTCTTTCACATACCAAATTCTTGATGGAAATTTCACTTCTTTTAATTCTTCTAGTACGAAATCATCTTCTTATCATTTGAGGCACTTGAAACATTTGTAGCCATGAGCTCAGATGGAGTTCGTTCACCAATGTTTTTTGAAGATGCACCTTTAAGAATCTTTGGTCTAGAAAGATTCACAGAAATCTTCTTTGATGCTGTTTTCCTAAAAACTAGAAACACATAAATCAGTAAATAACGAAAACATATTAACTTAAATTAACAACGAAAATATATCATAAATTTTTTATTTGTATAATTAGATAATTGAAATTAAAAAAATATTAACACTAAGAAAATCGCCCGCCACCTTGTGAGCAGGCAGGCTGCAACGGTGGCACGGGGCGAGGTTGTGGCAACAACTCCTACCATTTCTCCCCACATTGATCTCCTTCTCCATCTTCAATCTACCCCTTAAGGGGGAGGCTGAGGGGTAGATTGAAGATGGTGAAGGAGATCAATGTGGGGAGAAATGGCAGGAGTTGTTGCCACAACCTCCCCTTGCACCACCCCGGCGGCCCACCCGCTCACGTGGAGGCCACCAAGGTGGTACTGGGGGCTACCATAGCCTTCCCCATGCACCACCCAGGCAGCTTGTCGGGTGGGGTGGCATGAGGGGGGCTGCGGCAACAACTTCTACCATTTCTCCTGATATTGATCTCCTTCTCCGTCTTCAATCTACCCCTCACTATCCCCCTTGAGGGGTAGATTGAAGACAGAGAAGGAGATCAATATCAAGAGAAATGGTAGAATCCCATTAACAACACCCCGTCCATCCATGGAGTGGTGGACGATTCCAAGAATCGCATAACCTCCACGGGCGGACGGGTGGTCCGCCATGGTGGTGCAGGATGAGGTTGTAGCAACTCCACACCACACCACCCAGGCGGCCCGCCCGCCCCTCAGGGGTGGCTAGGCAATTCTTGGAATCACCCAGACACCCCCGACGGGCAGGCGGGCAGGTCAGTGCAGGGCAGGTGGGTGGGAGGGTGGGAGGGTAGGTGAGGGAGGGCAGGGAGGCCGAGCAGGCAACGATGGGGGTGTGCAGGCGGGTGGGCGAGCGCGAGTAAGAAGGTGAGGGTGGTTGAGGGCAGGTCGGTGAGGGCGGGTGGGGTGGCTAAGGGCGTGAGGACGGGCTAGGTGGGTGAGGGCGAGAGGGCGGGCTAGGCGGGCGTGGTGTGTGGGTGAGGGCGGGTGGGTGTGGGCGGGTGGGGTGTGCAGGTGAGGATGGGCGGGTGTGGGTAAGTGAGGGTAGGCAGGGGGTTGGGGGGGGTGGGGTGGGCAGGTGAGGGAGGGCGGGGTGGGCAGGGGGGCAGTGAGGGGGGGGGGTGAGCAGGTGGGGTGGGCAGGTGAGGGAGGGCGGGGTGGGGCAGGCAAGGGGGGGCTGTGAGGGCAGCTTGGGGAGGTGGGGCGGGTGGGCAGGCGGGAGAAGGGTGGGCGGTAAAGGGTGGCCGGGTGAGGGCAGGCATGGCGGGTGAGGGCGGGTTGGGTGAACGGGTGAGGGTGGCCGGGTGAGGGCAGGTGGGTGGACGATATGGGTGGGCCAAGTGGTTCAGGTGTGGGCGGGGCGGGTGGGTAGGTGCGGGTGGGGTTGGTGAGGGCGGGCGGGGTAAGCGAGTGAGGGTGGCTGGGTGGGGGCAGGGCAGGGCGGGCGGGCGGGACAGGTGTGGCTGGGCGGGTGAGGTGGGCGGGTGGGGCGAGTGAGGGTGGGCAGGGTGAGCGGGTGACGGTGGTCGGGTAAGGGGGGGTGGGTGGGCAGGGATGGGCCGGCGGGCACATCGGGGCGAGTGAGGGAGGGTATGTGGGCGCGGCGGGTGAGGGAGGGCAGGTGAGGGCGGGCAGGGTGAGGGTGGCTGGGTGAGGGCAAGTGGGCAGGCGGGCGGTGTGAGTGGAGCCGGTGAGGGTGGGGTGGGCGGGTGAGGCGGGAGGGTGGGCGGGGTAGGTGGGGCGGGTGAGGGCAGGTGGGTGTGGGTGGGCGTGTGGGTAGGCGGGCGGTGTGGGCGGAGTGGGTGAGGGCGGGCGGGCGGGGTGGGCAGGGGAGGGCAGCCGGGGTGGGCGCGGGAGGGCGGGCGGTCGGGATGGGCGGGGCAGTGTAGGTAGAGCGGGTGAGGGCGGGTGGGCGGGCGGGGGTGGGCGGGGGGGTAGGGCGGCGGTGGGAAGGGTGGGCAAGTGAGGCTGGTGAGGGACGACGAGATGGGCGGGCAAAAAAAGGGCGGGGTGCGCGAGTAGGGAGGGGGAGGTCAGGCGGGTCAGTGGGGCTACGGTGCCCAACCCACACCACCCCGATGACCCGCTCGCTTGGTTGCAGAGGTTGGGTAGGTGGGTGAGGGTGGGCAGGAGGGCAGGTGGGCGGGTGAGGTCTGGTGAGGGCAGGGTGGGCGGGCGAGGGAGGTCGAGTGAGGGCAAGGGCAAGGTGGTCAGGAGGGGGAGAGTGGGGTTAGGGTGGGCGGTAGGGGAGGGTGGTTGGGCTGTGAGGGCCGGCGGGTGGGGTAGGCGGTTGAGAGGGCGAGCGAGGTCGGGTGGGGCGAGCGAGGGCAGGTGGGGCTGGCGTGGGTGAGGGCAGGTGGGACGGGCATGTGAGGGTAGGTAAGGCGGGTGGGTGTGGGTGAGGGCTGGTGCGGCGGGCGCGCGAGGGCGGGGGCGGGGTGTGAGGGCGAGCCGATGGGGCGGGCAAGGTGTGAGGGCAGGTGGGGTGTGAGGGCAGGCGGGAGGTAGTCAGGTGTGGGGAAGGGTGAGTGAGGGGGTGGGTGTGGGTGGGAAGAGTGGGTGAGGGGGCGGGCAACGACGGGGAGGTCGGGCAGGCAAGGGCAGTGGAAGCAAGAGAGAGGGTGGGGAGGGCGGGTGGGGCGGGCAGGTGAGAGGGCAAGCGAGGCTAGGGTGGGCCTGCGAGGGCAGGCAGGTGGGGTGGGGTAGGGTGGGTGGGGTAGGGTGGGTGCGGGCAGGGTGTGAGGGCTTGCGGGGTAGTTTGGGTGGTGTGTGAGGGGACAGGTTGGGCGGGGGTGTGTCAGGGGGTGCGTGGGGCGGGGTGTGTCAGGGGGTGGGTGGGGCGGAGTGTGTCAGGGAGTGGGGGGGTGGATGGGGTAAGAGGCCCTGAGTGGGTGGGTGGGGATGGGGGTGTGGGTGAGGAGGTGGGGGGGACGAGAGGGGGCGATTGGGTGGGTGGGGATGGGGGTGTGGGGGAGCAGGGGTGGATGGGGATGGTGGTGTGGGGGGGTGAAGACGGGAAGAGGGTTTGGGGTTTGGGGGTGTGGGGGGAGTGGGTGAGGTTGTGGGGGAGTGGGTGGGGTATAGTGTGGGCGAGCGTGTGGGATGGGTTGTGGGGAGATGGGGCAGCGGGTGGGGCAAGAGGGGGTGTTGGGGCGGATGGGGCTGCATTTCCCACCCCGGCAGCCCGCCCACTGGCCGCGGGGGTTGTACGATTCTCATAATTGCCCAACTCCCACGGCAGGATGGTAGGCCGCCGTGGTGGGTGTTGGCACCTAAATCTACCTTAGGCTGAAGGAAGGAAAAAATTAGGGTAACCACAAACCACGCTGAGTCTGGCAGCTAGCCCTACCAGAGCAGGAGAGGGCTCTCTTTGAGTCATGCTCAGTGAATATATAAGAAAAAACGGTCTGAGATGACTTACAATGAAATATTGATGTTAGGCTAGTGAGTGAATAGGGATACAAGGAACCATTTTCATGAATGACCAAGCTTCTGGGATGATATGGGACCAACGGTCAACAAGGAACAAAGAATTGAATACAAAGGCACAGATTATTCCGTGAGGCAAGGCAGGCGGAAAATGTAACAATTTAGTTTGAGGTAACACGACATGAATAGATTGTTGAAGAAAGTGAAAAGGGCATAGTTACATGAATCCTTTTCAACAGAAGAAAAATATTGAACATGAAATTTTCCCACAGGGAGAGCAATAAATTTGAATTCTACCTAATCTCACTCAGAAAATTTCACTGGAAATGAACATGGATTGAATTATGAAACATAACGAAATACATATGAAAACGTAAGAGACACATTTGCTACACTCACAACCACAAGAATCTCATGAAACAGAGCCATTGCCTTTCATTAATTCTCTGTCAAAAGTACACAGTGAAGAAACAAAGTTTCCTTCCCATAGTCTCCCAGAAGTTACAAGCCAACCAACCCTTTGAAAATAGCTTGCACACGATATATAGAATGTGTAAGGAAGAGATAGAACGCCCAAGGGTTGGGGAGTTACTCGAATCATTACAAAATGGAGATGAAGAGCCAACCATCAGCTACAGGTGCAGCGCTACAAACATGACATTTGGCTTGCGTGACAGTTTTCCTTCCTTCGCCACTTGGATAGAAGCCAATCTGGAGAAAAAATACTTTAAATGCCGCCTTTGGTGCCAAAAAACCAAAGTGTAGATGAGCGGGCCCACTTGGAGAAGTCGCGAACCGAAATTTCGCGAAACGGAAGCAAATTGGGCAATTTTTCCTCTGTGCGCCACGCCATTTTCTCTATGCACCATGCTATTTTGGGGCACTTGTAGGTGTCCAAAATGTGCCCAAGTGGGCTTGCTGGAAAGCCTGTCCTGTCTACTTTCTAACCCCACTAGAATTTTTGAATTTGGTGCTCATTTTCCCCTCCAAATATTCATTCTCCCAAGACTGCTTCCTGTGTGTCAAAAAAGTGGTAGAGAGGCCATTTTTGGGTGTTTTTTGACCTTTTGGAGACTCATACCTTGCCAAAATTTCTTGTCCGGACACCAATAGTCGTGATTTTCGATGCTGAATCCAAAACTTCAAGCCATTCCTCATTTGGAGCTCTATAATTTTAGCGTCGCGTCACATAGGGAGAAAATCCATGTTTTTTGCCCAAAAAATTACCATGTGACCAGAAATTCCCCAAATTTCTTGAAATTTGGGGTGGAGGTTCCCTATGGGGTGTTATGATGGGCCAAGGAAGCCTTGGCCAAGATTCGAAGCCGATCTTTCTCTTTTTCCTATTTTGCCTTTCTTGTTGCTTTCCTCAATTTCGCTTTCAAACTCCTTATTCGAGCCTGTGCACTCATGTTTCGCACCTTGTAACGGAAAGCCATGTGTCTCAGTAGAGCAAGGTCCTGGTAAGCCTTGTCAAGTAGCCTCTCCAAATTCATGTTGACCCTATCAAGGTTGGCCTCCCGATCTTCATTGATTTCTTGCTCCAAAGTTGTGAGATCAACCCTTCTTCTTTGAGCAGCTTGGCGATGCTCACGAATGTTTTGCAGCTCCATAATCGTCTGTTGGTCCTCAAGCTACTTGTTTCTCTGCTCCAGGTAGTTCATGTTCCACTTGGCCCTCTCCAAGTCAAGGGATAAGGACTCAATCATAGATTTCTGCTCCTGGATGATCTCTGTAAGCTCTACATTTGTTGGTTCTGCATCTGTCTCATGATCATGGAGGAGAACGAATTCGGTCTCCCGTTCACCTGATGGCCCTTCCTCCTGCACTGGCTCCTTACCCCTACCCTACTCATGTGATGCTGATGTTGGAAGCGAGGCCCCTTCCACCCCGGGTGGAGATAACACTCGCTTTGCTGCTGCAAATAAGGGTCTACTGCCTCTCTGATAGGTGATGCATACTGGCATAGTAGCAGTGTCATGTCGCTCATACTGATGAGATGGGCCACCTATCTCATGCTCTGCCTCTGATACTACCTGTGGAGCGCTGAAGAAGTCATGGGAGATTATGTCCTCCCAAGAAATACCCAGCACTCCCACTTGATGGTCCACCAAAATCCGATAAGAGCAAAGTGATAAACACTGTTGAGCTGCTGTCGAGGGGTCTTGTGCTGCATGAAATTTTTCATTCTCTCTATGTTACCGCAAATGAAAAACGGGAGGTTCATCATCCACACGTTGGTAAAGTGCATGAGCAACCTGATGTGATAGGCATAAAGGCAAGAAAACCTCCCGTCACAACTGAAGTACTTCATGATCAATTTCATGAGCGGAGCATACTCATCTCTCAAAAATATGAATGGAAAAACTCTCGTGAGCTGGCTCAAACAGCTAGCCTTAATGTAAGGCTCATAATGATGCCTCTCCATCTTCTTTTTCTTATGCCACTATTCTCCAATGTTTGGTATGCCTGTTGCCACTGATATGGTTTCGAGTGTCAATGTGAAAGTGACCCCAGCCAATATAGACTGTCCTCCATGTAGGTGAAGTGCAAAAGGACGGGCCAACTCATGATGAACTCTGACATTTGCCACCCGCTGACAAAATTCAAAACATGCTAAGTGCTGGAAACATGACATAGAAAGAGGGCATGCCTGCAACTCGGTGAGGGTGTTTGGCTCATCCCTAACATGTTTGCCACTCCGGTGGTGTCTCCTGGGGGCCTGTTCTCGTGAAGCTGTATCACTGTGGGTCTCCTCCTCATATTCTGATGAAACCTCAGATGTCATGACTGTTGTTTGTAAACTGAATTCAGGCTGCCCTTTGATTATAGTGAATCTGGAGGTTTCTTTGACAATCTTCTACCAAAGGGACAATAAAAAAGGGAGTATTAGGATGGGGAATAATATAATGGGAATAGGGGTTTATAGGAAAATTGTATTTAGGGATATACAGGGGTTTTGGGGTATTTTGATAGGGTAGTGTTTGTGTTGTTAGCAAGGTAGGGTTTGGGTTTCTTGAGCAATAGGAGGAGGGGGAAAGGGAGTATGATTTTAGTAGTGGTAGGGTAGTGATTATGGGGAAAATGGCATAGGGGAATGGGTAATAGGGGTAGGGTAGGAGAAACACCTTGGCAACAATATCACTGTAGAACAAACCCTAGCATCATGGTTTTCTTGATGTCTTCTTGTGTTTGTTTTATAAAAAAATTTTGCATTTGATTATAATCATAAAACCATCGTATCTCTCTCAAATTTGATGCACAAGTGGAGGTAGGTTGCCTACCTTTCAATTGGATGAGCTCCACAAATTTTTTTGGGTGAAATAGATGGTTCTTGGGCGTTTTACCCCTATGCACTGCACGCAAAGCCCAGTGCGCCGCGTTCTAGGTATGCACCGCGCCTGTGTAAAGTTTGAACTATGGGCAGGCTCTATGTGCGTCGTGCCCAGTGAGTGCGTCGCGCCCCTGTCTGTGTGCACCGCGCTCTGTGAAACTGTCTCCAAGCTGCTCCAAATCGCTCCAACCTTCAACTCACGACCTTGCAACCTTCCTCCAACGCTTTGCTTGCACAGTGAACTTGTTTTATGATGATATTTGTGTATTTAGGCTTGGAGGTCATATTTTTAAATTAACTTTTTAAAAAACCCAATTTTCTAATGTCTTGTTCAACACCTTTCACTGACTTTAATATAACCCTGATTGTCACCTTTTATCTAAATTTTGGGCTCAAATGATGAAATTTTCAACACTTTTCGCAGGGATTGCATGACAGAGCACCGTGGCCATGGAAACCATGACTGCACCTGAAGAAATCAATTGTCGACCCTTTTTGAAATTTTTTTCACCAATAGCACTGTTGGACATTTCTTCAAAAAGAGTTTTGAAGAACTGTTGATTTTTCTCAATAAGATGATGGAGAGCTGCGGATCATTACTTTGCAAGAGCATCACTTTGGCCTGCATGGCTTTACTGGGCATATTTCGGGACCAAACTGACCAATTCCCAGACTTAATGACCAAGAATGACCTTTGTCCGTTGAAGGACCAGACCTAGACTGTTATGGACTTTTTGATTATTTGAAACAAAAACATAAGCCAGTAGGAGCCATACATGAGGGGAAATGATTAGCATGACTTTCTCCATCAGATCATGGCATGTCCCTAGTGGAATGCAGCTGAGTGAATGGAGCGGGACACCTAAAATTGAAATGCATAATGAGTTTTGATCTATGATGGAGGGCTGACCAGACCGACTCTAACATTGGATCCAATGGGGGATGGTAGCTCCTTGGAGGTGCCAAGAACAGCAGATCTCTGGAGGAGCTAGACAGTGCCTTTTGTCCATTGGGCTATGGAGTCATCACTTCGACAAACAACACAGGAGTCCGACTTATTTATGAAACTGAAATGACCAGGAAATTGACTCAAACTCGACATTGAGATGACTCAAAAACTAACTTGACAGACTGAAACCAAACTGAAATAAAAATGCTATTTACAATGATAGTGGAAGGAGCGTTCATAAAATCAGCAGTGGTACCGCTTGAGCAGCCGACCATTGATCGGCCCTCTAGGACAATCTTCCCCGTTCATTTCATTCAGAAGAAAGGCATTTTGACCCCTATATGCTGCAATATTGAAAGGACCTTTCCAAAGATTTTCGAATTTTCCATGCTTACCTTTGTCTTCATTCCTTGCATCCCACTTCAGCACCACATCATCCAACTGAAATTTATCTACCTTTTCTTTTCTGTCATAGATTTTCTTTATTTTCTCCTACAATTTGGATGTGTTCTTGAAAACTTCTTCTCTTGTTTGCTGCAAGTGGACCATTTGATTCAACCTTCTCTGCATGGGATCTTCTTCACTGTCGGCCTCCTGAAGAAGTCTGACTACCGGGGCAGCAACAGAGGTGGGAAATACTGTGTCAACTCCATAAACAAGCTCAAACGGTGACATACCAATGGATTTTTTCTGACTGATCCGATCCACCCAAAGCGCATGGATCAACCTCTTATTCCAAATCTTTTTATTTATTTCTAGCAGCTTCTTGATGATGTTGACCAATGATTTGTTCAAAGATTTCACCAATCCATTTCCTTGTGGATGATAGGCAGTTGAATGACCCAAAATGATGTGATACTTATGACAAAATTCCACCATCCTTTTTGATTTGAAAGTTGCTGCATTATCGGTGATTAACTTATTTTGACAGCCAAAGCAAGACAAGATGTTATTTTCAAGAAATGAAATGATTACCGTATTTGTAGCTTGTTTGGTGGGGGCTACCTCAATCCATTTTGTGAAATAGTTTGTCACTGTAAGGATCCATCTATGCTGTCCGAAAGAAGCGGGATGAATTTCCCCAATGAAATCCAACCCCCACTGCTGGAAAGGAGCGCTCACCTCAATAGGCTTAAGTGGAAAAGGCTGTAATTTCTATTTTCCTTCGAAAATCTGACATTTTTGACAGCGCTTGACCATCTTATACACATCAGCAAACAAAGTAGGCCAGTAGTACCCTGCTCTCAAAATCTTGTTTGCTGTTGACTTCCAAAAAAGGTGACCACCACTCTCCTCCGTGGAAATCCTCCATGACTTTCTTTGCCTCCTCTTCCACCAAACAATTTAACAAAATGCCGCTGGGATATTTCTAATACAGTGCGGAATTCAAAATTCAAAATTTGGCAGCCTTCAATTTGAGTGTTCTCGCTTTGTTTCTAATCATACCGGGCAGTGGTGAAAGATTTTTCAGCACATATATTATATCTGAATACCATGGGGACAAAGCAAACATTTCAGATACCTGAATTGATGTTCCTTCCTCATTCTCATTGGACATGGCAGTGATCAGATTTATGTCTAAAGCATGCAAGTTTGATTCGGCCATTAACTTCGCTAATCCCTGTCCTTTGACCAGCTTTGTGGGCTTTATTTCCATATCATATTCCAGCAAGGCTGCAATCCATTTGCCTCTTCTTCCTTCCGGATCGGTCTGCACTAAAACATCTTTTACAGCAGCGTCAAGAACATAGGCCAGAATGTGAGAATGTAGGATATATACCCGGAAATCCTTCAATGCCTTCACAAGTGCCAGGGCTTGCTTCTCAATTATGTTGTACTTTAAAGCTGTATCTCGTATAGCCCTGCTGAAGAATGCAATGGGTCTTTCATGATCATCTCTTTTCTGCAATAATACCGCTGTCATAGTGTGTTCAGAAGCAAATGAAAACAATATGAAATCCTGAGTGTAGTCCAGGCTGACTAGAACTGGAGCTGAAGAAAGGGCCAATTTGACCAAATTGAAAGATTTTACAACCTCCTATCTCCATTTCGCTTGGCTGTCCTTCTTAACGATGTTGGTCATCTCTCTTAAGTGTTCAGCAAGATTAGGTACAAAGCGACGCACAAAATTCATCTTACCATTGAACGATTGTATCTCTTTTTTATTCTGGGGCAGATCGATTTGCTGAATTGCTTGCACACATGCTGGGTCAATACGGATGCCATCCTTTGAAATGATGTGCCCAAGTAATTTTCCTTCCTCCATGGCGAACAAGCTCTTCTTAGGATTCAACGATAGTCTATATTTTTTGCACTTTTGGAAGACAGTTTTTAGATGATGCATGTGCTCTTCATCAGATTTGGAAAATACCGTCAAATCATCTAGGTACACCACCAAAAACACATCCTTCTCATTTGCAAAAGCCAAGTCCATTGCACGCTGAAATGTGGCACCTACATTCTTTAAATCGAAAGGCATTTTGGCATAATGAAAGGTTCCCCATGGAGTTGTGAATGCTGTCTTGTCTCCGTCATCCTCATGGACAGAAATTTAGTTATATCTGGAATAACCAACAAGCAGTGATATACGAGATGCCCCCACTATCGTTGAAGTATATGGTTCATCTTGGGCAGTGGATAGTTGTCCTTCAATGAGACTTTATTTAGATTTCTTTAATCAATGCATAGGCGGATTTCACCGGTCTTCTTTCGTACAGGCACTAAGTTAGAGATCCAATCTGAAAATCTGATGGGCACAATGATACCTGACTTGTACAACCTATTTACCTCTTTTTCAATAGATCTCAGCAACTTTGTATTTATCCTTCTCAGCTTCTGTCTGAATGGTTTTTGATTGGGCTTGATGGGTATTGTGTGCTGAATAATATTGTTATCATAGGTCTTTAAATCAAAATAGTCCCAAGCAAACACATCTACAAATGAGGCCATCAAACTGATATATAAGTCCTTGATCTTTGGCGATAATACTTTAGACAATTTTACCAACTTAGGATTCGCAGCTGTTTCGATGTTGACCTCTTCTACACCCTTCTCTGTTGGCTGTAATGTTGGCTTGCGAGCTACATCATCCTGATCAAAAAGTTCTTCTAGAGGTATCAAGCCTTTAGGAATAATGTTATTCTTCAGCTGCAACACGTCCATTTCATTGATCTGCAATTCATCTGTACCATTCCCTTTGCCATCGTCATTTTCTACATCAATTGAGGTTTCTTTGAACTTTCCTTTGTTTAGCAGAAAATCCTTAATCTCCTCATCATCTTGAAACACTTTCTAATATCGTTGATTTTCTGGAATGGTTGGATGATGCTTGACATGGATTTTAAATTTATTGTTGGAGTTCATGGGGATCTTCAAACTGCTTGCTGCCTTGGCAAGAGCATCAACAATACTATTTTGTATACGAGGCACACATGTCACGGTGTATTCTGAAAATAACTTTAAGATGTCTAAAACTGCATTACGATAGGCCCGCATCCTAGGATGTTTTGCTTGATACTCACCTCTGACCTGCTTTATTACCAATTCAAAATCGCCATATACCGAAATCCTTTTTGCATTCAGCTTTCTAAGAATCTTCATGTCAGCAATCAGAGCTTCATACTCAGCTTCATTATTTGAACACTCAAAGGCCGGCTTGTAAGAGAAAACCCTCACGCTTCTAGGCACTTTTTTTGGGGCGGAGAAAGGGCTGCGTACCCAAATTCCAATTCCAGCACCATCATTTCCTACTGCTCCATCAAAATCCATGGTCCACAAGCCTTCTTCCTCCTCTTGTAAGTGTTGGAAATCTATTTGCTATGCCTTGTCTTCTTGCTATCCATTACTTTCAGCTGATTGCCCAACATTTTCCTGCTTTTCTTGTCCTTCTTTCTTCAAAATTTCTCTGAAATTTTCTGTTATTTATGGAATATCATCTGCTTCTACTATCTGACTATCTATATCATTTAAACTATCTGAAAACAAAACAAAAGACTCTAAATCTGTATGTACATAGTTAATAGGATGATTTATAGGTTTCTCCTTGCTTGTGATCATATATTTCATTTTTTGGTCCTGATATAATTTCCTCATTTGTCCAAACACTGGGATCAGTGCATAGGAGAAATCTAGTTGTAGTGTCCCTTTCAATTTTGCTACCCAAGACCTGGAAAGAAGCATGCCAAACCTTGGAGGAATATCTGCTACGACCACATCCATCAAAACATTTTTCATGGGAAGCTGATCCAAACTCACAACCAAGTCTTTGATGAGTCCTATACATATTAATCTGCTGGAATCGAATGAGTAGAGATCATGATATTGCCGGGTGATGTCCAGACCAAGCTTATCCATGATAGCCTTGGGCATGAGATTGTGAGAAGCTCCAGAATCGAACATGGCATTGTGTAACACAAAATCATGCAATCTTAAACTGATATAGAAGGGTGGCACATCACTATCAGGAGACTCACCATTTGATGCTGGTCCAAAAATCATTTTAGGCTGATCATATTCTACATTTACCATGTCGGACATTGGGTCCAAATTCAACATCTTAGATATTTGTCCTCTATAACTGCTGTTCTTCATTATTTCAGTCAAGGGGATGGATACCTTTAACTTAGAAATCTCATTCTCTAAGCTAAAAGCGGGAGTATTTTCTACCTCTTTGACTGGGATCTCTTTCTTTTCCTTTTCTTTTGATGTAGCTTGCTGTTGTGATTGTTCTGCTGATTTTTATTTGCTACTCTCCGGACCAACCGCCTCTTTTCCTTTTCTTTGTGTAGCTGACAAATCATTCTTTGCTACTTCAACCTCTTTCTTTTTCTAAATTGGTTTGGCCGACACATCTTTGTTTCTAAGTGAATATCGCTGCTACTGTGCAGACAGAGCATTCATATACCCCCTTTGATACTCCTCTGATTCCTCTTCTAAAACAGTGTCGCTAGCTAGAATGAAATCCGTGTCTTGGTGTGCAGCAGAACTCACTGCACACTCTTCTTCTTTGGTAATGTAAGTAGGTAGCTCATCTGGAGTAAAGAGGTGGTTTTCTTCACCTATTACATTCCCGTCCTCATCTGACTCTGGTCCATGCACAAAATTCTACTGCAAAGGTGTTTGTACCGGTTGTTGTGTTGTCTTCTCTTGGGTTCATTGATCTCTCTGTCTTATTCTATATTGTGGCTGCTGCTGGCCACGGAAGTTAGGATTCCTATCTTGTGGCTCAGGCTTGTCGAGTTTTACCCTTTCAAGCATATGCTCTACCTTTTTGAGTAGTTGATCCATTGAAGAATATTCTTCTTTCACAGTGATTTTCTTTTCCGCTTTCGCTCTAGCTCTTTTGGACAACAGATTTGCTTCAACGGTGACCGCAATTTTATGCATGTCTTCCATTGTGGCCAGTTCTCTCTCTCTTAATTGGTAGGCCATGTCAGCATCAAAACCATTTGGAAACTTCATCATAGGTAGTCCCACAGGTGGCTTTAGATGATATGGAATTTCGTTATAGACTGGATTAAATCTAACACAATAATCTTGGACCGACTCACCAGCGTTTCGTTTGATTTGTTCATATTCGGCAAGAATTTGAAGGGGATTCTTTTTCACTTCCCACCAGTTTAAAAATTATCTTTGTAGTTCAGCCAAGGTAGTGATACTTGCTGCCGGCAAACCTCTGAACCATTTCCTCACATCACCTGCAAATGTCTGTACAAAGAGCCTCATTGCCACGTTCTCCGCATCGATCTCATGAAGTTCATGAAAGTCTGCCATTTTGTCTACATGTTGTTGAGTAGTAATGTTGTTAGAAGTGCCATCAAAAAACAGGATTTTACTTTGATAATCCATTGGCATATCATCTAGAACTTGGGGCAAAACAAGGGGTGCGAAACGGGCAGCCATCATTCGTAGTGGATTTGGCCTTGGAGGTGTTGGAGGAGTGTGAACAGTTTGTAAGGGGCTTGCAATTTGAGTTTGGGGCTGTGTTGCAATATAATTATCAATTAACCTATTAGCTCTTTCTGTTTTGAGGTCTACAAAAAATTGCGGATTGGGGACAGTATAATCAACAGCCTTTTCAGATTTAGACTCAAACAATGATATCTCAAATCGTTCGTCAAACTCAAGATCTTCAAGATACTCAAAAATGTCAGGACATGAATGGGATTTGAACACAGGAGTTATGGTGCTTTCTTGACGAAGGAGTCTCGGGATCAAATTAGGGTTTTCATAAATATGAGGAGGATCCGGGTCTGGATTGGCTTTGGTATATTGTCTCGAAGCCAGCGTGCTATTGAGAAAATTCACAGGACACAACCAACTTACTCAGCCTTTCTAATCCTAAGCTCATCATCCAGAAGCTTAGAATTATTATGAAACAAGGGGATTTGATTTCAGTTTGTCCCCAGTGGAGTCGTCACTATGTTAGCACCTAAATCTGCCTTAGGCTAAAGGAAGGAAAAAATTAGGGTAAACACAAAACATGCACAGTCTGGTAGCTAGCCCTACCAGAGCAGGAGAGGGCTCTCTCCGAGTCACGCTCAGTGAATATATAAGCAAAAACGGTTTGAGATGAATTACAGTGAAATATTGATCTTAGTCTAGTAAGTGAATAGGGATACAAGGAACCATTTTCATGAATGACCGAGCTTATGGGATGGTATGGGACCAACGGTTAGCAAGGAACAGAGAATTTAATACAAAGGCACAGATTATTCCGTGAGGCAAGGTAGGCAGAAAATGTAACAATTTAGTTTGAGGTAATGGGGCATGAATAGATTGTTGAAGAAAGTGAAAAGGGCATAGTTACATGAACCCTTTTCAACAGAAGAAAAACACTGAACATGAAATTTTTCCCACAGACAGAGCAATAAATTTGAATTCTTCCTAATCTCACTCAGGAAATTTCACTGGAAATGAACATGGATTGAATTATGAAACATAACGAAATACATATGAAAAGGTAAGAGACAAATTTTCTACACTCACAACCACAAGAATCTCATGAAACAGAGCCGTTGCCTTTCATTAATTCTCTGTCAAAAATACACAGTGAAGAAACAAAGTTTCTTTCCCACAGTCTCCCAGAATTTACAAGCCAACCAACCCTTTGAAAATGGCTTGCATACAATATATAGAATGTGTAAGGAAGAGATAGAACACCCAAGGGTTGGGGATTTACTCGAATCATTACAAAATGGAGATGAAGAGCCAACCATCAGCTACAGGTGCAGCGCTACAAACATGACATTTGGCTTGGGTGACCATTTGCCTTCCTTCGCCACTTGGATAGAAGCCAATGTAGAGAAAAAATACTTTAAATGCCACCTTTGGTGCCAAAAAACCAAAGTGTAGATGAGCGGGCCCACTTGGATAAATCGCGAACCAAAATTTTGCGAAACAAAAGCAAATTGGGCAATTGTTCCTCTGTGCGCCGCGCCATTTTCTCTGTGCACCGTTCTAATTTGGGGCCTATTTTGGGGAACTTGTAGGTGTCCAAAATGTGCCCAAGTGGGCTTGTTGGAAAGCCCGTTTTGTCTACTTTCTAACCCCACTAGAATTTTTGAATTTGGTGCTCATTTTCCCCTCCAAATATTCATTCTCCCAATACTGCTTCCCGTGTGTCAAAAAAGTGGCAGAGAGGCCATTTTTGGGTGTTTTTTGACCTTTTGGAGACTCATACCTTGCCAAAATTTCTTGTCTGGACACCAATAGTCATGATTTTCCATGCTGAATCTAAAAATTCAAGCCATTCCTCATTTGGAGCTCTAGAATTTTAGCGTCGTGCCAGTGGCGCAACGCACAGGGAGAAAATCCCTATTTTTCGCCCAAAAAATTACCATGTGACCAAAAATTCCCCAAATTTCGTGAAATTTGGGGTGGAGGTTCCCTATGGGATGTTATGATGGGCCAAGCAAGCCTTAGCTAGGATTCAAAGCTGATCTTGCTCTTTTGCCGCTTTTTCCTTTCTTGTTGCTTTCCTCAATTTCGCTTACAAACTCCTTATTCAGCCCTGTGCACTCATGTTTCGCACCCTGTAATGGAAAGCCATGTGTCTTAGTAGAGCAAGGTCCTGGTCAACCTTGTCCAGCAGCCTCTCCAAATTCATGTTGACCCTCTCAAGTTTGGCCTCCCGATCTTCATTGATTTCTTGCTGCAAAGATGTGAGCTCAACCCTTCTTCTTTGAGCAGCTTGACGATGCTCACGAATGTTTTGCAGCTCCATAATCGTCTGTTGGTCCTCAAGCTACTTGTTTCTCTGCTCCAGGTACTTCATGTTCCACTTGGCCCTCTCCAAGTCAAGGGATAAGGACTCAATCACAAATTGCTGCTGCTAGATGATCTCTGTAAGCTCTGCATTTGTTGGTTCTACATCTATCTCATCATCATGGAGGAGAACGAATTTGGTCTCCCGTTCACCTGATGGCCCTTCCTCCTACACTGGCTCCTTACCCATGCCCTGCTCATGTGATGTTGATTGCGAAAGTGAGGCCCCTTCCACTCCGGGTGGAGATAACACTCGCTTTGCTGCTGCAAACAAGGTTTTACTGCCTCTCTGATAGGTGATGTATACTGGCATAGTAGCAGTCTCATGTCACTCATACTGATGAGATGGGCCACCTATCTCATGCTCTACCTCTGATACTACCTGTGGAGTGCTGAAGAATTCATGGGAGATGAAGTCCTCCCAAGAAATACCTTGCAATCCCACTTGATGGTACACCAAAATCTGGATAAGAACAAAGTGATAAACACTGTTGAGCTGCTGTCGAGGGGTCTTGTGCTACATGAAATTTTTCATCCTCTCTATGTTACCGCAAATGAAAAATGGGAGGTTCATCATCCACACCTTGGTAAAGTCCATGAGCAACCTGATGTGATAGGCATAAAGGCGAGAAAACCTCCCCTCACAACTGAAGTACTTCATGATCAATTTCATGAGCGGAGCATACTCATCTCTCAAAAATCTGAATGGAAAAACTCTCGTCAGTTGGCTCAAATAGCTGGCCTTAATGTAAGGCTCATAATGATGCCTCTCCACCTTCTTTTTCTTATGTCACTGTTCTCCAATGTTTGGTATGCCTGTTGCCACTGATATGGTTTCGGGTGTCAATGTGAAAGTGACCCCAGCCAATATAGACTGTCCTCCATGTAGGTGAAGTGAAAAAAGACGGGCCAACTCATGATGAACTCTGACATTTTCCACCCTCTGAAAAAATTCAAAACATGCTAAGTGCTAGAAACATGACATAGCAAGAGGGCATTCCTGCAACTCGGTGAGGTTGTTTGGCTCATCTCTAACATGTTTGCCCCTCCGGTGATGTCTCCTGGGGGCCTTTTCTCGTGAAGTTGTATCACTGTGGGTCTCCTCCTCATATTCTGATGAAACCTCGGATGCCATGACTGTTGTTTGTAAACTGAATTCAGGCTGCCCTTTGATTATAGTGAAGTTGGAAGTTGCTTTGACAATCTGCCACCAAGGGGACAATAAAAAAGGGAGTATTAGGATGGGGGATAATACAATGGGAATAGGGGTTTATAGGAAAATTGTATTTAGGGATATACAGGGGTTTTGGGGTATTTTGATAGGGTAGTGTTTGTGTTGTTGGCAAGGTAGGGTTTGGGTTTTTTGAGCAATAGGAGGAGGGGCAAAGGGAGTATGATTTTAGTAGTGTTAGGGTAGTGATTATGGGGAAAATGGCATAGGGGAATGAGTAATAGGGGTAGGTTAGGAGAAACACCTTGGCAGCAATATCACTATAGCACAAACCCTAGCATCACTGTTTTCTTGATGTCTTCTTGTGTTTGTTTTATAAAAATTTGTTGCATTTGATTATAATCCTAAAACTATCGTATCTCTCTCAAATTTGATGCACAAGTGGATGTAGGTTGCCTACCTTTCAATTGGATGAGCTCCACAAAATTTTTTGGGTGAAATAGATGGTTCCTAGGTGTTTTACCCCTGTGCGCCGTGTGCAAAGCCCAGTGCGTCGAATGCTGGGTATGAGCCGTGCTTGTGTAAAGTTTGAACTACGGGCAGGCTCTGTGTGCGTCGCGCCCGATGAGTACGCCGCGCCCCTGTCTGTGTGCACCGCGCTTTGTGAAACTGCCACCAAGCTGCTCCAAATTGCTCCAACCTTCAACTCACGACCTTGCAACCTTCCTCCAACGCTTTTCTTGCACAATGAACTTGTTTTATGATGATATTTGTGTATATAGGCTTGGAGGTCATATTTTTAAATTAACTTTTTAGAAAACCCACTTTTCTAATGTCTTGTTCAACACCTTTCACTGACTTTAATATAACCCTGATTGTCACATTTTCTCTAAATTTTGGGCTCAAATGATTAAATTTTCGACACTTTTTGTATGGATTGCATGACAGAGCACTGTGGCCACGAAAACCATGACTGCTCCTGAAGAAATCAATTTTCGACCCTTTCTGAAAATTTTGTCACCAATAGCACTGTTGGACTTTTCTTCAAAACAAAGTTTTGAAGAACCATCGATTTTTGTCAATAAGATGATGGAGACCTATGGATCATTACTTTGCAAGAGCATCACTCTGGCCTGCATGGCTTTACTGGGCATATTTCGAGACCAAACTGACCAATTCCTAGATCTAATGACCAAAAATGACCTTTGTCCGTTGAAGGACCAGACCTGGACTGTTAGGGACTTTTTGATTATTTGACACAAAGACATAAGCCAGCAGGAGCCAGACATGAAGGGAAATGATTAGCATGACTTTCTTCGTTAGATCATGACATGTCCCTAGTGGAATGCAGCTGAGTGAATGGAGCAGGACACCTAAAATTGAAATGCATAAAGAGTTTTGATCTCTGACGGAGGGCTGACCAGACCGACTCTAATAGTGGGCACCATAGCCCCACCCTTCCCCACACCCACTCCCGCCCCACTCACCCCCCCACTTTCCCACACCCCGCCCCACTCGCCCCCCCACCGCGCCCACACCCGCCCCACCCGCTCTCACACCCCGCCTGCCAGCCCGCCCACCCCACAACACCATGGTGGCCCACCCACAGCTATTGGGCGATTGAGTTTTGTCGAGCCCACCATGCTCACAATGGACGTATTGGTTAATTTGGCTCAGAAAAAGTATTAATTTAAAAAAAAAAAAAAAAAAAAAAAAAATCTAGTTCTTTAAACTATTTTAATATGAAAATTTTCAAGGAAAATAATTTAACTTACCTTTCAATTGCGATAATTCTTAGCTGAATATGTTGTTGATAGCAATGTAGCTGCTCCACGAATTCACAAGTCTTTCAACGAACTTCAGAAAACCTTGATGTGATGTGAGTAATAGTGATAATGGAATTTAGTATATAAGTGAAATTACGGAGTTGTTTTACTGTACAGTTAATGTGGGAAAATTTGTTTTAAAATATGATAAAGCGAATATTATAGAATTGTCTTATAGTGAGGTGAATGTGCGATTAGTTTGTTTTAGAATGTATTGTAAAAATTTAAAAAAAAACTCAATTGTTTAGTAAATATTATATACTTTAATTATTAAAATAATTAATGTAGAAGTTATAGTTTACAAATTTAACTTTAATGATTTATTTCATAAAAAAATTTAGTTTACATTTTTCAATAAATTGTAGAATAATAATAAAGGGAAATAAATCTAACAAACTTTTTGGAGGGAAATATTTTCGTGAAACTTTTTGGAGTGAAAATTTCATTCTCTAAGCGATATAATATCTTTAGGAGACTCTTCATTTGTATCATTCAACATCTTCTATTTGAAAGGGATGTATTTTCCTGATAGTGAAGTTTCAATTTATACACCATCAACATCTTCTTCGTGTAATAACTCTATTCATGTTGATGAATATAGCAGGAATTCTTCCACTATGAATAGAAGGTCAATTCTTCCACTTAGTCCTGATCCTAAGGACTATGAGAGCAGCACTGATGAAAGAGGGGATGGAGAATTTCAAATAAATAAAGAGTCACAGATTCCACTTAGTCCTAATTCTAAGGACTATGAAAGCAACAGTGATGATGAGCTTGATGACAAATTTCAAAAGAATGGAGTGTCACGGTGTCCACTTAGCCTTAATTCTAAGGACTATGAGAGCAACAGTGATGAAGAGCATGATGGTGAAGTTCAAAAGAATGGAGTGTCACGGTGTCCACTTAGTCTTAATTTTGAGGACTATGGGAGCAGCGGTGTTGAAGAGCATGATGGTGAATTTCAAAAGAATGGAGTGTCAGGGTGTCCACTTAGTCCTAATTCTGAGGACTATGGGAGTAGTAGTGTTGAAGAGCATGATGGCGAATTTCAAAAGAATGGAGTGTCACGGTGTCCACTTAGTCCTAATTCTAAGGACTATGAGAGTAGTAGTGATGAAGAGCGTGATAACGAATTTCAAAGAATGGAGTGTCAAAGTGTCCACTTAGTCCTAATTTTAAGGACTATGAGAGCAATAGTGATAAAGAGAATGATGATGAATTTCAAAAGTATGGAGTGTCATGGTGTCCAGTTAGTCCTAATTCTAAGGACTATGAGAACAGCAGTATGAAGAGCAGGATGATGAATTTCAAAAGATTGGAGTGTCACAGTGTCCACTTAGTCCTAATTCTAAGGACTATGAGAGTAAAAATGATGAAGAAATTGATGACGAATTTCAAAAGAATGGAGTGTCATAGTGTCCTATTAGTCCTAATTCTAATGACTATGAGAGTAGCAGTGATGAAGGACATGATGATGCACTTAGTCATAATTTTAATGAGTATAAAGGTAGCAGTGACAAAGGATAGGATGTAGCCTCTTCAATAAGTAAACAGTCAGATTTTCGACGTGGTCCTAATTCTATGGACTATGAGAGCAACACTGACAATGCATATGAGGAATAATATCCATTAAACATCGAGTCAAATTTTCCATTTAGTCTGAATTCTAAGGACTATGGCAGTAGCACTAAAGAAGGGTAAGATGAAGAATATCCTCCAAGTCAATGTTTGAAAAGCACAACTGTTCATACTGTGGATAACATTCCTCTTAATGATGATGAAAATCCTTATACAAATGATGATCCAATGATGGAGATGTTGCCAAGAAATATTGTATCGAGGAGTAGGAGTAGACCTTTTCATATCAATGCAAGTTGTTCTAGTTATGCAAGGGGTAGAGTAGAATATCTGATGAGAAGAAGTTCTATCAGCGCTCCCATTTCAAGTGAATGTTGCCAAAAAGATTGCTTGAAACATATGGACTTCAAATTTGCATTAGGGAGTAGGAAGAGATATTTTTCAATGAATAAAAGCATGCAAAATTCATATTTAGTTGGGTGCATGCAATCTACATTTTCAGGTTATGATTATCATATTAGGACTTTATTTATCTATAGAAAAGCTTTCAAAATGTTTCATTCGATTGGGAATTTTCATCTCTCAAGAATTCAAGAAAATTTGGAAAAGGATCCCACATTTTATTCAGAAGTACATCATAAAGGACAGTTTGGGCCATTATCAAATACTGCAATGTCATGGATGAAAGATTTCTTTTCAAAGAATGGAGAGTCTATGCCAAATAGAGAGACAATACATATTCCAGATAATTTTTCAAGATGAGAAATCTACAACTTATATAAAGAATATGCAGAAGGTGTTGAGGGACATGGCCGGTTTATTACATATCAATATTTTGTGAAGGTATGGAAGAAATAATTCAACAATGTCCATATTCCTAAGAAGACAGGGATGGGGATTTGTAGTACATGTGCTTCTCTTAAATGAAAAAGTGACAAATGTGAAGGGTCAAAAAGAGGTAAGCATTCATAACTTTAACTTTTAAAATTATATAGTCATCAACTATGAAAACATATTTCTTAATGGCTTTCTTTTATGTTGTGTAGATTCAATTGTCAAATAACTTCAGGAGCATCGCGAACAACAAACAAATGAAAGGAAGAAGTTGTACAAGCATTGAAATAAGTGTTATGATAATCCGAATAAATATTTGTGTTTGATAATTGATGGTATGGGCCAGAAGAAAACACTTTTACCACATTTTGTTCGCACACGCAAAAATTTACAGGAGGAAAATTTTATTCAGTTTCACTTGGTTGTTTGTATGGTCTTCAATGGGAAAATGTTGCCAAGGGTGTACTTCACAGCTCCAAATATTCATAATGATGCAAATCTGACCATAACCATAATTCATGATGTGCTTTCTCATTGGTCTGGTAATCTTCCTGAAGTTTTGTATCTACAATTGGACAACACTTGCCGTGAAAACAAAAATCATGTTGTTTTTGGATATGTAAACATGCTTGTTGAATTGAGAATTTTTTAAAACGTAAAGGTTTGTTTCCTTCTTGTTGGGCACACTCATGACCATATTGATCAGATGTTCAATTGCTTTTCAGTCACATTGAGGAGGAAGGAAGTTGGGAGCTTGCCATCAATAATTGAATGTATTAAGAAATCATACATGTCAAAGCCTACTTTTGATTTGTTGGAAGAAACTGTTGACATGTGAAGGTTTATTCTGAGATCATATGGTGAGGGGAAATGCATTGAAAAACTTAATGACATTAGCTTCCAACACCAATTTCGTATCAAAAAAATTGATGGGAAAACACTAATATGGGGCAAGAAGTATTCAACTATTGCAAAATGGGCACTGTCATCAGGTTTGCAATTTTTGAAGTTCATTCCAGATCATCCAATATTTGCATCAAAAATATTGTTATTACAATAAGTTAGTGAAGTTCATAATGTACGCAGACAAAATAGATATATAAATTATTCTAATTACCTGGAAGAAATTAAAAAATGTATTAGATATACATATGAGTACTTTGACATTGTTGATTCAGTTTGGTGGGAGTCATTTTTCAATAATCAAATTGATATCATTTCAACAACAACAAATGAATATACCTTTGAAAAATCCATTTATTTGGCCACTAAATGTGTCGAATGAACATGAGGAAATAAACATTGTTGAACAACAACAATCTCAAGGTATTATTAATTCTTCACAGGCAGAGGAAAGAGAGATGTATATTGGTTCCAGAAGATCTTGTGCACAACATGAAGCCATGGAAGACCTTTACAGGGGTTTAGTACAGGATATTAAGGAGGGTTGTATGATCATAGTGCTAGCATATGGAGATTCCAATGGCTATCCATTATGGGTTGCTAAAGTTATAAAGGTCTTTACAGAAAAAGAGGATGTTACAAGTGTTCAAGTACATTGGTATGCCACAGATACACACCCATTCAATGGTGTGTATAAGCCAAATATGGTAGTTTACAAAAAAATGGCAGAAAGAGAAAAGGAAAGGGTACAAATATAAATCGTCGCCGCACAGACATATTAAATTGGAGGATGCTGACATACTTGTTTATGACTTCAATTTAACAAAGAGAGGAACTCTTCGCTTCAAGATGATAGAGATTCTGAAAAGGTTGTTACCAGAAGGAATAGTGTTGAGATGGGAGTCTGCTGAAACCAGCCGTAGATCTAGAAGAATTTCGAAACCTGAAATAATGGGCATGCATGTTGACTCAGATGGGGCACTAGTTGATGAAAGAGAAGAATATGGAACATCTTCGTCAGCATCCAATCACTCATTTGAAGATGTGAATTTTGATGGTGTGTAAGAAAATATGAGTGATTTTGAATAATTGTTTAAGACAGTTTATATAACTTATGTATGCATCGTATCTTGAAATAAAATTTATGATTTCCATATGGTGTTAAATGAGAAGTTATGAGTCATTTTTATGTTGTTGGATTATATGTCTTAATTATGATAATTTTTATTGTTTAAAATATCTACAATGCAATATTAAATTAGAGATATAATGTATGTTTTATTCAACATACAAATAATGACTTTTGAATTCATTTAGTGATGTAATTTGTTCATATTGTCATGGTTTTTTAATTTTATAGTTGAAAAAAATTCAATTTCTTTTGTTTCCAGCATGTTATGGCTGAGAACATGTTGAATTTATACTTAGGAAGGAAAAATGATATTCTACCAAAAACATTAATGTGTTTTTTTCCTCATAAACAACTTTGTTTGGCACATAAAAATTTTGTTTTACTAGCATTTTTTAAAAAGTTTGAAAATTGATCCTAAAAAAAAAATCATCATTCCAGTATCATCACTTTCTCGTTTTCAAGCTGTATCTTTCATGAAAATTTTGTAGTCACTACCATTTTTAAAACATGTTCAAAATTGACCCTAAAAAACAAAAATCATCGTGCCAGTATATGCACTTTTCGTTTTTAGCACTGTTTTTGATGTTTTTTCGGGGATTTTTGGCTAGAGTTCCCGTTTTGAGTTTATAGATCCCATTTCAAAGTTCACATTATTTAAAAATGGTGTTCAGGGGTCTAAAGGTTGAGTAAACATTATTCTTCCCTAGGATTCTCGCAATCTTGTCAATGGTCCCCTAGATGAAAGGGAGATGCACCACTGAGATTTGATATTTAGGGTCTTTCTTAGCCTTCAGACCTGTGTTAGATTTGAGGAAAGCTTTAAGACCTTGGTGCCTACTATATCCATTATTAATGTTCACAAACATTAAGGAGTTGGGCTTTATCTTTATAAAGGTGGTTTTCATTAGATATTCTTGGCACATGAGTAGCTAGCATGTTGAGAAAACCAAACTTTTGAGTCAGGAAATGATGAGACTTGGCATGAAGATACTTCTCAGTGTGATTTTTCTTTCGAAACACCTGGTGGGAGAAAGAACCATCATCCTTCTTAGAAATGAGAACATCAAGAAAGGGAAGGCACCCCTTAACTTCCTGCTCCATAGTGAACTTTATGGATGTAGATCGATGGTTGAGATGCTGAAAAAATTGATCTAAATGTTCTTTGCCATGAGGTCAGATGCCACAAGTGTCATCTATAAACATTTTCCATAGCTTTTGCTGGAAATAGGTTGAGGATAAAGCCTTTGATTCAAAGTTTTCCATAAAAATATTAGCAATAATCGGGGTCAGTGGGAAGCCCATGGCAACCCCGCAAGTTTGCTCATAAAATTTCCCTCCAAAGCAGAAAAAAGTATATGTAAAACAAACCTCTACTAATCTAGTGGTATCAGGATTAGTGACTCGATTAATGACCTAAAAGGTGTCCTTAATAGGCAATAATCATATTTTTCTTTCACAAGCACATTGATACCATACATATTGGTCTTTCTCTAAAAACAATGATGCAATATTTATGTTTTGTATGGATTCCACTTGGAGTAGATCAAAGTAATGCTCTATCTGAAATATCCATGTTATAGGATAATTACCAACAAATTCCTCAAACCAGTCTTCAAAATGTAGTAATTTGTCATTGATGACTTCTATCCTTGATGATGTACATATAAAAATTCATGATTATGGCTTTGCAAGTCATTATTTCCATTCTCTAATTAGCATAATCCTCATATGAGATGATTATTAACATCACGTTTCTCCTTATGTTCACAATTTCCTTACATCTCCACATCCATTTTAGGGAGCATATCCAAGAGAAGAATATCCATAGAAATCAAGGGTTTTTGCATTTCTTCCTTATTTTCATTCATATTAATTTCTATTTATCTCTTAATTTATTCTTAAGAACATGTTGTACTCACCTTTTTCAACATAAAACCATTCATTTAATTAACTTTATTCACTAGTGGAGATGACCTCAATTCTAAGTCTTCACATTCCTAGTGTCTCAATAATTAACCTTTAATAGATTTAATTTGCATGGTGTATTTCTTTGGAAGGATGTTATAAAATAATAAGGACACTCCTCCTAATTACAACTTCTAGTCACAAAAAAATGATCTTTCAATTAAAAATTGGTCCACTAGTAAGTTACATACTTTAATTTGGAGGATATCATAATGATTGAAGTATTATTGATATATCTTTGATATTTGAGCTGATCTGGATCCGAAAATTTGTTTTTTAATAATCTAATAGGTCCTTCTTGAAATTCCACAAGTGTGAATTGAATTTGATGTTTCAACTGAAAGTTAGAGTAACTTCACTAGGATTTCTTATTTTTATCCCCTTCGCACAAGAAAACTTTTATAATATGGCATGTATTTAATTTATCAAATATACTGCAAAACTTTGTACCTGGGGTACTTTTATATGTATCTTAAAATCCCTAAATATTTCACAACCTAAAAATTGCCAAATAGGAAGAGATAAAATATCACTTAACTACCATATTAAAAATATTATTTCTGGATTATTCACAAATCATAACTTCCATATGGTATATGTTCAAAATTATAGTGAAAAAAATTCTAAAAGTTGAACAAAATGTTGCTTACTATTTGTACTTAATATGGTCCAAATATCGCTATGTGAAACCTCACAAAAGTATAGTTATTGAAAAAATGCCAAGCTGACCTATTGGTAACTCATTTAGGAGGTACTTTGTAGCAAAGAATCCCTTAGAGCATATATCTAAGATTATACTAAAAAAAGATTTGAAATTTCAACCATATTTTCTCCTTCATTTTTCCTCATTGTAGTACAAGTTCCATCGTTTGAAACTTGGTTAATTTTACGAGGCCTAAGATGTAGGAGCCATGAATGTCAAGAGGAGGAGAGAAAACATACAAAATTTCCATGAAACTAATCACAAAAAACATTGATAAAAATGAAAGAAAAAAATACATGACAAAAATATGAAGAGAGACAAAAATAATTGGAGAAGAAGAATAATTCCATCAAGAAGAACCATTACATGCAATGAGGGTAAGTTTTGGGACTTCTCCTACTCGATATTCACTCTCTTTGTATTTGCCTCCTTATAACGTTTATTTTTTATTGAGTCAAATTTTGTTAAGTTTGAACCCATTAGTTACATATTGATACAATTTTATTCTAGATAAACATATTACTTTATGAATTATACTTATGAATACAGGTTATAGGGCATTTTGAGATTTGAATCAATCCTCCCCCATTAGAGAATGATGATCCCAATCATTCAAAATGCTAATGAGAAAAGAGGTAACCCATTACATTGAAGTTATCATCATGATTACAATTTGTGATGAGTCAATGAAAAGAAGATTTTTGTGATGTTAACCCATAATGATGCATTTATGGATGACACATAACCACCATTATTACAATTTTCCAAGTGAAAATGATGAGAAGGGTTTTGTGTGGTTAACCCAAAAACATGGGTTTGTTGGCCTCATGGTCTTGGCATTGATGTCAAGCTAGGATGTTTAACAAAGGAGTCAACCGTAGAGTTAATGGTGTTAGCATTGATGTCAACAAGTTTGGAGGATATGTCATGATGATAAAATTTCTTTAATGATTTCCTAATGGCTATAGAGGAAGTTGGATATGTTCTCAGGATGCTTGGATGGGTTCTATAGATGCTTTCTGAGGAAGCTGGATAGGATCTGGAAATGTTGAAGCAATTTGATGGATGTCTGGGTGGTGGATCCTTGTAATGAAGTTGAATAAGTATAAACATAGAGATATAATGCACCCTAGAGATCATGTTACCTTGTTAGAACATAGTTCCTAAGAATAGAGGGTGTGTTACTACCTATAGGTGGATTTTTGGATTGTTTGTGCACTCACTTAATTCCATAAGAATTTCTAATGTATTTTTCCAAGGCTTTTGATGGTTTAAAATTAACTTTATTTGCTCGATATTCTAGAAGGCATAAACTCCAAGATAATGAGAATTAGTGACTTGTATTTATTTCATATTTCATCATTGATAACATGATGAGGAGTACATTAGAAGGGGTTAGGGAGTATGAGAGAGTAAGCTACAAGAATGCAAATATAGAGTGCATATCGAAGATTATATTTTGAGCATATGTCGAAGGATGTTGGAGCTGTAGTGTATCTATACATCTAACATTCTTGTGTTGTACATTGTATTGTTGCCAATAGTTCATCATGTCCATGAGAGATTGTGTTGTTGATCATAGTATTGTTACATGGGTTCTATTGGATAGTTTATTGTTATAGCATCATTTTATGTGTTTTATATAGCTTCTAGAGTATATTTGTGGTGGTTGAATATGAAGTTGAGCTCCTTATTGTATGTTTACATTTGGTTATTGAGCTTGATGAGAATATTGATTGTGTGATTTGATAGTATTGAAGAGATCTATATTTCAATGATTGATTTTGTTGGAAAGTTCTATATGTAAAAGTTATTATTGATTAAGTGGAGGAGATGTTGTGAGTATAGAATTAAAATGGATGAAATGTTTCTCACTAGTGTGCGATTAAAGAGAGAAATGGATTGAATATGAAATATTATGAAACATGGTCCATAACACAACTTGAAGTTTAGGGTCTTCATTGAGATAAGAAGTGGCTTGTTGTGATAGGGTGTAGTGACATCATTCAAGTAGAGGCTTGAGAACTTGGGAGTGGTGGATGGACAAACTATTGGGTGTTGGGGTATTGAGAAAGTGGTGGCCTACAAAATTCATGGGGCATGTGGCTTGTAAATCTCACACTGGTAGTAGCCTAGAATTAGTGGCTCGCGTAATTGACTTGTTGCTGCTTGGACCATTGTGGTGGCTAGTGATAATATGCAAAAGAAATATTTTGATTAATAGAAGAAGAGTGAAGGAAAACATTTAATGGTGGTTTTCTCCCTTTTCATTTACACCTAACATCTGATGTCTCTATGTATGATGATGTGATTTGTTGTGTTATTTCTCATGCTTATTTGCTAATGTTATAGCTACTCATGTAGTTTCATTGTTTATGTTTAGATTTTATTTTATACCATGCTGCTAATGAAAAAATTAATGGGAGTTTGTCACAAGAAAGAAAAAAATGGTAAAATTGATCATATGTCACAATACTACTTCATGCCCCCTCTCAGTATGTTTGCACTTCCAACAAGGGGTATTAAAGTATGGGATATCAGTTGGAACTCAATCACTAGAGAGTAGATTTGAGTGTCGTTAGAAAAAGGATTTTTTTTTTCCTTTCAAAATGAATCCTCAATGAGTATTTGTCCTCACCACTATAAATTTTAAGGTATTGCATGTAAATTTTATATCTCAATTATTAGCTTATGGATCTAATGATTGGAAGTCGATATGTGAATGACATGGAAAGGATCCACTTTCACCTAAATTGATGTAGTAGAATGTTGAAGTGAGTTGCATTATTTATGATAATTTCAATAGTGCATATTTAGAGGAAACAACAGACTTAAAATATGCTGAGGAGATTTGGGAGAGAATGCAAGTGTCATTTGGAGGTCATAGAAAGAGCGATGTAGAGGTTGTAAAAAATGAGTAAGTAGAAGAGAAAGAATAAGGCTTATCAAAAGGAAGAATCTCAACTCGAGGGGATCAATACCCTAGTACGAATGGTTCAGCTGGTCGTGTGAAGAAATCAAAAAATTAAGAAGGAGAAGTATTTCAGCAGAATGGATCTAAGGGTATAAATACTAATGAGTTTCTTTTGATTTATATTTTGGATGGTTCTGATTCTAGTCATGTTGGGTTATGTAGAGAATATGGGGATGATGATTTGGGTAAGCTAATGCTACTTCAGAAAGAATAAGAGTCAACCTTAGATGTTATTGAAACATTATCTCTTGAAGATAATAAATAATAGCTACATGTGAATACTAAGAAAATATATTTTATATATATGATAACAAGGAGGCTAAGCTAAGGAAATAAGTCATCAGCCTCAAGACACAGTTAGAAGAGGTTTTTGGACTGAAGATCTAGCTTCAATAACCTAAAAGGATTGAGAATGTTATGTCCAATGAACTGAATGAAATCGAGGGACAAGTTGGAAATGTTGAAGCTAAACTTATCATGGAAGAGGTTGAAGTTAGAGAAGATAACTATAGCATTGGACAATTTTCTTGAGAACCAAAGATCTTCCATGATCAAATCTCACCTTGATTTTAATAAGGCAGAGTCTAGCTTGCATGTAGGAAAGAACATCAACGCGTAACGGAAAATGCTTGTATCAAATAATAGTGGCAACAAGATCAATAAGCAAGGAAACAAATAGTAGAACCAACAACAGTAGAGAAGAAGACCTCAATGAGAACCTACATTTAGAAGGCCATTATCTCCTAAGTTTAAAGGTTGCGGCAGATTTGATAGATTAGAGACGAGAAGAAGTGGCCCATTTTCTCCTTTGATGGATGATGTAGAGTGCTACATCTGTCAAAATTTTGGACATGTGGGAACCAACCATAGAAAGAAAATGTTAACATTTTACCAAAAGAATGTGCAATAGTTTGAAAAGCCAAGTAGAGGACTAGCCATTTGGTATACTTATGCATTTAGTGAATTTTTATTCTGATGTAAATTATTTGGCCATATATCATTTCACTGTAGATATGGCCCACAGAGTAGAGGCATGTGTTATGAAAGGGAGATATTTGGCACATTTAGTCAAGGATTTCATCCCATCGCTTCATATATTTGTCAGGTAAGGTTCTATTTTGTGACAGCTATTGTCACATGGCTAGAGATTGTATGATCTCCATTTCTTCAAGGTAGATTAGAAAAAAATAGTAGTAGATCTAATAAATACGAAACATAAATAAAATAATAATGAAAAGAAGTAGCCTATGACCATGTGGAAGAATAAGGACTAGTAGCCTATGAAGTAAGAATATCATCCACCTTGTAGTCCATGGTTATCAAATGCATATTTATGATTCACTGCAAAAGTACATAAGAGGTGCATAACCTCAGGGAGAGCACACGACAACTTGACGAGTTGATGGAGATGAGTAGTAGCAATATGGTATTTTCATGCACCTCATGCACTCGCATCCATAATATCAAATTGCCCATTGGAGGTATAATGAGCTCATGGGGAGCTATGCATGGTTTGAGGATTGCTTGGTTTACTTGTTACTCTCCTCATTTCTTTCACTCATTCATTTGTAGCAGCTTTACATATGTTTTTATGAGTGAAAGAGTATATTTTCATCCATACATCTCTATTTGCTTACTTTGAAAATTTGGTTGAAAAGCGTATGTAGCAGGCATGTATAAAATAAGAACATTCATTCATACATATATTTTACATTGTATATTATCATTTGAACAATGTACTTTCAATATGAAGGCCTAGAATGCATTGTTTTCATCATTTGGTTATTGGTCAATTGTCCTAGAGTTAAGAGAGGGAGTCATGGGTCATGCCAAGAATTTCTTGAAGTAAGTTATGTTTGAGTTATGAGAGTTCTTACAACCTTGTTTGCAATGGTAGATGTCATGAGTTTCAACCATGTGTGATATTAGAGTCATTATTGTATCCATGTATTATCACGTTTTTATTTAGGCCATTCGTTGAGTCATATGACTGATGTCCATGCATGAGAGATGAGTCATGTTCCAACCATATATTTATTGTTTAGAGGCATTGTAAAACCATGACAGATCATTCTAGTAGCCATGTATTAGGCCTATGAAGCCTTGTAATCATTGCATATATTTTGTTCATGTATATAATGATTCCCTGATCCATGAGGAGTTGCCTCTTAAATGTGACAGGGAGGAAGGAGGAATTACTAGTAGTTGATAGAATATAAAACAACATGGAAGATATTATTTCAGGCGCATTATATGTTTGGGGGGATCTTGTTAAACCTAACATCTGAAGGAAGCACATGGTGTTGTCATAGAGTCATGGAGTTAACACTACTAAATATTGACACAATTTTTGAAAGATTTTTTCGTTCTTGTGATGAGGTTTCACCGATATAAAGACAAAAGGAGATTTCATGAAATGTCGTTTCCAGTGAAATCACATGTTCTACCCGTTTCAATTCATCAAATGTTTGACGTGAGGCATTTTGGAAGCGCTGACAACTATTCATACCAAACACTTGTCATAATTTCCCATCATTGCGACATTGTTGTAGTGGAGAATGTTGTCATGAGATAGACAAACCTAGCATTTTTTTAAATATTTTGCGATGAACCAATCATGGTTGAAACATTTCCATCATCATAACCAACATTGCACGACTTGAAGTCTCACCAATTTTTTAAAATATATTGCAACAAACTCAACATGGTTATCATGTTACACAATCATAAGTGTCGTAGCAAGACTGACACACTCACAATTTTTTTTAAATATATTGCAACGAGCCCGCCATGGTTATGGTGGAATTTAGATGGAAATGACATAAGAAGACCAACAACATGGGAAATTTAAAAATAAAAATAGAACTTGGCTCTAAGAATTTCCATAACCCCTATAACCCCATCCTTACAATTTTTATAATGTCCATGATAAGACATTTGAATTTTCCTCCCACATTTCCCATCAATAATTATTAGCTTTAATGTGCTAGCATTGGTTTGTCATAATCATCTCAAAATGACCTAGTAGATGAACATTTATGATGTTTATCATCATCACTCGACACCATCGCATAGATGGCACCTTTTACATGTTATATTTATGAATTTCTAGCATGTCATCCTCTCTACCTAGCCTATGATTGATTGTGACAATAGGTCAATGAGGGATAAATTATAAATAGAGGATTGCCACTAATTTGTCCTCCTCCATCCACCCCATATCTAGAAATTTCCTAATTTTCTACTTCCAATATTTATTTTGGACATTCTTTTCGGTAGCTAATTCCATCGACAGTCACAACACACTTGCAAGTGAAAGAATGTATACATTAATAAACTTAATTAACTCTACACTATTTTTTATTAGAAAGTCCAATAACAAAGAACGTATAATCCATTGAATTTAATAGTGTATATGACAATCTCTTTTACTTCCATGTATGTTGTTACTATCAATAGAATTAGCTACTAAAATGAATTTCCATAATGAAATGTAGGAAGTGGAAAATAATGAAATCGCTAGCTATGGAGTGGACTAAGGAGGGCAAACTGACAGTGACCCTCTACTTATCAGGTTTCCTTTATTCACATGTTGTCACAATCAATAATAGGCTAGGTAGAGGGAATGACATACCATAATTTCATGCATATAATCTGTAGAAGGGATCATCTATGAGATATTGTGAAGTGATGACAATAGGCATGTTAAATTTTCATCTGCTTATTCATTTTGAGATGATGATTATAAACTAGTGCTAACCCATTCAAGGTTATAATCATGGATGGGCAATGTGGGGAGGAAAATTCAAATGTCCCATCATGGAAATTACACACATATGTACATAAATTGTCATTATAATCACAAAGTATTTTGAATTGATAGTTAATATATGTTAGAATTTTGTTAGACTAATATCGATTATAAAATGTAACTAATATATAATAGAGTTTGGCTACATTGTCCATGATTTAGACTCTAACTATTTGGTGAAATCCCACCATACAGAACCTAAAGATTATAATCTAGAGATATTATATATGTCTTATACTCAAGTCTTTACAATTGAAAAGCATACAAAATACTTCATAGAAATGCATATGAGATGCACAACATGTGTTGAAAAGTGTATTGCATTATCTCATAGGCCTTTGGATTGTGGTGGCTCATCCTTTTTGAAAATCATGGAGCCAAGCTTCTCTTTCTATTTGGTGGGTGAATTATTATATTGTTCTTCATAGAATTCTAGTTAGTAAAAATATAATATGATTCTTTGGGTTTGTTTACTGGCATATATTTTTATGTTGGTGTTAGCTAGTTATGCCATTTTGTCTTAGCCTATGGGCTATGGTTTTCAATTCTTCTTAACTTAGTCTATAGGGTTTCACATCCCATACTCTAGCTTTTTCTTATACGCCTCTTATGAATATTTGGATAGTTTAGATACACCAATGCTCAATCCTAAGATTCTGCATTGGTCTAGTTTACATATTAGTAGGCCATGCATACGAAGATGCTTGTTATGCAATGCAAACTTATTGTTAATTAAATATGGTATACAAAATTAAAAAAAGAAACCATTATATATTGTATCATAATTAGTCTTGTATTTGTGTTCCTAGAGGGAATTATAATATACACGCTGGAGGGGCTAGTCAACTTATTTGATTAGCCCTATGAAGTCAGAACAAGAAAATGTAAGTCATTTGACAAGCTTGTTAAGTCGATAACTAAGTCATATTAATTTAATTATGGTCGATAGTTAAACACCTGTAATTGTATCAACATGGTATAAATGTACTTGAATGCATCAATGTATCAGGTCTTGTTGGATTTTAAGAGATATAATACAATGTGTGGTTCTGTTAATTCTCCACTACTTGTGTCTCTTCTCTTTATATTTACTTATGTGCTTCTCTATGTGAATTCTTGATGTCCTTACTACTGGTAACCATGTGTACCTTTCCATAGATTATGAAATTGGTTTCATTTCTAGTAGTTTTGGAATCAATTCATGAAAAACATGCAAGCATAAATGTTAACATTGGAAGAGATACAACTATGGTGGGAGATGGAAATTAATAATTATGTAAAGAATTACACACAAAGGAATGAACTGTCATTAATAGAATCTAGAGCCAATATTTTCCTAGAAGCACATGAATGATTTATCAAAGACCCCCAATGGAAATCAAGAAAATTCTCTACCAAGTTTCTCATGAAACAACCTCAAAATGAATTTGATGTTCGAATTTTATTGAAGATATCAGATGACAGTCGAATGAATCTGCATGAGTGGGTCGAGTCAATTTAGGATGATTTATGTGAAGAATGAGAAATAGAAGAAACAACATATATTTAACATATCAAAGCCATGTGCTTCGATGATTTTCATCATAGTTTCTTTTGAATGATTCCCACCCTTTTGCATAAGTTCCTCCTCGAATAGGGTGTTGGTCATATCATCGAATAATGACCTCCATTGTAGACTCTAATAAACATAGACCAACAGTAAAGGCATATCGATTGGAATAACTTCCTCGGCCCCTAATGTAAAGATGTGAACAAATTTTGGGATCACCTTTTAAGAAAATAAACGAGGTTGTCGTGTACTCCCTTGCTAGCTGAAACTAGGTTGGGTCACCATGGGGGAGGGTAACGAGTTGTGAGAAATAAAGAAAAAGAAAATGAAATAATTAAAGTTAGAGAAGTAGTTAAAATTTCTAAAGATAGAAGGATGAAGGTTGACTGCCAGAAAACAACAAGAGGTACCCAATAGAAGAATAACCAACAATACAAGCAGCTGACTAACAACCAAAAAATCGAAAGGGAAAAAAGAAAAAAATAACTTGAACAAATAAAATAATAATACTAAAGGATGAAAGTGAAAAATTGAGAGTACGTAAGAGAAGAAGCATTAGACTCCTTAGATGACTTGAGAGGCATAACATGGACCTATCTAATACAAAAAATTGATCTACAAATAATTCATAGAAGGCAAGTAGACACAAGGGAAATTGATGATTTTGGTCTTGTGATATGATATATTCCAAGTGTATCAAGAGAAAGTACCACTATTAGAGAATTCATCTAGAAAACATCATGCAAATATTTAGACATACCTGTTTTTTGGCATAACAAAGATGAAAAAAATTAGCTACAAGTCGTAAATCTTGATAAGAATCAACCAAACAATGAGAATAAAGAAATTGAACAAGTAATTTTCCAGCTCGGTAATCTCACGATGGTACCCCCTTTTTTTAGTTAGTATTCATCAAAGAAGTCGAAAGTAAAAATCTAGTTGGTGAATATTTGCGACCAAAAGTAAGCCGATGTACTGAAAACATAGATAGAGTGTGCTAGAGAGGCTAGTCATTCTTGGAGGACAACTTTAGCGAGAAATAAAGTAGCATACTCATGAGAAATCAACCTACCATCGATCATGTCATCAAAAATGATTCAAGTAACATTCAAAGATATGGAATGTTGAAACCTCTAATAAGTAAAATGGAATTAAACCACATACCCCTCTATGACAGTGATGAATAGTAGAAAAGCAATTATTTCATTTGTGAGAAATTTTGGTTTTCCTATGATATTACTATTGAGGACAAACAAAAGGATCAATTTGTCACAACCTTGAAGAAACATGCATTGATATGGTTCATGAATCTCACTGAAAAGAAACCAAAATCAAAGGATGAAATTAAAACCAACTTTGTCACATTCTTCAAGGCCCAAGATGTAAAACATCTACTGTAACATAAGTTAAAGGAAATTAAATAATGACCTAATGAAATAGTCAGAGAATATGACAAGAGATTCAAATATTTATTGAGCTAGATCCCATATATTATCGATGAAAACTTATTAGCTAAATGGTATGTGATTGGTCTCCTCCAAAAAATCCACATCCCACTAAGAATGCATGAATTTAAAACTTCTAAAAGGGCTATTAGGTTGGCTAATCATATTAGAGCAATTTATGAAGGTCAACCAACTATCTTATCCACTAATAGTCAAATTGAAGACAAAATTTAGCAACTAAAAGATTTGTTGTTGGAATTGACAATTCAAAAGAACAACTTATGGTTCGCTAAGTGTTGGATTGAAGGCTATACTAAGGATACTTGTAAATTAGTTAATTACTTTGATCAAAATATCCAATGGGTGAAATTCGACATATATTGTGATATTGATCATTTCATTATTGGAAATAATACTAAGAGGGAGGGGGGGTGAATCAGTGTTTATGAAATCAATAATTTTTTCTTTTCATACTCAAATGTATATACGCTACTTCAATGAAGGTAACCCGCATGTACATGCAACTGTCTCTAAAGCAACCAATGTATATCCAACAAAATTATGATTTAATTAATTCATCATATGTTGATCTTTAATCACTGCATCAATACTTCATTAACCATATAAATAGTAACCATGTGCAATAATAACATAATAAACCATCACACATAAGCAAGACACATGAAAACCAAGATTTAAGGTGGAAGCTGAATATGGGACAAAAACCACCTGCTTTTGTCTTCTTTTAATATAAGAAAAACCATTTACAATATTGTACTTGTGCAGACTCATACCAGTACATATGAACCCACCTGCAGAAGACTACAACCTTCTCTCATTCTCCAGCTTCTACTGGAAGGGAGCTAAAACACCCTAGTTGTTGTACTAGCTTATTTGTTTACTAGTATGTAGGTGCCGGTGTAAAAAAGGCTCCAACCTTCACTCGTTTTCTAGCTACTACTGAAAGGGATATCCAACCCCATGGCTCTTGTACTAGCCTATCCATTTACTAGTACATAGGCATCGGCCTACAGAAGGCCCCAACCTTCACTCGTTTTCTAGTTGCTACTAGAAGCGAGCTCCAACCCCCTGGCTCTTATACTGGCTGATATGTTTACGAGTACATAGGCACCAACCTACAAAATGATACAACCTTCACTTCTTCCTCCAGGGACCACGTTTCAGAAATTTTTAGACTCGATACTCCTGGACCACAACACCACAATTTGATGGCCATGTTTCATCAAATTTTCATACTAGACCCATCAGTAACATTGAATCACAGAATCAATCACCACTGCAATATAACCATCAAATACATCTACATCAACCAATCATTGAAACTCAATCATCAACCTCTGAATCAACCACAATTGAATCAATCATTGAAAACCCATGATCACTAAATAAAATCACAATCAATCAATCTGAACATTTAGAACACTGTCACCAGAACATAGTCACTAGAACACAAAGTTGAACCTATAACTCTACAACAACAACTAGAACCAACTAAAACTTCAAACATCATATGATATAATGTATACTCTACTTTGATGTGCCTAACTAACATGTATACATGCGTTTACCAAAGCAAACCAACATAAATATATACAAATGCTAACTTAAAAAACATCACTTGAAGTGTAAATCATGCATTAGCATTCAGATCTAGACTATCCATTATCAAACCATATAATAATAATTCATTTTAGGTCTCATGATCCTATTCCATCATTACATCTCATCCATCATCAATCGCTAAGGTTCTTATTTCAGATTGAGCAAAGCACCAGAAACCCATAACTTGCATATTTGATCTAACACTTCATAAGATATTCAATACTTACACACTTTGGCCTAATGATCTTCTCCTCCTTATATAGTTTCAAGCCTTTCTCAATACCTCAGACCAAAATGACTTAGGACCAATACCTTGGACCAAATACCTTGGACCAATACCTCAGACCAAATACCTCAGACTAAATACCTCGAACCAATACCTTGGATCAAAACCTTGATTTTCCATCCCATACGTGCTTTTCCTCTGTGAAAGTTCATGTATACGTATATGCTCCTTTTGCTCTATTAACCCATGTGTATACACTGCTTGGACAATGTGAACCAACGTATACTTCTTAAACCACTCTCTTTCTTCAATCTATGGAGTCTGATCTGTAATCCTTTGATGTTAACCTATTGCATTGTGAACTCTCATCTGTGTGAGTTGCCATCAAAGACAACACATGTATCATAATTCCAACAATCTCCCCCTTTGGACTTTATGGCAACAAAATGACAAAACCAAAACACTCTCCCCTTTGACATCAAGGGCAGAGTGCAGACCAAGATATTATCCCCGTTTGATATACATTATGCCTTCCATGGTCCCCTTAAGTACATGCTGAAATATCTTATTAAACTCCTCTTTTGTACATGTTGAGATGCACTAAACCATCCATGCTCCCCCTGAGCACATGCAGAGTCTGCCATAATATTTTCCAAAAGAATAACATGGCTCTATAACTCAACTAAGCGAGTATGACATTCCTTTCACCAATGACTCGCACATCAATCTCCCAATCAAGTGGGGATACACCAATTTTGACTCATCCAGCCAACCAAGTGGGGATATACCAAATGTTTATACATGAAAGAAATAGAAATTATCACATCATCCTTCCCATGCATAGTGGGCTTACAAATTGGGTATTTTCATGACCTTTACATCAAATGATATACATGAAATTTATAATAAGGACAACTGATCTAAACAAGACCAAGATAGTCATCAACAACTATCATACACCATATATGATATACACCATCAGCATCTCTGAGCAGCATCAGGATCAATAACCTGTATATTTCCATCATCAAAAGAGTCACTTGAATCAAAACTACTATGTGGATCAAGGAAAATAAGCATCTCCATGTACCAAGATCTTCTAACATAATGTCAACAATGCATTATTAGAAGCATATGCTCCCCCTAAACCTATGCCAACTGTTCATTGTTAGATCTAATCATTGCAAATATCAGTAAGAATCATCAAGCCATCACCATCAACCAGTTATTCATCAACTTATTAACAACTTATGAGGGCCAAAAATACTTCCACATATCATCAACTGACTGTAACCATCATCAATCATAATAGAACAAATATTTGATAATTGAATGAACAATATTAGATCATGTTTATGAGTCTTTCCCATTGCTTTTTCCTCAAACCAACATATACACGAATGTGCAACTTTGAACTCGTGTGTATACGCGACTTGTCTTCATGATAACTACGTATGAAATTTAGAACACTGAAGTTTCATATTTTGAGCTCCCACTGAGTCTGTTATGTTTGTATACTATGCTATGCCACATCTTTTTGTCTGTACTTCCTTCTTCTTCCATAGCTTGGAGTATGATGATGATTTCTCCTTTTGGTATGTCGACCAAAATTTTCTCCTACATTCTTTTGCTATGTGCCCAACCTTGTTAGATTCATAACATCTTATATGTTTCATATTCCTTCTATAACAGTCAACGGCTTTGTGACCAAACATATTGCAAGAAAAAAAATATCCCTTAAAGTACTTGGAAGCTAATGATCTTTTTGTCTGATGGTATTGAACCATTCTACTTTTGCATCTCGTTGGAACGTGTCCAAAATTATGACATATAAAGCATTCAAAATTATTCATCATAGAAGATAACCAACTATCACTTCCATAGTTAGGAGTAAAATATTTTCTTTGAAGACTTCTTTCCTCGATTGTTGACCTTTCATCTTCTTATTGATCATTTCAAATTTTTCACTGGAGTTCCTTGCCTCATCTTGTGAGATAGATTCACCTTCAACAGATTCATGAAAACCAAGACCAGTTTTGAGGGTAGGAGATCTTTGACTACTAAGAATATTATCCAAAATATTAGTACTATCTTGAAATAGTAACAGTTTATAGTTTTCTTCTAATTTACCTTTTAAGATATTTACCTCAACCTGATATTGTTCTTCCTTTTCAAGATATTGCTTCTTCATGATTTCTTCAGCTTTTCTTTCTTCTTCCACTTGTTGCCTTAAATTGAGAATTTCATTTTCTTGTTCTTCATCTGCTTGGGGTAGTTATTCATTCGACTTATTTTCAAGATATTATTTTAGAGAGAGGATCTTAGCTTTAATACTTTCATAGTAACTGGATCTATCTTTAAGTCTCTTGATTGTTGTACTCTTTTCGTTTACTTCATTTCTTAATGAAGTCACTTCATCCTACAACTTTTGACATTGATCTTCCTTTTCCTTGTACTACTTCCTTTGTTTCCTTCCTCCAATTGGGATTTTAATATGGTAACTTCTTCTTTGTAGGAACATTCCCTTTTATCAATTAGATCCTTTTTATCTCTAATTGTTTATGGGAGCATTTTAAATTTTTCCTCTATTTTATTTCTTTCTCTTTCACCCATAAGAGAAATTTCATCTTTTTTTCTATCACATTCATTATCTTCAAATGAACAGAGAAATGTGTCAGCAGAGGACAAAAAAATCATACCCGATAATTCTTTTGCTTGTTCATCTTCATTATGAGGTGATTCTAAATTTGAGGAGTTGCTTCCACATAATCACCAATCGTCTCTTCCACTGTCACAGTTCCCTTGAGATGACTTCTTCTTTTGAGGTACTTTCTTCTTTAGCTTCTTTTCCATTGTTTCTATGGATCTCCTTCAGGTGATCAAGCTTCTGCCAAAGGACCTGGCTTTGATACCAATTGCTAGCAATAATACTAATAGGGGGGTGGTGAATCAATATTTATCAAATCAATAACTATTTCTTTTCATACTCAAATTTATGTACGCTACTTCAATGAAGGTAACTCATGTTTACACGCAACTATCTCTAAAGAAACCAGTGTATATCCAACAAACTAATGATTCAGTTAATTCATAATATGTTGATATTTAATTAGTGCATCAATACTTCATTAAACATATAAAGAGTAACCATGTGCAGTAATAACAGAATAAACAATCACACATAAGCAACACACATGAACACCAAGATTTAAGGTGGAAACCTAATCTGGGACAATAACCACCTACTATTGTCTTCTTTTAATATAAGAAAAACCAGTTTACAATCTTGTACTGGTAAGGACTCATACCAGTACGTAAGCACCCACCTGTAGAAGGCTACAACCTTACCTCGTTCCCAAGCTTCTACTGGAAGGGAGCTACATAGGTGTCGGCCTACAAAAGGCTCCAACCTTCACTCCTTTTCTAGCTGCTAGTGAAATAGAGCTCCAACCCCCTGGCTCTTGTACTTGCCAATCCATTTACTAGTATGTAGGTGCCAGCCTACAGAAGGATCCAACCTTCACTCATTTTCCAGTTGCTACTGTAAGGGAGCTCCAACCCCGTAGCTCTTGTATTGGCTGATATGTTAACCATTACATAAGCACCGACCTATGGAAGGCTATGACCTTCAGTTCTTCCTCTAGGGACAACGTTTCATAAATTTTTAGACTAGATACTCCTGGACGACAACACCACAATCTGAAGGCCACGTTTCATCAAATTTTCATACTGGACCCATTACTAACATTGAAGCATAGAATCAATCACCACTGCAATACAACCATCAAATACATCTGCATCAACCAATCACTGAAACTCAATCATCAATCTCTGAATCAACCACAACTGAATCAATCACTGAAAACCCATCATCACTGAAGCAAATCACAATCAATCAATGTGAACATTCAGAACACTGTCACTAGAACACAATCACCAGAACACAAAGCTAAACCCAGAACTCTACAGCAACAACTAGAACTAATTGAAATCTCAAACATCATATTTCATAATGTATACACTACTTGATGTGTCGAACCAATGTGTATACACACTTTTACCAAAGTGAACTAGTGTATAGATCTGCAAATGCTAAGTTTAAAAACATCACAACTATTCCAGACTTCATTCATAGCCAAATCAGAACATTTACAGTGTAACTCATGCATTAGCATTCAGATCTAGACTATCCATGATCAAACCATATAATAATAATTCATTTTAGGTCTCATGATCTTGATCCATCATTAGATCTCATCCCTCATCAACTGCTAAGGTTCATCCTTAGCTCAAATCAAGAAAAGCACTAGAAACCCATAACCTATATATTTGATCTAACACCTCATAAGATATTCAATACTTGCACATTTTAGCCTAATGATCTTCTCCTCCTTATATAGTTTTAGGCATTTCTCAATACCTCGGACCAAAACCAGTTAGGACCAATACCATGGACAAAATACCTCGGACCAATACCTCAGACCAAATACCTTCGACAAAATACCTTGGACCAAAACCTTGATTTTCCATCCCATACACACTTTTCCTTCTGTGAAAGTGCTTGTATACGTATACACTCCTTTTGCTCTATTAACCTACATGTATATGCTGCTTGGACAAAGTGAACTAGTGTATACTTCTTAAACCACTCTCTTTCATCAATCTCTTGAGTCTGATCTGTAATCCTCTTTTGTTAAACTATTGCACTATGAACTCTCATCTATGTGAGTTTCCATCAAGGAAAACACTTGTATCATAATGCCAACAATCTGCCCCTTTCGACTTGATGGCAACACAGCAACAACACCAAGACACTCTCCCCCTTTGACATCAAGGGAAAAGGGTGGACCAAGAGTGGACCAAGATATTCTCACCGTTTGATATACATTATGTTGTCCATGCTCCCCCCAAGTACATGCTGAAATCTCTGATTAAGCTCCCCCTTTGTACATGCTGAGATGCACTAAACCGTCCATGCTCCTTCTGAGCAGATGTAGAGTCTGCAAAAATATTTTCCAAAAGAATAACAAGACTCTATAACTTAACTAAGTGAGTATGACCTTCCTATCATGAATGACTCATACATCAATCTCCCAATCAAGTGGGGATACACAAATTTTGTCTCATCCACCCAACCAAGTGGGGATATACCAAATATTTATACATGACTGAAATAGAAATTATTACATCATCCTTCACATGCATAGTGGGGTTACAAATTAGGTCTTTTAATTACCTTTACATCAGATGATATACATGACATTATAACAAGGAAAACCAATCTAAATGAGACCATGATAGTCATCAACAACTATCATACACCATATATGATCTACACCATCATCATTTGTCAGTAGCATTAGGATCAACAACATGTATATTTCCATCATCAAAAGAGTCACCCGAATAAAAAAACTATGTGGATCAAGAAATATAACTATCTTCATGTACCAGTATCTTCTAACATAATGCCAACAATGCATTATTAGAAGCATATGCTCCCGTTGAAACTGTGCCAACTATTCAATGTCAGATCTGATCATTACGAATATCAGAAAGGATCATCAAGGCATCACAATCAACTAGTTATTCATCAACATATTAACAACTTATGAGGGCTAAAAATACTTCCACATATCATAAACATATTGTAACCATCATCAATCAGAACAAAACAGATAATTGATAATTAACTGAACCATATTAGACCATTTTTATGAGTCATTTAGACTGCTTTTTCCTCAAACCAACATATACGTGACTGTGCAACTTTGAACTCATGTGTATATGCGACTTGTCTTCATGATAACTACGTATGAAATTTATACTTTGAGATCCCCCTGAGTCTGTTATGTCTGTATACCGTGCTATGCCACATCTTTCTATCTGTAATTCCTTTGTCTTCCATACCTTGGAGTGTGATGATGATTTCTCCTTTTGATATGTTGACCAAAATTCGCTCATGTATTCTTTTGCTATGTGCCCAACCTTTTACATGCATAACATATTATATGTTTCATATTCCTTCTATAGCAGTCAATGGCTTTGTGACCACACATATTTCAAGAAAAAAAATATCCCTCAGAGTACCTGGAAGTTGATGATCTTTCTGTGTGATGGTCTTAAACCATTCTACTTCTACATCTCACTACAATGTGTCCAAAACTATGACATATAAAGCATTCAACATTATTCATCAGAGAAAATAACTGACTATCACTTAAATAGTTAGGAGTAAAATATTTTCTTTGAAGACTTTCTTTCCTAGGTTATTGACATGTCATCTCCTTGTTGAGCATTTCAGATTTTGCATTGGATTTCCTTGCCTCATCTTGTTAGCTAGATTCACTTTCAACATATTCATGAAAACAAAGACTAGATTTGATGGTAGGAGAACTTTGACTATTAATAATATTATTGAAAATATTAGTACTATCTTGAAATCATTACAGTTTATCCTTTTCTTCTAATTTACCTTTTAAGATATTTACCTCAACCTGATATTGTTCCTCCTTTTCAAGATATTGCTTCTTCATGATTTCTTCAACTTTTCTTCCTTGTTCCACTTATTGCCTTAATTTTAGAATCTCATTTTCTTATTCTTCATATGCTTGAGGTAGTTATTCATTCTACTTATTTTCAAGATCTTCTTTTAGAGACAAGATCTTAGCTTCAAGACTTTCATAGTAACTGGATCTATCTTTAAGTGTCTTGAATGTTGTGCTCTTTTCATTTACTTCATTTCTTAATGGTGTCACTTCATCCTACAACTTTTCATATTGATCTTCCTTTTCCTTGTACTGCTTCCTTACTTGGCTTCCTTCCTCCAACTAGGATTTTAATCTGGTAAATTCTTCTTTTTAGGAACCTTCCCTTCTATCAATTAGGTCCTTTTGATCTATAATTGTTTCTATGAGATTTTTAAATTATGCCTCTATTTGTTTTCTTTCTCTTTCACACATAAGATAAAATTTAGTTATTTTGCTGTCACATTCATTATCTTTAAATGAACAGAGAAATGTATCACCAGAGGACAACAAATTCATACCTAATAATTATTTTGCTTATTTATCTTCATTCTAAGGTGATTTTGAATATGAGGAGTTTCTTCCACATAATGGCCAATCGTCTCTTCCCCTGTCATAGTTACCTTGATATGTCTTCTTCTTTTGAGGTGCTTTCTTCTTTAGCTTCTTTCCCATTGTTTCTACAGATCTCCTTCAAGCTATCAAGCCTCTACCAAAGGACCTGCCTATAATTCCAATTGTTGGAAATAATATTGAGAGGGGGGGGGGGTGGTGAATCAATATTTATCAAATCAATAACTTTTTCTTTTCATACTAAAATTTATATACACTACTTCAATGAAGGTAACTCACATGTACACACGACTGTTGTAAAGCAACCAACATATATCCAACAAACTTATGATTCAGTTAATTCATCATATGTTGATCTTTAATGAGTGAATCAATAATTCATCAACCATATAAATAGTAACCATGTGTAGTGATAACATAATAAACCATCACACATAAGAAACACACTTGAAAAGCAATATTTAAGGTGGAAACCCAATGCGGGACAAAAACCACCTACTATTATCTTCTTTTAATATAAGAAAAACCTGTATATAATCTTGTACTCATGCAGACTCATACAAGTATGTAGGCACCCACCTTTAGAAGGCTACAACCTTCTCGTTCTCCAACTTCTACTGGAAGGGAGCTACAACGCCCTAGCTCTTGTACTAGCCGATCTGTTTACTAATATGTAGGCTTCGACCTATGGCAGACTCCAACCTTCACTCATTTCTAGCTGCTACTAAAAGGGAACTCCAATGCCCTTGCTCTTGTACTAGCTGATCCATTTACTAGTACATAGGTGGTGGCCTATAGAAGGCTCCAACCTTCACTCGTTTTCCAGCTGCTATTGGAAGGGAGCTCCAACCCCTTGTCTCTTGTACTGGCTGATATGTTTACGAGTACGTAGGCGCTGGCCTACAGAAGGCTAAGAATTTCACTTCTTCCTCCAGGGATGATGTTTCATAAATTTTCAGACTAGATACTCCTGAACCACAACACCACAATCTAAAGGCCATGTTTCAGAAAATTTTCATACTGGACACATTAGTAACATTGAAGCACAGAATCAATCACGACTGCAATACAACCATCAAATACATATACATCAACCAATCACTGAAAATAAATCATCAATATTTGAATCAACCACAACTGTATCAATCATTGAAAACCCATCATCACTAAAGAAAATCATAATCAATCAATCTGAACATTCAAAACATTGAGAACACTGTCACCAGAACACAAAGATGAATCGAGAACTCTGCAACAACAACTAGAGCCAACTGAAACTTCAAACATCATATTTCATAATGTATACGCTACTTTGATGTGTCGAACTAGCGTTTATACGTGCTTTTACCAAAGTGGACCAACATACAGATCTGCAAACGCTAACTTAAAAAACATCACAACTATTCCAAACTTCAACCATACCCAGATCAGAACATTTACAGTGAAATCATGCATTAGCATTCAGATCTAGACTATCCATTATCAAACCATATAATAATAATAATAATTCAATTTAGGTCTCATGATCCTGATCCATCATTAGATCTCATCCTCATAAACTGCTAAGGTTCATCCTTAGTTCAGATCAAGGAAAGCACCAGAAACCCATAACCTGCATATTTGATCTAACACTTCATAATATATTCAATACTTGCACACTTTGGCCTAATGATCTCCTCCTCCTTATATAGTTTTAGGCCTTTCTCAATACTTCAGACCAAAACCACTTAGGACCAATACCTTGGACCAAATACCTCGGACCAATACCTCAGACCAAATACCTCGAACCAATACCTCGGACCAAATACCTTGGGCCAAATACCTTGAACCAATACCTTGAACCAAAAACTTGATTTTCCATCCCATACACGCTTCTCCTTATGTGAAAGTGTGTGCATATGTATACACTCCTTTTTCTTTGTTAACTTGCATGTATACGCTGCTTGGACAAAGTGAACAAGCCTATACTTCTTAAACCACTCTCTTTCTTCAATCTCTAAAGATTGATCTGTAATCCTTTATTGTTAACATGTTGCACTGTGAACTCTCATCTCTGTGAGTTGACATCAAGGACAACACCTATATTATAATGCCAATAATCATCTCAAACCATACCACTAAATATTGTCAATACAATATTCAAAATTGTAAGCGTAAATAATGAGCCATTCATAAAGACACACACACTCAAGACAATAATTTTTTCTCAATGGAAAGAGAAATCCAAACTATGATTTCACCTATTACACACAAAACCATTGATGAGTTCGATGAGCCACTAGCCTATGGTGGAAAGGAAAACAGTTCAAAAGCATACAGTGGCCAATGAGGGGGATATAAAGACAAAGGTTGAGGTCATGCTCAAGGTCAAGGAAGGTTTTATTGCTTTACCTTTTGGGGGGAGGGACGTACATCACCAAACTTCCCATTAAAAGATAAGACTAACTTGTGCTTCTATAATATGTGGAGCTTGGGGGATCATTCCTTAGAACATTTCCCCAAGATAATTGAAATTTTATTGAGTAAATGAAATATGAACTTACCTCAAAATATTCCAAACCAAGATATCTTAAATTAAAAAAAAAAATCATGTTGTTATGAGGTAGGGCATCAGAAGAGATAATAATCAAAATCAGCAAGTTATTTCATGAACAAAAAATATGACTAGACACCTAGATATGGAGATATAGAATGACACAATGACAAGAGCCTTCCAATTATTTACAAATGTAGTTGACTCACAAAAAATATCAAGGGATATCATATTACAAGAATTATTGGAGCTTCTAAAAGAACAGTATTCAGCTGGACATCAGGGATATATTTTGAACATGCTAAAAGATTGTAATGAAAGAAAGGGAAAATGTGAATATTTATGCTAACTATCACATGGAAAACAATTTGAAGATCAAAATCTTCAAGTCAACCTTGAAATAAATGGTTAAATGGTAAGACAAGTCATTGTTGACTTTGTCTCACAAGTAAAGCTACTCCTATGAGAAATATGGATTAACATAGGATGACCAAATATGCATAGAATGTCTAATTATCTTAAACTTTCTAATCAAATATTCATTAAACCCATTGACACATTAAGGAAAGTAGAAAGTTCAATTATGGGTATCTCGACAATAGTTGATTTTGAGGTCATTGACATAGTCAATGGAATACTTGCATATCTTTCATTAGTCATCAAACCATGGGGAGGAAGGATGAGATCAATTGTCTCATTAGAAAAATATAGAATTAAGCTCAAGGGTGATGACACAAAAATTATTATTCCTTTGGACCCTTGTGAAGGACATCGATGAGTTGAAGTTTACAAAGAAGATTTAGTGAATATTGGGACAACATGGAATCGAATTCCTTTAGTGAAATTTTAACAATTTCACCTCTCTCCATTGGCCAAAACTCTGACACATATCTCTATGAGTGGCAAGTCAAAAACTGTGAACCAAAATCCAAGGAATTTTGGATGATTGAAGCAATCCCAATGATGAAAATCCAAATTTATTATTGTATTAAAGCAATGCCTATAATTAAATAAAAAAATTGTAGAGGAACACATTCACTTCTTATAACTAATTTAATGCAAGAATCTCACAGTTTGATTTGTTTTAAGGAATCGACTTCACCTATTAGCCATGTCAAACAAGTAACAAAATCTATTGGTGAATAGGGGAGGATGCAAAGATTGGTGCAACCCTTTACGCATCAAGCAGTAAGATGGTGGTACACCCACTCATCTCGAATTTAAACATGGATGACAATGAAAAATTACTTTATTGAATACTTTGGAGGTCTAAAGTTTTATGTACAAGAAAATATACCCATATTTAGCCCCCTAAAAGGAACCTGTCCTCCACATATAGAATTGTGAGTTAGAATGGCATAGGATCAAATACAGAGATGTCGAATTTTTTCCTCACATGTTTTGAAATACCTCAGATGACTTGCACAAAAAATGGTATAAAATAGAAGAAGCTTGAGGGAAATATTTATAATGGAAAGAGTTGAAAGAAAATTTCATTAAGAATTTTGAAATTTAGTGATGCAAATTGACCAACACAGTTCAAAAAATAAAGGAGTTTATAAAGGAAAAACCAACCGAGAATCAAAAATCAATAGTTGATGTCTCAGTAATGTATAATTATGTGTCATGTACATTAGAATAGAAAATGGCCAGCCGGTTAAAAGTGGAAGAAGCACTTATCCCTAGCCAAATATTTTTTTGGAAGAAATATCATCTAGTAAATAACAAAAGGATAAAATCAATATAGAAACTTGAGATGCAAGAAATTGAGAAACCCACGAAACCAGACTTTTCACCTACATACCAACAAGTAAAAGTTGGGTACCATCGAATAGATGAGTCAAAGGCTCCCGAATAGATGGATGTGGAAGTGAAAAGACGATAAGTTAATATACATATTTACAGATGCTTGAAAGAGTGGACTTGGTTAAGTCTTGATGTAGGAAGGATATGTGGTATGTTATGAGTAAAAGAAGTTCAATGAGCCTGAGAATAACTATGTGACTCATGATCTTGATTTGGAAACTATCATTCATGCCTTGAATATGTGGAGACATTATCTTTTTGGTAGGAAATTTATTCTAATAAGCAATCATAGCGGTCTCAAATACTTGTTTGACCGACCTAATTTGAATTCCAGGAAAGCCAGATGATTGGCTATTCTCAGTTAGTTTTATTTCAGGATCGGGTGCATTAAGGGAAAGGAGAACATGGTTGAAGGGAATCTTAGTAGAAGAGTGTAGGTGAACCACATTAGAGTAGTGAGTTCTTATGGGATAGACTTATAAGAGCATATATTTTAGGTAGGGAAAAATGCTGATAGGTATCCTCAATTGTGGCACAGACTACAACAATAGAGTGAAGGTAACAGGTATGAAGAATATCATCTCACAAGAGATGGCTTGGTCAAATTCAAGAACAATATTTATGTGCCATATGATAGTGATTCAAGAATCTTATCCTAAGGGAGTTTCATGTCAATCTGTATTCAAGGCATGCGAGATATCAAAAGACTCTCACACCAGTTAAGAATTTCTATCATTGGTGGCTATGTTTTTTATGAAATGTTGGGAATTTCACCAAGTAAATGCAGAGTGTAAGCATCCAAGTGGTTTATTACATACGATTCTAATTCTAGAGTGGAAATGGGACTTCTGATTCTGATTCTGGTGACTGGTTTATTGATAAACCTTTAGTTTTATTACAGTGTTGAAGATAGCACTTTTATCTCTGAATATTGCATTATAACATTAAATAAGGTCTTGGTAAATATACTAACAACTATGAAGAGTTCATGGCCCTGATGGTGTTGTTTAAATTTGCAATTGAGAGGGAAGTCAAAAACATTCAGATATTAGAGTTATTCTTTGGTAATTAATTAGATGAAGGGATATTTTCAAGTTTATAGTGTACATTTTAAGCCTTTACATGCTCGACTATAATAAGTGGCACAACCCTTTGATTTGATGACATCTACATATGTTTATTTAGAGAATGATGTAAAAGAATATTTTCCGAAAGGAGGTCAACATCTGGTGAAGGTGAATATATAGAAGGAATTTATGGAAAGGGAAATATATGAATAATTTATGAGAACAAAATTTTGGATTTGGTCAGTCCTCTTCTTGGAGGATTGTTCAAAATCATTTTTCAAATTGGTCTCTCTTTTATGTTTCTCAGGTTGTAGTCACATAATATCTCATCTTATTATAATACTATAAGCACTTGAATAATATGATCTGCATTAAATAAATTGAAATTTTTTCCATGGGAAAAAATATTAAGGAAAGTCACATAGGAAACTAGTAAAATAGTGCACTTCACCAACACTTTGCACCAAATGACTATAACATGAAACATATGGGTGAAATTATTTCACTTCCCATATACCCCAAAAAAATGTATAATAGATGAGAATACATGAGTCTTATTTCACTCATGTCAAATCAGAATCCCAAACCACTATAACATTGCAAACACACATACTAGGATATGGGAGAATACCTTCAATATATGGAGATGCTTTACAAGGAGATGCATAGCACTAGGATGTATTACTGAATGGTGAGGATTTACTATAGGTAACTTTAAGATCTAAAATTAATTTTTGTATGTATTTCATGTTTTTTGAGGTATAGTCACATACTCTCTCATCATAGTATAGTAAGCACTTCAATAATGTGATCACCATTCTAGAAATTTCAATTTCTAGAATGAAGCAATAGGGTGAAATTATCACCAAAAAAATATAACATGAAATGGATGAGTGATCCCCAAAACATTGTAACATGAAACAGATGGGTGATCCCCAAAATACTGTAACATGAAACAGATTAGTAAAATCATCACTTCTCATCTATGCCAGAAACATTTAGAATAAATGAATATTATTTCACTCATGTCCAATTAGAATCTGAAACATTTATGTTGGTATTATGGCTAATGGCCATAATGTGTTATCCTTTATGGAAACCTACCTGATAAAGATGTCAACAATGTGATAACATGATGATTATGAAACTCATGCAGACTGGTAAAGATGTTGCATATGGTTTGGACAAAGAAATGACGGTTGGAAGATAAAAGTGATGTTTGAGAAAGTATACGTAGACCTTATGAAGAGAGGTCATGTACATACATTGGTCTGGTAAGTGAAAGTCACGTAAAAAATTCAAACCATGGTAATACTAGGAGTCATGTAAAAATTCATGTACAGACTAAGAGTCTTTACCATGGTATTGGACCATAATAATTTGAGCGACAATGATTATTTGATCTCGTCAAAGAATATTGACAAAAATACCGAGGGATTTACCTAAGGTATTGACTAAGGATAAAAATTTATAAGGAGATGAATATCAAGGTGTTAGGTGTGCAATTAAATTATTTATCTATGTGTGATCTAATCAAGAATAGGTGTGCCTCAAGAATTAAGGAGATGGTTCATATATGATAGATATTGATTTCTGGTGAAGAGAAATGGAAATATTGGCTTGATATATTTATGCTTGTAATGTTAAATTTGTAGCTATGATGATGATTTGATCTAAATATAATGATGCCCATCAAGATATGGGTTTAACATATGTTTTGAATTGTAGTGAAGCTTTGCTTCAGTAATTTCCAGATTTGTACATTTGTTTATTTCAATTTTGTCACATACATACGTGGACTTGGTTCAATAAAGTAACACATAAATTCTATGATAATTTACTCATTAGATTGAAATATATACAAGGGTTTCATGCATGGTGTTTTTGTACATACGTTGATTTTCTTTATGGAAATCTCATATATATACTAGGGTTTTCAGTGCTAGTTGATGATGACATTTAATGAATTTCATTCTATTGATCATTGATGATGTTGCATTATGATTGGGATTTTAGCGAGATTATATTAATGAAGTGTTGTGATTTAGTGACTGACATAGTGATTATGTTTGACAATATTTTTAGTTGTTAGTGATTTGACATTTGTATGCATGTTTTATGTAGAGAAGGTGTGTGCATATGTATGTTCTCTTCAGAATAGTCATATACATACTTTGATGTTTATTTGATCTGGTTGGATTTTACATTCAGTAGTTTAATTCTTAATAAAAAAACTTGACTTACAAGTGCTTCAGTGACTCAGATCCCTTGTTTTATTTTATTTGGATTTATTTCTATTGGGCCAATTTGAAAATATCATGAAAGGTGGCCTACAGGTTGTTTGATGATTGTCTGATATCTGGATATAGTCTAAAACATTATGAAAAGTGGCCCATAAGGTGCTGAGAGTTGCAGCCTTAAAAAGGATGGTAGGAGCTTCCTTCTAGTAGGAGTCGGTAAACAAGCTTAGGTCATTTTAACTCCCTTCCATTGGGATCTAGAGAATGAGTGGAGGTTATACCCTCCTGTACGTGGGTGCCTGCACACTGGTAAGAGTCTTCACTAGTACAAAATGTAATGAATATTTTCTTTATATAATAAGAAAGAATACATAGATAATGAAAATGGTTGGTTTCTCCCACATTGAGTTTCCACTTAAAATCCTTGTGTTCTATGTGTGTTTCTTATGTGTTCTTATTTTTCTTGTCCTTTACTACATAATGGAAAATTATTGAGTTAATGATACAATAGTTGAAGATAAACATATGATGGAATACATTTGATATTAATGAATTGGGTATATGTTTCTTTCCTTCACTAAAGTTGCGTACATACACAGGTTTCTTTAAGAATGATAGTGTACATAATTCATTATACGAAATATAAAGATGAAGTCAATTAAAATGCTGATTCACCCCACCCCCCCCTCTAAGTATTTTTCCTAACAATTGGAATTAGTGCAAGTCCCTAAAAAAATCTTAATCTCTTAAAGGGAGATCTATCAATATGAGAATCCAAGTGGGAGTATCTTCTATTAGGCCACCTTTGTTTAATGAAAAAAAAAAAGGAAAAATATTTTGGAAAATCAGAATGATAACATATTTTCAAGCACTAGGAGCAGATGTGTGGACAATTGTTGAAGATGCATTTCAATACTGGAGCTCCATTTCCACAAATGATGTAGGGAAGAAACAATATGAGATCAATGAAAATGTTGTATGTTATTTTGGGAAGTTTAGCTGAATCTGAGTTTGTGAAATTAATGCAACTAGAAAACAATAAAGGCTATATGGGGCAAGCTTGTTCAAACGAATGAAGGCGACACTAAGGTAAAACATGATAAAATTGAAACATATATAATTTAGTATGAGACTCTTAGAATGCATGTTGATGAAAGCATTGTAAGCTTTTTATTTAGAGTACACAAAAATTTGAATTCAATGAAAAATGTTTGTGAGGAAGTAATGCATACCACTATTGTTGAAAATATTTTGAGATCACTAATGCCAACGTTTGAATCCAAAGCCTCCACCATTGAAGAAATGCAGGATTTAAGGAATCTCACTTTTGAAATCTCCATAGGATGTTGATAGCTTTTGAAATGAGAAAAGGGGATACATTAGGTACTAGGGAAGTAGCATTAAAAAACACAAACAAAAGGAAATAAAATGAAGAGCCCATGGAAACATGTTACATTTCAGATGAGGAAGAAGTGAATTTTGTGAAGAAGCTTAAGGTATGATCTAGTAGGTTCGAAAGTAAGCTTCCTTTTAAAAATTTTTCCTATGGAAGAGTAGGTCACTATGCTACTAATTTTCCCTATAATAAAAATCATGAAAAATGAAAGAATGTTAAAAGAGGGTTTACGAGAAAGAAAATTCCTTATACTCATGAAGACAATGAATGTTCTTCTAATAATGTGGATGATGAATCAAATCAATATTTTCAATTAATTATGGCATTCGAATAACAATGTGTAGACAAGTCTAATGATAATAAATTTATGGATGCTCTAGAAAACACCGTTGTTGAAGAAATAACTAAGCTAAATACTATCTAGAAGAGGGTAAATTAATAGAAGAAACCTTGAAAGAACAAGTTTGAGAAAGGAAAATGCATTGTGAAACCTTAGAACTTGAAATTGTGGGTCTAAGAAAGAAAATTGAGAAAACAAAATCTCTAAATCTTAGATTTGCTAAAGGATATGAAATTTTAGAATAAATCATTAAAGTTAAAAATTCTCTTCTAATCAAGATAGATCAACTCAATTCAAGTCGGTGAAACATCATAACCTATGAAATATTTTGAAATAGGTACAAAAAGATTCATCAATGTGGTCAAAAGAGGCAATCATCAAAATTACAAGACTCGGTGAAAGAATAAAGGGTAAAACTATTCTCAAGTAAAACAATTTTTCCATGAACAAAGGGTAAGCTATTAAAAAAGTTATTATACTCCTAAGTATTCTTAATTGAATGGTCAATGCTTCACTTGTCGCAACTTTGGTCATAAAGCAGTTCATTGTGTTGTTTATAAAACGATTATTACTAGAGAAGAAAGAAAACAACATAACGAAAATAGGACAAATAATTTTTTTTATAATGCTTTCCCCCCTCTTCAGAATGAAAGTGAATGTTCTATTTGCAATAACTTTGGTCATGAAGAATCCAATTTCAGAAGTAGAACGAATTCATCTTATGAACATGAGAAGAAGCCAAAACCTCCCAAGATATAGAAAAAGAAAATCCTCTCTTCTCAAAGTAGTGCTCTAACATTTTATGTTGGAGATCAAGAGAATCTATGGTATGTTGAAAGTGGATGTTTGAACAATATGCTAGGTGAAAAATATAAGTTTGTTTCCTTTAATGAAATTAAGAATGAAAAGAATGTTACTTATGGTAATTGTTGATCTAAAGATGATCTGACGTTGTCATTGATGTCAACCCAAGCAGCACTAGGGGATACCCTAATCTTTCAAGGGAATTTTGACTTGAAAACATACTCTATTTTGAGTCAAGGATATTCTAGATAGATTCTACTCCTCTAGATGTTTCCATTGATATATGGCACGCCAAGTAATTCTTCACGGTTTGAGAGATATTCATGTTCGAAGTTAGTAACCCCAGTTGGTGGGCTAAAACCCTATGGGGTTGTGGCATGGCACTGATAATTGGTTTTGGTCATTGATTATTCATTAATTAATAATTTTTTAAGCTCCTAAAATCCCTCCAACATTCTCTATAGAAGCCCCTCTCAACTCTATAAAAAGAAATCTCATATATCCTCCAAATGTAGTGATCATGGCAGTTTCACTATAACTTCATTTTTGTGAAGCCTTAGATTCTGAAATTAAAACCCTTTTGATTTGAAATATCAACTAATATAGGGACTGAATTTCAGATCTTGGTTCACTATAGTTTCAGAGATATGATCTGTGAAGTTAGGGATTTTGCAGGCTTCCGAATTTCATCTCAACAAGGTGACCTTGGGAAAATTGTCATAACTCTCTTTCTAATAAGAGGATTGAATTCTATAAATAGTGGTAAATAGTGCATGGAATTTATCTTTCTGTATCTAAATTTCAGAGATGAAGAAGGAAACAATGACACGTGGCACATTGTACAAGTTCACTCTACTAAACTAGTCCATAATTAGGTAATTGTGAGAGATTGGGCATAACTTTGCCTTGAGGAGTACAAATTTGGTCTGACCTATGGCATTGGAAAGGAGACTCGTAGGCCTTCTATATAACCAAAGATCGGAATTTGGGGATATGAAATCAAAGAGATACATCAGATTAAATATTGTGCTCATAGAAGGCAAGAAACACTAGATCAGGTGTTGTCAACAAGTGCAAAGGACCAAACTTTCTAGGGAAGAAAAGAGAAAGGTGCAGCCAAATGATGTAGCAGAGGTAAGATACAGGTAAGTATCTTCTATATATGCATGTTCATCTCTTAATTTCATTCAGTTATTTGTATTCTAATTTGTTGTTTTTGTTTAGCACTGACATATGCTCTGCAGGATCAGCTAAGTTTTGCTATTATCATGTCATGGGTATTTCCTTGAGGACTTTTTGCAGGTATTATATATTCATCAAGGGAAGAATATATGCATAATATAGTTTCCTTAAGAATGAGAAAGGGCAACATGACAAGAGCATCAATCAAGGTGTAGAACAACAATAAGAAGTTCACCACATGAAGTCTTCAAGTGGGCAGCATTGCATATGGACATTGTAAAATTATCATTATACAGAGTCATTGTAAAATAATGTTTGTAAAATTTGTACAAGTTTCTATCTACCAAGAGTTGAAGACGAAGTTTTGGGAGGTCTAGGATCATCATTAGGTGGTTGTGTCATAGTTGGGGTTATGGTCTAGTTTGTCTTCTTCTTCTGCAACATTCTATATCATTGTAAAGTGGACCATTATCCCTAGTACGAGAGTCCATTGTTCTTTTATTCTTCTATATTGTGGTATGGTGGTTCTAAGATTTTTCATGAAGTCACGAATAGGTTCAAGTCTGTGAAAACTTCAAGGCAGTAGGGTGGTGCTAGGGTGAGTTGTAGCTCATTGGGTGTTGGGGCACCCGTTCAGTTAACTATTGAAGAATCTCGAGCATTGGAGCATCCATCTAGTGGGATTTGGAGAAGAATTATTTTATAGATTCTAGGAAGTTGGAGCCTTCTTTTCAATTTGAGTTGAATATTAAAGAATTATTAGAAAAGTGTTTGGTGGTTTTTGACCCAGAGGGGATTTTCCACCTAAATTTTTTGTGCTTCCTGTGTTCTTTTATTCATTGTTGTTACTCCATAAACATTAATGATAATTGAAAATTAACTAATGTTGTGAAAAGATTTGAAAGTGATAATTGCTAAGGAATATTGATTCACCCCCCCAGGTATTTTACAACAATTGGTATCAGAGCTTGGTTCCTTCAATAGCAGTTTAACAACTAGAAGGAGAGCATGGAGAATACCAAGAATGGTGTACCTCTATTCACTAAAAATAATTATGCACTCTGCAAAGGAAGAATGGATGTGTATCTCTTGGCACAAGGTTACAAGTATGGGACACTGTTCAAAATAACTTTACACCAACTACAGATGAACAAGGTAAGAAGAATTTTGTAAAAGATGCAAAAGCAAAGAATATTATTTTCAGTGGACTTATTGAATCTTCTTGTCATAAGGTGTTGGGTTGTAAAACCACCAAAAATGTATGGGACAAGCTTGAGAATATATATATAGGTTACTCAAATACCAAAGAAGCAAAGCTTCAAATCTACAGAGCAAAATTTGAGCAGCTCAGAATGAAAGAAGATGACAACATTGCTGCATACTTCCAACATGTTGATGAAATAACCAACACTCTAGAAGGATTGGGAGAACCTATTGATGAGAACACTATTATACAAAATATTCTTAGAACCTTACCAGGAAGATTCAACCCAAAGGTATCGGTCTTAGAATACAATGCAAATCTGGACAAGCTCGACAAAGAGGAATTACATGGAGTTCTCATAACATATGAAATGAGACTTGATGAAGAAGAGGGTACTTCACATCTAGAAATTGTGTTCATTGCATCTAAGAAAACCAATAAGGACAGACAACCTTCAAAGGGAAAGACCTACACCTGCACTTGCAAGTGTGAAGAAAAGGATGATGATGAAGGCGGATTTTCAGATGGAGAATATGCTTACTTTATGAGAAAACTAAAAATTGGTAAGGGAAAATTCAAAGGTAAAATTCTATTGATATGTTTTGGTTGTGGTGAGGTTGGGCATTTCGCAGCAAAATTTCTGAACAAAAGTGATGGAAACTCAAAAGGAAAGAAAGGCTATAAGAAATTAAACAAGCAAGGCAAGAAGAAAGGATTCAAAAGGAACTTTCTCTCTAAAGAAGATAGATCATCATTTGATGAAGACAGTAATAGTGAAGCAGAAGCCAATGAGAGAGTATTGTTTATGACCAAGCACAATAAACAAAAGGTATCAAAGAACGAAGAATAAGGGTTAACCATAGAAGAATTTTCTGAGGAGGCAATCAAGCTTATAAAGTAGCCCAAGGCTGAGAATATCCGTTCCAATACTCTTGAAGAACAAGTTCAAGGTCTCAAAATTGAAGTTGAAGAACACAAATGTATTGAAGAGTCACTTCAAAAGAATTCTGAAGAAATAAATTAAGAAAGGGAAGGATTAGAAACCAAAGTAGTAACGCTGCATAAGGAAGTGAATAAGGGAAAAATTGTCCAAAACTATGCCAACATCTCAAGGGCATTGGAAGAACTCATCAACAATCAAAGATATTACAATGATAGAACTAGCCTCGGTTACAAAGAAGAAGTAGGACCTTCTACAATAAAATACAATGAACCTATGAGATCTCACAGGCATGTAGACTTCATTGAACAAGATTCACAAGAAAAGCCTTGGAAGGCAATTCTCCGACAAAAACTTCCATCCAGGTACCAACATATTTTTCATGGCTATTGTTATTCATGTGGAAAATTTGGTCATAAAGTTGTAGAATTTTGCATGTACCCTAGGAACCAACACAATTCCAGGAGATCTGTCCAATATAAACCTCCTAGGGCTCAACGAAACATCAATAGATTTTAACATTTAAGAAGTACTATTGAATGTTACAAATGTCGAAACTTTGGACACATAGCCAGAGACTCCAGGCTTGAAAATCCTCCAAAGAATCCTCGAAGCCACAGAATGAACAAACATGGAAGAATAAGAACACTCATAATTGTTCTCTCACTCTCAGGGCTCAAAATAGCAAAAATGTGTGGTATGTTGATAGCAGTTTCTCAATGCATATGACTGGAGATAGAAAGAAATTTGTATCTCTGAAAGAGAAGAAGGATGGAACCATGTCCTTTGGAAATAATGGATCTTCTAATATTATAGGACCAGGTACTGTCAGTCTCAGAAGCAAATATGCTCTAGCCAAGAATGTTCTATTGGTTGAAAACATGAATCAAAATCTACTCAATGTTGGACAAATGTGTGATAAAGGACACATAATCCTATTTAGCTCCACCAAATGTGAAATCAAGAAAGGCAGGATGGTAAAATTGTGGCTACAGCAAGTTGAACTCCAAATGACATATATGTTCTAGATGAAGAAACTAAAGCATTTCTACTAACTAAATGGGGCACAAACAAATGGGTCACATAAACTTTTAAAGTCTTGTCAGGATAAGAAAAAGGGAAGCAATACGAGAAATGTCGAAAATCTCAAAACCCTCCAACACACTATGTGACGCCTGTCAGCACAACAAGCATATGAAATGCAGATTTAAAACAAAAAAACACTTTGCATCACATCTATTGGAATTGATACATATTGATCTATGTGGTCCTATGGGAACAAAAGGCTTAAATGGAGAATTATATTTCATGTTAATGATAGATGACTATACCAGGATGACAACCATTAGTTTCCTAAAGAAAAAATATGAAGCATTTGAGTGCTTTAAGATCTGCAAGGAGTTGGTCGAAAATGAAACTGATTTAAAAATAAAGTGTCTAAGATCAGATAATGGCAGAGAATTCACTTCCAAATTTTTTTAGCAGTACTATGACGAAAATGGAATAAAAAGAGAATTTTCAACAGCACAAACACCTCAGCAAAATGGAGTTGCTGGAAGAAAGAATAGAATCATACAGGAAATGGGTAGAACAATGCTGAAGGACTCAAAATTGGATGAAAAATTTTGGGTTCAAGCAATTGATATGGCAGTCTTCATTATCAACATAAGTCTTCTAAAAAATAATTGCAATATAACCCCATATGAATTATGGAAAGGAAAACTAGCTAATTAAAATACTTCAAAATCTTTAGAAGCAAATGTTATATCAAAAGAGAAGATCAAATGTTGGGTAAGTTTGAATCGCATCTTGATGAAGGCATCTTCGTTGGTTACTCACACAAAAGAAAGGCCTATAAATATTATAATATAAAATGAAAACAAATAGTGGAGAACATAAATGTTACATTTGATGAAGATAGTGTTCTAATGAATAATTATGAGGATCTAGAATCTCTGAAAATTGAGACAGAGGCTGAAAAAGGTACAGACAAAATTCCAGAACAAGAAGAAACTGTCAACCACGAATAAGTAAATAATGGTCAACAAGATATAGAGGAACAACAACAAGAAGCTCCTCCAAAGAGAACAAAAGAATGGATTCAAAAGAACCATCCATAAAATAAAATCATTGGTGACATAAATGAAGGAATTGGAACAAAAAAAGGTCGACAACTTCATTCATCACAACAAGCTCACATTGCTTTCTAGCAACCTTTGAGCATAATAGTTTCGAGGAAGCCAGCCAGAATGAACATTGGGTAGCGGCTATGAATGAAGAATTGGATCAAATAGAAAAGAATAACACTTGGGAATTTGTTCCATGACCAGAAGATAAAAATGTCATTGGGACTAAATGCATGTTTAGGAACAAATTGAATGAGGATGGACATGTTACCAGAAAGAAAGCAATATTGGTTTGCAAAGGCTATGCACACGTGGAAGGAATTGATTTTGACGAAACATTTGCACCAATTGCTAGAATTGAAGCCATCTGGATGTTTCTCGCCTATGCATGTTCAAGAAAAATAAATGTATACCAAATGGATGTTAAGTCAACATTTCTGAATGGAGAATTAGGCGAAGAAGTTTACATCAAACAACCTGAATTTTTTCTACTATCAAAAAAAGAAGACTATGTTTGCAGGTTAAAAAAGGCCATGTATGGTCTCAAGCAGGCTCCCAGAGCATGGTATGCACCTCTTGACAGATATCTACGTCAACAAGGGTTCAAGAAAGGTAATGTTGATAGCAATCTTTATGTACAAATAGATAAGGACAATTTGAAAATCGTTGAGGTATATGTGGATGATATAATATTTGATAGCAATGATGATCGACTAACAACTTTGCTACAAAGATGCAAAGTGAGTTCGAGATGTCTTTACTTGGTGAGTTGACATACTTTTTAGGGCTTCAAATATCTCAGTAAGAGAAAGAAATAGTTATATTTCAAGGCATTTTCATCAAGGAAATGCTCAAGAAATTCAAAATGGAAGATTGCAAACTCGTCATTACTTCGATGGTAAGAGGTTACAGATTAAGCATAGATGACTCATCTAAGGATGTGGATCGGAGGCTGTATAGATCTATGATTGGTAGTCTTCTATATGTAATAGCCTTCCAACTAAATGTTATGTATGTAGTTGGACAAGTAATAGGATTCCAAGCAACACCAAAAGAATCACATATTATTGTCGTCAAAAGAATTCTTCGATATCTAAAGGGCACACCAGAATATGGCTTATGGTATCTGTTCGGTCCCTATAATACTAGTGATTACCCCGTTACTATTGTAGTTATACCTATTATTAATATTGTTGTGCCCCTATTATCCCCATATTGTTATTACTGTGCCCCATAAAATCCCTCTATTGTTATTTTTGTGGCTTTATATTATTATTGTTAGGTCGGCTGGGTTATATTGTGACTCCTTAGAATCCTATATATAGAAAGGAGGTTTTGTCATTTGAATCATCCAAGAATTGTTCATTTATGTAATGTAAAGGAGGTTTCCCCCTCAAAGAGGCTGAATTCTAAGGTGTTGATCTATCTCTTCTATCTTTTCCTTGAGCTGGTTTCATAACATTTGGTATCAGAGCTTTGGATTCTAGGGTTTCGCTGCTCCAAATAGGTCATCGTGGAATTTTTGCTATAATTTTTTTTCTACGACATTTTAGAAGTTGAAAAAGAAAACCCATTTGAGAATAAATCGTGCTGAACCTCGGGTCCAAATTTTAGGGCTGTTCGTGCTATATTTGCGAAGATATGATCTGAGGAAGTCGGTCTTTTTGCAGACTCCTGAATTACATTCCAAACAGGTGACCTGGGGAAAAGCATCATAACTTTCTCTCTGGGGATTGGATTGAAATTTTGTGAGAAGGTACAGAAAGAGGACGGACTGTAGTTTCTTGTATCCATTTTTCAGATCCAAAGGTCGAAATAGTGACTCGTGGCAAGTCATACAAGTTCGCTCTACTGAACTAGTCTATAATCAAGTCACTGTGGGAGATTTCGCATAACTCTTCCTTGGAGAATCCAATTTGGGTCTGACTTGTGGCATTGGAAAGAGGGCTATTGCAAGTCAAAAATTCAGATCTAGATGATTGGAAAGTACAGAGATACATCAGAGGCAATATCGAGCTCCTACAAAGTGAAAAAAGGTGTGTAGATTTTCTTAAATTTTTGCTTAAGCTTGGTTTGAAAATTTATTTTGAAGGAATTAAAAGGGCATAGTAGAGCATTATTATTGGTAACTGATGCCCTGAGGAAAGAAAATGCAAACACCTAGTAAGGAACCTGAAAGCTCTAGCATGACTCATGAAGAAGAGGAAGAAATGCAACATGATATATCAAAATTACGAGACCAAGTGCAACAACTGTCCCTTGCACAAAAAGGAATAGAATCTAAGATGGATTGTTTAAAGAAAGGCGTAGAAGCTAAGATTGATTCTTTAAAGAAAGGTGTAGAAGCTAATATGAATGACGTGGAAGCTAAGATGGATGATTTGAAGATAGATTTGAAAACAGACATGGAAGAATTGAAGATAAATATGAATAAGTTGCTACAAGAAAGGGTCACTAATGGTGAAAGGGTAGTAAAGGAAACTCATGATAAGAACAAAAGAAATGTTAATCATGATTCCATAGACTCTAATGTTGGATCAAAGACCCACCATATTCCAAAAATCGATATGAGGAAGTTTGATGGCAAGGATCCCGCAACATGGATATTAAGGATGGAACAATTTTTCGATCTCAATAATGTGCAAAACACACAAAAGGTACGTATTGCAACTTTATATTTGGAACCAAATCAGTTTTTATGGTATCAATGGCTTTGCTCTCATAAACAATTTATCACTTGGGCAATTTTTACGGAAGAGTTGATAGCACATTATGAGGATACAAAAAGCAACACTTTTTTTAGCCAATTGATACGTCTCAAATAAAAGGGTTCAATAATGAAGCACATTGAGGAGTTCCAAAAATTGAACATAAGGGTAAAAGATATTTCAGAGGAGCATAGGATTGATGTGTTCATAGGGTCTTTAAAGGATAATATCCAACATAATGTTCGCCTTTGGGAACCTGATTCATTAGAGAAGGCATTCAGGTTAGCAAGAAAAATGGAAAGCAAAATTATGGCAACCAGGAAGCATACCACTCACAACTATAAAGATGGAAGTGTTGTTGCTGCTAGTCTTCCACAACCTATAAGGTTGACACCACAATAATTGGAAGAAAAAAGAGCAAAAGGGCTTTGTTACAGTTGTGATAGTAAATACACTAAAGGTCATAAGTGTGCTGAGAAGAAATTATTCTACATAGATTGTGAAGAGGAAGAAGAAAAGGAGCAAGAAAGGTAAAAAGAAGAGGATATACTCTAGGAACAAAGCCTAGATAAAGAAGAAATGAATCAGACCATATCTTGTAATGCATTGGCGGGAATTACCACTCCTAAAACCATCAAGATAGAAGGACAAATCAAGAAGAAAAAGGTAATAGTGTTGATTGATTCAGGAAGTACCCACAATTTTATTCATTGTAAGGTAGCAAGAGAATTGAATTGCTTCTTATATCCAGCACCAGAGTGTCAAGTGATGGTTGGAAATGGAGGAACAATAAATTACTCAGGAAAGTGCCATAATATCAAGCTATCCATGGGAGAATATGTATTGACTAGCCCAATGCTTTCCATTACAATGGGAGGTGTTGATGTTGTACTAGGAGTCCAATGGCTACAATCCTTGGGTACAATAGCTTTTAATTTTCAAGAATTTTTCATGAAATTTTCTGTGGAAGCAAAGGAAGTTGAATTAAGGGGTATTGCAGGGAAACCGGGAAAGATAATCATCTCTAACGGTATGACAAATCTTCTAAAAAAGGAACAAAGAGGTGTAATTGCACAATTATGTTCGCTAGATGTGTCCACAGTGGAATCATCTATTTCTCTGGATCTCCAAAAAGCCTTGGAAAATCATTCCAAGGTATTTGAGACTCCCAAAGGTCTCCCACCTATTTGTGATCATGATCATGCTATTCATCTGATTCTAGGAAGTGTTCCTCCAAACATCAGGCCGTACAGACATCCCTATGCCCAAAAGAGTGAAATTGAACGTATGGTTGCAGAAATGCTAGAGGCTCGTATAATTCAACCAAGCCAAAGTTCTTTCTCTGCTCCAGTCATATTGGTGCACAAGAAGGATGGATCATGGTGCATGTGTCCGGATTATAGGGAGCTCAACAAGCTCACTATTAAAGATAAGTTTCCCATTCCTGTCATTGATGAATTACTGGATGAATTGCATGGATCAATTTACTTCACCAAGTTGTATCTTCGTTTAGGATATCATCAAATTAGAATGAAGACTGAAGACATTTTGAAAACAGCATTTAGAACTCATGAGGGTCATTATGAATTTTTTGTCATGCCTTTTGGCCTTACCAATGCACCTTCAACATTTCAAGGTTTGATGAATTCAATTTTCAAACCATTTCTTAGAAAATTTGTGTTAGTATTTTTTGATGATATACTAATCTACAACAAGTCTTGGAAGGATCATGTTGAACATGTTGACAGGGTGCTACAACTATTGGAGGAGAAAGAATTATATGCAAAAAAATCCAAATGTTTCTTTGGAGTACAAGAGGTGGAATATCTGGGTCATATTGTATCTCATGAATGAGTTAAGGTAGACCCTAGCAAAATTAAAGCCATTAAGGAATGGAAAATTCCCACATCCATAAAGCATCTGCGAGGATTTCTCGGGCTGACAGGGTATTATCGCAAGTTTGTTAACAATTAAGGGAGAATAGCAGCACCTCTAACAAATTTATTGAAGGAAGATGCATTTTCATGGACTCCAGAAGCAACAAAGGCATTCAAACATCTTAAAGAGGCAATGTGCCAAGCACTGGTCTTAGCTACACCGGACTTCACAAAAACCTTTATTGTGGAATGTGATGCTTCGGGAAATGGAATTGGTGTTGTTTTAATGCAAGATTAAAGACCCATTGCTTTTGAAAGTCGTCCAATCAAGGGAAAGTTTTTACACAAAGCTATTTATGAGAAGGAAATGTTGGCAATACTCCATGCACTTAAGAAATGGCGACCCTACCTAATGGGAAGACACTTCAAGGTAAAAACGGATCATGATAGCCTTAAATACTTTTTAGAACAAAGATTATCCTCTGAAGAGCAACAAAAGTGGGTCACAAAGATGTTGGGTTATGATTTTGAAATCATCTACAAAAAAGGGAAGCAAAATGTGGTGGCAAATGCACTCTCAAGAAAGGATGAGGATGTGTAAGCATTGTTGTGCGCCATTTCTATTATCCAACCAAATTGGATAAACGAAGCAAGGGAGGAATGGAAGAATGACGAAGAAGTGTGGGCACTTATTCGAAAGTTACAACAAGATTCGAGTATGTCTGATACATTTAGCTGGCAAAATGATTTGTTATGGTACAAAGATCACTTATACCTCTGTAAGAATTCCCAGCTAAAACAAAATATTCTTATGGAATTGCACACTTCTCCCTTAGGAGGGCAATCGGGATTTTTAAAAACTTACCACAGGGTTAAGAAGGAATTTTTTTGGGATGTCCTTAAAGCAGATATTCAAAAGTTTGTGGCGGAATGTTTGGTTTGCCAACAAAATAAAGTTGAAACAATTAAGACACCGGATCTATTACAACCTTTATCCATTCCAAGCCAACGTTGGGAGGAGGTTTCGATGGATTTTATCACAGGTTTACCCAAGTCTGAGGGAAAGAGTGTCATCATGGTGGTAGTTGACAGACTTACCAAGTATGCACACTTTCGTGCACTATCACATCCATTTAAAGCCAGTACAGTTTCTACTGCATTTATGGAAACAATTCAAAAGCTACATGGAAACCTAAAGATTATTGTAAGTGACAGAGATCCCATTTTCACTGGAAATTTTTGGACAGAATTATTTTCTTGTCTTGGTACTCAGTTAGCTCATAGCTCATCTTATCATCCTCAATCTGATGGGCAAACGGAGATAGTAAACAAATGTTTGGAAGGATATCTTCGTTGCTTTGTATCTGAAAAACAGACACAATGGGTCAAATGGTTGCCTCTGGCTAAATGGTAGTATAACACTTCCTTCCATACAGCAACAAAAATGACCCCATTTATGGCACTTTATGGGTATCAGCCACCATCCATCACATCATATTTAATAGAAAATTCTAAGGTTCCAGTAGTGGAACATCACATTGAACATCAACAACAAGTCCTCCAACTCTTAAAGGATAACCTTGTGTTGGCACAGAATAGAATGAAACAACAGGCAGATCAACATCGTAGCGAAAGAAGTTTTGATGTAGGTGATAGGGTATTCCTACGGCTACAACCATATAAGCAAATGTCCCTCAAGCAAGCTAAGAAGGATAATAAATTATCACCAAAGTATTATGGTCCATACAAGGTGTTGCAAAAGATTGGTACTATGGCATACAAATTGGAGCTTCCTGCAGCTTCTCGATTGCACCCATTTTTCCATGTTTCATGTTTAAAGAAGGTTATAGGCGACAAGCTCCCAGTTCAAAAATATTGCCAGAACTTGACGAGGAAGGAAAAATTATATTGGAACCGGAAGCAGTCACAGAAAGAAGAACTCGACAGCTACGAAATCGATCAATTTCGGAGTATATTATCAAGTGGAAGAACTTATCCGCTGAAGATTCCACATGGGAGGATGATAATTTTATACAGAAGCATCCAGAACTTCTCGAGCATTGAGGACAACACTTTTTTGAAGGAGAGGGGCATGTTGGGTCCCTATAATACTAGTGATTACCCCATTACTATTGTAGTTGTACCCCTTATTAATATTGTTATGCCCCTATTATCCCCATATTGTTATTACGGTGCCCCATAGAATCCCTCTATTGTTATTTATGTGGCTTTATATTATTATTGTTAGGTCGGCTGGGTTATATTGTGACTCCTTAGAATCCTATATATAGAAAGGAGGTTTTGTCATCCAAGAATTGTTCATTTATGTAATGTGAAGGAGGTTTCCCCCTAGAAGAGGCTAAATTCTAAGGTGTTGATCTATCTTTTCTATCCTTTTCTTGAGCTGGTTTCATAACAGTATCCCAAGGGCAACAATCTCATTATTCAAGCCTTTACAGATGCAGATTGGGTAGGAAGCATTGATGGTCTTTAGAGTATTAGTGGAGCAACATTCTATCTAGTTGGTTGTCTCGTATCATGGTTGAGGAAATAGAAAACCTCAATCTCATTATCAATAGTGGAAGTAGAATACACTGCAGCAACAACTTGTTATACTCAAGTCATTTGGATGAAACAAACCTTGCAAAATCTTCAAGTACAATTCCATGTGTTATAGACATATTTGGGCACTGCAATCCCAATATTATATGTCCATAAACCAAGGGCTTCTAAGTCCCTAAAAGTGTTGTTTCATACCCTCAAAGAACAAGGTCAGCTGATTACATCATCTCCTAGAAGTTCTCCATGAATAACTACTCAGAACTGGTCAAAACTGGTCCATGTCACCTGCTCCATGGTAAAACTGCGATGCATCCCACCTAATGCACATAGGGGGTGTGATACATACTAAAAAGCTCTTCTATGGGGTGCGATGGGTGAGAGTAGACAAATGGCAGAGACAGTTTGCAAGGTGGATGATCATAGAATCTTCCAGAAACTTCTCCTGTGACACTTGCCTCTCTGAATTCACCCAGGGATGAGTAAGAAATCATAAAATCTCCAAGTGGAATTGAGAAATATTAGAGAAATGACACTAATCAAAATCCTAGAAGCTGACTCACCCATCTACAAACATCTATATATGGATCCCTCATCCTAGAGATCCAAAAGGCTGGAATTTTGCATCTTGTAAGGAAGTGTTGTTGGTTTCTTTGTGGAATATCATAGTGTTGGGTGATCTAGCTTTTCATGAGGTGAAGAAGGGCTTTCATGCTGGGAGGATGACGCTGGGATAGACCAATGGGTGGTAATCCTCTCTTTTATTCTTTCTATCAATAAAGCTATTTGAGTTTTCCTCCATACTCTTGTATGTCTGAGTTGATATATGCATTTGTATGGTCAATATATATCTGATCCTATGTTGTTTATGATTGTAGATCTCTATGCTTTGATGGTATTATGTTTCTTTGACTCTACAAATGTTCTTTGAAGTGGGACAAGTGAGGAAGGAGTGGAAAATATTGGTCAAAGAGGAGAGGAAACAAGACAAGACCCAAGAGAAAGACTGAGTTTCGTACTCTCTGATAACTTTAGTTTGTTTGTTTCTAAGATAGATACCTGTCTTTGTGGGACTAGCAGCTATGAATGGACACTACTTTTCCCGATAAGCGAATAGCTTGTTTGCTTGTTTATATTTGTTTGCTTTATAAACTACAGACGGAGCCTGAAGTTAAGCCAGCTAGCCTTTGAACTGCATTTTCTATGCAAGTGCAAAGTAGATCAATGCTGCTTCAATCCATCTTCGGGTTTTGTTTATAAACTGAACAATTGACTTGCAAACATCCTAAGTGCCCTAGTGGTGGCTCAAGTAACCTCATTAGATTAGCCCCTATGTTTTGTATTTACTGACTATCATTAGCTCAGCCTAAATTCCTGAACTAAGCTGCAAACTGTGAACAAAAACCAAGTTAAAGTCTTGTTTCTGGACCATCGCACTACCTCCTTCTGACATTCTGGATGCATCGCACCTCCCGTGTGTAGTATGTGAGATGCATCCCTGTTTCCCTGTGTTATAGGTGCGATGATCAGATAAGACTGTTTCTGCCTCCAGATTTTGGTTTTTCTTCACTCTCTTTAGCTTTATTTAGGACTTTCGCTGTCTGTGATCAGTATACCACTATTGAAAGTCCCTTCCTTTGCATTATTTAGCCTCCATTGTACAAAGAATTGTGAATTTTTTTATGTATTTTTCACCATTTGCAGTTCTCCTTTACAAAAAGTAGCTTAATCGAACTGTTGTCTTTTGATTTGAAAGTGTCGCAAGTGTCATTTTCAGTCAAAGAAAAGAATCCTACTCTTCTTGATAGTCAATTAAACTATTACTCTTGTTATTTGATTTGAATTAATAGTATTCAAGTGTCGAAAGCAATTTTCAATTCAAAATCGCAAAGCGTCATCCTTATCTTCCTTTCATCTTTTGAAAAGAAAATTGTTAGTACTATCGCTTTGAAAAGATAATTCAGATTTGTACTTAGCATTCTTTTTGTTAGTCACACATTAAGAAAGCAGAAAACAAATACATGCATGTGCATTTGCATTTAGACTGCTTGTTGATTTTGATTTAGGATAGTGCATCTAGTGTGTGCTCTCTGCTCTATGTTGAAAGAATTTCACTTCTCTTTCCTTAGTAGCTAGGATTTTCATTACAAAAGGAAGAGTAAACGACTATTTATCATCTTCGATTACATATTCAGGAATTGTATATCTACATCACACAGTGAACCTTAAAGGCAAACTTCTTAAGAAAGATCAACTGTAAAATAAATTCAATGAACATAAAAATGCTTTGGAACCTAACGCACAACATTTAGAAGTCTAGGCTAAAGACGTATTCTAGCGTCGTAAAGCCTGGTAACTATCGCTTTCATCGTAGGTTAGGTGATTCCTCCTATTTGAGAGGACAAGTGCCAGTACAGACTTGTGCTCCCACATACCATCAAGTATATATTGGGAGACCATAGAAGTGCCAGTATGGACTTGTGCTCCCACGTACCATCGAGTATATATTGGGAGACCACAGAAGTGCCAGTACGGACTTGTGCTCCCATGTACCGTCAAGTATATATTGGGAGACCACAATAGGCTATATCCTTTATCCTTAGGAAGCCGTTTTTTCCAACCTATTGATCGCAATGCACTAAACACAACATTCGAGAAGATTGACTGCCATACCATAAAAAGTATTCTACGGTTTTGCGATTGGTTTGGTAATCCCTCTATGTAGATTTCCAAAGTAGTCACTTTCATTCCTTTTCAGACTCCTTAAAAGAAAAGGTCCATCTGAGCACTTGTCACTTCAGGCTCATTAAAAATTGAAAGTGACTACAGTCATCTTTAGCTTTTTCTCGACTCTTAAAAATTTAAAAGGCAAGTTATGTCAAATTGTCCTAAAATTTATTTTAATCAGAATAACGTCATTGTTCCCTCATTGGTCTTAGGTTGAGAAAATGGAGTCCACCAATCAAGGGTTTCCCCTCGGGGGAAATCCTAGTCCCTTCTCTTCTTGGGGAGATGTTGATGCACCTCATATGGCCACATTGTCCCTTCTAGGACTGACAATTGGCCTGCCGGTATGGCTTTTCTCAACCTCTGTCATTCAAAACACCGTGATTCCTGAGCAATCAAATCAGCAACTGGATGATACTGAAGTTACCCCCCAACCTTCTACTTCATTTATTTCTCCCTCTCCTTCTTCCTCTTCGCTTGGTAAAGCTGGTAAAACTAAAAACCAAGTAACTGAGAAGAAGAAGAAGAAAGAGAAGGAGAATAAGAAGAAGAAGCCAACGACAAAAGGGGGCAACCTTGCATCGTCTGGTGAAAATCCACACACTGCACTGTCCAAACCTAAATCTCCATGTGTCATTTACAAAGAGGACCACTACCATCGAGATTTTCCTTGCATCCCATAGATCTTAAGGGATTGGTCTCCTCGCTTTCACAATCCGGTGTTGTCAACCTCTGACAATCATGTTGAGAGTATACTGTCAACTAGTGAAAACGATGTCAATGGACAGAAAGGAAGATCTAAAATTCCTTGTACACTGTGTGAAGGCGATCATGCCATCCACCATTCTCCCTTCCTAGATGAAGCTAAAAGAGTCTTGGATAACCGTCCTGCTTCACCGCTATGGCTTCCTCTTGGATACAAGAAACTCTTGCCGAGTCCATCACTAGTTGAAATCCGACTAACACACCTTTGTGGTCTTTCAAAGCATCTACCATTGAAGATAAACCCTCTGAGTCCACACCGGACCAAAGTCAATAGGTCAAGATGGCAGTCAACCCAGTCTTGTCTTCAGAAGGTCTACCTTCAGATGATACAGTCACCAAAGAGAATGAGAATGACACCGTTCAAACTCTTTTCATAAACAAAAACTCTGATGAACATGGGGGAAATCTACCCATTCCTTTACCACAGGAAGGAAGTTCATCAGAGATGTATCCAGCCATTTATTCGGTCCAGCCTCCAAGAAACCTAGTTGTTTCCTTCGATTGGAATCTATTGGGCAAACCCCGTCTACCGTCTAATGTACCATTCTGAATCATAGTACAAGCTTACAGAATGGTCATGGTCGGTACCATCATAGATGAAAGGGCTTTTGTCATTATCCTTTCCTCAACTGCTTGGAAAGCACTTGGTTCACCATCACTTCTGCCTGAGATGCGAAATCTAACGGGCTTTGACAAAGGAACCAGTCAGCCATTAGGGATCCTTCCAAATTTTCCTATAACTTTGAGAAGGAAAACTGTTTATCTGAACATAATGGTAGTCCAAGGACCTTTAGATTACAATCTACTCCTTGGGCGTGACTACATTTATAGCATGGGAGCCATTGTCTCCTCACTCTTTTGAGTGATGTGTTTTCCGCATGAAGGTAGAGTGGTCCAACTCATAGACCGGCTTTCATTTCCTAGCTCACACATAGCTAATAGTCAAATGTCATCCCTAATTGGTCTTTTTGCGCAAGGAATGTCTCATCAATCTCCAGTCCATCCACCTGATGAGCGCGAGTGATTTGGTGATTGTGGCTGAAACCCAGGGGGATTATTACACAAAAATATTGAGCACTTGTCTTATTCGGCTCGATAAAACTATCAAAAAGTCATCCCTTTCGTATTATTTTACACTTTTTCTGACTTAAGGGATTACATTACGAAAAAGGAATACTGGAGTTTCCTTTCCATCCCTTTTCAGACTCTCTAAAATTGAAAAAGGACTGAGTTATCTTTGTTGTTAAACTCGTTAAAACACATAGCAACGAACTTGTCCATGCAGACAAGAACGAGTTTCACTATCGCTAGGCTCGTTAAAACATAGCGACGGGTTTGCCCGAAGGGAAAATTATAGAACAAGCAGATGTTATTCTCCTCAAGCTTGACAAAAATAAAGAGGTACTAGTCAGAAATGACTGGGGAAAAAATTGGGAAGAAAACTTGAAGAAACTTTATTGGTAGCAAGTCGCTCTTGAACATGACACTTTCAGTCCATCACCATGATTGAGTCGGGTTGGGTTATTCCGTTCACCAGTCATATTACTATTGGTCAACCGTACCATCCATTTTTGGGGCTAACGCTACCAATCCATTTCAGTGTCGTCGATATGTTCAAGAGAAGTCACTCAGATAATTCACTAACCTAGCGTGTGTCTCACCCGCTGCAATACCTTCAAGCTTCATTATTTCATGACCGCCACCCTGAACCCTGTATCATCATATCATTTTCACCTCCACAAAATCATTTGCTCCGTTCCATGTCATAGATGTGGGATTCATTAAGGCCCTCCTATGACGAGTAACTTCTTGTCAACATCAGCTCATTGTCCAAGAAGTTGACTTAGGAACAACCCTTTCAGTACTTTGAAACTTGCATGCCTCAATGGCAAGTTTCTCACTTCCGGCGACAGGTTTACATAAATGGCATTCGACTGAAAGATTTTGCGTGGTGTTTGACATCGACTCATGTATCCACACCACATGAATTGTACTGAAGTACCTTGAGGGTCATTATCATTATTAGTGATTCCTCTCACGCCTGTTAACAGCTTACACCATTGGCTCGTAATCAGGCGATGTCTTTCCATGTTCGATGCTAGAACATCTTTTCACATGGATCGACTTGTACTTCAGGTGAAGATTGAACGAGTTTTGAAGACCCCAGATCTAGTTTCATCCATCCGGGCTACGATATATTCAGGAAAATAAAGACATCAAATGTACATCATTGCTGTACAGATAATCATCCAAACCAAAGGATGATGGCTCTACCAGAATCATCAGTCTGCCACACAGATGGTTGTCTGTCCTATGTACATGAAAATGAATTTATAAAGATGAGCATGGGAATGCTCGCCTCAGCTAGATCATGAAAATATTATGAAGATAATGTATTGTATTGTATCTTATTACAAGTCTCCTTCCAGTTCGAAAAACCTTGGATCCTCATGATAAAGAATTTCACTCGACATCAAAAGATTTATGACCTCATGCTTTAGGGGGCAACTGTTATAGACATATCTGGGCACTGTAACCCCAATCTTATATGTCCATAAACCAAGGGCTTCTAAGTCCCTAAAATTGTTGTTTCATACCCTAAAAGAATAAGGTCAGCTAATTACATCATCTCCCAAAAGTTCTCCATGAAAAACCACTCAGAACTGGTCAAAACTGGGCCATCTCACCTGCTCCATGGTCAAATTGCGATTCATCCCAGCTAATGCACATGGGGGGTGGGATGCATACTAAAAATCCCTTCTATGGGGTGCAATGGGTGAGAGTAGACAAATGGCAGAGATAGTTTGCAAGGTGGATGATCATAGAATCTTCCAGAAACTTCTCCTGTGACACTTGCCTCTCTGAATTCACCCAGGGATGAGTAAGAAGTCATGAAATCTCTAAGCGGAATTGAGAAATATCAGAGAAATGACACTAATCAAAATCCCAGAAGCTGACTCACCCACTTGCAAACATCTATATATGGATCCCTCATCCTAGAGATCCAAAAGGATGCAATTTTGCATCTTGTAAGGAAGTGTTGTTGGTTTCTTTGTGGAACATCATAGTGCTGGGTGATCTAGCTTTTCATGAGGTGAATAAGGGCTTTCATGCTCAGAGGATGACGCTAGGTCAGACCAATGGGTTGTAATCCTCTCTTCTATTCTTTCTATCAAAAACGCTATTTGAGTTTTCCTCCATATTCTTGTATGTCTGAGTTGATATATGCATTTGTATGGTCAATATATATCTGATCCTATATTGTTTATGATTGTAGATCTCTATGCTTTGATGGTATTATGCTGCTTTGACTCTACATGTGTTCTTTGAAGCGGGACAAGTGAGGAAGGAGTGGCAAAGATCGGTCAAAGGGGAGAGGAAACAAGCAAAGAGCCAAGAGAAAGACTGAGGTTGGTACTCTTTGCTTCTCTCTCATCTACTTCTCATAAAGGAAAAACCAAGTAACTTTAGTTTTTTTGTTTCTAAGATAGCTACCTATCTTAGTGGGACTAGCAGCTCTGAATGGACACTAGTTTTCCCGATAACACCATGAGCCTATTCCCATCTTCTATGATAACACCAGTGCGATCAACATCTCCAAGAATCCTGTCATGTATTCAAAAACAAAACACATTTTGATAAAATATCATTTTGTTAGAGAACAAGTCGTTGAAAACAATAACAAACTTGAATATGTTGGTACAAAAGAACAAATCATTGATATCTTCACTAAACCTTTACCTCATGAAGCATTTGAATATCTTCACCAGAAGCTTGGGATTCTCCGAAGTTCTCATTAGATTTTCCTTATTCATAAAATAAAGGGGGAGTGAAAGAGTGTACAGGTCCGTAGAATGCAGGGAAAATTTTAAGAACCCCCCCTAAATTTACATGTATAATAAATGGGCGAATCTCCATGGTATATAGGAAAAATGGAAGGCGATTTTATCAATAATATGATATGTATATATAATTTTTTGGCGAATCTCTCACCAGGCATGGCGAATATTTTACTCAATTATAAAATCTTGTGTTTATTGAATACACAAATGAAATCATTACATTTCTTTAAATATCTTTTGAAATCAAAATTACCGAAATTACATATGGATAACCTAGTGGGTGTAGGATAAAATTCACCCCTACCATTCACAGAAAGCATGAGAAAAAACCTAATACTATATATAAAACCAAGAAAAATTCAAATTCATCACTTCTAGGCACCTCGTAACCACCCTGCCAATACACAAGTATGTTCCTGTTTGCAATTAGAAAAATTAGCCAAATTACAATCTATTTACTCCAGCATATGTTGGAAAGTTATAGAAGGATGACTAGTGCAATCAATCCATTCCTTTTAGCCCTAGATTTGTTTCAGTTTAAAATAGAAGTTACAAATATACTTCTCCAATGTCTATGCTTTAACCATTCACCTTAAGATGTTTTTACAATATAATTTCCTAAGTCTATTTAATATCTTCATTATCATAAAAACCAACCTATGTCCATTTAACTCCACATCTACCACTCTTAGGGGGATGAAATCTATTTATCCCTCTGATCACTTGGTAGACCCAGAATTAAGATGGATATAAGATGATAGAATTTCCCCTTGAATTAGCCTATGTTCACATGAATACCATGGTATTACAATGGGTCAATACCATGGGTTATCATAAACCTGGAGCTTAAAAATTACTATTAGTAATTTATAAAAATTAATAAAATTAATAGTTGATTTTTATTTTATTTTTTATTTTAACCAAGCTAAAATGTTTAACATACATTAAATTACAACATCCATTTTTACTCTTGATCGGATCAAATATTTTTTCACTCTATGCTAGTTTGCATATCACGATATTTGATACCTCTCGGGGGTTAGTAGATCTAGAGTAAAGATGGATCTATGCTGGTTTAATTCCCCCATTTAAATAGGCTACATTCCAGGTGAATACCATGGGTCAATACCATGTGCCATTTTGGTGAATACCATGGGTCAATACTGTTAGCATCCTGCTGCAGCAGGTTAATCATCTTTCATGATCGACATTTTTACATGCCAAATATGTCGAACTATGTATGCTGCAATGCTCCATATTTGCTACAAATGACCAGAGAAGTATTCATGAAGGTGTGCTAGTTTTAATAATACTTCTTTGTTCCAGTTTTGATGAGTAATCCATTTTTGATCAGTTTTCAGTTAAGGGAGGGCCAAACAACTTAATCTTGGTCTCCCTAGGTTTCAATTTCCTATTGTAGAATATAGAGAATGAACATCTGTCCAAACAGCTTAATCTTGGCAGATTTGTAGTTAGGTAGAGAAACAAGGGTGCTCAACAGCTTAATCTGAGCCCCTGGATGCAATAAGTGTAGATTTAGATAGGAGGACAGCAAGAAGAAAAGAATGAAAAGCAGGGTATGCTAATTCAAGTGCACCCAAACCAAAAAGAAGAGAAAATGCTAGGCAAGTAGTTCGGGTAGGTAGCTTTGTGGTTGCAGAATCATGGCTTGTGATCCATTTCATATTGTCAAGTGTTATATCTATCATATCACAAGTTGAAGGCAGTTGTTCAGTTGGAGGACTTCAAGCGAGGCATGTCTAACTCCCCCCTTCTTCCTCTTCCCCAAATCACTCACTAACTTCCCAAAAAGAGGTCAAGATCTGCTTGATACCTCTTAGTTTCATCATTCTCCATATCATCTGCCTTGGTGGAGATCTGCTTCATTCAAGGAATGCTCACACTTCTTCTATCAGTCATATTCCCCCATTGATAGCCTAAGACATCATTCTTAGCACTTTTTCTCATCATTGTCATATTAACTACTAACTTTATTATGTAACTCCCTATTTGTTTACCCTTCCCCTACTAAAACTATGTATATAACTCCCCTATATACTTATCCCTTCCCCCTGGTTGAAAAATAACCATATACATCCTTGGGAATTGCTAAGTTTATCTGAAACTCAGCAAGAACCCTCATTTCCCCCTCAAACCATCTTCTCATGCATTTTGGACACTTTCCAATGTACAGAACCCTTCATCCCCCCCCTAACTATCTTCCAAGTGCATAAGGACTCATTCCTTTGCATATTTCCCCTTCACATGTTTAAAAAATCACCCCTTTGACCTTGGTTTGCCTTTATAACGCATGAAACCCTCTTTGGCCATGAAACCCCTCTCAAAACTACATCACTTTCCTCCTAAATGCCTTTGGACTCCTTCCAAGGCATAAGAATATGCAAACCATGCAAAAACCATGAAAAACCTTCAAAAAAAAAATCAGAAGATCCTCCCTTTTTTTGACTATCGGACCCCTTCCGATGCCTTAGAATCCAAGAAAAATCATAAAGGTTACTCCTCCGAATTCATGTTTCCTTTGCATTTTAATAAAATGCATGCCCCGACGAGAAAAAGATATATTTGGTTCCCCTCCGATGCGATATCACTATCGGGAGGGGGCAGTGGCATATATGAGCGAAATGGCTAAATCTCAAGGCATGGGGCATAATGCCGATAGGCCGGACCCGAAAACATATAAAGTGGGCCTATAAAAGCGTGTCGGGTCCGATGGCATTTCGGCGATTTTATGTGGCAGCTTCCATGGCCCCGCCGATAGCGAATTCGTGATTTAATCGCAGCCGTCCATTTTTGGGCCCCAGATCAACGGCCCATATTATATCGGCGATCACCCCATGTATATGGCTCCGACCAGCGGAGCCGAAATATAATAAACTGTAGCATATAAGCATTTCGGGTCCGCGCAGTTCGGCGATGCCATATGTGCCACCCCTCGGTCCGCCCCGATGCGATTTAGCGATAACCGTTGGATCGCCCGCGCCGGATCCAACGGCCAGGATTTAAAGGCTGCTACAGTGCCCGCCAAAAGCCAATTTCTCATTAAAATTTCATGTTTGTGGCACATTTTCTGGGTTATTCGGAAATGGGCCATTTTCAAAGGTTTTGTGTGCGGCGCCCGTACCCGCCCAGGTATAAGGAAAACATGGTTTTCTCAGGCCATCCTTGGATCGCTCCAGGCCCGAATTGCCCCAAATAGTAGGTTTTCACCTCGGCAGGCCTTCAATGACCCTCTACTCGTCCAGTTCATGACTTTAAGTGTTGCTAAAGCATTTGAGTCGGCCAAAGGCCGACAACCACCCAAAAGCGGCTGAAGGCCTCACAGCAGATATTCGGGCGGATCAGCGGCTAGTAAGTGTTGATTTGACAGTTCAAGTGCGTTTTTGAAACCAGGATGGCCCAGTGCGTGCCAAAGAATATCAAGAAGCGGCAGAGTGTATCAGTGAAGATTTTCCAAGGTAGATGAAGCAAAAGGGGCCCCAGCAGATTCAGCAAAGCATCACTGAGCTGTAATGGCTCACCAGTTTGCAAATTTTGCCATTTAAGGCAACAGGACCACTTGAAGGCACAGATAAAGGATTTCAAAATAGATTTATTGCAAAAACAATGTATGAAGCCACATTTTGGGGTGGCGCTGCTAAGCCCATGCGCAGTTATGGCCATGGGGCTAGCACACGGCTCGAGGACCTCTCTCCACTCATTTTTGAGGCTGCTGCCTCATGCGCAGCCCTTGTTTACATGACTTGAGATGCCAGCTGCCCCAGAGCAGTTGTTTATGATGTTTTATGCATTTATTTCCAGCATAGATTAGGCTCAAAAATAGTGATGGCACATATCTCTTTTGATCTATTTTCAAAGATATTTTTTGGGATATTTTCCCCTTGACAGCTGTTCAAGGGAAGTCTGTAGCTATTTCTTCTATATATACCACCCTCTGCACTGTTTTAAGGGTGGGTTGGTTGTATGACTCCTCTAGAGACTCGCTCTGTATCTGATATGTTTTCTTTAATCAAAGACTGCTAAAGCTTTGGAGGATGGACTGTTTGATGTGTCGTTAATGGTTGAAGAGTGGATGATGGAATTCATGTGCTGCTATATGGATCAATAAGTGTCTCCCACCTCTGTTATCTCAATTTCATACATGCTCAAGTCACAAAACAAAAGATTGGCTTAGAATTTGCTTAGCTGCACTCTATGCTCAGTTTTTGTGGCTCTTTATGTTTTCTTCTTGATTTAGGCATAATTATGAATTCCTTTATGGCTCATGTTTGATCTATTTCACATATGAATGACTGTTGTCTAAGAATTTTTAGCTGCTCCTAGATAGAGTTCATTCATCTTCCCTTTGCTAACCTGTTTGAGAGATTCTTTGTTGCCTCTCATTCCTTAGCCCCCAATCCATCTCTTTTACCTTGAATATTGTTTCATAAGCAGCTACCTTGCTCCTCATTCCTCTTGTCACCAAGAAAACGCACCAGTAGTCTTACTCCATGACTCCATGCCCAATGGTTTGAAACTTACAACACTATGCATTGCCTCTCTGTTTGAAAGCATCCTCCTTCCCACCAAACATAAACAAAACCCCTTGAACTCAACAGCTAGCCTAACATCATTTCAACAAAGCTAAATCATAAAGAGAGAGCCCTCTCTGACTTCAGGTAGGCTAGGACCTGCAGTCCAAAGTTGGTTAGTGGTTACCTTGGCCGTATCCTTTCCGAAGCTTAAGGACAACCTGAGTGATAACATAATGGCGACTCCACTGGGAACCGAACTCAGATAATTTCACAAAGAAGGTAAGAAAGCTTCGCTGAGGCCATAAATCAAACTTTCCAATTCCAATTGCTGTCCACTCTTTAAACTACAGATGAAGCCTGAATGCCAGCCAGGAAGTCTTTGAAACTGTTCTTTGCTTTGCATTAACAGAAGTAAATAAACGCTGCTTCAGTCAATCTTCATGCTAGTTTAAATTGTAGATAGTTGTCCCAAAATTTGACCAGTCATTTGCTATTACTAAAAAACATCCACAGAAAAATACCAGAAATAGGGTTCAGAAGCTGGCTCCCAAAAAGAACCCACGACATACAAGGTCAAACCCAGATCCAGACCCTCCAGCTGTTTTTGAGAATCCCAACCTAATCCCGAAGATCATTAGGAAGCAAGAAAGACCAGAAATTTTTGTTGATTTAAGTCCCGAAATGGTTCATTCCGACTCTGTTCCAACTCCTGTCAAGGTCTTATTTCGGTCAACCCCCGTTTCCCCTTCTTCATCATCCACATCTCAAAACACTCCTTCCACACCCTCATTCACTGCTACCACTACTGTTGTTCCAGTTACCCCAGTTATCCCTGTTATCCCAGTTGTTCCGATTGTATCATTTATCCCTGTTGTTCCACTTATCCCCATCAATATGGCTAGTAGATATGCACCCCTGCAACTACCTGCTAATCCTGCGGCTCTCCCCCAAGATTACCAATCTAAAATCACTCATTTTGACTCCACCGGTCCTTTCACAGCCATTCAGCATACCAAAAAGATGCAAGACTATTTCGAAAGTTATGAAATCGATGATGATAGTGTAAGAATGAGAATTTTTGTTCAGAGTCTAACCGGTGATGTAAGAACTTGGTTCAGATCACTTGCTGCAAATTCCATAACCACTCCTGATGAGCTTTACCAATCCTTTACTACTAGATGGGAGAAGAAGAAAGACCCCTTACACATACTAGCTGAATATGATACAATTAAAAGAGGTCCTCAAGAAACTGTTTTAGAGTACTGTGCAAGATTCAACAATGTCTACAATGCAATACCACAGAACTTAAGTCCTCCACCTGACCTCGCCTTGTACAAATTTCCTGACGGTTTTGATCCTGATATGGCATATCAGTTGAAAGAAAGAGCCCCTGCAACTCTTGCAGACGCACAAAATGTTGCTGTTACCGTAGAAGCCAATTTGATCGCCAAGAGAAACAGAGCGAGAATGGAAAGAAGAACCACCTTTAAAGAAGAACCCTCAGCCTTTGACCAAAAGCTTGATGCTATCATCAATGGCCTGCAAAGACTGGGAGAAAGAGTAGAAAATGTCGAGAGAAAAGCATCATGGGAAGGACAACAGTCCAATCCCATAAGGAACCCAAATTTTAGGAAAACCCAGAACACAAATGCTGGTAGACCCACCCCAGACCATGACATTAGGCCCCCTTTTCAAGATAACTATGTAGAAGGGTCCACTTCTAGTGAAGCCATAGAGGATACTCACATGAACCTGATGGATCTAAAGGGTGAACACCAAACTTTCCTGTCCCTAGAAGACCGAAATCAGCATGACTGTAATGAGTTTCAAACTAAATCTGGTGAGCCTTTTGATTTTAAACAGGGTTATGATACCACTGTGTATGAGGTACACAAACAGTATAAGCTCAAAACTAGGACCATTGACATCTCTAAGCCTAGCAAGACAAAAGAAGGCAAACAGCCCAACAAGATTAAAAACAAATCTGTTGTAACGGAACCAGCTGATATAACTGTCCCAAACCCACATCAAGTGACTGTAGAAGATATAACAGACACTCAGCCTTCTATTGAACAGCCTCTGCCACCTCCCTCCTCAAAAGAAAATTCAAACAGCATCCCGAAAAGCGCTCCTGAAAATGTAAAATCGCAAGCAGAAAATTCCCATAACGCTGATAAACAAGAGCAGATTGCCGAGAATACAAATGAAAAAGAAAAAACTGCCATTATCAACAGCAAGACTCCACTGGAGAAGCCATTTAACTTAGAGGCAGAGATTGGAAAACTCAAGATATCTGTCCCTCTTTCAGAACTCGCCAAACACGATGTATATAGACAACAAATTCAAAGATCACTTCAAATCCCGGTAAACAAAGATGATGTAAATGTTTTGGATGATTCCCCAGAACTGCTATTTGGTCCAGAAGTTAACGGAAAATCAACACATGGACCTGTTCCACCCTTTTATATCAGTCTGCATATACATGACAAAGTTTTGCACAATGCTATGTTTGACTCAGGGGCATCGCACAATCTTATGCCCAAAGCAGTTATGGAAAAGCTGAACCTTGACATTACAAGACCTTATAAAGATTTATACTCATTTGACTCAAGTCAAGTGAAATGTCTAGGCCTCATCAAAGACTTGTGTGTCTCCTTAGTCCAATATCCCAACAAAACCATTCTCATGGATATAGTGGTGGCTGATATCCCACCGAAGTACGGTATGCTCCTATCAAGATCATGGGGAGCAAAGCTCCAAGGATCCCTTCAGTTAGACCTTTCCTACGCTACTATTTCTGTCTTTGGGCAACCAAAGAGACTGTACAGAGAAACGCTCATGAAATATGTGGTAAGTAGTGAGAGCAAGCCTGAAAATTTTCCCATTTATTCAATCCATTCCGACATGGATTCTTTTATTTTGTTTAATGATGATAGCTGCCCTCTAACTGATAACAAGCCTTTGGCTTTAGAGCAACAAGCACATATCAATCAAGAATCGGTTTCACAGACTCAACAAATTGTCACAACAGCAAATGCAACCAGCATACAAGAAGAACCTCCCCAAACAGAATTTTCAAATCTGCCCAATCCGAAAATGACTCAAACCCTTGAGACTACCCACAAGCAAGAAATCACATGGTATTTAGAGTTTGACGGATCTGTTAACAAATTAGGGGCAGGGGCAGGTATATGGATTCATAATTCTCATAACAATCATGCACAAGGTCATGCATATAGACTGAATTTCAAATGCACCAACAACATGGCAGAGTATGAGGCTCTCCTGTTAGGCCTTAAATTGCTACAAACTCTAGGAGCTGCAAAAGTTTCTATCCTGGGTGACTCCGACCTAGTAATCCAACAAATGAAAGGTAACTTTGTTACCAATAACAACAGAATGAGAGCTTATAGGACTGCTGCCACTGCAATACTTGATGCATTCACTGAATCCAAGCTTGCCAAGATTTCAAGGAATCATAACATTCATGCTCACAGCCTAGCCACTTTCGCTAGTACATGCAAGCTGCCCTTTGAACCCAATCACCACTTTACAGCTGAAATAAAACATAGGCCTGCTATCCCTAACAATATCAAAGATTGGCAAGTGTTTGAGGATGATGCTCAAATCAACAATTTTCTTACCTTACAGCATGAGTTTTCATGCCTAAACATTGATGAGGATACCATGGAGGACCCACAACTGCAAGCAATGAACGAAAATCAGCAAACTGTAACAGCTCAAACAGCCAGAAAAATGCTACAGCCAACCATCTTTGATGAAGAAAACATAGAGGAATTGAAACAAATGCATTTGGAGGAAATAGCCAAAACAGAGGCCGAGATCATTGATCTAAAAGATAATTTTCTTCCTGCTGGCCTCACTCCACTAGAAGACATGTTTGATGCAAATGATGTGCCCAAAAAGCCAAAAATGCAGCCTATAAACACTGACATAGAAGAACACAACATTGGGACAGCCGAGAATCCAAAAATGATCAAACTGTCCAAAAATTTGCCACCTGATCAGAAGCCCAAGTACATTGATTTATTCAAAGAATTCCGAGATGTATTTGCTTGGAGTTATGAGGACTTGAAATCCTATGACACCTCAATAATCCAACACACCATTCCCTTGAAACCAAATCAGAAGCCTTTCAAACAAAAACTTAGAAGAATCAACCCCGTACTCCTTCCCTTGGTTGAGAAGGAGGTAAAGAGGATGTTTGAGGCAGGAATCATTGCACCCATTAGGTTTTCCGAATGGGTGTCAAACTTAGTTCCCACAAGAAAGAAAACAAATGAGATCAGACTTTGTGTAGATCTCAGAAATCTAAATCAAGTCTCCCTAAAGGACCACTATCCTTTGCCCAAAATGGACCACATCTTGCAAAGGGTGGTGGGGTCATCTAGAATCTCTTTACTAGATGGCTTCTCAGGTTTTAACCAAATACTGGTTCACCCGGATGACCAAGACAAGACAGCCTTTACCACACCCTAGGGAACATTTAAGTATGTAAAGATGCCATTCGGTCTTAAAAATGCTGGTGCTACCTTTCAAAGGGCAATGGACATTGCCTTTGCCAAGGAAATCCATGATTTCCTAGTTGTCTACCTCGATGATCTAACCCCATTTTCCAAATCTGATGAAGAGCACCTCAAGCACCTAAGGCAAATATTCATCACATGTAGGAAATATGGCATTTCCTTGAATCCCAAGAAGTCTCTCTTTGGCCTTGAAGAAGGCAAATTACTTGGACATATCATCTCAAAGGATGGTATTAGGATTGATCCGGAAAGAATCCAAGCCATATTGCAAATCCCATATCCTAGAAATATAAAAGAATTACAAGCATTCCTTGGGAGAATCAATTTCCTAAGGAGATTTATCCCAAACTTGGCTGAGCTAATAAGAATGCTAAACAACATGCTCAAGAAGGATGCCAAGGTAAAGTGGTCTCTACAGGCCAAGCAAGCATTTGAGGGCATCAAATCAGCCTTAACTCAAGCCCCAGTCCTCACAAGTCCAAAATTTGATAGAGACTTTATCATATTTTCATTCGCATCTGATAATACTATAGCTGTTGTCCTTTTGCAAAAGGATGATCACGGAGCTGAAAAGCCAATTGCTTTTTTCAGCCGAGCCTTAAGAGATGCCCCCCTGAAATACCCAATCATGGAGAAGCAAGCCTATGCCCTTGTTAAAGCAATCAAGGAATTCCGAATTTATATTTTATATTCACATGTGATTGCTTATGTGCCAAATGCTATTGTAAAAGACATATTAACCCAAGAGGGGTTAGAAGGCAAAAGAGGCAAGTGGATTGCTAACATTCTTGAGTATGACATAGAGATAAAACCAACCAAGCTGATAAAGGGGCAAGGTTTAGCCAAACTGATGTCCGAAACAAACTTTCAAGCCTTAGACATCAACCAACTGGACAATGAACAGGAGCTGGCGGCTCCACAGATCAGTGACACCTTTTTGCAATCCCCATGGTATGCTGATATTTGCTTTGTATTGTTAAACCTGTGTGCTCCCCCAGGATTGTCCAGGACCAAGAAAATATTTTTAAGAATGAAGGCTTTGAAATTTTGTGTCTTAGATGGTGCATTATTTTGGAAAAATCATGAAGGCATATTGCTTAATTGCTTGACCAAGAATGAAACTAGTGATGTCATGAAAGAATTCCATGCAGGGGACTGTGGAGGACATCTATATTGGAAGTCCACTGCTGATAAAATTTTAAGGGCTGGTTTCTATTGGCCCACTTTGTTTGCGGATGTGAAGAAGTTTGCCACCTCATGCCACAATTGCCAAATCTTTGAAGGCAAGAAAAAGCTGCTCCCCTTGCCTCTAAAACCCATCTCAACCGAGAAGCCTTTTCAACAATGGGGTCTTGACTTCATTGGAGAAATCCATCCCTCTTCCTCAGGCCAGCATAAGTGGATCTTAACAGCCACCGATTATTTCACTAAGTGGATTGAGGCCATCCCATGTAGGCAAGCCAATGACACCATTATTATCCAATTCCTTGAGTGCAATATCCTTTCTAGATTCGGCTGCCCTGAGAAGATCATCACTGATAATGCCGCTACTTTCAAATCCAAAAAGATGATCAATTTTTGCCATAAATTCCATATCACTTTAGGCCATTCCACAGCCTATTACCCTCAAGGAAATGGCTTAGCCGAGTCATCTAACAAGAGCCTGATCAGTATTATCAAGAAGACCTTAGAAGAAAACAAGAAGAACTGGCATAAAAAGCTCACCAATGCCCTATGGGCAGACAGACTTTCAACAAAGAGATCCATTGGCATGAGCCCTTATGAGCTAGTATATGGCATGGAGGCCAGATTTCCATCTTCTTTAGGCATTCCTGTTATCAAGCTGTTGCAGGAGGTTCAAGCTGAACCAAATGATATTCAACGAAGGATCAATCAGGCCATTCATCTTCAGCAAACCAGAGAGCAGGTGTATGACAGAGCTCAAATGTTACAAGAAAGGCTGAGGAAGGCGTTTGACAGGAGGACCAAGGCTGAGGATTTCTTTATCGGTGATAAAGTGTTAAGGTGGGACTCAAGACGAGAAGACAAGGGAAAGCATGCCAAGTTTGACTTTCTGTGGAAAGGCCCATTTGTCATCAGTGCTATTCAAGGAAATAATACATATTTTTTTAGAACTTTAGATGCCTGCACAACTGAAGAAGGCCCTGTGAATGGCCGCATGCTGAAGCATTACCTTGATTCAGTGATGTAAGGGATACAGGGTTCTGATGTATATATTTGTATATTAATGCGCGTACATATAAGCGTTTTCTTTTATGTTTTCATAAGTAATCCAATTGCTTGGAACCAAGCAGCGAAGTTATGGAGGCAGAGCAGCGCAAGTCCCCCATTTCAAAGCTCTGTTTTTGCATTGATTTTGGGAAAAAACAACAGTCTCGAAGAAAAGAAGCCAAAGGAGCGCAACATTCGAAGCCTCTGTTCTTTTGAGGTGAATTTCAAAGAGAAGCACATCAATTTTGCCCCCGGTTATGAACTTACTTCAAAGGGTGCACAAGGCAGGTTATGATATATTTTAAAATACCATCAATGGTAAAGGGACAGCGCTGTTATTTATAACAGCGAATTCAATAAAAAATGATGCATTCAGGTTACCGGCTCTTCAATCAATGGTATCAAATAGAGGAGCGGTTTTTAGTGTTACATCTACAGCCTGTTCAAAGACAAGAAAGAAGAGCTCCAGTTTTGTTTCCCTTTTTGTGTTTATTTCACAAGGCAGTTCTCAAGCAAAAGTGTATGCAATATCAAGCACGCAGAAGAAAGCAGGCGACGCTTTATTTTTCACAGTGTTTCGGTTAAGGAGGAGTGCTGCATTCAGAAGTTAAAGTTATAGTCATTCAGTAGTTAGCACAGTAGAAGTTTTCAATTAATGGCAACTACAGAGGATCAAGGCATTCTGACCTGCTGTTCTTGGCTTGTCACAAGGAAAAGCCATCCCCAAGTGGAGCCACTGTTAGCATCCTGCTGCAGCAGGTTAATCATCTTTCATGATCGACATTCTTACATGCCAAATATGTCGAACTATGCATGCTGCAATGCTCCATATTTGCTACAGATGACCAGAGAAGTATCCATGAAGGTGTGCTAGTTTTAATGATACTGCTTTGTTCCAGTTTTGATGAGTAATCCATTTTTGATCAGTTTTCAGTTAAGGGAGGGCCAAACAACTTAATCTTGGTCTCCCTAGGTTTCAATTTCCTATTGTAGAATATAGAGAATGAACATCTGTCCAAACAGCTTAATCTTGGCAGATTTGTAGTTAGGTAGAGAAACAAGGGTGCTCAACAGCTTAATCTGAGCCCCTGGATGCAATAAGTGTAGATTTAGATAGGAGGACAGCAAGAAGAAAAGAATGAAAAGCAGGGTATGCTAATTCAAGTGCACCCAAACCAAAAAGAAGAGAAAATGCTAGGCAAGTAGTTCGGGTAGGTAGCTTTGTGGTTGCAGAATCATGGCTTGTGATCCATTTCATATTGTCAAGTGTTATATCTATCATATCACAAGTTGAAGGCAGTTGTTCAGTTGGAGGACTTCAAGCGAGGCATGTCTAACTCTGCCCTTCTTCCTCTTCCCCAAATCACTCACTAACTTCCCAAAAAGAGGTCAAGATCTGCTTGATACCTCTTAGTTTCATCATTCTCCATATCATCTGCCTTGGTGGAGATCTGCTTCATTCAAGGAATGCTCACACTTCTTCTATCAGTCATATTCCCCCATTGATAGCCTAAGACATCATTCTTAGCACTTTTTCTCATCATTGTCATATTAACTACTAACTTTATTATGTAACTCCCTATTTGTTTACCCTTCCCCTACTAAAACTATGTATATAACTCCCCTATATACTTATCCCTTCCCCCTGGTTGAAAAATAACCATATACATCCTTGGGAATTGCTAAGTTTATCTGAAACTCAGCAAGAAACCTCATTGCCCCCTCAAACCATCTTCTCATGCATTTTGGACACTTTCCAATTTACAGAACCCTTCATCCCCCCCCTAACTATCTTCCAAGTGCATAAGGACTCATTCCTTTGCATATTTCCCCTTCACATGTTTAAAAAATCACCCCTTTGACCTTGGTTTGCCTTTATAACGCATGAAACCCTCTTTGGCCATGAAACCCCTCTCAAAACTACATCACTTTCCTCCTAAATGCCTTTGGACTCCTTCCAAGGCATAAGAATATGCAAACCATGCAAAAACCATGAAAAACCTTCAAAAAAAAAATCAGAAGATCCTCCCTTTTTTTGACTATCGGACCCCTTTCGATGCCTTAGAATCCAAGCAAAAGCATAAAGGTTACTCCTCCGAATTCATGTTTCCTTTGCATTTTAATAAAATGCATGCCCCGACGAGAAAAAGATATATTTGGTTCCCCTCCGATGCGATATCGCTATCGGGAGGGGGCAGTGACATATATGAGCGAAATGGCTAAATCTCAAGGCATGGGGCATAATGCCGATAGGCCGGACCCGAAAACATATAAAGTGGGCCTATAAAAGCGTGTCGGGTCCGATGGCGTTTCGACGATTTTATGTGGCAGCTTCCATGGCCCCGCCGATAGCGAATTCGCGATTTAATCGCAGCCGTCCATTTTTGGGCCCCAGATCAACGGCCCATATTATATCGGCGATCACCCCATGTATATGGCTCCGACCAGCGGAGCCGAAATATAATAAACTGCAGCATATAAGAATTTCGGGTCTGCGCAGTTCGGCGATGCCATATGTGCCACCCCTTGGTCCGCCCCGATGCGATTTAGAGATAACCGTTGGATCGGCCCGCGCCGGATCCAACGGCCAGGATTTAAAGGTTGCTACAGTAACCGCCAAAAGCCAATTTCTCATTAAAATTTCATGTTTGTGGCACATTTTCTGGGTTATTCGGAGATGGGCCATTTTCAAAGGTTTTGTGTGCGGTGCCCGTACCCGCCCAGGTATAAGGAAAACATGGTTTTCTCAGGCCATCCTTGGATCGCTCCAGGCCCGAATTGCCCCAAATAGTAGGTTTTCACCTCGGCAGGCCTTCAATGACCCTCTACCCGTCCAGTTCATGACTTTAAGTGTTGCTAAAGCATTTGAGTCGGCCAAAGGCCGACAACCACCCAAAAGCGGCTGAAGGCCTCACAGCAGATATTCGGGCCGATCAGCGGCCAGTAAGTGTTGATTTGACAGTTTAAGTGCGTTTTTGAAACCACGATGGCCCAGGTGCGTGCCAAAGAATATCAAGAAGCGGCAGAGTGTATCAGTGAAGATTTTCCAAGGCAGATGAAGCAAAAGGGGCCCCAGCAGATTCAGCAAAGCATCACTGAGCTGTAATGGCTCACCAGTTTGCAAATTTTTCCATTTAAGTCAACAGGACCACTTGAAGGCACAGATAAAGGATTTCAAAACAGATTTATTGCAAAAACAATGTATGAAGCCACATTTTGGGGCGGCGCTGCTAAGCCCATGCGCAGTTATGGCCATGGGTCTAGCACATGGCTCGAGGACCTCTCTCCACTCATTTTTGAGGCTGCTGCCTCATGCGCAGCCCTTGTTTACATGACTTGAGATGCCAGCTGCCCTAGAGCAGCTGTTTCTGATGTTTTATGCATTTATTTCCAGCATAGATTAGGCTCAAAAATAGTGATGGCACAGATCTCTTTTGATCTATTTTCAAAGATATTTTTTGGGATATTTTCCCCTTGACACCTGTTCAAGGGAAGTCTGTAGCTATTTCTTCTATATATACCACCCTCTGCACTGTTTTAAGGGTGGGTTGGTTGTATGACTCCTCTAGAGACTCGCTCTGTATCTGATATGTTTTCTTTAATCAAAGACTGCTAAAGCTTTGGAGGATGGACTGTTTGATGTGTCGTTAATGGTTGAAGAGTGGATGATGGAATTCATGTGCTGCTATATGGATCAATAAGTGTCTCCCACCTCTGTTATCTCAATTTCATACATGCTCAAGTCACAAAACAAAAGATTGGCTTAGAATTTTCTTAGCTGCACTCTATGCTCAGTTTTTGTGGCTCTTTATGTTTTCTTCTTGATTTAGGCATAAATATGAATTCCTTTATGGCTCATGTTTGATCTATTTCACATATGAATGACTGTTGTCTAAGAATTTTTAGCTGCTCCTAGATAGAGTTCATTCATCTTCCCTTTGCTAACCTGTTTGAGAGATTCTTTGTTGGCTCTCATTCCTTAGCCCCCAATCCATCTCTTTTACCTTGAATATTGTTTCATAAGCAGCTACCTTGCTCCTCATTCCTCTTGTCACCAAGAAAATGCACCAACAGTCTTACTCCATGACTCCATGCCCAATGGTTTGAAACTTACCACACTATGCATTGCCTCTCTGTTTGAAAGCATCCTCCTTCCCACCAAACATAAACAAAACCCCTTGAACTCAACAGCTAGCCTAACATCATTTCAACAAAGCTAAATCATAAAGAGAGAGCCCTCTCTGACTGTAGGTAGGCTAGGACCTGCAGTCCAAAGTTGGTTAGTGGTTACCTCGGCCGTATCCTTTCCGAAGCTTAAGGACAACCTGAGTGATAACAAATACCACGTGCCATTTTTATTTTTATTAATACTAATATTAGGGTTAATAATGTTTTTTTGCATGGTATTAATAACAATCTAGTCCATGGTATTTGTCCCATAGTATTTTTCCCATAGGTTTCACCTAAATATAACGCATTTTTTGAGTGTTCGTAAATATAAGGTGACTTCTGGAGTAAATATTAAAAAAATGTTTTATTTGTTTACCATACCTCTCATTTATTTATATTTTTATTAATTTACCATACCTCTTTTACAAATATGGTATTTGGCCCATAGGATTCACTTAAATAAAACCTCTTTCTTGAGCCTTCATAAATAGAACGAGGGTTATGGACTAAATATAAAAAGAGGTTTTATTTATTTACCATGCGTCTAGTTTATTTATATTTTTATTTATTTACCATACCTTTTGAGTAAGTATAAAAAGACGTTTTATTTATTTACCATACCTCCACTTTACTTATATTTTTATTTGTTTACACCCTTGCATGTATATAAGGTGACTTACGGAGTAAATATAAAAAATGTTTTATTTATTTACCATACCTCTCATTTATTTATATTTTTATTAATTTACCATACCTCTTTTATAAATATGGTATTTGGGCCTTTGGCCCATAGGATTCACTTAAATAAAACCTATTCTTGAAAATGGGTGAATGGATTCACTTAAATAAAACCTATTCTTGAAAATGGGCGAATGGAAGGTTGTAACTCCTAATTTCAAGGGCTAAATTTACCTTTTTTACCCTCCCTTAAAATAAGGTGGGCTATTTGAGGTGATTTGTAAAAATGTACTATGATACAAAATATTCGCCCACTAAAAATTTAAAACCCCTTCATTTCGCCAAAGGGCGAACATTCGCCCCTAAAATTTTCTATGGTAGAATGGTTGTTTTTCAGGGGGTGTTACCCTTTCCCATTGATGTCAAAGGGGGAGAGAAGGCAGTAGGAAGAGCTGCCCTGATCATAGGGGGAGTACTTGTGTTGCCATTAATGCCAAAGGGGGAGATTGTGGATCTAAAGATGATCTGAGGTTGTCATTGATTTCAACCCAAGTGGCATCAGGGGCTGCCCTGATCTTGCAAGGGAATTTTGACTTGACAGCTTACTCTATTTTGAGCCAAGGATCTTCTAAGTAGATTCTACTTGTCGAGATGTTTCCGTTGATATATGGCATGCCAAGTAATTCTTCACGGTTTGAGAGATATTCATGTTTGAAGTTAGTAACCACAGTTAGTGGGCTAAAACCCTATGGGGTTGTGGCATGGCACTCATAATTGGTTTTGGTCATTGATTAATAATTAATTAATAATTTTTTAGGCTCCTAAAATTGCTCCAACATTCTTTATAGAAGGCCCTCTCAACTCTATAAAAACAAATATCATATATCCTCCAAATGTAGTGATCGTGGCATTTTCGCTATAACTTCATTTCCGTGAAGTCTTAGATCCAGAAATTAAAACCCAGTTGATTGGAAATCCTAATCAACATCTTGAACAAATTTTAGGTCTTCGTTCACTACATTTTTGGAGATATGATATGTGGAAGTTAGGGTTTGTGCAGGCTGCCGACTTTCATCTAAAATAAGTGGCCTTGGGAAAATCGTCATAACCCTTTCTCTAAGAAGAGGATTGGAATTACGTAAAAAGGGATGGATAGTGCATGCACTATAGTTTCCCATGTATCAATTTGAGAGCCAAAGAAGGGAACAGTGACACATGGCATGTCGTATAAGTTCACTCTACTAAACTAGTCCATAATTAGATCATTGTGAGAGATTGGGCATAATTTTGTCTTGAAGAGTCCAAATCGGGTCACACCTATGGCATTAGAAAGAAGACTTCTTGTCTTTCTAGAGGATTGAAGATCACAGGTTGGGGATATGAAAGCACAGAGATACAATAGATTAAATATCATGCTCCTAGAAGGCAAGAAAATCTAGATCAAGTGTTGTCAAGGGGTGCAAAGGACCAGGCTTTCTAGGGAAGCAAAGAGAAAGGTGTAGCAAAATGATGCAAGAGAGGTAAGCTATAGGTAAGTATATTTTGTATATGCATGTTCATATTTTAATTGCATTAGGTTCTTTGTATCCTAATTTGTTTCTTTTGTTTAGCACTGACATATGCTCTGCAGGATGGGGTAAGTTTTGCTATTATCATCTCATGAGTATTTCCTTGAAGACTCTTTGTAGGTATTATATATTCATCAAGAGAATCCTAAATGCATAATCTAATTTTCTAATGAATGAGAAAGGGTAGAATGACAAGAGCAGCAATCAAAGTGTATAACAGTAGCAAGAAGTTCACCACATGAAGTCTTCAAGTGGGCAGCACTGCATATAGACATTGTAAAAGTATCATTTTACAGAGTCATTGTAAAATCATATTTGTAAAATTTGTACAAGTGTCTATCCACCAAGAGTTGTAGAGGCACTATCAGTAGGTCTAGGATCATCATTAGGCGGTTGTGTCATAGTTGGGGTTATGGTCTAGTGTGTCTTCCTCTTCTACATCATTCTATATCATTGTAAAGTTTACCATTTTCCCTGGTACAGGTGTCCATTATTTTTTTATTCTCTTATAGGGTGGCAAGGTGGTGCTAGGGTGAGTTGTAGCTCATTGGGTGTTGGGGCATCTATTCAATTGACTATTGAAGAATCTCGGGCATTAGAGCGTTCATCCAGTGGGAGTTGGAGAAGAATGATTTTCTAGATTCTAACAAGTTGGAGCTTTCTTTTCAATTGGAGTTGAATACTAAAGAATTATTAGAAAAGAATTTGGTGGTTTATGAACTGGAGGGGGTTTTCCACCTAAAATTGTTGTGCCTCCTGTGTTCATTTATTCACTGTTGTTACTGCATAAACATTAATGATAATTGAAGATTAACTAATGACCTGAAAAGATTTAAAAGTGCTAATTGCTAAGGAATATTGGTTCACCCCCCCCTCAGTATCTTCCAATAGTAATAACTCACGTGCTACCATTAAATGAAAATTATCTATGTTTTTAAAGGAAAAATTCAAGGTTGAGAATGTATTGTTTGTTAATGGGATAAAACATGTGAGTTTTCAAGTGTTAGTCAAATGTTCGATTAGGGGCATGAAGTTATCTTCATATCAAAGAATTGAGTGGTAAGAAATTTGAATACATGTAAGAACATAATCAAGGGAACCAGAACTCCAAGAAATGTCTACATCCTAGATCACATCAAAGAGCACTATTTTTGAGAAAATATAAAGAAAGTTGAATTTGAAACAAAAGGTTGGGGCATCTCATTCTTTTCGAATTATACATTTCTCCACTTTAAAGTCACATTTTCAAATCGTGAAAATTTGCTAAGAAATCCTGAGTTTATTTTGCAGCTAAAAAAGGTACATCCCCTTGAACTTGTTCACACTAATTTATGTGGACATATGGGAAATAAGTCTCCTCCTGGTGAATAATACTTCATATTATTTATTAATGACTTTACAAGAATGTCTTGGGTTGGTTTACCAATGTATAAATATGCGGCATTTGAAAAGTTTAAAATATTCAAAGATTTGGTAGAAAATGAACTAGATCTAAAAATAAATGTATTATATTTGGTAGGAGAGTTTATATTAGATGAAATTTTCAATTTTTGTGAATAGAATGGAATCAAAAGGAAATTTTCTATACATAAAACTCCTAAAAATAATGGAGTTGCAGAATGAATTAATAGAACAATTAAATAAATGGCATGTGCCAGGCTTGATGAGTCAGAAACACCACACACCTTCTGGAGAGAACAAATACATACAATAGTAGATATGCTTAAAAAATATCATGTTTGAGTAAATAATGGTAAATATACATATGAACTCTAGTATGGTAAGATTGCAACTGTCAAACACTTTAGAATCTTTCGAAGAAAATTTTTCATAAAGAAAAATGATGATAAACTTGGGAAGTTTGAATCTAGACCTACTGAAGGAATCCTTGTTGGATACTCTTCCAGAACTAAAGGATAAAAATGTTACAATAAAAGGATCCAAAATATTGTTGAAAGTATAGAGTTGTGATTTATGAAGCATCCATAGGTACCAAAATGGAAGCACAAGAATATGAAGAACCTCTCCCTACTGAAATCCAATAAGTTGTAGGAGAAGAAGAAAGATAAGCAACAAAAGAAGCAAATGAAAGTGCAGGTATGTCACCATAAAGGTATGTTTATAAAAATGATCTTGAATCTCAAATTCTAGGTGATAAGGAAGCAATAATACAAGCTAGAAGAAATTTGGTTGGAACAATTGGTTACTTAGCCTTACTATCCACATTTGAACCTCAAAATGTGATTCAAGGAAGCAAAGATGAATGTTGGGTTAAGGAAATGGACAAAGAACTTGACCAAATATAAAAGAACAATACATGGGAACTTACACCAAGGCCTCATGATAAAAATGTAATTGGGACAATGTGGGTGTTCAAGAACAAACCAAACGAAAATGGAGAAGTAATTCGAAAGAAAGAAAGAGTTGAAAAGGCTATGCTCAATAGGAAGCAATATACTTTCAAGAGACATTTGCTCATGTAGCTAGACTTGATGCCATAAGAATGTTTCTTGTGCTTTCCTACTTTTGTAACTTTAAAGTATATCAAATGGATGTTAAATATGCATTTTTAAATGGGGACCTTAAAGAAGAAGTTTATATTGAACAATCTGAAAGATTAATACTTCGAAATGATAAAAGTATTGTTTGCAAACTTAACAAGGAATTATATGGGTTAAAATAGGCTCCTCATGCATGGTATTACCATCTTGGCAAGTATCTTCAATAACAAGGTTTCAAGAAAGGATCTGCTGACATAAAATTATACATCAAATATAACAATAACAAACTTTTGGTGGTAGTGCTTTATGTTGCTAACATCATATTTGGAAGTAATATTGAATATATTATTGGCATTCTGACACAGGTGTTTTCCTTGATGGCAACTCACTCAGATGGCAGATCACAGATCAGACTCACAGAATGGAGAGATAGAGGTATATGCAGGTTCCCCATTAACCAAGCCACGTGTACATGTGGGTTCGCAGATAAAAAGGTGTGTATGGCGTACACACGCACTTTCACGGAAGGACAGGCACGTACATGTTGGAAAACTTAGTTTTGGTCCCTGGTATTTGGTCCATGGTATTTTAATCCGCGATATTGGTCCAAGGTATCTTGTCCGAAGTGGTGACCCCAGGTATTTGGTCCAAGATATTTGTTCTAAGTGGTTTTGGTCCATGGTATTGAGTAAGGCCTAAGACTATAAAAGGAAGAGAAGATCATTAGGCAAAGGAACTCATGAATTGAATATCTGATGAAGAGCAAGATTTAATATACAGGCTATTGGGTTATGGTGGATAGCTGGATTTGAACCAATGATGAACGTTAGCGTTTGATGAAGGATAAGATCTAATGATGGGTCAAGATCTTAAGGCTTGAAGTGAGGTATCTTTATGTGGTTTTGATCATTTATCTATATAACTGGCACATGTTGTAGTATGTAAATATGATGATCTAGGTATAACTGAAGTCTAAAATTGTTGTAGAGTTCAAATCATCATTTACAGATATGTACGCAGGTTCACTTTGGAAAAGACATGTATACACACTGGTTCGGCCTATCAAAAGAGTGTATACATCTTAATTTTGATTTGCAGATCTGTACGTAGGTTCACCTTGAGAAAAGTGCATATACATGTAGGTTCGATGAACGGAAGTAACGTATATCTCACAAAATATATTTTAGCTACTTTTATTTGTTGTTGGAGTGTTCTGGGTTCTGGCTTGGGTTTTGGTTACCGTATTTTGGTTACTGTATTTTGGTTATAGCATTCTAAAGATTTGTCATAGTGATTGGTTGATTCAGTTTTGGTTGGTGCAAAAGGAGATTAGTTGATGTAGATGATTGAATGATGCTATTGATGGATCTAGTCTGAAAATTTATGAAACGTGGTCCCTGGAAGAAAAGAGAAGGTTGGAGCCTTTTGTAGGTTGACATCTACGTACTAGTAAACATTTCAGCTAGTACAAGAGCTAGGGGGTTGTAGCTCCCTTCGAGGAGAAGCTGGAGAATGAGAGAAGGTTGTAGCCTTCTACAGGTAGAAGCCTGCGTAGTGGTATAAGACTACACCAGTAAAAAAAATTGTAAAAAGAAGTTTCTAATTTAAAAATAAGATAAAGACGATTACAGTAGGTGGTTTTCACCTACACTGGGTTTCTACCTTATATCTTGTGTTCTTGTGTGTGATTGCCTGTTCTGTTTTAACTACACCTAGTTACTGTTTATATGGTTCTAATGCACTGATTAAAACTCAACATATGAAGAATTAACTGAATCATAAGTCTACAGGATATACACTAGTTGCCTTAAACACACTTGCGTATACACGCAAGTTTCATTAACTAAAGTAGTGTATATGAATCTGATTATGGAAATGAAAAATTACTGACTTGCTAATACTGATTCGCCCCCCCCCCCCTTCTTAGTATTATTTCCAACAATTGGTATCAGAGCAGGCCCTTCAAAAGAAGCTTGATCGCTTGAAGTAAGATCCATCAGACCACCAATCTTTGATGGGAGCAACTTTGTTTATTGGAAGGTAAGAACCATAACCTATCTTCAATCTCTTGGAATAGATATCTTGGAAATTGTGGAAGGAGGATATACATTTCTATTGGCACTTCCTACAGATGTGGTAGGTAAAAGGTAATATGAAACCAATGCCAAGGTTGTCAATACATTATTGGTGAGTCTGTCACAATCAAAATTTGTCAAAGTTATGCAGCTCAAATCCACCAATGAAATATGGGACAAGATCATTGTAAGCTATGAAGGAGACACTCAGGTAAAACGTGCAAAACTGCAAACTCTCGGAATTCAATATGAAACACTCAAAATGCACAATGATGAAAGTATAGCTAGTTACTTCTTACGTATAGATGAGATTGTTAATTGCATGAAGAATTTGGGTGAAGAGATAAAAGAAGTCACTTTAGTTGAAAAGGTTTTAAGATCCTTGTCTACTAAGTTTGAATCAAAAGTATCTGCCATAGAAGAAAAGCAGGATCTTCAGACTATTACTATGACATAGCTGCATGAAATCTTAACTGCTTTTGAAATGAGAAAAGGAGGTCCATCAGATATGAGAGAAGCTGTATTTAAAGCTTCAGGAAGAGAAGAAATTAATGAATGAGGTCATATTTCAGAAGGAGAGGAAGAAGCAAACTTTTTCAAAAACCTTCAACCAGGTTCCGGAAGATTCAGAGGTAAACTACCTTTCAAATGTTTTGCTTGTGGAAGAGTCGGTCATTATGCTACTAAATGTCCTCATAAAGATAAGCTTGAGAAAGGTAAAGAATCAGCAAAATGGAATAGACAACAAAGTGTAAAGACTATAGAAATTTGATGGCTTTTGAAGATGATAATTTCTTGGATGCTTTAGATGAAGATTATCTTTATGAAAAAATCTCTAAACTCAAAATTCGTTTAGAAGAAAAGAATATGATTATAGATACTTTGACATTCCAACTTCCTGAAAGAGAAAAACACAATAAAAAACTAGAATGTGAAGTTGTGGGTCTAAGAAAGGATATTGAGAAAACAAAAGCTCTCAGCCTTAGATTTACTAAAGGATAAAAAACATTAAATGAAATTATCAAAGTGTAGTGTTCTCCTCTAATAAATATAGGTCTTGGTTATACTGAAGAAGCATCTCAATCACAGAAGCTATCAACCTCCACTAAAAGCTATCTTGATGCAGCAAAGAACAGTGAACAGTTTGATAGTCATCAGCAAAGGCATAAAGAAGATCACCAGGTAAATCAAGCTCAATTTACTTCAAGGATTAACAGTAGCTACAAACTTTAGGTAAATCATACTCAATATACTTCAAGAATGAATATCAATAGAAACTTCAATCACTAGGTCAGTAGATTCGATAATCGCAAGAACTTCTTTAATGGCCAATGTTTTTCATGTCATAACCTTGGACACAAAGTTGCTCAATGTGTTGCTTATGATACCATCATGACTAGAGAAGCACGAAATCAAAGGAATGTGACAGGGATCATGGAACAGACTTACAATAACTTTTCTCTTCTTGAAAATGAAATAGAATGCTCTATCTACAACAACTTCAATCATGAAGAATCTGAATGTAGGAGTAAATTTCGGCAAACATCTCAGAAGGAGCAAACTTCATTAAGTCCCAAAATATGGAAAAATAGAGAGCACAACTAGAAATATGTGGTATAGACTTGTATGTAGAAGGACAATAAAATCAGTGGTATATCTACAGTGGATGCTCGAAACACATGACCGGTGAGAAAGAAAAACTTCAGTCATATAATGCCTTAGAAAAGGAAAATAAGGTCTCATTTTGAAATGACACTCCTGCTGTCATAAAAGGTAAAGGCTCTATTCTCTTAAAATAAAAGGTTAAAGCTGGAAATGTTATGTATGTTGATGGTCTAAAGCATAACCTGTTGAGTGTCAGTAAAATGTGTGATCAAGGAAATGAAGTAGTATTTCAATCAAATGGATGTGTTGTTCGTGAGCTTGATATAGGTGAAAACATGATCAAAGGTATAAGAACTCCAAATAACTTATACATACTCAAGGGAGGACAACAGTAGTTCTATCTAAGCAAAAATGATGAACACTAGCTATGGCACAGAAGATTTGGGCACCTAAGCTTCTCTCAAATAAGGAAAGCATGCAAATTTTAGGCTGTTCGTGATCTTCCTGATATCAACATTCCAGAAAATACAATATGCAAATCATGTAAATTTAGTATGCAAACCAAGTCGAATTTCCTTGAAAAGGAAGGATCAACAGGTAAGCCTCTTGAACTTGTTCATACTAATTTATGTGGTCCAGCAAGGAAAAGGTCACCTCATGGAGAAGAATACTTTATATTGTTCATTGATGATTTTTCCAGAATGTGTTGGATAGGACTTCTAAAGCATAAAGATGAAGCATTTTGAAAATTTAAAAGCCTTCAAAGATTTGGTTGAGAATGAATCAGATCGTAAAATCAAATGCCTCAGATTTGATCAAGGAGGGGAATTTACCTCGGATGAATTCTTTGACTTTTGAGAAGAACATGGAATAAAAAGAGAATTCTCCACTGCAAGGACTCCTTAGCTAAATGGAGTGGTAGAAAGGATGAATAGAACTCTTCAAAAAATGGCTCATGCTATGCTAGATGATTCTAGAACTCCAACAACATTCTGGGGTGAAACTGCATTCGTTGTCATCACTATTCTCAACAAAACAAATGTTCGGGTAAACAACACTCAAACTCCACATAAACTTTGGTATGGTAAGACTCCTACTATAAAATACTTCAAAGTTTTTGTAAGAAAATGTTACATCAAAAGGACTGATGAAAAACTTGGTAAGTTTGAACCTAGAGTAGATGAAGTTATTCTCCTTGGTTACTCTTCCCGAAGTAAAGGATATAAATGTTATAATAAAAGACCTGGGAAAATTATTGGAATTATTGATGTTGTGGTTGATGAAACATGCAAAAATCCAAGGGAAATAAAAATCGAAGAGCATGAACAAGATGAGGATTATCCTTCCACATCAAATCAGACTAATTCTGAAGAAGAAACCAATGAAGCACCAGAAGAAGAGATAACGATAGAAGAAAAGACTCTGTCTAGGTATGTTCAGAAAAATCATCCAGAGACTCAAATTTTGGGATAGAAAGAGGCAGGTGTGCAGACAAGAAAAAATATTTTAGAAACTTCAAGCTATCTAGCATTACTATCCTCCACCGAACCTCAAAATGTAAGTGAAGCATGTAAAGATGAATGTTGGGTCAAAGCCATGAATGAAGAACTTGAGAAAATTGAAAAGAATAATACTTGGGAATTAGTTCCTAAACCTCATGATAATAATATCATAGGAACTAAACGGATATTCAAAAACAAGCTGAATGAAAATGGAGAGGTTATTAGAAACAAGGCTAGACTTGTTTGTAAAGGATATGCTCAAAAAGAAGGTATAGATTTTGAAGAAACTTTTGCACCTGTTGCTAGACTTGAAGCTATAAGAATGTTCCTTGCTCTTTGTAGCTTTCAGAAATTCAATGTATACCAAATGGATGTAAAATATGCCTTTCTTAATGGAGAATTAGAAGAAGAAGTATATATTGAGCAACTAGACGGGTTCATTCTTGGAAAAGATGCAAAAATTGTATGTAGACTCAGAAAATCTCTCTATGGTCTAAAACAATCTCCAAGGGCCTGGTATTACCGTCTTGACAAATATCTCCATCAACAAGGTTTTTTAAAAGGGTCATCTGATAGCAATCTATATACAATGATTGACAATAATAAATTTCTAATACTTCTTGTGTATGTTGATGATATCATTTTTGGTAGTGATGACAAAGCCATGAGTCGGAATTTTGGTTCGATAATGCAGCAAGAATTTGAAATGTCCCTGCTTGGTGAGCTTACATATTTTCTTGGTCTACAAGTTCAACAACATAAAGATGGTATTTTTCTATCACAAACCAAATATCTCAAATAGATCTTGAAAACGTATGGCATGGAAGATTCTAAACCAGTATGTACCCCAATGGCAATAGGATGCAGTCTCAGCTCAATTGATAAATCAGCAGCAGTACATCAACCAAATTATAGATCCATGGTTGGCAGTCTTCTTTATCTAATAGGTACCCGACCAGACATCATGCATGCAGTAGGAATAGCTGGAAGATTCCAAGCAAATCCAAAGGAATCACACCTTCAGGCAATCAAAATGATTTTCAAATATCTTTAAGGTACATAGAATTTTGGTTTATGGTATCCTAGAGATACATATTTTATCCTAGAGATACAGATCTTACACTTCATGCATATACAAATGCAGATTGGGCAGGAAGCGTTGATGACAGAAAAAGCACTAGTGGTGGTGGATTCTATATGGGTTCTAGATTAGTGTCTTGGTTCAGCAAGAAACGAAGTTCAATTGCATTATCTATAGTTGAAGTAGAATGTGTGGCTGCCACATCTTGTTGCACACAACTCCTTTGGATGATGAAAACATTACAAGACATTTAGATCACATGTACTCCACCCATCTCCATTCTATGTGATAATACAAGTGCAATTAGTATTTCAAAGAATCCAGTCATCAATTGGTGAACAAGTGCTTGAACAAAAGGTCAAATTGGAGTATGCTCCCACCAAAGAATAGGTTGCTGATATATTCACCAAACCACTACCCAAAGAGACATTTGTATATCTCAGACAGAAGCTGGAAGTACTTGATGCATCATCTTGCTATTAAAATGTATTTTTTTTTAGAGAAAAGTGGTTATATGTGAGTTCCAGGAAGCATATCCACGTACATACGTCGGTTGCTGTGGATATAGTCGCGTATATGTTGGTTTGAAGAAAAACAGTAGGCCAGACTCAGGATGAAAGGAGTCTGATATGGGTCTGACAGCGATAATCTGGCACAGTGGGAGCATATACTTCTAATAATGCATTGTTGGCATTATCTTAGAAGATCTTGGTACAAATTCAAAGTTGTTTTTGACTCAGGTGGAACATGTACAAGGGGAGATCATGGTTGCTGGTCTGGATGGTGATTGACAAATGTTGCTGATGATAGTTACTGATAACTATCATGGTCTTGTTTCAGATATTTGGCCTCTATTTCATGTATATCTTTTAATGTCAAGGTCATGAGATGATCTATTTTGTTTCCCCACTATGCATGGGATGGATGATCTAATTTTCTTGTTTTGACATGTATAAACACTTGGTATATCCCCACTTGGTTGGGAAATGGATGTATGTATGAGTCATTGGTGATAGGAAGGTCATTTATGATGTATGTATAGAGTCATGTTCTTCTTTTAGAACATATTTTTCCAGACCTTGCCTATATTTAGGGGGAGCATGGACTCGAGCATGGAGCTCAATCAACACACTTCAGCATATCAGAGAATTCAGCATGTACTCAGGGGGAGCATAACCCTTTGCCCTTGATGACAAAGGGGGAGAGTGACTTGGGGTTGCCATCAAGTCCAAAGGGGGAGATTGTTGGCATTATGACACAGGTGTTGTCGTTGATGGCTACTCACTCAGATGACAGATCATAGTTTAGACTCACAGAATGAAGAAATAAAGGTATACGTAGGTTCCCCATTGACCAAGCCATGTATACACGCGGGTTCAGAGACCAAAAGGCACGTATGGTGTACACACGCACTTTCACAGAAGGAAAGGAGCGTACATGTTGGAAAACTTAGTTTTGGTCAACGGTATTTTGATTTGTGGTATTGGTCCAAGTTATCTTGTCTAACGTGTTGACCCCAAGTATTTGGTCCAAGATATTGGTTCTAAGTGGTTTTGGTCCATGGTATTGAGTAAGGCCTAAGACTATAAAAGGAAGAGAAGATCACTAGGCAAAGGCACTCATGAATTGAATATCTGATGAAGAGCAAGATCTAATATACAGGCTATTGGGTTATCGTGCATAGTTGGATTTGAACCAAGGATGAACCTTAGTGCTTGATGAAGGATAAGATCTAATGATGGGTCAAGATATTAAGGCTTGAAGTGAAGTATCTTTATGTGGTTTTGATCATTTATCTGTATAACTGGTGCATGTTGTAGTCTGTAAATATGATGATCTAGGTATAACTGAAGTCTGAAATTGTTGTAGAGTTTAAATCATAATTTACATATCTATACAGAGGTTCACTTTAGAAAAGATGTGTATACATGATGGTTCAACCTATCAAAAAAGAGTATACATCTTAATTTTGAGTTGCAAATCTGTACACAGGTTCACCTTGAGAAAAATGTGTATACACGTAGGTTCGATGAAAGGAAGTAGTGTGTATCTCATAAAATATATTTTAGCTACTTTTGTTTGCTATTGTAGTGTTCTGGGTTCTCACTTGGGTTCTAGTTACTATATTCTGGTTACATCATTCTGATGATTTGTCAAAGTCATTGGTTGATTCAGCTCTGGTTGGTGCAAAAGGAGATTGGTTGATGCAGATGATTGAATGATGCTACTGATGGATCTAGTCTAAAAATTTATGAAACGTGGTCCCTGGAGGAAAAGAGAAGGTTGGAGCCTTCTATAGGTCAGCACCTACGTACTAGTAAACATTTCAGCTAGTACAAGAGGTAGGGGGTTGTAGCTCCCTTCTAGGAGAAGCTGGAGAATGAGAGATGGTTGTAGCCTTCTGCAGGTAGAGGCCTGTGTACTAGTATAAGACTGCACTAGTACAAAAAGTTGTAAAAAGAAGTTTCTAATTTAAAAAGAAGATAGAGACGATTGTAGCAGGTGGTTTTCACCCTCATTGGGTTTCCACCTTATATCTTGTTTTCTTCAGTGTGATTTTATGTTCTATTTTTATTGCACCTGGTTACTATTTATATGGTTTTGATGCACAGATTAAATATAAACATATGAAGAATTAACTGAATGTTATGTCTATAGGATATACGCTAGTTGCCTTAAACACAATTGCATATGCAAATATGTTTCATTACCTGAAGTAGCGTATATGAATCTGATTATGGAAATGAAAAATTATTGACTTGCTAATACTGATTCACCCCCCCTCTCCATATTATTTCCATCATATATGATTCAAACATTTGATTTAGCTATGCAACAGGAATTTGAAATAACATTACTTGGTGCACTGACATAATTTCATGGTCTTCAAGTTCATCAAACTAAATATGGTATCTTTATATCTCAAGCCAAGTACCCCAAGTAGATTATGAAGAAGTATGGAATGGAAGATTGTAAAACTATACTCACAGTAATGGATATAGGATGCAATCTTGCTCAAAATGATGATTCGCCTTCAGTTAATCAACCCAAATACAGATCTATGATCAATATCTTGCTTTATATTATTGGTATAAGACAATACATTATGCATGTTGTTGGGATAGTTGGATGGTTTCAAGAAAATCCAAAGGAAACTCGTCTTCAAGCAGTAAAGAAAATTTTCAAGTACTTGCAAGGAACATGATATTATGGTCTGTGGTATCCCAAAAATGTTGATTTTTCACTTCACACCTACACAAATGTAGATTGGGTACGTAATATTGTTAACCGAAAAAGCACTAGTGGAGGAGTATCCTATTTGGCACCTCACTTAGTTTCTTGGTTCAATAAGAAACAAATTTATGTTGCCTTATCTATTGTTGAAGAAAAATATGTCATTGTTTCCTCTTGTTGTACTCAACTTATGTGGATGATTCAAATATTGTAGGACATTCAAGTAACTTATCCTCAAACTCTAACTATTATCTATGAAAATAATAGTGCCATTATAAGTATCTCTAAGAATCCTATCACGCAGTCAAAAACTAATGACATCCCAATTAAATACTGTTTTCTTAGAGAGAAATTTATTGAGAAAAAATTAAAGTTAGAATATGTTCCCTCAAAGGAACAACTTTCAAATATATTTACAAAGCCTCTTCCACTTGATTCCTTTGAATATCTCAGACAAAAATTAGGAATGGTACATGCATATTCACTCTGATAATAGTTATAAAATTTATTTCTTGTTCAAGGGGAGTTGGGGCTGTAAACATCACCAACTTACTTTATGTATGTGGAATGTATGAAAGACAATCACGTATATACGTGTCCTTTGAGCTAAACTGTCATATATGCCTCTCAGTAATGAATATGGAATGGCACATATTTAGGGGGAGCTTCCCATATGCTTCCATCATTTCATGCTTGGTATTCTAGTTCTGACACACGTTTGTTGCAGTTTCTTAGTGATCCCCTTATGATGATTAAAAACAATGACTGATTCATATAGTTTGATCTTATTTTGTTGTTATTAATATGATTTCTAATGTATTTTTTGACTGATGAGATTGATGTGATCAGAGCTGTTGGTGAAAATTTTTGCTGGCTTCAGGGGCTTAGACCCAGGTTCAAAGTTAGTCTACGCTAACCAACAATACCATATACTACCAACCCTTTCGATAATGATCCAAGTAACGCAGACCACGGTATCATCCGAGGAAATATTGGGGGATTCTAAAACCATGTTTTTTCATCTAGAAGGGCTATGGAGTGTGTTTGTAAGGTTTCTTTCATTTTAGGGCTTAATCCAACCTTCACGAGCCATTAACGTAATTGTTACATTCGTAGAGTGTTTTCCTACTTAACATACATGTGAGCTACGCATAACTAATCCAACATGAATTATTCATCATATAAAATAGTATTTGAACCTTTGCGATGTAATTACAGAAGAAATGTACAAAACAGAACCCTAATTAGGTAGAAATATAGAAACTATGCGAACATATAAAAATATAAAGATCTATTCCAAATTATTCGTTATTTCAAATCTTCACTGATAAAATATTTCTGACCATGCTCACGCAACAGTAGGGGCATGCGCACACAACTCTAGACTTACCAAGGTATTCATAGACACAGTTGCAGGATCATTCCCCTTCCCCCGAATACAAAAAAATATCCCAATTACAACTTGAAATCATAACATAACATCAATTATTGCCTTTCACTCACTAAGATAACCATTTATATATCCTTTTCCGTTACAATACCATGGTCTGCAAACCATTAGTGGAGCTCAAAATATTCAAATTTATCTCATCCCTTTACAAAATAAGGGGCTTTGACCCACCCTAAAGCCCCTTTGACTCCTAGACTTTGCATGAATCCTGCTCCGCTCCTGAAAATGTGGAGACTTTATATGACTTAGACAAAACTTGGACCTAAAGGACTCCTACCCAACAAGCCCCCAACACAAAGATGTGAATTGTCCTCAAGTCACTCAGATAGTGCATCCTAAACCTTTCGTTTGAGTTCATTGTATTCTAGCTTCAATGGATGAAGTGTCTTTGTGCATGATACTACAACCTGTCGAACTTCCTCTATGAGATTCTTTGTTGTCGACCCATCTATCGCTAGGCTGAAAGTTCTCTGAGTCTATTGAATGCTCTTCATATTTCTCTCCACTATCTATGAGAGATGATGGGCCTCATATTCCCAAGTTTGTTTCCACATGAATATTATTTGTGATTTCCACCGCAGCTCATCAATTTGTCCTTGCATAATTGTTCCCTCTTGAAGACTAGCAAACTGTTGCACAGGTGCTAAGGTTCATGTTGTTAATTTGAGCTTATCAAAATACAATTTCTTTCTCAAATATCTACCCTAATATTCTTCACATGTAGTTCATCCTCCAGTGAGGCCCATATCTCGATTGTATCCTCAAAAATATTACCACATTCCTTGACTGCATTGGCGATGTTTTCCATGTCGGCTTTTATTGTAGCTTCACACTGCTCTCAAACTTCAAGTGGTGTGGTAGGTTGCAGCTTCATATAAAGTTCTGTAATCTGCATCTGCATCTCAAATCTAACTCAGTCCACCTCTTTCTGTGATTCCTTGACTGCTACTCCAAGTTTCTGAGGCTACCTCTGTCTATATTTGTAGCTCTTGAATATCATTGCAAGCTCTAGTAATAGCCTCTTCCAGTTGTTGTCTATGCATAAATACCTCATCGTTATTCTATATTTCTTTATTTGTCTCATCAAACACTTGTGGATTGTTTCTTTTCACTTCTTTTATGACCAGCAAAGCTCATTTCTCCCATATCTTAAGTTCTTTAGAGTCTCCTTGGTGTAACTCATGCAATGTCTAGATTGGGAGTGCTATAAGGTTGAGACTCGGATTTGTACAGTGTTGTGCACACTCCTGGTATTCAGTTGTCTCAAAATGTATAGAGTCCCCTAGTAGTTTCACAACCCAGAGCTTGTATGTGATTTTTGTAGTGGTACCTAATTTTTCCATGATCGCTTGCCCCACACTCGATTGAGTCATACTGACTTGAATTGTGATCGCCTAAAATTATAGCTTCTTGAGGCAGTCTTGGACCTCTATTAACACTGCTTTGTACCGGTCTTCAATGTTTTTCGAGAAGTCCTCTGTCACAACGTAGACTTTGTCTCCTATCTCGTCAATTTCCCCCTCAATGAGGACCATCGGCTCTCCAACAATGGATTTGTCTCAATTATGCTTCCAACGAGCACGTCCAACACTTTTCTTCTTCTAAATTTTCACTATAAATGGGGAATCGAAGTCCTTCGTGTCCACAAAAGGGTCTTCACCACCCTGATCACCCTCATCAGTGGCTGGTTCCTCCTATTCAACTTCATGCTTTATTCCTTGCACGATTTTTTTCTCAAGTTCAATTGTGACCTTCTAAGGCACCTTCTTTTTATCCTCCTTTTCCCTTGTCTTTTTGGTCTGTGCACCTTTAGTAGCTTACTTTGTCTTACTCATGCCTACCTGCTCTAGTGCTTCTTCTGTTGGAGTGAGTAAATTGCTAGATCACTTGCTTATTGTTAACAGGATGTCCTCCTCAATAACTATGTATGGTAGCTCCTACCATACCTCTTCCAAATATTTCTTCATGTGGTTATATACATGGTGAAAATATTCTTTAAGGTTGGAAATTCTATGATATTATTGAAATAAAATTGGTGATATATGTGGATTTTGTTTGATCATTATGCACAGATCCATCTCAAATAATACCTAGAACAATTTGTTCTCTATAACCTGGGTCGAATCATTAGATGCCCACAACAAGGCATACTTCACATCCTCACACACATTAGGGTACATAGTAAGGAACTATGACTCTTCTTGAATTCTCCATGCAATCAGTGTGATTAAGAGAAATAGCCATGCATAATGGAGTTTCTTTTTCTCTTCTTTCACTTTTCAACAATCATCCAAAAATTCTTGACATAAATACCTTGCTCAATTGGACTAGACTCCCTTGTTGCACTACATAGCCAAATATACAACAGGGGCTAGTACTTCATCTCCTCGACTCCTTCTCATTATCTTACCAGCCAAAATGTGTGCAGAAAAATGCACAGATGGATCACTAATAAAGCTAGTGGCATATCCCTTGGATTTATTAACTAAACTAAAGTCATTATTCAGTTCATCAACCAACCTTTTCTCCCGGGACTTCTCGAAAAATGCATCATTCAATCATTAGTAAAGCAACACAGTGATTCTTCTAATTAACATAGCATCAATGGGGATCATCATCTCGATCCATAGACACCCATCATTCACTAATGCTAACTTCTTGTGCACACAAATTGTATTTATCTTACTCTACCCAAAGTGTGTAATATACAACATGTTTAGCAACCCAATCTGTTGAATTCTTGGTGCCCATGATAGCTGTTCAACCCTTGTGACTTCAGCTTCTTCATATAAACTGACCTCCAATCATTAAGATTTCTCCAATAGTTAAGATCCAAGTCATCCATGAAATGTTTTGGCACCATGGACAACACGTCACCCTCAATTGGCACTTCCTCTGGTAACATGGGTGTAAAGACCTTAAATTTTATAGCATTGGGGTGCATGGTAACCTTTGAGGTTAGCTTCCATGTTGGAATATAGGGTGGTATCTTGGAGATTATTTCCACCTCGTATGCAATGATATCCTCTATTACATTGGTCACTTCTTCATCATCCAAAATTTGGGGCTCTATCAGTTGCTTCAACCTATCTACTCTATCCTTGGATCATTGTTCTATGGGAATATTCCTTGGTGATTACCTAAGTAGAGACTTTTGTGGCTTCGTTTTCCTCTTGGCTGCTACTATTGTCGTGGCAGTAAGCTTCGTCCTCGGTGATGTTGGTGCAGTGTCATGCACTAGCGGTGTAGCAGTCATAATGGATCCGAGCCCTTGCCTAAGAAACTCTTGCTCAATCTCCTCCCAACTCCAACTAGACATGCACCAGAATGCTTGGTTCACACTTAGGTGAAAATAACACTTCTAATTGTGAACATGAAAAGTGTCTAAATGTGGAGTGCAGTGCCATATTTATAACCTCTTTCAAATTCAAACCCCTCGATCTCCTCCAGATCCCCCTCATAAATGCGAATTTGTAGAAAGATTTGGCCATATATGCTCTTGAAATGTGTTTCCCCCTCTAACTTTAACGGTAATTTCTCTGTCGAATCAATTATAGAAAACCCAACAGCCATATTATAGATAAACTATGTCATACCCTTCCCTGTGTTATTACCTAGATTGAACCTCAGTTTGAAGAAAGGAAATTCTAGGGTAACCACAAACCATGCTTAGCCAAGTATCTAGCCCTACTAGGCCAGGTAAGGGCCCTCTCCATGAGGATCTCAACCAAGATGACCGGATCAGGAAAATGATATTAGGCTAGGTATAGTAGCACAATGTTTGATTTGAAGGGGTTCTGCTAGATCAGGAGGAGCTGGACATTTTGGGAAAGGAAACTAAGTCAGAATTGCAGGGTGTTTGATGCGTAAAGGTAGGTATGAAACTTAACACTCTAGGGTTTGATGGGTGAGGTGATCCAAGACTGTTGAGAATCTAGGAAGAGCATGTGATCATCAGGGATCCTTCCGAAACTGTAGAAAAGATAAACTTTGAATATTTTCCCAAAGCAGAGCATAAATGTTATGGATTCTGCCTATCAACTTGAAAACATCCACTTAAAAGCAATGAAATGATTAATGAAGTACAAAAAAGATTTATACATATGATAATAAGAGAGGAAACTGAACTAAACACCATACCATATTGATCCCAAAGAAATAGTTGCAATTTCTGATTAATCTCCTATTAAACTGATACAAAATGATGTATTTTCAAAACCTAAGCATCCAACTCTATCCAACCCTTTACAATGAGAAAGAAGAAGAAGATATAGAAACTGATTCAACCTCCTCCCATCCTCAGGGGTTGAATCCCGAAGATGAGGAGTTAATCTAACCAACACTGAACAAGAAACCAGAATCTAGGCATCCTAACAACTTGCCTGTAAAAGTTAGGAAACTGATTCATTTGTGCTCAAAATGACTTTTAATCTAATCAATCTACCCTATACTACTAATCATCCATCATATTTACAAGCCAAGAATCCAAGGTCACATTCAAAACACAGTGAAATGGCAATCCTGTCCAAAATTTGTCCTATGTGCAGTGCCTCTTTTAGGTCCCTTTTGGAGCCCTTCCTAGCATCTAAATTGTGCTCATGATATCTCATTGGAAATATATTCAAGTCTAATTTCCAGAACATCTTGAAATTGTCAATTTGGAGCTCATTTGCTGTGCCAAAAGCTCAATCTCCCAAGACTGGTCAAAAATGTGTAGAATGAGGTTGCCAAAATGCAGAGTACTATTGCAGTCAACGTTTGGAGGTCTTCCTTAACTCCAAATTGAGCTCATGATATCTAATTGGAAATATTTTTTTGTCTAGTTATCCTTTGACTCATCAAGAAATTATTTTGTACATCCCATCTAGGAGAAAAATTTCTTTTCCCAAGGTAATTTCAGAAGTGCATCAACTCTCGTGAGGCAAATGATGTTTTGGAAATTTCTCCCAAACCATGAGACATGTGTAAAAAATGAATGAGGTTTGTTTTCTTTGGTCCATGATAGACAACAACCTCACTCACTTTTTTCAAATTCATGTTTTCTTGGTTATAAAAATCATTTTAATAAAAACTATCCTGATATGTGCAACAAGGGATTTATAGAAATGAAGGGAAATGAAGGGGATGAGGGGCTTCTAAATTCTTGATAAAATTTTGGGAAGTAGGGAGGGATGTTAGGAAGTAGGGGAAAGTGTTATTTCAAGGATTGAGTGAGGGGAAGGGGTCCAAAAGGGAAAAACATAACCCTAGCCTAGAAAAGTGTCAAATTGTAGCAATAGGCTAGGGTTTGTGGGAAAATGATGAATTTGAGGGATATCAATGATGGGAAGTGTTTAAGAAGGTATATTAAGGATAAGGGAAGGTGTATGAGCATCAGGATACAAGTTTTGTTGATGATTTGACCATCCAAGAAAAATTACCTTCAAAACCCTAGGAGAGGGAAATGAGTCTTACCTAAGCCCAACTGAAGCACAAACAAGGCGTAAAATGACCCATCGGAACCTAAAATAATGATGAAAACTCTTTGAATGATGGTACACTTAGCTGAATGGTGACATGGAACAATACTTGGAAAACTTTGGAAGGAGTGGAAATAATCCTAGACGTAATACCTAGTGACCAAATTTTACTTGAAGACATTCAAATGACAAAAAATTGACTTTGACATCCCAAGACCATCTTATAAGAGCATATTTGATCACTGGTGGAAGGGTGCAAATACTAACACTAACATTGGTCTTATTAGGGATGACAGCTCCTTGGAAGTGTCAAGAACACCATAGACCAAATTCCAAAGCATGTGAGCCAATACGGTAAAAAACACAAATTGAAATGCATGACTAAAAACTGAAAACTTCAAATGACACAAACTGACTTGAAATTGACTAAAAAAATACTCAAGACTTGCTTAACTAAAACAAGTACTTACAAAAATTATTAATGGTAGCAGATAATCAACATTTGAGGGCTTAAAATACCGATGACAACCACCTGCCTATTGAAGAAGTATGTACAATCATGTGAAGGGAACCTTCCAATGTAACCAGTCTAGCAAATGGCTACTCACTGAAATTCTGCTCTCACTTTCCTTGAGCAGGTAGAACAATGTACATGTAGGAAACTCACAATAACAACTGAAACAAAGGCTTATGCTAACAAACCAGACAACATTCATCTTCTCCACTTCTTGCAAAAGAATGGCGAAGGGATCTTGAAAATCCTAAAGAACTTCCTTGTCTTGATATCGAGCAAAAAAAATACAAATACTCCCTTCATTCTAAGCTAAAATAATAGTTGGTTGCTGATTGATAGGAATGCATAGAGAAGTATAAGCTTCTACTACCTGAGCGTTGGCTGTAAATTCCTTGAGAATGAGAAATTCTTACTCGATTTCTAGCATATTGTCTCTCTCATGCTCATACTTCTCAATTTCATAGTCTAAGTCATTCTTAAATAGAAAAAATTCTTCAAGATTATCAAACATGACAACCCTATCATCTTCATGAAAGAAAACAATATCAGCTTGCTGATCTATAAATCTAATTTCAAGACTATCCTCATTTTCAAAAGTGGAAGAAGCTTCTATGAACATTGCAAACTTGCATTAGCTTGGGCTGACACATGACCCTTCTGGAGTTGATCTATATCATGTTCAAACAGAGGAGACATTACTTTTTTTTTTTCTTTTGGTAAAACAATAATTGTCTTCTTTCCCTCCTAAAGTTTGACAAGGATGTTGAATATATTAATTAATTTCAAGAAAAGGAGTATATAAATTTTCATCACACTGCTGATTCGTTTCATGTGATTCATGTTGACTATTAAGATGCAAAATTCCTTCATCTTCAAGCAAAGAGGAAGCTATTGTATGTTGACTACGATCTTGTGTATCGAAGTGACTGGATTTTTTAGATTGTTGTTGCAGGGAAAAATCAGAGAAGTCTTCAATGATTTCTTCATCATCATGATTTTAATCTAGATCTGAAATAGCAAGCTTGACATTATCACAATCTGAAATTGGAACTTGATTTTCCTGCATACTATCTTCTGCTACGGGCAGATCTGAAATAAGACCTTGTCTTCCATCATTTTCAATTGTACTAAGATCTTGAACTTGCTGTAAATTTCCCTCAGCATCTTGATAACTATCCTCTTAGCTCTCTTTATTCGACTGAAATGGATTTTCATACAGGGCTTCCATGATCTCATCATCCATGAAGTCATCATCTTCATAAAATTTCTTAAGATTTTCAATAAAACTATAAACATGTTTACAACAGTTCTAAACTAATATTAAGGATGGACAAGATTCATTATACCTTTCAAAGAACATGGTATGAAAATCCTTTAAATAGTAAATACTAGCAGGCAGCAAACTTTCATACCAAGATCAGGCTTCACCTTCTAGAGTGGCCATGAATATCTTCATCAAATAGTCTTTAGGAAAATCAACCTTCAACTAGAAAGTATGCATGTGAAATCAAACCAGATGTAAAGCGACATCATTCCTATCATCTTCTTTAAACATAGGCAAATTCCTTTGCCAATCTACCTTAGGAAATTGATTTGGGAAACCTAGAATGTGATCTTGGCTCATCAGAGCATACCTTCGAACCAACGAATCCATTTTGATAACAGTGAATTCACCAAGAAATTCTTCAGGCTACTGGTTCTTGAAGAGTGGAGTTGCCATAAAAAAATTGAAGCTTGGGATTTTTTGATACTGGAGTCACCAGGTGAATGATTCTAGCTTTCGCATGCATCTGACCATTGTTCACCATCAGCAATTAGATTTGAACTTTCATTATCTTTCCTAGGGAATACGAAACCTTTCACTCATTCCCTAGTGGAGTCGCCACTATGTTATCACTTAGATTGGACCTCAAGCTGATGGAAGGCAATGCCAGGGTAACCACAAACCATTCTTAGCCATGTAGCTAGCCCTACTAGGCTAGGAGAGGCCTCTCTCCATGAGGATATTAGCCAAGATGACTAGATCAAGAAAATGATATTAGGCTAGGTATAGTAGCACAAGTTTTGATTTGGAGGGGTTTTGTTGGATCAGGAGGAGCCGGACAATTTGGGCAAGAAAACTAGGTCAGAATTGCAGGGTGTTCAATGGGGAAAGGTAGCTATGAAGCTTAGCACTTTAGGGTTTGATAGGTGAGGTGATTCAAGACTGGTGAAAATCTAGGAAGAGCATGTGATCATCATGGATCCTTCCTAAACTATAGAAAACATAAATTGTGAATATTTTCCCAAAGTAGAGCATTAGTGTTATGGATTATGCCTATCAACTTGAAAACATGCACTTAGAAGAAATGAAATGATTAATGAATTACCCAAAAAATTTATACAAATGATCACAAGAGAGGAAATTTAACTAAATACCATACCACATGGATCCCAAAGAAATAGCTGCAATTTTTTATTAATCTCCTGCTAAACTGATAAAAATTGATGTCTTTTCAAAACCTAAGCATCTAGCTGAGTCAAAACCTTTACAATGAGGAAGAATAAGAAGTTATAGACATATATTCAACCTCCTCCCATCCTCAGGGGTCAAATCCCTAAGATTAGGAGCTAATCTAACCAAAACTGAACAAGAAACTAGAATCTAGGCATCCTAACAACTTGCCTCTAAAAGTTAGGAAACTAATTCATTTGTGCTCAAAATGACTTTTAATCTAATGAAGATACCCTTTAATACTAATTATCTATCATATTTATAATCCAAGTCATCATTTAAATTATTAAAACATCCTCCATGAGAGAAAATCCAAGATCATAGTCAAAACATAGTGAAATGGCAATCCTGTGCAAAATTTGTCCTATGCGCAGCACCATTGGCCTTATGTGCAATTCCTCTTTCGGGTCCCTTTTGGAGGCCTTTCTAGAATCCACATTGAGCTAATGATAGCTCATTGGAAATCCCTTCAAGTATAATTTCCAACACATCTTGAAGTTTTCAATTTGGAGCTCATTTACCCTATCAAAATCTTCATCTCCCAAGACTGCTCAAAATGTGCAGAATGAGGTTGCCAAAATGCATAGTGATGTTGCAGGCAACGTTTGGAGGTATTCCTAAACTCCACATCAAGCTCACGATAGCTCATTGTAAATATCTTTGTGTATAATTATCATTTGACGCATTAAGCAAGTCTTTTGGACATTCCATCTAGGAGAATTTTTTTTTCCTAAGGTCATTTTAGAAGTGCATCAACTCTCCTAAGGAAAATAATATTTTGGAAATTTCTCCAACACCATCAGACATGTGTAAAACCGAAGGAGGTTTTTCTTCTTTGGTCTATGATAGACAACAAACTTTCTCACCTTTGTCAAATTCATATTTTCTTGGTCAGAAACATCATTTGAATAAAAATTATCCCGATATGTGGAACAGGGGATCTATAGAAATGAAGTGAAATGAAGAGGATGAGGGGCTTATAAATTCTTGAGAAAATTTTGGGAAGTAGAGAGGGATGTTAGGAAGTATGGGAAAGTGGAATATCAAGGATTGAGTGAGGGGAAGGGGTCCAGAGGGGCAAAACACAGGCCTAACCTAGAAAAGTGTCAAATTGTAGCAATAGGCTAGGGTTTGTGGGAAAATGATGAATTTGATGGATATCAGTGATGGGAAGTCTTTAATAAGGTATATTAAGGATAGGGGAATGTGTATGAGCATCAGGATACAAGTTTTGTTGATGATTTGATCATCCAAGAAAAATTACCTTCAAAACCCTAGGAGAGGGAAATGAGCCTTACCTAAGCACAACTGAAGCACAAGCAAGGTGTAAAATGACCCATTGGAACCTGAAATAATGATGACAACTCTTTGAATCATGGTACACTCAGCCGAATGGTGACATGGACCAATACTTGGAAAACTTTGAAAGGAGTGAAAACAATCCTAGACCTAATACCTAGTGACCAAATTTTACTTGAAGACTCACTGAAATGACAAAAATTTGACTTTGACACCCCAAGACCACTTTATAAGAGGATATTTGATCACTGGTGGAAGTCTTCAAAGACTAACACTAACACCCTACAATGCATTTACCCCTTCTTGATTACAACTTCCTCCATTTGCGCCATCCTCTTGAATACCACATAGCAATCCCCTTTCAACAAAGCCCTCCTATGGAAGAGTATATTATAGTCCCGTGCTTCCTTCCAACTGCTTGTAGCACTAGTACTTTCCTTTTTCCATACAACCATTGCACAGTCCCAAGGATAAAAATTTCCCTGTAGAGATTCAACCTACTACCATTTGCTCATCCAGTAAATAATACTCCATTCAGCTTCGCGAGGTCAACTACACCACCATTTCAGATATTATTGAGGACGTATGGTCGTAGCCCATGCATCTTGAATTTACCAGGGATTTTCGCAATATTACTGTCATACAATAGAACCAAGTATCCATTCTTAAAAGCTCTCTGATTAATATGCCGATCATTCCATGCCTTTTCCCCAACTTTTTGTACTTGTTGGTGAAATCCTGCAAGAAAGCAATCTTCTTCCTTCATGAGCAGTTGTTCCAATATCTCTTCCATAATATCGTTTTCAACCATATATATAACGACTAAAATTCAAAGGATGAGTACTATGTATTCCATAGTCATTACATCTTTTTATCCATAAACCCGTTTAAACAGAGTTTGTCCTATCAACTTCTTGCAAGTAGTCTTGTATGCCTATAAAACTACTAGTAGGCAAACATCCCAATCATTCTAGTTGATGTTGCATACTTTAGTTAGAGCATTCTTCAAAATCTTGTTGAAGGACTCAACCATGCAATTCGCCTGAGGATGATAAGGAATTCTTTTTTGATGATGTACCTAAAACTCCTTTGTTAATGCTTCAAAAGTGTTGTACAAGAAATGCGAACCTTTGTCACTCATTAGGATCTTTGGTCACTGTAACCTGGACAATATATAATCAAAGATGAAGTGTGTATCAGTGTCTGCACTTTAATCCTTTATTGATTTTTCTTCAGCCCACCTAGTTATATAATCCATCGCAATAGTAATGTATCGCGCACTAGTCTTTTTTCTTGGCATATTGATCGGTCCAAAAAAGTCAATCAGCCACTTATGAAAGGCCTTGAAGGTGACTTGTCAATTCATTGGCAACTCATCCCTTCGTGAAGGTCTTCTAGTCCTTTGGCAAACATCGTAAGCACCACAATATTGTTTGTAATCCTTATGCACTATGGGCCACCATAGTCCCACTCTTAAAATCTTCTACACAATGGCCTTTCCTTCATAGTTTCCTCCAATGACACCATCATGTACTTCTATCAAAATAATTTGTCATTCTTTCTCAAGGACATATCTATGCAATATCTCTTTGGGGCCTATTTTATACAAATGTTTGGGAATGAGAGAAAAATAGGCAACTCGAAATACAATTTCTTTCTTCTATTGAGTTGTATGCTCCACTGGGGCTACTCCTATAGACAAAATGTGGATGATATCAAAAACCATTAGTCCAAAAATCTCTGCATTGGCTAGTCCTTCTTCAATGTTGGTTTGTTCTTCACCATTCTCGATTCTAGACAAGTGATATGGCCCAAAATTCAATTGTCCTTGCTTAACTATGACCTCAAAATGATACTCTTGGAACAATAATAGCCACCTCCATATCTTCTCCACCAAAAAAGGCTTGTTCACCAAGTACTTTAGCATAGAATTGTATGTGAACACCATGAGGTGCACATCTAATAAGTAATTCTTGAATTTTTTTAGTGTGTACACCAAAGTTAATCCCTCTCATTCCATTATGGAATAATTTTTTTTCCTTAGATAACTTTCGACTTGTAAATGCAATGGAGTGATCAATATTCCCTTCTCCTAGCCGCGCTAAGAAATCCCCCAAATCTATGCATGACGCATCTACATGGATGTGAAATTCCTTCTTCCCATCTAGAAACACCAGAATCAGCGCAATGACCGTTTTTACCTTTAATATTTTGAGGCTCTGCTAACATTAATCATCCCAAAAAAAGGTAGCATCTTTGTTTAGTGACTTTTCAATCGGCGCAGTGATATGCATGTAAGCCTTTACTAACTTTTGATGGTAGCTAGTATGTCCTAGAGTAGCGCGTACATACTTTATGTTCCTCGGTGGATCCAAATTGATAATAACAACAATTTTTGTAGGGTCCACCATCAACACTTTTTTGAAAACAACATGTCCCAATAATATCCCATATGGTACAAAAAAATTGTAGTTCTTCAGATTCAATGAAATTTGATATTTTGTGTAGGTATCTAACATCAAGTGTAGACTCGAAATATGCTTCTTTACCAGTCCAAATATTATCCAGTCATCAAAGTAAACCTTCATAAATTTGTTGATGAAATCCTTAAACATTGTGATGACCATCCTCAAGAATATGGCAGGTGCATTCTTTAGCCCATACGGCATGACTATATACTGAATGATCCACATTCAATAGAAAAAAGTGGTCTTACTCCTATCCTCTGATGCGTTCTTAATCTAATGGTACCCTAAAAGCCCATCTGTGAAGGAGTAGGTCTCCTTTGCTCCAACATTCTGTAAAAATTCATCAGTGAATGGTGTTGGAAATTGATCGTGTATGCATGCATCATTAAACTTTCTTAAATGAACACAAAACCCTATTTCTCCCTTAGTCCTTTTCTCCTACACTACCATTCATCTTACCTATTCAGATTCTTCCACAAGTTCAATTATTCCAACTACGAGAATCTTATCAAGCTCTTGATTCACATTTTCCTTGTTTTTTGGGTTTAGCCTATATGGTCATTTTTTTATAGGTCTCACATCTAGCTTCAAGGTGATATTCATTATGCCCAAATCACCTACAATTCCTTTCAGGGCTGAAAAATTCATCAAAAATAGATCCTGGTATTCATGTAGCAATTCGACAAACTTTCCTATTATATCATCATCCCAGTAATCACAAATGCGCATAAACTTGGGCTCCGTTTCTGAACCTTTATTAACTTTCTTCATCTTAACATGTTGCGATACATCAAGTATCTCAACATTTGGTCCTGCAACCTCGTGTTGTCTTTCTGATTTAGGGATGTTGATGTTGCGAAAATCCTCCTTGACTTCTTCTGTGTTTATAATATAACATTCTAGAGCATGTTGCAACTGCGCATTCCAATCACGTTTTAGCAAAGTCATAGGTTCTTTCGGTCTCTAAAAAATTGGTGCTTTGATCACCTGAAGTGCATCATTTATACACTGAAACCCATGTTCAAAACTAAAATTTAGTTGGAAGATTTCCTTCATATCATACCAGCTAGTGGTGCCATGGTGCAACTCCATTTCCAGATACCAGTTCATTCGTATTACATCCAATGTATGATAAAATATGTGTACCCACTCTTTTTGAGGTTCTTCGCCCCCCGCTTTAGCCCAATGAGCCAAATTTTCTCAAGGATCATACTTACCATTATATTTCTCAGTGAGCCCTGTGTTTCATAACCAAAACTGAGCCTCATGAATCAACGGTACTCCCTCCAATCTCCTATATTATATTTATGTGTGCCCCACCATCACGCATGCGCAGCGCTCAAAGCTATATCCAAGGCCTGGAATCACTATACTTCTAGTATGTCCCTTTAGAAAATATCAATAAATACATTGACATCACCTATCCCATCATAATATGGAAAATTACATACCTTGGCTGATATGCAACAAAGATATTTTGTTAGTCTATTACAATGTAGAATAGAAACTTTGTGAAACCAGTTCTGCCAGTTCTCCAATTCTTCATCTGAGTCCAAATGACATGAACTATCCTTCTCCCATGTTATCCTTCAATTTAGGGTTGGGTTGATCCAATCTTCATCTTGCGTAGTTAACTTATAGATGTGGTCAATATATTCATCACTGTATTCTTCATGGAGGGATTTTATGTATCATGCTCCTTTAGACGGATATAAACGAACAAAAATCATGGTATTGTCCTTTTCAAAAACCATACTCTCCTTCAAATTGATTATAGCATCCATATCGAAAGCCCAATCGAGTCCCGGTAACGTTGGATATGTATTGTTGTCGTCCACAATCTCTAAAGCTTCAAATTCTGCTACTACACTTGCTCCTTAAATATCCACAAGAACTCCATATAATTGACCAATTGGGATGATCTTCTATTGATTGGACATGCGTAGCTGAATCAGTGACCATTACAACTTGGGTTTCCCCATTCACTCCCAATTTTGCTTCTACAATACATTTACATCACATCCCAAGTCAAGAATTACCTGATCCACTTCACATTCACTGATCTGTGTAGTTAATCTCATCTCTTGGCTAGTTCTTTTCTTATTTTTATTTACCTCGCTTATTACGCATTATTCAAGTTGTGGCTTTCCTTTACTAGTGCAGTTATCAATTAGCTCTTGAAATCCTTCTACTTCTTTCTAATTTTTGAGAAAACTCATACATGTCTATAGAAATGATTTTAGAATAGTTGGATCACAATTCTTCGTCACTATAGTGACTTCTAAATTATTATTTCATGGCACCAATTTCATATGTTTCCTTGATGTCAAAGCTCCTATATACCACTCTTTGTGTTTTTCGTCGGAGATCTAAAAGTTGACTTGTCCCAGCAAGTATTTTAACCTCTAATATACATCCCAAGTGGTCTGATTGATTGACTTGTTAATTTCTTTTATTTTTGCAATTCATTATGACTGACTTGGGCTTCTTGAACTCTGCATCTAGCATGCTCTTTGTCTCAGGTAGTGAAGCAGCTGGGTGACTTGTACTGTACTTGATATTCCATGACAATGCTCTATCCTACAACATTGTGACAAGTTTCTATTTATTCATATCATCATCATTGATATGTTGTGATTTTCACACAGCTTTTGCAACAAAACAAAATTGAACAAGATCCTCTTATCCCTAACCCTTAAGAAAAAGGCATCTTCACTATGTTAGGCATGTTAAATGCTGGAGGTGGAGGTGGAGGTGTCGGTGTATGAGGTTGAGGTGGAGGTGTAGGTGTATGAGGTGAACGTGAAGGTGTAGATGGAGTGGTCAGATGGGGAATCCCAAAAGTGCTTTGATTATCTAACTGTGACACACCTCTAGGCGTACCAAGGTTGTTGCCTTCTTCTTCACTTTGTGATTCACCCACTAATGGACTGCACTCACCCACAACAAATTTATCAAGGCCTATTTTGAACATTTTTCTAGTTTGCATAGATCTACTCTAGCTTCTTTTAAACATTAGTTCATAGGCAGTACACCCTTTGCACATAACATCATTTTAATCCAGAGCTTTAAAGGGTTCAGGTACTTACCTCGTGGACCTTTGAAAAATCAGTTCTCAACATCACTGTCAGATAATGATGTGTCAATCGCAAATTTAGTAATAGAGTTTTGGCTTAAGCGGGCTTGACCCAAGTGCAGAGTTGTTCAGGCCAACCACCAAAACCCTCAACTTATGGCCCTTTTGGAAACCTCCGTAGCACAGATTGAAGTCTCACCTGAAGCAGTATTGGGGGATGCTAGAAGCAAGTTTCTTCATCTACCGATATGTGACCATAAGTGATTTATAGGTCTGCACAGCTTTATATCTTCCTTCATTTAGATCGATATCTTCCTAAGGCCTGTTACTCTAACTAGGGAAAGATGGCTTCTAGACCTTCGCGAAGGACTACGATCAGTCTTTGTAGACCTTAAACAAACAGTTCAGCTAATTATGTGCATCGATACACAATTCCAAATCCAGGTTCGCGTAGATATATCAATTTATCAGAAAAGATAATAGAAATAGCTTTTAACTTCATGAAAATGGATAATTATTCATATCAAGATTCATTAAGACAAGTCTAATGATTTAACGCATCATTTATTCATTATTTCATAAAACAATATCATTAAGTGACAGAATATAGCACAAACAGATTCAATCATAGTAGTCTTTAAAAATCAGTCATTATTGGTCTCCACTTTCAGATTATAGACTCTTCTACCTTGCACACTTAGTTGTAGGGGTCTGTGCACTTAGTTGTAGACATAACCTAGGCCTCTTGTGCACTTAGTTGTAGGAGCCTTCCCTTCTTCACCTAAGTATAGGAAGCAGAACCATCCTATCTTAACACTTGCCCAAGACAATACAAATATTTAAGCATGACCAATTCTCTATCAAAAGTTATCCTAAGAATTGTTATGACTCAACTATTTATAGCTTTCCTTCGTACAATACCATGTTCCATGGAGCATGGGAAAATCTTAAAACTAAGCCAAATAATGGGCTAAGACCCTTTTGAATCCTATCTATCTATGTGCTCTGCATCCACATTTCATGGAGAATTTACATCTTCTACAAAAACTTTTACAAAATTGGGTTGAACTAACCCCAAAAATAACTCTAGGGACCCTAACCCAACAGGCCCCCAAAACAAGGATCGTGACTTGTCCTCGAGTCACTCAGCTGGCACCTTGATCATGTTGCGAAGATCATCCATCTCACCTGCAACACATCAACTTCGACAGTTCCCTGCGTCGCTGCCTGTTATACCTCCTCGACCAGTTTATCAGTCCTTGGTCCCTCCACTACTAGGCGCATTGTCCTTTGTGTATCTTGTAGCACCTTTAGATTTTCGTTGAGTGATAGAGTAAGCTGACAAGCTTCTTCTAGCCATGGCTGTAAACTGGTATTTAGCAATGCCTCTTTCCTCTACAATTCTTTGACTCGGGCTTGTAGTTGCTTTCCCTCTTGCAACTTTGTGAGGAGTTACATTGGCACCAAAGTGTGCGCAATTGCTCGAACAACATCATATTTCTACTATGTCTCTTTGAAATTGGTGTTCAACTTCTCTAGATTCAAGTCCTCTTGCACATTGATCCATAACTCCATCACTGCATCAAACATCATTGTGCAATCATTGACTACAACATCCAAGGTCTCATATTTTCCACGATGGTTGTTGCACATTGCTCCCATACTTCTGGTGGAGTCACGGGCTACAACTTCAACTGTAGCTCCACTATCTTCATCTGGAAATCAAAGGTAACCGTGTCGACTTCCTCCTTTGTTTCACATACTATAGCAACCGATTTCCTTACTTTGGCTAAGACCTCTCCATCCTCTGGGATGTTTAATTTAAGCACTCACTTGCAGGCCTGCTAGATCGTTTTTTCTAGGCTCTGATGTCTTACATGCAACTCCTTCATTTCCGTTAGTGCCTAACTTTTCTCTGCAAACAATTTTTCACTATAGACCATAAACTCACTAACAACAGTGTGGGGGTGTTGTTGCGTGATCCTCAATTCTTATGACACCCCCTGATGCAGTGCATGGAGCATCTGGAGTGGAAGCACGACCAAATTCAGCCTGATGTCCTTCACTGTCTTAAGGACAACGTGAATCTCTTCTTATTCTGTGTAAACATCACCCTCTCGCAATGATAAGACTCTAAGGTCCAGAGTCCTTTTCAGCTCTGTCACTATTCCACTTCCCTGTGTCAGGCTCGCTTGCATTCTACTCACTTGCTCGACACCCACTTGGATACTATTCACCTGGATCTATAGCTCGCACAGTTCCTTTTGAATGCTCCCCAGTGTATACATTTATTTATGCTCCAATTGTTGCACCACCTCCGTTGTCGTGTCCCTCACCTTATCACTGATCTCATTGAGATCACCTTCCATTAACACCATTGGGTCAATATGCTTCTTCTTGTCAAACTTTTGCTTTTTCCATCCCCCAGTCCGCTCTTGATTGTGTCTCTTCAGGATGAAAGGAGTGGTCTACCACTAACCATCACCTCCTCTCTGCTCTAACAACTCTTTCTCATTAGTGTGTTGCGAAGCTGATTTGTTGCTTTCTTCGGCATCATGTTTTTCCTTGTCAGCCTGATCTTTAGCAGTGCACTCCTTTATTTCTTGCTCTTCCTCTACAGTTGCCTTAGCATTGACTTATTTTTTCCTTCTTCTCGGCGAGAGATTTCACAGACTTTTGAGCAGCCTCTTTTCACTTATGTGTAGTAGAACTCTCCGCACCTTTACTAGTGCCTACATCATCCTTCGTAGTTTCATGCCACTCTGGCAGCCAATACCCAACAAGCTCGTGAATGTCCATCTCGGACACCAAATAAGGAAACATATGCCTTGTTTTCTCTGGGTCCTTCCATGCATTGACTAACACATTGTGAAAGTCAGCCTTGAACTACGCGGTGGCTGTAAATTTTTTGAACAAGGTTTGGGACAACCTGGCCTCTGATTGGCCGCCCTCTAAAGATCCATCTCCATCAGGACCAAGAAAATATTCATCTCCCTAATTCATGTCAGATACTTTGTAGACCATAGCGATGTGAACCGCGCTTCCTCAGGTAACTCCTCCTTGTGTGGAGGAAATTGGTTGTCCTTCGGGAATCTCCAAAAAAATAAGACTGTACACAATAAAAGCCAAGCATGATGAAATGGCTTTCTTTCCTCTTGGGCTTCTTGCCAGTTTGGGAGAAACTTCTGGCATATATATCTGGCCCAATTATAATGTACTCCCTTCGCACATTATGTGGCAAGTGACACTAATGGAGCCAGAACTGCATCTGCATGACACTTCCTCATGATCTTACATGCGAGAATCTAGGTAGAGAACTATTCTGCCTCATCTTGAATTGAAATTATAGAGTATCTGTGTGACTTTTTGACAAGACCATACTATTTCTTCATCTTGTTAGCTAATTATTTATCCTCGATTTTTCCTCAAAACTCCTTGGCGGGGTCCTCTCCTTTGAGAGGCAACTACATTATATTTTGGATCAAGATGTTAGTTATTGGAATGGGCTTCTCAATCCACATAATCCCCTTGTACACTACCGTAAGGAGCTGGTGCACACAGCTCATACAGATAGCTCAACAATGATAATGCAACATTAAGAGCATGTCATTAGCCCCACCTTCTCAACATCGCAGACCCACTTCATGGGATCCAACTGCATAACCCCTATTTCCTCACAGTAAATATTTGTCATATACTTATAGGTCACTAAATGCGAGAAATTTCCATGCTCCTCAAGGTCCCAGTCCTCCATTTTCAATACCAGAATTTGCATGAACCTAGAAATTCGAATTCAACCTGCTCGGGCAGCACGAGAGCCAACACCATACAATTTCTAGAATTTGGGTCCTTAGTCACTTTGGTTCTCCCTCTCCATGGATGGATATACTCAGCAAGCCCTTCGATAGGCTCAATTTCTTCGGCATCAACTTCTTAGACACCTTGGTACTTGTCTTCTTCCAAATCAACCACTTTTTCTAGTTATTGGCCTTTTTTCTCCTCCTGTCACACCTACGGATTCTTCCTTGGTGACATTCTCACAGACGCTGTCTTATTTTAATTCTCCTTCGTGGCTGGTCTCTTCTCTTTTGTGGCTGACTCTTTTTCTCTTGCAACATATTTCTATGACCTTGGTGACCTCAGCAGGGTAGGGATAGGGGTTGAAGCTTCCATAATTGAAACCTCGAGGATTGGCATGGTAGATACAGTGGATTCTGAACTCATAGCTTCGGCGGGGTTGGTTGCAGTCATTTTTTGAAGAATAACCTTCTGATTCCAAGCAGGTAAGGCAGCAAATGCTGGGCTTGCAATGAAATCCTCCCAAAAATTCTGACTCATAAATTACAGTCAACAAATCACCCAGACAAGTCTCATAGTTCAAAGCCTTCTTTGATGGTCCATCATGCGAGATTTATAAGGATTTTTGAATTCAAATTTGATTGTTCCCCCAAAATCTTGATAATAAATGCTCCTTTGGTGGCATATCTTCAAATATTTTTTCCATAAATGGCGCCTACCTGCTCCTCTTAACTAATTTTCGGCCGTCAACTCATAAATAGTAACCTCAATGGTGAATTTTTGACTCATCTACATGGCACCAGCCTCCATGGCGCAGCTTATCCAACACAGCTTCACCTAGAACACCACTGTCATCCGTCACATAGCCTATCTACCATGGTTTTCACCTCGTTGGGAAGTGTAGTTTGTAGTCCCGTAATCCCTTTCAGCAGCGTGGATTACTAAGACTGTCCTCCTACCATATATTCATTGTACATGGGTGGGATCCCCTATGTATAGCTTTAGCCTACTTCCATTCACTTTCACAGGAAACAGTTGCCCATTGAGCTTCGTGAGCTAAACTACACCACCATCCGTGATTTCCTTGTTAACATACAGCACCAACCAATACATTTGAAATTCTCCTGGAAATTTTGTAAACTTGTTGTCATATAACAACACTAAGTCATCCACCTTGAATATGCACAACTTTATATGCCTATCGTGTCAGGTTTTCTCCTGCTCCTATTGCACTTCCTGATGAAATCCTGCTAGAAAGTGATCTTCCTCTAACTTCATCAAGTGTTCGAGTTGTTCCTCTAAGGTCTCATGATCCACCATCTCAGTCAAGGCTTCTATCCTTGGCACAATATACTCCATTAGCATTACTTCTTCAATCCAATATACCAACCTGAATCGAGTTTGACCTATCAGCTCCTTACAGTTTATCCTATAAGACCATAACATAGTAGGGATGTGCATATCCTAATCAGTCCTTTTTGCATTGCAGAACTTTCTTAATGCATTTTCCAAAATGTTGTTAAAAACCTCCACTTTTCCATTCACCTATGGGTGATAGGGTGTGCTCTTTTGATGACACACCTAGAATTCTTTGAGCATCATGTTGATAGTCTCACTCAGGAAATGGGTACCCTTATCACTCATCAATATCTTAGGGCAGATAAACCTAGTCAAAACATACTTAGACAAAAGCTTCACAACAATGGCCGCTATACAATGCTTCACCGATTACACTTTTGCCCACCTAGTCAGGTACTTTGTAGCAGTGATGATATATCCTGTCTTCCCTTGTAGCAGCTGGATAAGACCTATGAAATTAATGGCCCACTTATCAAATGCTTACAACAAAACCTGGGGTTGTGCTGGCATCTCAGCTCTTTGTGAATGTTTCCCTGTCCTTTGGAAAATATCATACACATTATAATATGCCTTAGAATCCTTGTGTAGCATTGGCCACCATAGCCCCATGCACAAAATATTATGCACGGTCGCTTTCACTGCATAGTGACCTCCTGCCACTCCTCCATGGGCTTCATGTAGTATACTAGCATGTTTAAACTCTAGAAAATTCCTTCACAATATCTCATATGACCCCATCTTATATAAATGACCCGCAATTACTGAAAAATTGGTAGCATGAACTACTAATTTCTTATTTTTTTGAGTGGAATAACCTTCCAGAGGAGTTCCTATTGTTAAAAAATAAATAATCTCAGCGAAATGATCGTCTACGATGCATATCACGAAGAGTTTTGCATTCGACAATCCTTCCTCCAAATTGCTTGGATATTCCCTTATTTTGAATCCATGATAGATGGTCAGGTTCAACACTCAAACTACCCGACTTCACAATCACTTTAGAATTGTACTCCTTCAATAGCAGTAACCATCGGCATATCTTCCCCCCTAACATAGTCTTACTCACTAGGTACTTTAGCATAGACTGATCTGTATACATTTTGAAGTGTCCACCCAACAAATATAGTCTAAATTTCTGCAGTGTGTAGACCATCGCCAGCCCTTCGCGCTCTGTGGTGGAGTAATTCTTTTCAGCTTTGGATAAATTCCTTCTCGCGAAATCTAGCGGATGATCAATCTTGCCCTCAACAGCCTGCATTAAAAATGCTCCCAGTGCAATGCATGAGACATTAAAATTCAAATAAAATTCCTTTTTCCAGTTTGGAAACACCAAGATAGGTGTTGTCACCATTTTCTCTTTTATAACATCCAAGTTGCACTAACAATCTTCATCCCAACAAAACATCGCATCTTTCTTTAGCAATTTTTCCATGGGTGCGGTGATCTAGGCATATGCCTTGCTAAGCTTCTTGCTATACCCAGTGTATCCGAATTTCGCATGCAGTTGTTTCACTTTCGTAGGGGTTTCTAAATTAACAATAATGATGATCTTTGTAAGGTCCACCATCAATCCCTTCTTACATACGACGTGGCCAAGAAAAATCCCAAAAGTTACACACAATAGACACTTTTTTAGGTTCAAAAAGATCTAATACCTTTGACAGGTATCCAACATGAGGCACAGGATCGTAACATGTCATTTTACTAACCTGAACATGGTCCAGTCATCAAAATATACTTCTAGGAACTTGTGAATAAATTCCTTAAATGCCTCGATCACTACCTGGGAAAGTATTGCAGGCACATTCTTCAAACTGAATGACATAAATGTATATTCAAAGCACCCCCACTCCATCATGAAGGTTGTTTTGCTTCAATCCTCTAGCATGATATTTATTTGATGATAACAAGAAAAGCCATCAGTGAATGAATATGCCTTATATCCACTAACATTCTCTAATACTTCGTTAGTAAATAGTGTCGAAAATGGATCATGCACACAAGCATCATTCAACTTCTGCAGATCTATGCATTTTCATATTTCACCCTTCTATTTCTTTTCTTGGACTACATTAGGCTTACCTAATCAGATTATTCTATAGGCTCAATAATTCCAAATTCGATCATGTTATCTAGTTCAATGCACAGCTTCTCCTTATACTTTTGATTCAATCGATAAGGTTGCTGCTTAATAGGCTTCACATATGGTTTTAATGTAATCTTCATAACACCTAAATCTCTGAAAATCCCTTTCAAATCTGATAACTTCATTGGAAATAACTCCGGGTACTCCCTTCTTTCATTTCTTGTAGCACTTCATCAATGCTCTCAAACCCATCCTCAAAGCTGAATGTTAACGAAAATCTCTCCCTTAAAATGTCCCATTCACTAGTTTCATAGCAAAGCTCTGTCTCCAAATACCAATTCTTTGGGATTGTATCTAGAATATGGTAGAATATATGCACCCATTCTGGTTGAGGTTCTATTCCCTAGGCCTTAGTCCATTGTGCTAAATGATCATGTGAATCATCCTTTCCATTGTACTTTTCTATCATGCAAGTATTAACATGCCCAAACCTCAACTTCATCCTTCTTCGGTATTCTCTCCATCCAGAAAAGCTCTCCTTGTGCATGACCCACCAACGGGTAAACATAGTGTGCAGTGCCAATTGTAGTGCTTGGAAATGATGCTCTTCCGATACCTACTTTTCAAATTCATTCAGAAATAGTTCCACATTAGTCAAATCATCCTAACGTGGAAGATTCCTTACCTCAGCAATTTGGTCATCACATTGTAGCATAATGTAGATACTTCATGAAGTTGACTGTGCCAATTCTCAAGCTCTTCATTGGAATCTGAGGCATAGGAGCTATCCCTATCCCATTCAATTCGTCCATCCACAGTAGGATTGATCCAATCCTTCTCTCGTGCTCTTATCTTGTATATATGATCTAGGTCATCGTTACTTTCTACATAGCCACGGACAGGTTCAGTATACCGCGCTCCCTCTACACGGTCTAGTGGTACTATAACCCTAAGCGAATTCCTTTAAACCTATATCATCCACTTCTTAAAGTTGATTACCCCATTCATATCAATAGTATAGTCAATCCCTATAAGCATATGGTAGGGATTAATGTCACCTACTATTTTGATGACCTCAAAGTTATCTAATGTGCTCGCTCCCTCAATGCCACTTTAACGCCATATAAGCACCCCATCGGAATAATTTTCTGCTAATTTTCCATGTGCAACTGAATAGGAGACCATTGCAACGTGTGTCTCCCCATCCTTTCCCATGTCTTCTTAGGTAAAAAATTCACATCAGACCTTAAATCTAAGATTACTTGGTCCATTTCGTATTCACCTATTTGCGTAGTTAGCCTCATTTCATGTTCTGTATGTGCCTTCTACTTACCAATAATCCTCACTGGGCGTTGTTCTATAGGGGTATTTTCATTATTGTCACATTTTTCGATTAATTCATGTAACCCTACTTTCTGATCATGCAATAACTTCATACAAGTCTCCAGAAACGTAACTAACATTGAAGGATCCACTTCTTACGTTGCACTAGTCTCAGGCACTTTCTCCTAACTTCCTAAGGTAGAGGCCTTAGCGAAGTTCTTCTTAGCATCCATAAAGGTATTTTTAGCCCAATTGAGATTAAAATATAACTCCTTCTCAATAGCCTTGTGTACCCATCCATATTCCTCAAGCTTCTTTCCTTTATTTTCACTAGTCGTTATGCCACTTCTCAATACGATGTTTACGTTTTGATCCTCCTCGTGGGGTTCAACCCTCATCATTTGAATATTCTATGTAGGCAACTGAGACCGCGCCTTCTTTTCTTGCATCTTCACTAAAAGGATTGGACATTCCTCTATGACATGGTCAATCTATCGACAGTACTAACATGATGGATGTGTGGGATTTGTACAGTCTCACGCGAAGTTCCCTGCTTCGCCACAGTTATACTAGATGACCTGCCCATGCCCTCTACATGGTCTAGCACCTATTCCTCATCCTTGGCTTTGGAATCCCACAAGCATTTCTCTTGTGCCTTGATCTGGAGGTTTGGTTTCTATCTACATCCTATAGGTAATGGTCATGTCCATCATCAGCTCATAACTTTTACAATTTTGTTCATTGTGCCCTACTAACTTACAGAAATTGCAAAATAACTGTTGAGGGGTCTGTACAATTTTTTGCAAGAGATGGCAGTTATCAGTAGCATGTTGTCTTGTAACCTAAAAAATAGTGCACCAGAGTGTAGTTCCGGCACTTGTCCCAACATTTCTCTCTCGTTCCAGGGGAATAGGTGCTCCCCTAATGATATAGTTCCTAAAGACTAGGCAATGATCCTTATCATGTCCATGCATTTTACATTTGAGACACCAGATCTCAGCATGCACCTTTGGCTAAACTTCCCTTCTATTTTCAAGCTCTGCAACTCCAAATGCAGGCTCTCCAACTGTGAATGAATCTATTGTACCCTGAGATCCGTATCCTGAATAGGAGATGCATGAAGCCTCATTGTGATCTCCAAGGCCTTTGCTTGCATTTTTATCCTCTACTGGACAGAGGTATTCCTAAATGCAGAAAAAGCAATGCTATAAACTAATCATGGTGCTCAGTATTCAATATTTTCATATTATCCTGCCTAATTTGGCACTTTAACCTCTTATCAATGTCCCAGCGCGTCTCCTTGACTTTCATTCATATCTCCTTAAATTCAATTGTTGATTGTGCCTTTGACTTAGGCCTATTGAACTCCTTATTCAAAGCTAGTTAGGTATCTACCAGTGATGCATTGGGGTTATCAGTGCAATATTTGATATACCATGTTAATCGCGGTATTGTAAAGTTGTAACCAACTGCACTTACTTAATATTGTCATTCGTAATCTACTCCATGGTCCAAATAACATCTGCGACAAACCAAAACTGTTCTAGATATTCAGTTAGTGTTCCTTTAAAAATTGGCATCTTCATCGTGTTCACCATATCGAATGGTGGAGGTCGAGGTGGAGGTGTAGGTGAAGGCATATGAGGTGGAGGTGGATGTGGAGGTGGAGTGGATGGATGAGGGATTCTCAGAATACCCTATCTTATCAATTGAACTACAATTCGCAGCATAATGAGCAGTGAGCACCGCCCCTTCGTCATCACTTGAAGGGGGTTCAATGAGCATACTATATTCTGGGCTAGACCCTCTAGGCTATATTCAAACAAAAACATTTTAATCGAAGTCTTTAATGAGATTAAGTACTTACCTCGTGATCCTCTAAAGATTCTTTGTTCTACTTCACTATATCTGATGTTCCTGTCAATCACGAAATATGTCACAAAGGTTCCAAATGTGAAATCAATCCAATGATCCACAACCCATGAAATATCGCTTCTTGATGCCTCCAGATGTTGCACCAATTCAGGAGTCCACATTATAGGTTCTTTCAGTCTCCAAGTTCCTTGACTATTAGCTGATTTAAACAACCATTGGTGTAGTACTTCAGGGAAGAAATAGAATAATGCATTGCTATCTATATACAAAAACCTTTGCAGCCACTGCTCCTTGGATAATTTAGGGCTACTATTCTTCTGAGGTATGAATGCATGCGATTTCTAGTCAATCCACTTATCAAGTTCTTTCTTCATCAGAAACCATTTACCACACATCTCTTAAACAGATCCCTGTCCCAACAATGGAACCATTTATTGGCTTAAGGGGGCCTGATTGAGGTTCAAAGTTGTTCCCGCCAACCAAGAAAACCCTCAACTACTGGCCCTTTTGGCAACAACTTGCATAGGGCAAGTTCCAGTCTCACTCGAAACAATATTGGGGGATGCTAGAATCAATTTTCTACATCTAGGGATATGTGATAAGTGGTTTCTGGGTATGCACAGCTTCAGATCTTCCTTCACATAGACCGATATCCTCCTAATTTTTGTTACTATAACTAGGGCAAGATGGCTTCTAGACCTTCACGAAGGTCTACTATCAGTGTTTGCCGACATTAAACAAACATTTCAGCTACTTACATGAATCAATACACAATTCCAGATCCGAGTTCACATAGATATATCAATTTATTAGAAAACATAACAGAAATAGCTTTTAACTTCATGAAAATAGATAATTATTCATATCAATCTTCATTCAGACAGGTTCAGTGATTCTGCGTAACATTCATTCATTATTTCATAAAATGATATCATTAAGTGACGGAATATAATATAAACAGATTCAATCAGAGAGACATAGTAATCTTTCAAAATTAGTCTTTATTGATCTTCCACTTTCAAATTATAGACTCTTGTACCCTGTGCACTTAGCTATAGGGGTCCACGCACTCAGCCACAGACTCTAGCTAGGTGACCCATGCACTCAACTATAGGAGCCTTCCCTTCTTCACCTAATTACAAGAAATAAAGCCATCCTTCCTTAGCACTTTCCCAAGACAATACAAATCTTTTAGCGTAGCCAATTCTCTATCAAAAGTTATCCTAAGAATTGTTATGACTTGAATATTTATAGATTTCCTTCATACAATACCATGGTCCGCAGACCATGGGAGAATCCTAAAACTGACTGAAACAAGGGGCTAAGACCTCTTTGACTACTATCTATCTGTAGTCTACATCCACATTTCACAGAGACTTTACATCTTTTACAAAAACCTTTACAAAATTGGGTTGAATTAGCCCCAAAGCTAACCCTAGGGACCCTAACCGAACATAAAGCCTCCAAGAATACTATCAATCCAGTAGTCAACAACCATTACAACCTTATTTTTAGCCTCCTTAAGTCGCTTAATCAACTCTAGAGTCCACACAGTAGGATCGTTGTGTTTCCAATAGGGTTCATTTGCAGCTATTTCTGAAAGCCACTCATGCATCTTGTTAGTGAATGATGTGAAAATGATCTCGTCTTGTTCTATATAAATATACCTCCCTAACCACCTTTCTCTCGACTGATGCAGATTCCTATTTTCATGTGCTGAAAAGTCCTTCAACTTCAGATCTACCCAATGTTGGATCTCTTTTTTAGACGGTCCCCACATCACACATCCCACACATAGATCCCAATCCCAACAACATAACCCTTTGTTAACTTCAGGGGCTCAGACCCAGGTTCAAAGTTAGTCTGTTCTAACCAACAAAGCCCTATCCTACTAGACCTTTCGGCAACGATCTGTGTGGTGCATATAAAAGCCTCACCCAAGGCAGTATTAGGGGATGCTAGAACCAGGTTTCTACATCTAGAGGGGCTATGCAGTGTCATTGTAAGGTTTCTTTCATTTTAGGGTTTAATCAAACCTTCGTGAACCGTTAACCTTATTGTTACAGTCGTAGAGAATTTTCCTACTTAGTAGACCTATGAGGTACATGTAACTAATCTAACATGCATTATTCATCATATAATATAGTATTTGAACCTTCATGATGTAATTACAAAATAAAGATAGAAAAAAAAGACCTAATTAGGTAGAAATACAAAGACTATGCAAACATATAAAAGTACACAGATTCATTCCAAATTCTTCTTTATTATTTCAAATCTTCATGGATACAATTTTTCTTACCCTGTGTATGCAATGCAGGGCCCTGCTCACACAACTACAAACTTACCAAGGTCTCCACGCACATAGCTATAGGAGCCTTCCCCTTTGCCCGAACACAGAAATATATCCCCTTTACAAACTCAAAATCATAACATAACATCAATTATTTCCTTTCACTCACTAAGACAACCTTTATATATCCATTTCCCTTACAATATTGTTGTCCATAAACCACAGGCAGAGCTCAAAATAGTTGAATTTATCCCATCCCTTTACAAAGTAAGGAGATTTGACCCGTCGTAAATCCCCTTTGACTCCTAGAATTCTGTGCAAATCATGCATCACTCCTCCAAAATCAGAGACTTTACATGACTTAGTCAAAACTTGGACCTATTGAACCCCTACTGAACAAGTTGACAAAAGTTCAAGGGGAGTAGCTTATATGCTTCCAATAGTGCATTGTTGGCATTATTATTTCTTGAGTACTTCTTGTTTTCTGATGGGTTTATGATAAGTACATATCATTTCTTCTCTATGGTTGCTATTGAAGATACTTATGTTGTTGTCATTATGTTAGAATTCTTGTGTTACTTATGTTGCAGTTACATTATTGATTGCTCATACTCAATTCACTTAATGGAGAAATTGATGTTGAACTGACTTACCTTACACAACTTCTTCATGATAAACATGCTCATGTTTCTCTATTGTTTCTAGTAGATGCTTATGTTTCAAATTCATGTATTGCATTGGCTTATTGGGGCCTGACCAAGGTTTGGATTTAATTAGCCAAGAAAATCCCTGTAATACTTGTACTTTCGGCAACAGTCTGTGGAGCGCAGACTAAGGTCTCAACCGAAGTAGTATGGGGGGTGTTGGAACTAGGCTTCTACATCCTTGAGATGTCTGAGAGGTTGATTTGGTCCAACTGTTAGTCCCTGTGCATAGGTTACTTCATGCACTTCACTATCCTTCACGCAACCCTAATGAAGGACTATGGGGCTTCCACACTACTGGAGCAGCTCTATGCACTATTTAGCAGTTACACCTGAGATCTTACTTATCCTCTTACACCAATTAGCTATCTTCATGCAAATAGATGCCTTATGTTATATTTATTTATATATCACATTCATGTAAGTTCGCGCAGAAAATAAATAGTAAACTTGCAATTCGTACCCAATAATACATAAAACAGGAAAACATACACAGAAATTTGGTAAAACTTCTATTTATTAATTCTTCCCATGGCTATATACTTGACCTGCCCTACGTAGTTAGTTGCAGGGGTCTGTGCACTCAGCTGTGGGCTACTAGGCCTATGCACACACAACTGCAGAGCCTTCTCCTACTCTACAACCCAAGGACACAACTTACACTTTGACTTAATGTTATCGAGAGATCTAGTGTCCATTCAGAGCTGCTAGTCCCACTAAGATGTGTAGCTATCTTAGAAATAAACAAACTAAAGTTACTTGCATTTTCCTTTATGAGAAGTAGATGAGAGAGAAGCAGAGAGTACCAACCTCAGTCTTTCGCTTGGCTCCTTGCTTGTTTCCTCTCCCCTCTGATGGATCTTTGCCACTCCTCCCTTGCTTGTCCCACTTCAAAAAGCACTTGTAAAGTCAAAGAAGCATGATACCATCAAATCACAGAGATCTACAATCATAAAAAATATAGGGCCATATATATATATTGACGACACAAATGCATATATCAACTCAAACATACAAGAATGTGGAGGAAAACTCAAACAACTTTATTGGTAGAAAGAGTAGAAGATAGGATTATAACCAATTGATCTGACCCAACATCATCCTCTTAGCATGAAAGCCCTTCTTCACCTCATGAAAAGCTTAGATCACCCAACACTATGATGTTCCACAAAGAAACTAATAGCACTTCCTTACAAAATACAAGATTCAACCCTGTGGATCTCTAGGATGAGGGATCCATATATAGATGTTTACGGGGGGGTGAGTCAGCTGCTGGGATTTTGATTAGTGTCCTCTCTCTGATAGTTCTTGATTCCACTTGGAGATTCATGATCTCTTACTCATCCCTGGGCAAATTCAAAGAGGCAAGTGTCACACGAGAAGTTTTTGGAAGATTCCATGATCATCCACCTTGCAAACTGTCTCTGCCATTTGTCTACTCTTGCCCATCACACCCTACAGAAGGTCTTTTCAGTATGCATTGCACTTTTTTCATGTGGCAGGTGAGATGCATTGCACCCTTAGCACTGAGTTGTCTGTATGGTCCAGTTTTAACCAGTTCTGAGTAGTTTTCCATGGAGAACTTCTAGGAGATGATGTAATCAACTGACCTTGTTCCTTTAGGGTGTGAAACAACACTTTTAGGGACTCAGAATCCCTTTGTTTATGGACATATATGATTGGGGTTGCAGTGCCCAAATATGTCTATAACAGTTGCCCCTTAAAGCATGAGGTCATAAATCTTTTGATGTCGGGTGAAATGCTTTATCATGAGGATCCGATGTTTTTTGAACTAGAAGGCGACCTGTAATAAGATATAATACAATACATTATCTTCATAATATTTTCATGATCTAGCTGAGGTAGGCATTCCCATGCTCAACTTTATAAATTCATTCGCATGCACATAGGACAAACAACCATCTGTGTGGCAGAGTGATGATTCTGGTAGAGCCATCATCCTTTGGTTTGGATGATTATCTATGTAGCAATGATGTACTTTTGATGCCTTTATTTTCCTGAATATATCACAGCCCGAGTGGATGAAACTAGATCCGGGGTCTTCAAACTCATTCAAACTTTGCCTAAAGTACAAGTCAATCCATGTGAAAAGATGTTCTAGAGTCGAACATGGAAAGACATCACCTGATTTCCAGCCAATGATGTAAGCTATTAACAGGCACGAGAGGAATCACTGATAATGATGATGACCCTCAAGGTACGACAGTATAATTCACATGGTGTGAAAATGGGACTTGGCGTCGAACACTACGCAAAATATTTTGGTCGAAGGCCATTGATGTAAACCTATCACCGAAAGTGAGAAACTTGCCATTAATGCATGCAAGCTTCAAAGTACTGAAACGATTGTTCCTAGATCAACTTCTTGGATAATGAGCTGATGTCAACAAGAAGTGACCCATCGTAGGAGGGCATTAATGAATCCCACATCTACGACACAGAACAAAGCAAATGATTTTGTGGAGGTGAAAACGATGTGATGATACAGGGTTCAGGGTGGCGGTCATGAAAGAATGAAGCGTGAAGGTATTGCAGCGGATGAGACACAAACTGGGTTGGCGAATTCTCTGAGTGACTTCTCTTGAACATATTGGAGACACTGAAATGGATTGGTAGCGTTAACCCCAAAAATGGATGGTACGGTGGGCCAATGGTAATATGACCGGTGAATGGAATAACCCAACCCGACTCAATCATGGTGATGGAGTGAAAGTGTCATGTTCAAGAGCGACTTGCTACCAATAAAGTTTCTTCAAGTTTTCTTCCAAATTTTTCCCCAGTCATTGCGGACCAGTACCTCTTTATTTTTGTCAAGCTTGAGGAGGATAACATATGCTTGTTCTATAATTTTCCCTTTGGGCAAACTCGTCGCTATGTTTTAACGAGCCTAACGACAGTGAAACTCGTTCTTGTCTACATGGACAAGTTTGTCGCTATTGGTTTTAACGATTTTAACGACAAATATAACTCAGTCCTTTTTCAATTTTAGAGAGTCTGAAAAGGGACGGAAAGGAAACTCCAGTAATCCTTTTTCTTCATATAATCCCTTAAGTACGAAAAAGTATAAAATAATACAAAAGGGATGAATTTTCGATAGTTTTAATGAGCCGAACAAGACAAGTTCTTGATCTTTTTGTGTAATGATCCCTCAGGTCCAAAAAGATTAAAATCTAGAGGAGGGATAACACTTCCGATTGTTTTAACGAGCTGGAGAGGCCAATTGCTCGACAATCTTTTCATATTTTACGAGTCAGATGAAAAGAGCTTAAAGGAGACTCATTTTTTGAGGAACGAGTGATATTTTTGGGTAGCAGCTGGTTCCAGGTAAGGTTTCGAACTTTCCAATCATGACAGTGTCAAGAGGATGGCTAACAGAACCACTCGTCGCAGTCGTTCCTCAAAAGGGGTAAATAATCAAATGGATGCATATGATCGGCTAAAAATAGAGTGGAGGTGATGGTAAGAACACGATCAAGGCTCAAAAGCTGATGATAATGTGATTGCAATGGTTATTTACTGGAGGTTGGTTCATTTTTCCATTAACTTAAACTCTGATGGAACATATGCTCATTGCTTAGGTTTAATTTTTAACAAGCTTGAACTTTGCATAAAACTACTCGTGTCAGTCGTATAATAAGGATGTCTCATCGATAGGTTCAATTTTTATGGAGCTTGCATCATTCGAAACTTTGCTCTGCTTCCTTTTGCATGTAATCTATGAATGACCAACTACTTTCCTAGGGGTTATTTAACTACCGGGATTAGGTAGGAAAATTCTTCCTTTACTTTGCTGGTGCCATTTGGCCATTGCAAAGGTGAATGGTCAATCCGACCAATCATCTAACCTAAGCAATTGGAGTTAGCAGAAACTATGGAGTTACCATTACACTGGTCGCTTTTCACTTGTGTGAAAAAAGGTTTGCATGCCCCCAAGTATAGCAAAGTAGAGTTTCCAAGTTACCCTTCAATTTGCAAACAAAACACTTGCTCTGTTAGGAAAGGCATACCTTCAGGTTACCCTTCAATTTGCAGACAAAACACTTGCTTTGTCGGGAAAGGCATACCTTCTGACGGAGGTATCTTATTCTGGTCTAATCCCATTTTCCTAAATGGACGCGTGTGTCAGACTGGTCATATATCCTCCACGGAAACCTACCCTATACCTAAAGTTTTCTTGCCAAAGTAGACTAGGGTGCATGCCCCCTGGATTTTAGTCACAATCATCGAATCACTCGCGCTCATCAGGTGGACAGACTGGAGATTGATGAGACATTCCTTGCATGAAAATACTAGTTAGGGATGGCATTTGACTATTAGCTATGTTTGAGCCGGGGAATGAAAGCTGGTCTACGAGATGGACCACTCTGCCTTCATGTGGAAAACACATCACTCGAAAGAGCGAGGAGATAATGGCTCCCATGCTATAAATGTAGTCACGCCCAAGGAGTAGATTGTAATCTAAAGGTCCTTGGACTACCATTACGTTTAGATAAATGGTCTTCCTTCTCAAAGTTATAGGCATATTTGGAAGGATCCCTAATGGTCGACTGGTTCCTTTGTTGAAGCCTGTTAGATTTCGCATCTCAGGCAGAAGTGATGGCGAACCAAGCGCTTTCCAAGCAGTTGAGGAAAGGATACTCATAGAAGCCCCTTCATCTATGATAGTACCAACCATGACCATTCTGTAAGCCTGTACTATGATTCAGAATGGTACATTAGATGGTAGGCGAGATCTGCCTAGTAGATTCCAGTCGAAGCAAACGACTAGGTTGCTTGGAGGTGGGACTGAATAAATGGCCGGATACGACTCTGATGAACTTGCTTCCTATGGTAAAGGAATGGGTAGATTGCCCCCATGTTCATCAGAGTCTATGTTTATGAAGATAATTTGAACGGTGTCATTCTCGTTCTCTTTGGTGACTGTATCATCTAAAGGTAGACCTTCTGAAGACACAATTGGGTCGACTGCTGTCTCGACCTGTTGACTTTGGTCCGGTGTGGACTTAGAGGATTTATCTTCAATGACAGATGCTTCGATCAACCACAAAGGTGTGTCAGTCATATTTTCAACTAGCGATGGACTCGGCAAGAGTTTCTTATATCTAGGGGGAATTTGTAGCGATGAAGTAGGACGGTTATCGAAGACTCTTGTAGCTTTGTTTAGGAAGGGACAATGGTGGATGACATGATCGCCTTCACATAGTCTACAAGGAAATTTATATTTTCCTTTCTGTCCAGAGACTTCGCTTTCACTAGTGGAAGGTGTAATTTCAACATGATCATCAGAGGTTAAGGACACTGGATTGTGCAAGGAGGAAGACCAGTCCCTTAAGATCCATGGGATGCAAGGACAATCTCGATGATAGTGGTCCCCTTTGCAAATGACACATGGAGATTTAGGTTTGGATGGTGCAGTGTGTGGATTTTCACTAGACGATGTATGGCTTCCCCTTTATACCTTTGGCTCCTTCTTCTTCTTCTCCTTCCCTTTCTTCTTCTTCTCAGTTACTTGGTTCTTAGTTTTACCAACTTCACCAAGCGAAGAGGAAGAAGGAGAGGGAGAAACAAATGAAGTAGAAGGTTGGGGGGCAACTCTAGTATCATCTACTTGATGACTTGATTTCTCAGGAGTCACGGTGCTTTGAATGACAAAGGTCAAGAAGATCCATACTGGCAAGCCGATTGTCAGTCCTGGAAGGGACGATGTGGCCATATGAGGTGCACCATCATGTCCCCAGGAGGAGAAAGGACTAGGATTTCTGAATCCTTGGTCGGTGGACTCCATTTTCTCAACCTAAGATCAACGAGGGAACAGTGACGTTTTTCCGATTAAAATAAATTTTATGATGGTTTGACACAACTTGATTTTTCACTTTTTAAGAGTCGAGAAAAAGCTAAATATGACTCTAGTCGCCTTCGATTTTTAATGAGCCTGAAGTGACAAGTGCTCAGATGGACCTTTTCCTTTAAGGAGTATGAAAAGGAACAAAAGAGACTACTCTGGAAATCTAGACAGAGGGATTACCAAACCAATCGCAAAACTGTAGAATACTTTTTACGGTACGGTAGTCAATCTTCTCAAATGTTGTGTTCAGTGCATTTCGATCGATAGGGTGATAGACACGGCTTCCTAAGGATAAAGGATATAGCCTATTGTTGTCTCCCAATATATACTCAACGGTACATGGGAGCACAAGTCCGTACTGGCACTTTTCGTCTCAAAGAGGAGGAATCACCCAAACTATGACGAAAGTCATAGTTACCAGGCTTTACGACGCCAGAATACGTCTCTAGCCTAGACTTCTAAATGTTGTGCGTTAGGTTCCAAAGCGTTTTTATGTTCATTGAATTTATTTTAAAGTTGATCTTTCTTAAGAAGTTTTCCTTTAAGGTTCACTGTGTAATGTAGATATACAATTCCTAAAGTGCAATCTAAGATGATAAACAAACGTTTGTTCTTCTTTTTGCAATGAAAATCCTAGCTACTAAAGAAAGAGAAGCAAGATTCTTTCAACATAGAGCAGAGAGCACACACTAGATGCACTGTCCTAAATCAAAATCAACAAGCAGTATAAATGCAAATGCACATGCATGTATTTGTTTTCTGATTTCTTAATGTGTGAATGACAAAAAGAATGCTAAGCGCAAATCTGAATTATCTTTTCAAAGTGACAGTACTAACAATTTTCTCTTCAAAAGATGAAAGGAAGATAATGATGACACTTTGCGATTTTGAATTGAAAACTGCTTTCAACACTTGAAATAATATTAATTAAAATCAAATACAAGAGTAATAGTGTAATAAACAATCAAACAGAGTAGGATTCTTTTCTTTGACTGAAAAAACACTTGTGACACTTCCAAATCAAAAGACGACAGTTCGATTAAGCTACTTCTTTGTAAAGGAGAACTGTAAATGGCGAAAAATACATATAAAAATTCACAATTCTTTGTACAATGGAGGCTGAATAATTCAAAGGAAGGGATTTTCCGCAATGGTATATTGATCACAGACAACAAAACTCCTGAATAAAGCTGAAGAGAGTGAAGAAGAAACCAAAATCTGGAAGTAGAAACAGTCTTATCTGATCATCGCACCTATAACACAGGGAAACAGGGATGCATCTCACCTACTACACACGGGAGGTGCGATGCATCCAGATTTCCAAGAGGAAAAGGTGCGATGGTCCAAGGATGAGACTTTAACTTGGTTTTTGGTCACAATTTGCAGCTTAGTTCATGGATTTAGGCCGAGCTAATGATAGTCAGTAAATACAAAGTGTAGGGGCTAATCTAATGAGGTTACTTGAGCCACCACTAGGGCAATTAAGATGCTTGCAAGTCAGATGTTTAATTCATAAACTAACCCGGAGATTGACTGAAGTAGTGTTTATCTACTTTGTAGTTGCATAGCAAAAGCAGTTCGAAGGCTAGCTGGCATAACTTCAGGGTCCGTTTGTAGTTTATAAAGTAAACAAACTAGAAACAAGCAAACAAGCTATTCGCTCCCCAGTGGAGTCACCATTTTGTTATCAGGAAATCTAGTGTCCATTCAGAGCTGCTAGTCCCACTAAGACGGGTAGCTATCTTAGAAACAAACAAACTAAAGTTACTTGCATTTTCCTTTATGAGAAGTAGATGAGAGAGAAGCAGAGAGTACAAACCTCAGTCTTTCGCTTGGCTCTTTACTTGTTTCCTCTCCCGTCTGACAGATCTTTGCCGCTCCTCCCTTGCTTGTCCCACTTCAAAGAGCACCTGTAAAGTCAAAGCAGCATGATACCATCAAAGCACAGAGATATACAATCATAAACAATATAGGAACATATATATATTGACCACACAAATGCATATATCAACTCAAACATACAAGAATGTGGAGGAAAACTCAAATAGCTTTATTTGTAGAAAGAGTAGAAGAGAGGATTACAACCCATTGATCTCACCCAACATCATCCTCCTAGCATGAAATACCTTCTTCACCACATGAAAATCTTAGATCACCCAACACTATGATGTTCCACAAAGAAACTAATAGCACTTCCTTACAAAACACAAGTTTCAAGCCTGTGGATCTCTGGGATGAGGGATCCATATATAAATGTTTGCAGGGGGGGAGTCAGCTTCTGGGATTTTGATTAGTGTCCTCTCTCTGATAGTTCTTGATTCCACTTGGAGATTCATGATGTCTTACTCATCCCTAGTCAAATTCATAGAAGCAAGTGTCACAGGAGAAGTTTCTGGAAGATTCCATGATCATCCACCTTGCAAACTGTCTCTTCCATTTGTCTACTCTCACCCATCGCACCCTACAGAGGGGATTTCCAGTATGCATCACACTTTTTTCATGTGGTAGGTGAGATGCATTGCACCCTTAGCACTGAGCAGTCTGTATGGTCCAGTGTTGACCAGTTCTGAGCAGTTTTCCATGGAGAACTTCTTGGAGATGATGTAATCAACCGACCTTGTTACTTTAGGGTGTGAAACAACACTTTTAGAAACTCAGAAGCCCTTGGTTTATGAACATATATGATTGGGGTTGCAATGCCCAAATATGTCTATAACACTTAATCCCTTAGACTCATCATGCTTGTATCTTATTAGCTTAAGTGTTTTCTACACATAGAGCCTCGCTCTATTTATACAATCCCATGGTTCGCAAACCATGGGTAGATCTTCCAGGCTGAAACTATATTACAGAAACAAGGGTAGACAACCTTGTGACTCTACTATGACTTTGTGCTTTGCGCCCACAATTTGCGGAGTCTTTACAATGGAATTCTTCAAAACTTGGGCTTTAAGCCGAAAACATGCCTTCGGGGGATTCCATGCCCAACAGGCCCCCAACAAAAACATCGTGACTCACCTTCGAGTCACTCTGTTAGTGCGGAGATCTTCACGTGGAGTCCGTCCAACTCTGCTCGAATAGCTACAAGATCAGTAATGCATTGAGCATCTACCTACTAAATCTCCTGTACCAGTTGTTCCGAGATTGCAGTGTCAGAATTGCTTCCGTGGACCTGTTTCTGCATCCCCTGCATTTCCGTGAGCTTGCCTTCAATTGTCATTATTATGACGAAGGCCTTGTCGATCTAAGGCTGAACGTGCACCTTCAAGACTGCTTCTCGATGTCGTGCAGTGTCTACTTTCTCTTTCAATGCTTTGGTATGTTGCATTTGCATGAGCCTCTGAGTGAGGGCCACCATCTGTGTGGTCCCTTTGATGTTGTTGTTCTACTGCTAGAGCTTATGTGTCTCTATCTCTAAGCCTTGGATGTTAGGGTCCTCCTATAGATTACTGAGGACCTCAAATGACTCCTCCAACATTCTGGTGAAATCCCTTACTGCACTGCTGATCCCTTCCATCCCCGATGTAATAGCACTAGCATGATTTTCTCTTACCTCTGGAGGGGTGGACAATTGCGCCTTCAACCACAGCTCTGCTATCTGAAGGTTTAGCTAGAACTGAACCTTAGTCATTTCTTCTTGTTCCTCGTGCACCCCTACTGCTAGTCTGTGGATGCGCGCCTCTGCTGGTGCGTCTGTTGGGATGGCTAGCTCAGGGACCATCTGACGGGATTCTGCCAGTACTTGTACCATCTGCCTATTTTGTGAGACCACTTCATCGTGTTGCAAGCTCAACTAATCCATGTTGATTTTTTTCTCGCTCAACACTTCTAGTGCACAACTCTCCCTAGTATGCAGTTCTGCCGTAATCCCACCCAACTTGTATTTCTTCTTCATGGCCTCCGCGATGGCCAAGTCACTGCTTTCCCCTCTAAGATGTCTATGGGATCCTCTCCTTTGCTTGGGATTCGGGTAGTGTAGTGGATTAAGTGGTCCTTGATGGGGATGGGCTCCTCCAGCCACAAACACCCATGATGCACCAAGTAGAGCAGCTACGTAATGATGAATATTGTTATTGGGGCATGGTGGAAATGCGACGCCCAGAGCAGGTTTAATAACCCTGCCTTTTCCATTCTGCGTAACCACTTTCGCGGCTCTAATTCGATAACCCCCGTTGTAGTGTTCTGCTTGGGCTTCATGAGTTGTGTGGTCTCTAGATGAGGGAACTTTTCATTGTCAGCGAAATCACAATCTTCAAATTTCAAGTTAGGCACCCACCCTAGGTGCGCGTCCTTAAAGATGATGTCATCCAGCAGAAGTAGCGTCTTGAGAGAACTCTTTCTCTCATCAAGATCCTTGGGCACCTTTTCCTTCCCCTTCTGAGAGGGGATATAGGTGGGCAGCTTTGTTGGAGGGTGTGCAGGCTCACTTTCTTCATCCATGCCTTCATCCTCATCTTCTTCAATTATAAGGCCCTCTAGGTCTTCCTCCTCCTCATCGGTTTCCAAGTTAACTGCTCCCCCTTTCTCCTCCATCATTAACTTGGTATGCAACAGGTTTCAAGGGGACACATGTACAGGAAACATCAGCTGTTTGTATTTCTTTGGCCTCAGCGTGCACAGTGATTTAGGGAATTCTGCCACAATCCCAACACCTTCATGGGCATCCCCCACAATCAGGGTCTGCACAGCCTCTTCAGTGGTCATCTCTATGATTTCCATAACTTCTTTTGACATTGCCATATTGCTAGTCCGAAAATCCTTTAATCACATAATCAGGGGCTCAATCAAAGCTCGACACATGGCAAACAAATCTCGACTCAAAATACGTTGGGCATACAACAACTCAATTTGCAAATTACAAAGTGTTGTTTTTTGGGAAACCCTTTGTAATTTATAGCGCCTTTTGAATTTTAATTCGACCACTCACCTGAAATCCCATTCATTAATTCTCCCTTGTTCTCAAGTCGAGCATCACATCATGAATAGTGACTGGAACAGTCACTTTCCAGCCAACCCGCATAGCAGCGCAACCCCCCTTGTGTGATTGCGAACTTTGTGACACTTTTCTTCTCAGCACAACTCCAACATTGCACAGCTCCCAAGCATGGTAGTTTATAGTCCTGCACCTCGTTTCAACTACCTCGAGGGCTGAGATTATACTTCCCATGGCTAGTCCAGTGGTCGCACCACCTGTATAGGGTTTCATCTGGTCATCCATCACTTTTCCTAGAAAATACCTTCTATGGGGTAAAATGCACAGGATGAAAACTACCCTTAAAGGTCTTCCCGAGAGCTTCGAAAAACTATAAGATTATTTGCAAAAGCTTCCAAGTTACACACATGTTCATCTATCAAACATAAATTGACAAGGTATGGAAAGAGGATCACCTTTAGCTCCTTCTAGATTTGTTTGGAGATCTCTATGCAGCAAGAAGAACTCCTTCAAGGCCAGCTCCAAGACAATTCCTGCACAAAGGACGAGACAAACCAGTCACAGCATGCGCTCTTGAAAACTAATGTAAGAATGCACAACAAACATATATTAGTGTATAACTTAACTACTCATCTTGACAAGCATCAGAATGAAAAAATAAATGAACAACATTACCGACACTATGGAGTAGGGAACACAACTACATTTTTATATTTATAGTGGAAGAGTGATTACAACCATCCGTTGTATCAGCCTTCCTCTACCCCTTCTTCCTCTCTCTGCCCCCCTCTTTCAGCTCACTTTTTCAAGTTTATGATAGTTCACAACAGTTCAATGAGCTATCCTTCCAAATGCTCTGACCCCTTTCACAATGCCCCTCTCGCTGCTTATGTAGCAATCGAATTAGGGCTGCCAAGCTCCTCCTAGAGTTCGATAGGGAAAAGGCCATGAACCTGCCCTGTTTTCAATCATTTTCCCATTTGCCTTCATTCTTAGATTGGAATTTCTCCAAATATCTTGATTTTTGGAGTTTCCTTGCTTTTCTTGAGCAAATTTAGGGATTAATATCTAGATATTTACGAGTAGATTCGTTGGCTTGACCTTCTGAACTTCCCTTAGGTTCACTAACGCTCCCCCTGGTCTAACAACTTGGGTTAGTAGGGTGACTAATGCTCCTCTATGCTTGGTAACAAGCTTTATAAAGCAAGTTAGCAGTGTGCAGAGAGCGTTAGTGTGGAATCAAGGCCTACAATTATGGTCTTTGCTCCAGTCATCTTGTCTTCACCTCTGAGTTGATGAGGAGGTCATTTTGTCCTATAATAGATGTCCCCTAAATTTTGAGATTAGAGGTAGACACGATGGCCAAAATACTTTAGAAAAAACTATAATTTTTTGTCAAAATTTTTGTAGAGAGAGAGAGAGAAGTTTCGGGCAGCAAGTAAAACCTAATACAACACATACATATATATATAAACTGCTAAAATTATGTCCTGAGTTGGGCATTCTCGTGCTTAGTAGCTATGTCAGAGTAATTTTCTCTTCTAAGATATAACAATGCTGGTTGCCAATAAGCACAGAGTGGATCCAGTGTCATAATAGATCATCCTGAAATAGCTGTCTCTAAAGAAAAGTATCCGCAACTTGGGAGAGGAAACAAGGCTGAATGATGCAAGCCTCTACACAAGGTCTTGATTTCCACTTCACCAAATAGCATAGATTGGTGCATGTGATAAGATGTGTTGATGTCGAACATGCAAGAAATCATTTGATTACTAGTCAATAATGGAGACCGTTAATAGATGCGAGGAAGGCCATCGATAATGGTGGTGGTCTCCAAGATGCATAGTGCAAACTAGAGAGTGTGAAAGATTTCTTTGTCATTGAACACTCGTAGAATCGCTTAACCAGGAGCCCATAACGAAAACCTGTGATAAAAAACAAGGTAACTTGCCACTAATATCTACAAGTACTAAGGCACTGAATGTGTTTTTGAGTTATCTTCCTGGATAGAGTGTTGAAGTCGATAGTAAGAAACCTGTCGAAAGGTAGGAAATGACATGTCCTACATCAGTCGACATGAAACTGGACAAGAATGATTTTGTTTTTTGAGGAATCTTTTGAGCATCTGGGTCTAAACAATGGAGGGCATGATGAAAGGATATGTATGATCGGTTGATAGAGGAAACAAATGGGGAACCTTGAACAATAGAAGGCACGGCAATGGTTTTAACTAGACCGCACTAGACTCATGAACACTACAGAGTGTTAAGATATGGAGATGCAATTACATCAAGGTATATAAGCTAAAACTCATAGGTTGGTAGGGTTCATATTGAGAGGCTATGAAAATGAAGGTTTATCCGAGGGAGTGCCATGTCCAAGGGAACGATTGTTGCCAAACCACGCTTTCAAATACGGAATACAGTTGTATTGTCCACATTCCCCATCTAATTTTTTAATGAGTCCAGATGGGTAAACTCATCAATCTTTTAACATTTAAAGAGTCTGAAAAGGATCACAAAAAGAATAACTCTTTTCCCTATTTGATTAGTTTAATGAGTCCAGACAGGCAAAACTCATCGATTTTTTCATGTTTTAAGAGACTAAAATGTATCATAAAAAGAACGACTCTATATCTTGTCTGTGTATTTAAATACTCTAGACTAGACAACTTGGTGGTCTTTTCATGTTTAGAGAGTCTGAAAATATCGGAAAGAGAAACTCCATGGTGGTCCCTTTGTCATAGTTGTTAACAGGGTGTGACAAAAGGTTAATAGTATACCTGGATCGGTTACTTTCTATCTTTTAATCTATTGAACCTAGATAAAGAGAAACCTTTTTCCAGTAGATGTCGACCTCATTTTGTTACAAGTACGAAGCGACGAACTAAACTTGTGTTTTGTCATGAATTTTTAATGAGCCCAGTAATAAAAACTTGGGATTTTTCAGTTTTAACGAGCGAGAAAAGTACCTAAAAGAATGCTTGGATCATCTTTAGCAATTTTAACGAGCAGTAAGACATAGCTCGATATTTTTTTCAGTTTAAAGAGCGAGAAAAAAGTGACTAAAAAGAATGATCCTTTGGTCTTTTTTAGTTTATGAGCTGGAAAAAGATCAAAAAAGAGTTGCTCAAAGCATCGTTATATGTATTTAATGAGAGTAATGATGAAAACACGGAGATGTTTATTATTTTTTAAAGAGCAATAAAATATCACAAAAAGTGCTCTGACCATTGTCGCAAAGATTTAATGAGCTTAACGATGAAAATTAAGAGATGGTTATATTTTTTAAAAACTAATAAAATATCCCTGAAAGTGCTCTATTGATCGTAGTATATGTTTAACGAGCCCCACGACAAAAAACTCGGACATGTTTATATTTTTTAAAGAGCAATAAATTATCTCCAAAAGTTCTCTATTCATCTTTGTAGTAGTTTAACGAGTTGAAAGAAGGAGACTCGAGGTTTTTCAGATTAATGAGCAAGAAAAATACCATAAAAAGAATGCTCGAACTTTCTCAATCTCATGCTTGACATTAGAATGGTCTATGCCATGCATTTCCTCATAAGACCAAGGAAAAACATCATGGAAGTCCTTAAATGGGTAGGTGAAGCTCACAATTTCCTCAGGATTATGATTGGCTCCACTCTGTATGTTTTCCACGATGTCTGTCATTACAAAAATATAGGGGAGCAATGTTTGTGAAATATTGCTCTTGTTTCCTTCTGAGTCCAAAAGTTGGATAGTCGTATACGGTGTGGAAATGGTTTCATGTGCATCAGGTGATAGGATTTGAAGAGGCATCATGTCCGAATCAGATATCGAAACATGATGGTGCAAATCCTCCCAAGGTCTCTCTTCTAACCTCGTGATCTCTCTAATAGCTTCGTCCATCGGTAGGACTTGATTGAGTGGATTGAAAGAAAGAGTAGTTATGGGAGGGACAGTGATACCATTGGCCGAAACCAAAGTGACCGAGATTTAGATGCAATTTGAATGGCTTTGCAGGCTAATTCAGCTGGTGACAGCAGCATTTGTTCTCTGTATGTGTCAATTTCTGAAGGAGCCAGTAGGATCCATGGATCGATCTGTTCATGAGGAATAGATGAAAGAATATTGACCATCTGTGAAGCCTTTGGTGGCTAAAGAGGGAAACAACTCATGAGGGAAGAAGCCTTGAGTAGATAGGTACCTAAACTGACGTAACTGTCAGTTCCACCTCCTACAAGGTGTACGAAGCCACTTGGTAATGGTGAATAATCAGGGGTGTAGAAAGACAAATGATCTACTGTAATAACCTTTCCATCAAATGGAAATAGGATGATGCGAAAGACAGTAGACACGACAGACGTCATGGCATATGTCCAATTGCGACCCAGTAAGAGATTATAGTCGAGTTTTCTGTCTACGACTTCTATGTCCATCGTTACGGTTTTCCCAGCCAAAGTGATCGAAAAACTGGCTAGGTATCCTTTTAGGATAAAGATGTGGCCGTCAAAAGGTTTAAGGGAGTTCGACCACGGGGATAGGGTGGGGGAACCTAGGGCGAGCCAACATGAAGCCGACATGATGCAAGTAGAAGCACCCTCGTCAATGACAGTTCTGTGTATACCTTTACCTTTCGACGTGATATGCACCTGAAATGAAAGCTGGTGGGAAAGGGGAGGTTTACACTTGTCCATGTCGAAAATAGCGAGCATGGAATCTGTAGGGTCAATACCTCTGATAGCCAAAATCAAAGCTTTCCATTGGCTGGGGCATGTTTGTAATACTTCAACCGCCAACATAGCTGAAGGAGCTTGCGCCAAATCCTCTAAGATATTGTAGTGTTGGGCGACACGTGCAGATGTATTGTGTGTTATGCGTCAAAGTGCCCCCTTGGGGGGTTGAATTACAAAGTCCACAACTGGCCTTTCAATATGAAAATCGTTGGGCAGCGATGGGTTTTCACCTAAGGATGGTTCTACTACCGGAGTGACAGGGGCTCCATAAGATTTGGCTCTTGTGGCAAGTTATACCATTTCAAATGTGTAAATGGTATAACTTCTTTCACCAGCTAAAGGATGTTACGAACCATCACTGCCCCTTGGCGTGGGTTGCAATTGGTTGGCAATGAGATTTTTCTACTCTTGAGTAGGAAAAGGATTTCTAAGGACAGCAGGTGCCTTACCAGAATCTCTTTTGGCAAGGTAATCTATGCATTCTTGAAGATGCAAACAACACCAAGTTACGTGGTCTTTGAGATAGAGTTTGCATGGATATCTGGTGCCTTTATCCTTTTCCTTATCAGTAGGCACAGTACCTTCTGTTTCGAGTTGGGCTGCTTAGATGACTGTTCTTCAAAAGGAGTGGCCTTGTTCTTATTCTTCTTGTTCTTGCAGCCAGTTTTTTGTGTAGACTACACAGAGTTTATCGCAGTGTTAGGAAGATCAGTCACTTTGGTAGAGGGTTCCACTGCTAGCTTAGCAATGGAACCATTGATTTGTTTTATAGCGACCCCAGAGGTTGCACCGACAATCTCGTCAGCGTGCACTCTAGGGTGCCGAGTGGTGGGAGGATTGGGGTTAATGGGAGTAGGGGGGATTATGTCGTAGAGAGTGCCAGACTATAAATAAATCAAATCTAAGTGTTGGGCACGACGTATGGATTGGTCTTCTATGACCGCACCACCTAGAGCGACATCTCTAGCAATTTGTGGGAGTAAAGACTTACAGAACCAGTCTTTTAAGAGAAAATCAGGGATGGGAGGTTTGAATAACCTCCGCCTATGTCTCCATTCGTGAATATGATCGGAGATGTGGGTGGCAGTATCTTGAGGAAATGAAGTAAGGAGCTCTATCCTTGTTTCATAGCAGATAGGTAACTGAAAGTGCTTTAGGAACTCCATCACTAAAGCATCAAAGGTATTTACTGACACGCATGGTAACTAAATATACCATTTCGCGTCATTGCCAGTGAAGGTTAGGATAAAATGACGTAGCCAGACACTATCATCCACCACAGAGTTAGAAAAACACCAGAGATGGTAGGTGGTGATATGGATGCCCAGATCCTCCCCTTGTTTTCTGTCGAACTTTGGAATGTCCGTTGGTATTTCATGCGGGATCAACGGCCATTGTAAGTTGTGGTAGATGGGGTCGTTTGTCAATCTGTATAAGTCAAGAATATCCAACGTTGCCAAAAAAGGCAGATTGTTGGGTGCCCCTGACTCGGACCCTGGTGAAGATGGATGACCTGAGGAGCCCTGTGCTTCTCCCATCGTTTGGTTCCCCATAGTGTACATGGGTTTCATGGTGTAGCAGTTGCTTTTCAGTACGTTGTTATAGAGTGGATTTCCATGAGTATTTTGATACTGGGGTATGAAATTGCCCCTAGTATAAGTGGTGCCCCCTTGACTCATTTGAGTCTGTGAGTAGGGTGCCCCCATGGATTGGTTGGGAATCCCTTGTGGATTCCCAACCAACATAGAACTAACCATATGGCTTTGATTGATAGAGGGAACACTCATGTCAATTAGCAACTGTCCATGCATGCTTGAGAACGGAGGGGAAACTGTGACACTCCCCACTGGCATGTGCATATTGGGAACTTCCCTAGATATCTAAATCTAGGGGTTGGAACTGTACATTGGCAGCCAACCTTATTGTTGGTAAACTGGAACTGCGCCCATTGTGCCACATTGAGTGTTATATGGAGAACTATATGTGGCACTAGTCGAAGGTATGCATTGTCGCACCATATGGGTAGAACCTGACATCTGCTGGGTTCCACTTATAGTGGGTGTTATGTGAGTTGCCATACCCGGGACAAACGGGATTTTGGGGTTCCACATTACCGGTGTTGTGATGACCATCGACTGGGTAAGTCGTAGAGGACCAATAGTGTCTCTAAAATTCCACAACCCTTGAGGCGTCGACTGGATGGATGGAAAAGTTCCACCTACTAAAGAAGGAAGTACAGGTACCACAGGAGTAATGATAGAATCCGACGGATTTGTAAGCGGAGTGTTAAAGTGAGGAAGAAATCCTTCCATGAAGAAATGCTCCAACAAACTAGAATCGTCGGTCATCCACACAGATCCCATGTGCGATTTAGGAGACTTATTCCTCGAAGATGAGGAACTCGAGTCAATGGAACTTGGCGGATCCTCCACATTGAGTGGGCGGAGTCAGGCTAACAATCATATAGAGTGACGACGAGGGACGGATATAGCCACGGTGACCGTTAAGTTTTATCAAATAGATTTTAATGTGATATTCTTTAATGTCTCAAAAATGGTAGCACTCAGGTACCTAAAAATAAAAAATACACTAAATATATCAATCAACAAACAGAGAGAAAGTACCTCATCTGATAAGCACCAATTACTAGAGATGAAACCCAGTCTCTCAGTGAATAATAGAGAAGGATGGCCAAATATATGGTTACGGTTACTTTAGTGCTTCACCCGAACGTCAGATTCAGGGGCCAAGTACTCTCATGAAGACGAGCACCGTCCCAAAAACTGAAGACAAAGTCGATCTGTCTATTTTAGGTACCGGGACAGCCTGTCCCAGTCACCTTGTGTAAGTACCTAGAAATTTTGGCCACTATAGATACCTGAAATCATAGAAATTACCAGGGGGGACATAGTCGTAGACAACACGCTGTGTGGGTAGGATACTTGAGTCCCTAACTCAGTTTTGAAATCCTAGAAGGGACCCCCAATACATATAATGCCAAAAGGATTTGTAATAGAAGGTGGGCTACCTTCAATTACAGTCCAATGTTGTCTCGTATTTCACTCTGTTGTTAGTGGAGTGGTCATGGTAATATGAGTGCAGAAGGATTTTTCACTTGTTAACAACATTAGTTTTGGTTTTCAATCTTGGGCAATTCACTCACATGCTTATCCCAATCTCGCAATCTAGCTAATGTTGGTTTGCTCAAAAGAGTAACTGATTGATTTTAATGTAAATTTTAGTGTTCTTGATTATTTGTCTTTAGTAGGGGTGTTGATGTATGAACATGGTGAGACTCTTGACTCAATAATCATGCAGAACAATGCTTTGAATTTTTTTTCAATTTCTCATGCAAACAAGTCTTATTCTACACATTCATCTTTTCACATATTCATGGATTTGTCTATGCATCTAAAGCCATTCAACACTTGCACAACCAAAATATTTTTTTCCCAATATCTCCTAACAACTACTAAAAACCAAAATGAAGCAGCTTACAACTATTTCGACAGAAGGATTAATACAATTTATCAATATTTCTTTCAAAAAAATGTATTTTAAGAGAGAAAAACTAAAACATTTTCTTAAAAATAAATTTTCAAGACACCAAATTTGTTAACATAATACTGTTGCAAATCTTACTTTAGCCCGTGAGACAAGTTCCCCCCTTTTGATCCATAGAATCTTCTGCAAAACATGGAAATGGGAGACTAATGCTCTGTTTCAGTGTAAACAGAGAGTTAGTTGGGCCGCTAACACTCCCTCTACATAGGCACAGAGCTTTATAAAGCTCTGTTTAGCCTGAAAACCTGCGTTAGTGGGGGAAATAGCTCAAACAAAGGGCCTTTGGGATTAGCTTCTGAGGAGAATGAAAACTAGTAGGATGTAACAATATAGATGGTGGATCAGAAAAGGATTTGAAGAAGTAGGAAGCTCTTAGAAGAAAGAGAAGAACTGAGAGGAGTCTAGGTTGACTGGGATTTGGATGTATAGTCCCCAGTGGAGTCGCCAATTCTACTATGGGGTAAAATGCACAGGATGAAAACTACCATCAAAGGCTTTCACGGGACCTTCAACAGACTATAAGATATCTGCAAAAGCTACCAAGTTACACACATGTTCATCTATCAAACATAAATTGACAAGGTATGGAAAGAGGATCACCTTTAGCTCCTTCTAGATTTTTTTGGAGATCTCTATGTGGCAAGAAGAACTCCTTTAAGGCCAGCTCTAAGACAATTCTTGCACAAAGGACAAGGCAAACCAATCACAGAATATGCTCTTGAAAACTAATGTAAGAATTCACAATAAACATATATTAGTGTATAACTTAACTACTAATCTCCATAAGCATCAGAATGAACAAATAAATGAACAAAATTACTGACACTATGGAGTAGGGAACACAAATGTTGTTCTATATTTATAGCGAAAGAGTGATTATACCCATCCATTGTATCAACCTGTTAAAATTGGCAACCAGGGCAAAACTTCATGTGGGTCATCTTATTCATGGCTGATAATATTTTTATTAGATTCCTCTCGTCGAGAGGTGTAGGATTGATATAAATATCATCCAATTCCGATAAGTATTCATGGAGATATGAATTTATTTTGATTATGGAATTATTATCAAGCCGACCTACAACTCATGTAGGCTCAGAAGCCCAACAGTCGCATCTATTCACCCACCAACGTTGTGTATAAATATAAGAGGACTTTTCCTCATTTGGACTCACTCATCTCATCACATCTCTCTCTCTACTGCGCAGATATGAGTCTCTTCTCTACTACGCTGAAATGGGTCTCTCTCTCTCACACATGTGAAGCCGGAAGCTGTTGAATTTGAAGCTGCAACTGCAAAAGTAAAGATTGACTTGCGTGGCCTAGAATATCTCCTCTTTGGAACTGTGTTGTAGGTTCATCTGAATCTCCTTTGAAAGCCACAACTTTTGGTGGTGGAATGAAGTCAATCCGACGAACGGTTTGCAAGATATCGACTGCCCTAGTTTGAAGCTGGAAACTGCTGAAACTGAAGCTGCAACTGCAGAAGTAAAGATTGACTTGCGTGGCCTAGAAGATCTCCTCATCTGAACTGCACTGTAGGTTCATATGAACCTCCTCTGGAAGCCGAAACTTTTGGTGGTGGAATGAAGTCAATCCGACTGTCGGTTTGTGAGATATGGTCTGCCCTAGTTTAATAATGAAGCCGCTAATGCTGATGCTATTGATCTAGGGTTTGCTACTGCTGATATGAATCAGATTTATTGTACTATTTCTCTCTGCTGAATTATTGAAGATAAAAGAAGATTTGATCGAAGGGTTTCCCCACACATTGTGGGGTTTGTCCCTAGCTAGCCACCACATCTTGTGTCTCTTGTCTTGGCTTGTTTTCTGTCGATCGTTTAATGTTCTATCTGCAGTTTACTTTATGTACATGTGATTGCTAATCGGTGGAATATAATAAGAAAAAGAAGTAAACTGTTATAAGCATAGAAAATACCATAACTTAACATGGTATCGGAGCTGAGGTGAAGACAAAGCCCGAGCAAGAGCAAGAGAAATCATTGAAGAGAAGATTGGCAAGGCTATCCTAAAAGAACTATGGGGTCCTCAACACTCTTTCCTGCCGAAGACAAGCTCCGTGAGAAAGATGACTATCACGGATGAAAGATGTCTATCGATCTAACCCTTGAAGATCAAGGAGTGCTGGACCATGTAAGAGGCAATATTATTGAGCCTCCATCAAATGCATCCGCTGCTGCCTGGAACAAATGGAAAAATGGAGAATTCAAAACAAAGAAGATCATCCGGGACTCTATCGACAAGCGCTTGGTGGCCTACATCTTTGATCTAGACACCTCCAAGGAAATCTACGACAGACTGGTGAGTTTATTTAAAGTTAATGATGCAAATCAAGTTTTGTTTTTTAGAAATAAGCTGAGGGAAATCAAGAAGGGTAAAGATGAAAGTATGCAAGCATACTTCTTAAGAATCACCAAGATCAAGAACGATCTCCTATCTATTGGGGAAACTATTACTGACAGAGAAATGGCACTTACAACTCTTGGAGGATTACCATCCGAATGGTACGTGTTCAAGACTACTCTTCTAAACTATAATGTAATTCCTGGTTTCAAGGAATTAATGGCTAGATGCATTCAAGAAGAAACAAGGGAAGAAGTGCAAGAAATGCCCATGCCTAAAGGTCCTCCTACTGCCTTTTCTTCTCATGCAAAGAGAAGAAAGGACTCACACCGGGACAATGATCAAAATCCCTCTGATGGCAAATCAAAGGAATGACAAATTCAACAAGCAAAGGTAAGAGGAGAGTTGGAGATCGAGGAAGAGGACAACCATTCAAGAAGGCTAGAAAATCCAGGATGTATTAAATGCACCTGACCTCAAAAGGAACCTAGTGTCCATCTTGGCAATGGAAGACAGAGGCTTCAAGGTAACCTTCGGCAATGGCAAGGTATGTATATGGAAAAATAATGTTAAAGATGCCTTTACTCTTGGGTTTAGTGTTGATTCATTATATCAGGTCGATGGAAGTCTGCTAGGTGTCATGTCTTGTGACTCAACTCTTTAGTCTGAACTTTGGCATCGGAGGTTTTCCCACCTTCATTACAAAGCTCTACCCGATGTAAGACAGATGGTAACAGGGATGCCCGAATTCCAAGTAGAGAAAGAAGGTGTATGTCCGGGATGTGCCAAAGGAAAGCTCAAAAGGGGACCATTCCCCTCAAGTCAAAGCAAGACCTCCGATATATTACAGTTGGTTCACTCAGTCATACCTGAGGTTGGCATTAAGAGGGAGACTACTACACCACATACTCCTGAGAAGAATGGTGTGGTGGGAAGGAAGAACTGCACGATGATGGAAGCTGTTTGGGCCATGCTACATGATCAAAGACTTCTGAAGTCTCTATGGGCTGAAGCAAGCACCCCGAGCATGGTATGGGAGGATCGATAGCTACTTGATGAAGCTGGGATTCACTAGGAGTGAAGCTGATCCTAACCTGTACTTTAAGGTCGAAGATGACAAGCCTCTCATACTGGTGTTGTATGTGGATGACCTCTTTCTATAGGTGCAAACCCTCTCATTCACAAATGTAAGAGGGAGATGGCTTCTGAATTTGAAATGAAGGACCAAGGACTTGAAGTGTGGCAGAAGCCAAGGGAAATTTTCCTATCTCAAGGAAAATATGTGGTAAAGATATTGGAAAGATTTGGTATGATGGACTGCAAGCCTGTGACTACCTCGAGGATCTTAACTTTTAAAAGTTAAATGGTAGTGATGTCGGACCAGATTTGGGAAATGCCTCTGAGTTTCATAAACTCATTCGCATTGATGTTCTTGGTGAACCTCCATCCAAACATATGTTTTGCAGTTAGCATTGTGAGCTCATATTTGGTTGAGCCTCACTGGATTGATGCCAAGAATCTTCTGAGATATCTTCGTGGCACAATGGATTAAGATACACTGTCGAAGATGTGAGACTACTTGGATATACTGATGGTGATTGGGCAGGCAGTGTGGTGGACCGTAAGAGCACTTCCGAGTGCTGTTTCACCTTGGGATCTGCTTCGATATCCTGGATGAGCAGGAAGCAGAAGTCGATGACTTTGAGCACCACTGAAGCAGGATATACTGTTGCTAGCATGATCTCATGTGAGGCAGTCTAGTTGTGAAAGCTCTTCAGTGAGCTGTTTGGATTTACATTGGATACCATTGTGATTCTCTATAACAACCAGAGGTGGGATTCGATTATTGAGGAATCCTATATTCGTCGATTGCTCCAGAAGATAGACATCATCTAGGATATGGTAAGTTGATGAGCAAGGAGGCTCCATCGCATTAAGATGATGTACAGGTTGATACACCTTGTCAAAGCCCTGAGGAAAGATCTAATTTTTTATTTTCCCAAACGACTTGGAGTCGTCAAGAAACCCTTGTACAAGGGTCCTGCAAGTTGCATACATTGAGCTCTGGGAGCTGTGAGGGCTTGTGGTTCTTACTGGAGCAACATACGACCACAGGGTGACTCACCCTCCCCTGGTGGTGCGCACTGGAACAAGACAATTCGCTCTCTTGTGGAACAAGATGATTCGCTCTCTTGTGGAACAAGATGATTCGCTCTCTTGTGGGACAAGATGATTCGCTCTCTTATGGAACAGGATGATTCGCTCTCCTGTGTAGCAGGATGATTAGTTCTCCTGTGAGGCCTGGATTGATGTGTTCTCCATGGCGATTGTAGCAGGATTGATGTGTTCTCCTGTGAGGCCTGGATTGATGTGTTCTCCATGGCGACCTGGATTGATGTGTTCTCCATGGCGATTGTAGCAGGATTGATGTGTTCTCCTATGAGGATAGGATTGATTAGTTCTCCTGTCGAGGAATCCTACCCATGCAGTCTGGGACTTATGGGAAGTACCTCTCATCTGATCAATGAGCAGGGAAATGAAGTTAGGGACCATAGTAGTACCGTTGGACGCATCGTTGTAACTACCGTACTCCCTACGCTAGGATGACCTCCATTGATTTGGGATCAATGATACTAGTCTGGGACCAGTGGTAGGAGTTGTACCATACTATGACGCTGACTTCGGGTCGGTTGAGACTGGTCTGGGATCAGTGGTACATACTCTGAGACTGACTTTGAGTCAGTGGAGGATGATATTGGTCTGGGACCATTGGAGTTGTACTCACTATGACGCTGACTTTGGGTTGGTTGAGACTGGTCTGGGACTAGTGGTACATACTCTGAGACTGACTTTGATTCAGTATGATACATCCTTGATCATTTCTTCTTCTTCATAATTCGGACAAAAGCAGAGCAGAACAGAACAATGCAAGAGCAGAGAAGAACAGAGCAAAACAGTACAGATCAGTGAAGGCAGAACAAGACAAAGCAGAACAGGCAAAATAGAGCAGAGCAGGGCAAGGATCAGGCTGTAAAGGGCAGTACATTTGATGGATGAATAGTAACGACCAATAGACAGATTGCAGATGAAGTTCTCCATGGTTGAGAGGGAGTGTTAAAATTGGAAACCAGGGCAAAACTTCATGTGGGTCATCTTATTCATGGCTGATAATATTTTTATTAGATTCCTCTCGTCGAGAGGTGTAGGATTGATATAAAGATCATCCAATTCCGATAAGTATTCATGGAGATATGAATTTATTTTGATTATGGAATTATTATCAAGCCGACCTACAACTCATGTAGGCTCAGAAGCCCAACAGTCGCATCTATTCACCCACCAACGTTGTGTATAAATATAAGAGGAATTTTCCTCATTTGGACTCACTCATCGCATCACATCTCTCTCTCTCTATTGCGCAGATATGAGTCTCTTCTCTACTGCGCTGAAATGGGTCTCTCTCTCTCACACATGTGAAGCCGGAAGCTGTTGAATTTGAAGCTGCAACTGCAAAAGTAAAGATTGACTTGCGTGGCCTAGAAGATCTCCTCTTTGGAACTGTGCTGTAGGTTCATCTGAATCTCCTTTGAAAGCTGCAACTTTTGGTGGTGGAATGAAGTCAATCCGACGAACGGTTTGTAAGATATCGACTGCCCTAGTTTGAAGCCGGAAACTACTGAAACTGAAGTTGCAACTGTAGAAGTAAAGATTGACTTCCGTGGCCTAGAAGATCTCCTCATCTGAACTGCACTGTAGGTTCATCTGAACCTCCTCTGGAAGCCAAAACTTTTGGTGGTGGAATGAAGTCAATCCGACTGTCGGTTTGTGAGATATGGTCTACCCTAGTTTGATAATGAAGTCGCTAATGTTGATGCTACTGATCTAGGGTTTGCTACTGCTGATATGAATCAGATTTATTGTACTATTTCTCTCTGCTGAATTATTGAAGATAAAATAAGATTTGATCAAAAGGTTTCCCCACACATTGTGGGGTTTGTCCCTGGCTAGCCGCCACATCTTGTGTCTCTTGTCTTGGCTTGTTTTCTGTCGATCGTTTAATGTTCTATCTGCACTTTACTTTATGTACATGTGATTGCTAATCGGTGGAATATAATAAGAAAAAGAAGTAAACTATTGTAAGCATAGAACATACCATAACTTAACACAACCCTCCTCTACCCCTTCTTCCTCTCTCTCTCTCTCCCCCTGTTTTAGCTCACTTCTTCAAGTTTATGACAGTTCACAACAACTCAATGAGCTATCCTTCCAAATGCTGTGGACCCTTTCACAATGGCCCTCTCATTGCTTATGGAGCAATTGAATTAGGGCTGCCAAGCTCCACCTAGAGTTCATTAGGGCAAAAGCCATGAACCTGCCCTATTTTCAAGCTTTTTCCCATTTGCCTTCATTCTCATATTGGAATTTCTCCAAATATCTTGATTTTTGGAGTTTCCTTGCTTTTCTTGAGCAAATTTAGGATTTAATACCTAGATATTTATGAGCAGATTCGTTGGCTTGACCTTCTGAACTTCCCTTAGGTTCACTAACGTTCCCCCTGGTCTAACAACTTGAGTTAGCAACGTGACTAACTCCCCTCTATGCTTGGTAACAAGCTTTATAAAGAAGTTTACAGTGTGTAGAGAGTGTTAGTGTGGAATCAAGGCCTACAACTGTGGTCTTTGCTTCAGTCATCTTGTCTTTCATCTCTGAGTTGATGAGGAGGTCATTTTGTCCTATAACAATACCCACCTTTTATTGTTACTGGCTGCATCACGCACTTTATCATCGGCATCGCACCACCATGGTTGATCAGTTTAGTAATATGAGGTCCAATCCAAGGCATCAAGCTAATCAGTTCTGGATGATAGTCCCCAAACTCGTCGATGTGATCGTGTGCACGTTGTTTTATCACCCTATGTTCTTTATCAAGAAAATCCTTCTTGATCGCATCGTCAAGCTCCTTGGCTTCCACTTCCAACAGAGTGCTTTTCTCCCTTAATCGCGCCCTATCTTTCATAATTTATTGGAGCCTATGACCAACCTATCAGATTTATTCCTCAAGTCCCAAGTGTTCTACTTCTTTTAGCTGCGCGATCCCTTCTTCCAAGGCTTCGCGAACCATCGTATCTGCTAGTGCTGCTATGCGCAGACAAGAAATTTTATATTCTATAGGGATTACAATGTTCACTCCAGACTCTAGGCTCGGAGGTGCCTTCTCCGTCACTTTCTTTCACGTTGTCCTATAAGCCCAGAGAACCATTGGTACATGTAATTCCCAATCAGTTCATTGTGCATATAGTACCTTGTTCAGCACTTCTCATACTTTGTTAAAGGCTTCTACCTGGATATAATTCTGTGCACTTGGTATTTCCATACTCTATGGTTCTAATTGAAGGGGTCATTCACACCATTTCCTTGCTCGATCCTGCTTACTGACCATGCCTCCTAATGCGAAGACTGTGCATCCGTGTAGGTTTCATACCATATGCCCGTATCCATCTGGATAGGTGGGCACACAAACTGTTTCATCTAGTAATCTTGTCTATTAATCACATTTGAGGCTTCCCAAACATTATGCACATCATTCTCTTGCATTCACGCCAGTCCCTGAAAGCTTCCTCGGTGTGCACTGCACCACCTCGCGGGCATAGAGTGCAATACCCATTTCAAAGCTTTGAAGTGTTGTTGTTCCAAGACCTCTCTTTCAAATCTGTTCAGGAAGTCATCTACCTCACTTAACCCATCATACATAGGTAGAACCCTTACGTCTGTTGATATGCAGCACAATGATCTCATCATCATGTTACAATTCAGCATCGTTACTTCGTGTAACCAGTTCTGCCATCATTCTATCTCCTCATCAGAATCTAATGTGCAAGATCTTTTGCTCTCCCATGAGATTCATCCATCCGCGGTTGGATTTACCCAGTCTTTCTCTCACGCCTTTAGCTTGTAGATGTAGTCAAGTCGTTGTCTTTTTCACAGATGCACACTAGCTCCGTGTAGCATGGTCCTTCTATAGGGTCCAAAGGTACAACTACGCACAGAGACTTTTTCCCAAAAATCATCTTGCACTTCTTTAGGTTTATCACCCCATTCCTATCAATGGTCCAATCTATTCCTAATAGCGCAAGGTAGGCATTGTTGTCATCAACAATCTCTATCACTTCGAAGTCTGCTAGCACGCTTGCTCCTTTGATATCCATTGTGATTATGTGCAATCTTCTCATAGGTAGGATCTTTTGCTTGTTTTCCATTCACAATTTGATAGGTGATGCTTATAGGGTAGGCCTTCCCATGTGCTCCCATGTTTCCTTCGGTAGAACGTTCGCATCTGATCCTAGGTCCAGAATCGCTTAGTCCATCTCATATTCCCTGATTTGTGCAGTCAATATCATCTCCCTTCCTGTCCTCGTCATGTGCTTTCCGATCTTTCGGACTACACACGGTTCTTCTAGCACAGTCCCAATGCATTTATTTATAAGTTCTTTCAGTCCCTTAATAGCCTTGCTATCACGTAACAACTTCATCCATGTTTCTAGTTTCATCGCAAGCATCGATGGGTCCATTTCCTGCTCCAGTCTGTCTTTGCTTCCTGAAGTGGAGGCATTAGTGAAGATCTTCCTAGCTTCCATGAAGGTTTCCTTGGCATGCTCCAAATAAAGCTCTGGTTCTTTTGTTGGAGCCTTGCAAACCCAAGTAATCACTTCAGGTTGCTTGCCTTTTTCATCCCCTATCGTAATTCCACTTTGAAGCACAATATTCACATTAGGGTCTTCCTCGCGCGACTCTGACCTCATCATTTGCCGGTTTTGAGTCAGGGTAGGTTGGAACGCTCTTGTGTCACGCAGTCGTGCCATTAGTGTGGGACAATTTTCCATCTAATGATCAAACAATGTACAATACAAGCATGATGGATGCGTTAGATTCATAAAATCACGGGCATAATGTCCTGGCACTCCGCAACTATAACATATTAGTTGTCCATGATGTCTTCCAGGTCCTCCTCCACCTCGGCCCCATCTGCGCCCCTGAAATATGGTTCGCGTCATCCCTGTATTCCAGTCAAGGGGTTGCGTTTCAGCCTGAACTCTAAAGGTAGGAGTCCAATTCATTATCAGCTCATAAATTCTACAAGTGCACTCATCATGTCCCACTGATCTATAGAAATTACAGAAAAATTGTTGTGAATTCTATGTGTACTTCTGCAACATGTGGCAGTTGTCTGTACCATGCTTTCTGCCTATTTGACAAATTGTGTGCCATAATGCTAGTGCTGCGCTAGGTCCTACCTGTGCCTCTGGTCTCAATGGCATTGGTTCTCCTCCCATGAGGTAACTCACAAACACCAGGCAATGGTCCTTGTAATGTCCCTAACCATTGCATTTTATGCACCATACCTCGCCGCGCACTTCTAGGCATGCAGTCCTATCTTGTTTCAGACTTTGCATCTCAAGGCAAAAGTTTTTCAACTACGTGTGAATCTGCTGAACTCCTAGGTTTGGATCATGTATCGAGTCCTTATGCAGTGTCATCGTGATCTCCAAGGCCTTGGCCTAAGTTGTTAGCGTCTATTGTGATAGCGCATTCCCTAGATGTGGCATTAACAATGGTACAAACCATTCACGATGTTGTCCATCTATCAATGTCATGTTAGCTTCACGAATTGTGCACTTTAGTCTCTGATCCAACTCCCAAGGGGTAGCGCCTGGTAGCACCATGATTTCCTTGAACCTAATGATTGATTTCACTTCTGAATTCAGCTTGCTAAGTTCTTTGTTTAATGCAATTTGGATTTCCATGATCCCCACATTCGGATTGTCATTGCAATGCTTAATGTACCAGGTCAGTGCATGATCCTGTAGAGCACTGATTAACATTTCTTTCTTTATATTGCCATCCGTAACTCCCTGCTCTTCCCATACAGCTCTTTTCATGAAGAAAAACTGGTCTGGATCTTCAATTCCTACTCCCTTGAACTCTGGTAGCTTTATCACGCTTTCCATATTGACTCGCAGTGGTATCGGAGGTGGTATGGGTGAAAATGGGGATGAGGATGGTGAAACTGGAAATGGTGTGGGTGGGGGTGGTATGCACGAAATCCTTTGCCTTATCAAATTGATCGCACTTATTGGTGAGACCTTCGTGAGATCTTCCTTGTCCCCTCTGTGAGGTGAAACCAAGGGGCTAGTTTCTAGTTTTGCACTACCTTCATTTATGTAGATTCTCCCACTTCGTGTAGCCCCAAACATCAATTAATTCACATAACCCACTTTTCACACAGTACCATTTTAATCCAAGTGTTCAAAGACTTAACCTACTTACCTTTGGGTCCTTTGAGGAAGCGTTGCTCTGCCTCGGTATAGCTAACTGAAGTATCAACCACGTACTCAGTGATGAATCCTCCTATAATTCGATTGAGCTAGTGATCAATAGTGCGAATGATCTTATCCTCTAATGCTTCCAATATGCACACCAATTCTAGGGTCCAAACAATAGGTCTATCGAGTTTGCACCTTCCTTGGCTATCTCCCAGCATCGCGATGCACTCGTATAGCTCAGTAGGGAAAGATGCAAAGAAAATTTCATGGATGTCTGTGTATAAGTAGAAGTTTAACCACTCTTCTTTTGATAGTCATGGATTCCTATTCTCCTGTGCCATGAACTCGTGAATCTTCCTATCCAACCAATCTTCAATTCCTTTCTTTGTTGGATTCCAGTGATACGACATTAGACATCTCTCTGCAGATCCGGGTCCCGGCAATAGAACCATTTGTTGGCTTGTTGGGACCTAACCCAAGTTTGAAGATAATTATCCAAAAGTAGTATGGGGGGGTGCTGGAACTAGGTTTATGCACCCCTGAGATGTCCGAGAGGTTGATTGGTCCAACTCTTAGTCCCTGCACATAGCTTACTTCATGCACTTCCCTATTCTTCGTGCCCTAATGTATTCACCTTGTGTAGCCCTAAGTAGGGACTTTGGGGCTTCCACGTTGTTGGAGTAGTGCTCCGCACTATTTACCAGTTACACCCGAGATCTTACTTATCTTCTTACACCAGTTATTTATCTTTGTGTAAATGGATGCCTTATGTTATATTTATTTATACAGCACATTCATGTAAGTTCAGGTAGAAAATAAATAGTAAACTTGCAATTCATAAGCAATAATGCATTACACAGAAATATAGTAAAACTTCTCTTTATTAATACTTCCCACAGTTACAGAATCGACCTACCCTGTGAACTCAGCTGCAGGGGTCCACGCACTCATCTGCAGACTACTAGGCCTCTATGCACACAACTATAGAGCCCTCTATGACCCAAGGACACAAACTACACTTCGACTCAATCTCTTAGACACATCATGCTTCTATCTTATTAGCTTAACTATTTTTTACACTTAGAGCCTCACTCTATTTATACAATCCCATGGTCCGCGTACCATGGCTAGATCTTCCAAGCTAACATTATATTACAAAAACAAGGGCAGACAACCATGTGACTCTATTATGACTTCGCACTCTATGCCCACAAATCACAGAGTCTTTACAATGGACTTGGTCAAAACTTGGGCTTTAAGCCCCAAAACATGCCTTGGGGGGATTCCGCACCCAACATATTGTGTTGTTGCTTCATTGTTGACATCCTTGTTTTCGGTTATAAGTATAAAGGTCATGAAAAGACCCATATTGTAAATCATTGTGAAACTAATTCATCTATGGCCTCCCACGTTCAAGTTCTGTCATGTATGTAATTGATGTAAAATTTTTGTCCAATATGTAAATTCCATATGTTGGGTATTTGATGCAATCAACATCAAGTCATTGGTCATAGGAAAGGTCATATTTGGTTGAGTCATAAGTTTTAGGATATGCTCTAGGGAGAGCATGGTTAGTATGCATATTTCATGATTCAGATTCAGCAGCTCTGTCCTTTAGAAATCATGACTACCAGGGAAGTTCTTCATTCAGCCTAGTTCGACCCTTTTACCTTGATGTCAAAGGGGGAGAAAATCTTGGGGTTTGGTAAGAAGTGTTTGGTATATGTAGATGTGTTTATAAGTGTTTGCAAATTCTGTCCAAACACCAAAGTGCTTCCCATCAAGTCCAAAGGGGGAAATTTTTTGCCCTATGGATAATGGCCGTAATTTGTTGTCCTTTATGGCAACCTATTAAATAAAGATGTCAAGATTGTGATAACATGATGATTTTATAACTCATGCATACTGGTAAAGATGTTGTAGATGATATGGACAAAGAAATGATAGTTTAGTGGCAGTTATATGATAAATTGAAGTTTGAGAAATTACACGCGGATCTTATGAAGAAGGGTCACATACATGCGTAGATCTGGGACACATGAAGGTGATAGGTGTTAGGTGTGTAAGTAAATGATCTATATATGTGTGGTTTGATCTCGAATAGGTGTGCACCAGGAAGTAAGGAGATGGTTCAGATCAATAGATATCAATGTGTGGTGAAGACTAATGAAAATATTGGCTTTATATATTTATGCTTGTAATGTTAAATTTATAGCTATGGTGATGATTTTATCTAAATATAGTGATTCTCATTGAGCTCTGGGTTTAACAGATGTTGTGAATTACAATGAAGGTTTGATTCAGTAATTTCTAGATATATACACTTTTTTGTTTCATATTTTTTGTGTACATACATGGACCTAGTTCAGTAATGTAACGTATAAATTATGTGATAATTTACTCAATATATTGAAATATATATGTAGCTGTCATGCATGGTGGTCGCATACAGATGCTAATTCTCTTTATGGAAAACGCGTATATATACTAGGGTTTACAATGCTACTTGTTGATGATAGTTAATTTATTTTATTCTATTGATAATTAGTGATGTTGCATTATGGTTGGGATTTCATTGAGATGGTATTAATGTAATTGTTGTGATTCATTGATTTAGTGATTGACATAGCGATTCAGTTTGACAATATTTTGAGTTTTCAATCATTTGAGATATATATGCAGGTTTTGTGCAAAGGAAGCATGTTTATCTGTAGGTTCTCTTAAGAAAATCCACATACATACTCTGATGTTTATTTGATCTGGTTGGATTTTACATTCATTGGTTAATGCTTCAAAAGTTAATTTGACTTACAAGTGCTTCAGTGACTTAGATCCAATGTTTCAATTTGTTTGGTTTTATTATTTATATCAGACTAGTTTGAAAACATGATGAAAGGTGGCCTATAGGTTGTTTGATCATTGTTTGATAGGTGGATCTAGTCTGAAACATTATGAGAAGTGATTCACAAGGTGTTGACCATTGCATCGTTAAAAAAGGGGGTAGAATCTTCCTTCCATTAGGAGTCGGTAAATGAGTTTAGGGGGTTGTAGCTCCCTTCTAGTGGGTGTTGTAGAATGAATGCAGGTTATCACCTTGTATAGGTGGGTCCCTGTGTATTGGTAAGATTCCAGTCTAGTACTAAATGTAATGAAGATTGTATTTATATAATAAGAAATAAGACAAAGACAACGACAATGACGGTTTTCTCCCACATTGAGTTTCCACCTAAAATCCTAGCATTCTATGTGTTTTTCTTATGTGTTGTGATTTTTCATGTCCTTTACTACATATTGGAAAGTTATTGAATTGGTGATATAATGGTTAAAGATAAACATCTGATTGAATGCATGAAAAATTAATGAACTATATATAGGCTGGTTTCCTTCACTAAAGTCGTGTACATATGTAGGTTGCTTTAAGAATAGTAGCATATATAATTCAATGTATTAAATTGAAACGTGAAGAGAATTAGAATATGGATTCACTACCCCCCCATTATTTTTCCTAACACTTTATAGAATTGCAAAGAAACATTCTTGGATAGTAGTGAATAACTTCAATATATGGAGATGATTTATAAGGAGATGAATAACACAAGGAAGTATGAGTGAACTTTGAGGATGTCATAGATGTAACATTAGAATATGAAATTTATTTTTGTAAGTAGGATCAATTTTGATTCATAATGTTGTAGGATTTACTGCTAGATCCTTCATTTAAGGACAATTGCATTTTAGCATCTCAACGGACCCACCATTACCCAATCATGTTTAGTTTTGTATGAATTCAATATTGATATACTCACATACCTAAGCCATTCCATCTATGAAACCATTTTCCACTATTTATAATGAAGATCCAAATCCATAACATCATGAAATGGAAATTGAATCTCAAAAGGCTAAGCTATGAATTAACAATCATTATAGTTCTATTGTTTCCTCCAATAAACTAGTGTAAATTTACAAGAATTAGTAGGAAGTTGAATAAGAATTTCAAAAATAAACATGAAATAAACAATAATGTCGGTGTTTGTGTCTCCAAATATATCAAAAGGATAATCACTCAATATTTTGAAGCTCTCATGTGCAAGGGATTTTCGTAATAATAAAAGAATAAAAATACATTATCATGGTCATAGTACAGACAAACCTGTAAGAGGAAATTCAATTTACTATCTTTGTAGGAAACATGACCACCTTCTTTGCACTTTTCCTCATCTTGAAATGAACTTATGACATTTACAAGTGCCAATAAATCCTTTTTAATTTTAACATCTATAAATAAAGAAGATTACTATTAATCCACCATAATTCATAATCTCAGCTATCAATAACTAGGATTGACTAACAAGCCAACATACATAACTTTACAAGACTACCAATAATAATTATAATTATTCCCTTCCTGTTAGGCTCTTGTTTGAGTTTATGAGGGTCTAGATTTTTCCTCATCATGCACAGACTTCTAATTCTTTCATAGCACAAAGATCCATTTTATAATTCAATAAATAAAACTAAAACCAAACTATAACCTATCATAGCGAAGATTAAACCCTACCTATAGTGACTTTGATATTTTCTACCATTTCCTTAATTTTTCCTTCATATTCTCATTTTCTACTCAACCTTTGAGAGGTCTATATATGAGTAAACTTCCAGATTGAAGGATCACATTTAGAATCTTGTTGAAGACACATACAACCATCACATTAGTAATGAAAGAATATCATAATGGGATGTTTTGGAAGGCTCTTTCCAAGAAGAAATCTTCATATATTGTACTATTACCAACATTTCCACCAACACCAACCATAGAATCAACATCAATATTTTTTTAGTTAAGTAGAGAATGACATCACCTTTGATATATGTAGATCCAAGGGTTTGATTCACAATGAGTTCTTTGAGAAACTAAAAACTCCAACATTTGTGGATTCCCATTCTTGATTATGTGCACTACCATCTGAAATACAAATAGGAAAAAATACAAGGCCAATAGGTACACCAACTCCACATATAGAAAAATACATTCCTTATAGTCAAGGAAAACTTGAAATTTCTCCTTTAGTAGAACTCTGTGATAAAATGAGGGGTTTCCAAAACTTGAATTATTTTTACCTCAACATCTTCCTTCTTATTGGCTGTTTTTTTTTTCTGACATTAATATCTAGAAAATTACATAGGCTCAACATTTATTCCTTGTTATATTTTTCAGTTTTTTCCTTGAGTTTCCCCTTAATATTTTCCTGTATTTCACAAAATATCCCAAGTCAAGCAACAAAACACTTCCTCAATAATTTATTGAAAATTTGGCCACCTTCTTTCCAACATGTTCCTAGTTCAATCACCTCTTCGTTAGGGATTTTAGTCTACACCAACATACATAATAAGGAAAACATCCACAAATGTGGGACCCATCTATTAGGATTCCCCACAAGATTTTCCTAGGGGAAGAAGGACATCCATAGAACAATAATAAACTACAATTAGGATGACAATATTTACAGTCCTTGAGAAGATCTAGTGAGTTAACATAACTTTCCAGTCTCAGAAGACTAGTCAAAACTCTCAATCAAAATAGGAAACTCCATAGTGGCATCTCATCAGCTAGAATTATACGATAAAAAACACTTTTCCTACCATAATTTTCCAATTGAATTGATCATGGGAATATAATAATTCACAAGTTAATAGTTTATTACTTTATCCTATGATTATCCATCCATGGAGTTTATGACTTCTACATTTAAATTTATATTCAACATTCAATGTTTGAAGCTCTTTATTAACTGCATAAATACTGATGTTTTTTATTACCAAGTTTTCTCTCCAAAGTTTGTTTTCTGTGTCACTGTTGAATCCAGATAATAGGAATTTTGACACAATGAGAAAAAAATTCCCACATTCCAATGTGCAACACTCTCCACGCTAATAACCTCAAATGTATATTATTGCCCATTATGCAAGAAATGCCTTAGAGTAGTGCAACAAATAGTCTCAAAATATAGAAAGCTAACATCCACCTCAATTACAATTCACAAATTTGAAAGACCTAATGTACACCAAAATTCTTTCTAGTGAGCCAATATAAAAATAAATAATCCACTTCCATACTAACAAATAAATCTCCAATTCAAAAACGCAAAGAAATGTATTGGAACCTTGGCCAAATTCTCGTTGACACAATGTCAATGTCAACAATATTAATGATAATTAATGTGTACCCTTTTTATTTTTGTTTCCATATCAGATACAATTATTCAACCTTGAAAATAGCCCGATGGATAAAGGATGTCCTTACTAGAAAGGAAAAAAGAATTGCACATCAAATATAATATGTTGGCCTAAGGAAAATAGAGATGATATAGGTAATACCAATATTGCATCACAAGTTGTGGATTGTTGGATACAAGTACTTATGGCCTAAATTCCCTTTCAGTTCTTTCGAAGGTAGACTAAGAATATTTTACAGCTCACCCTCACACCTCCAAAATCCCCATTCATGACCTGGTTGGATCTATTTTGGCGATGATTATTTTGAAGTGCCTAGATTGCTAGGACCACTATGGCTAAATCATTAAGAGGAGATAAACCATGATTATTGAGAACTCAAAAGTGGCTAGTGCAGACCTCCAAGTCACAATAGGACACAGGTTCCTAATCAACACGTATCATGAATTTCCATGCAAATTCCAAGCTTTGCCAGCGCAAATCAACAAATTAATAATAGCAATAGTAAGGGGAGCCGCAAGGGACTTAGGTTTACGTACAACCACCATATGTAGATTTATAAATTTTCATTAACTTGGAGAAGAATACAAAAATTAAAAGAAATCCTTCTAACTCAGCTACAGTGCAAGAACAACAATATAGCAGGGGAATATTCACAAATTAATATAAGATCTATGTGCATTTGTTATATAGGGTTTCCTACACTGATGAATGCCTAACTTCCTAGATATCAATGAATATGTTGTGTGGACCACCAATAGATAATATGATGCATAAATTTACATTCCAAGACAATGAATAGATAAAACATGAACAACCGTATAAAATGATTGTGGGATGTTACATATAATAACCCAACAAACAATCATAATATCATGCCTAGGACAAACAAAATGCAATACCATAATATTTCCTTGTAATAATACACAATATTTTTTTGAAAAGAAATGAAAACTAAGGACAAATACTATTCTTGGCCACAGTCAAATACCATGCTCAATTTTCCATATTCATCTAACAAATATGGTGTAAACTTTAATAGGAAAGCTTATAAGGAACTCCAATAACATTGTTAATATTCTATTTAATAGCTAAATGAGATACATGTAAGGGTCGGCTATTAAATAAAATCGACACTTTTAAAATTGATTTCACTTATCATTCAAATGTCCACTTCAATAAAAAATAAAGAGCACATTAATGCAATAGGATCTCCAACCAAGTGGGAGGCTGTGAAAAATTAGTCACAACCTAACAATTTAAAACTATGTATAAAGGGGTGTTATTGCAACACACAATAAAGTTGAAGAAAAAACACATGTAAATTTGGTTCATTTACATAAAGGAAAATGTTAGGATCACTGTAGCCCACAAGCTTGCCATAATTTCCCTACAAGAAATTCTTTAATTGTTCCAAGACTCCTTTTGGCAGTCTATGGGATGGGGGATCATTCACTGGGTGAGACAAGATTGCATGCCGGTTTCAAGATATTAGTAGGGACATGCAATCATATTTAGAAGGGATATTCTCACTACGAAAGGGTTATTTCTCATTCCATTATTATTATTTTGGACAACTATAGTCTTACCTAGAGGTTACTTGATAACAAACAATATATACAATAAAAATGAGGATCAACTGTTCACAGTAGTATATCAGCCATTAGAATTCCATTAAATTTCCAACCAGTTGTTGGGACGAGAAAAAGGTAAGTTTTCTCCTTGTAAATAGATTTATTTAGCATTTGGCTTCATGTGTCTATCATTTTTTTATGGATAAAAGTAGAGGAAACAACAACTAAAGCTGGGTAAAATAAATTAGTAGCAAATTAGATAAATCCAGGCATGGAAAATTGACTTTTACTATCTTTATGTGTAGAAGGTGCAGAGTGGGTGATGGATGTTCAACCAAAAGAACAAAAGAAGCTCATAAATGAAAAAGACAACGTGTGAGGCGAAGCAAGACAATGCAATATTGGGCATACCGATGCTATTTTATGACAGAATCAGATCAAGTATTGCAAAGTCCTCGAGATCCCTTGATCCTGAGGATTCACTTTTATAAATGTTATATATAAGGACGAAAGGAAAACTGCACAGCTAGTTCTAAAAGTCACAGCTGTAACTATTCTTTTTGACATATAATACTTTAATATTGGTGATGACGTAACTCTGTTACTTGTTTTAATGAAGAAGATTGTGTTTAATTTATAGTCATCTTCTGAGTAGATAATAGCAAGCACTTTTGGAGGCTTTGGGCCCAATCAAGAGAAGATCTACTACTTCACCTGTGTTATAATCCTTTATATTTATTATTTATTGTTTGTTTTTATTAAGTTAATATCATTTTGATTACTGTGAGGATTGACTATTCCGATTCACATTTGTTGTTTATTCAAGATTCATATTTAGATGTATGTTAGATATGTGTGATGCTCTGGTTTGCATTGTTATGATTAGATCATTGTTCCTTCCAAGTAATGTTATCATAGATTTCAAATATAGAATTGATTTCCTTCTGTGAGATGCTTACATGGTTATTTGATATTCATTTATTACTTGCTGTTCATTTATCAATTGTTGTTCAATTATCATTTGTTGTTCATTTACTACTTGTTGTTCATTTAACATTTGTTGTTCAATTACTATTTGATGTTCATGATTAATCGAGCCAGTTTCAATTCCAGTTAAGATTACCAAGTGCGATTCTTTCTAGTTGCATTAAGATTCATTTTCTTTTAGAATGGATTTAGTAGAATTGCAAAGTGTGTTATGAATCTCTCTTAGAGTTATTTCTTTCAGAGTGGCTTGGATTGGATTTAAAAGAGATATTCATTAGAAATTGGAACAATTCCAATTTATTTCATTGTTAGTTAACCTTTGAATTGACTGCATATATAGTGTTGACACTCTTGAAAGAAAAATACATGCCCTGGGTTGATTATTAATTTAGGAATTAATATTGCCTATGAAAATACATCTTAGTGCACCAACATTTTTGCATCATTGCCGGGAAGAGTGTTTTAAAGTGATTTCATTTTATCTTGCTATAAAATAATTGGGTTTTAAAAATGGGAGGTGAGAACCTACGTAACTAGCAAGTAAAGTGCTTGCTCTCCAACCCACTTTTTTGCAAAAGCATAGAGGTTAAATAGGAATAGGTCTTTTTAAGAATGAATAGGAATAGAAAGATAGAAAAAGATCAGAACCCCCCACATAAATCCACAAAAAGCAAGGGATTGGTGAACCTTCGGAGAACAACTTTTATAGATGAAACTGTAATAAAAGCAGACTCTCAGCCATCAGTAGGATTCCAGATTGTATCTGGGAAAATCCCTACTATAGTCCCTCAGGTAGCAGGCTCACCATTTGCAACCAACACTGAGATTCAAAGCCAAATTGGAGGATCTAAACAGAGTCTTTAGATTATAGGAAACTTACATTATGATCCTCTACAAGAGGGAAAATCGTGTAACTTCAGAGAAGGAGAGGGAGAAATAAGTGGAACTGTTAAGGAAGGACCTTAGCTATCTGAACAAGGATCTCTTTTGATCCTAGATCTAGGCAGTGCTACAAAACCAACTCGGATTTCTAATCCTCTGCTTACTCAAATAGAAACCCATGAAATTCTTGAAGGATATTGGCACATTTTTTACCAAATGGAAAATCAGCCACCTCAAGGTCAAACCTCGAAATTGGAATACCCCATAGTTGACCAAGTGACCAAGGCCCCTATGAAGGATATTCCTTTGCAGAGCATCCCAACTTTTCATGGGATGATCATGGAGGATCCTGATGCCTTCATGTTCGAGTTTGATGTCCTGTGTAGAGGGTACGACTATACCACTAACCCTCAAAAGCTAAAATTGTTCCCTTCTACTTTGAAGGGAGTATCCTTGAAATGGTTCATGGGTCTAGGTGGATGTACTATTAACTCTTGGGATGATATGAAAAATTCCTTCCTCATAAGATACCAGGAATTTTGTAATACTAGGGAGCTAAAAGATGAAATCTTTAAGATGGTCTCAAAGGATAATGAAACGCTAGAAGAATATGTTGAACGATTTCATTATAATTTGCAGAGATCTCCACACACCACCTTACCAAAAGAATTCCTAAAAGCTATCTCAATTAAAGGAATGAAAGAAGAATAGATAGAAGCTCTAAATTTAATGGGGAAATTAGATATTTCTCAAGAATATTATGATGAAATCATCTACTTGTGTATCGGGTGTTCGCGAGGAAGCACATGCATAGGAGTAGGAACCCAAGATCCTATGACCAAGGGAAGTAAACCACATAGTGGAGGCATAACACGAATGTAAATCAGTAACCTCCTAGAAGATTTCAAGATGGAAATCTTGGGCACCCTCACAATGCAGCTAGACGTCCTATAGGCTAAATAGAAACAAGCCTTAGCAAAACAAAACTTGGCCCTTTTCTACCCATGTTGTCAGAAGAACCACAACCAATGTGAGTGTCTATTTGACATGGTTCATACATGTGGTATCTGTACCAAGGATCACACCACTGAACAATTTCCGTCACTTCCAGGGCTGAAAGAAGTTTTCAAGGAAGCAGAAGAAGGGACAGAGCCAGCATATCTAACGAAGCAACATCGACAGTGACAGGCCAAACCTATAGGTATGTCACAAGACACATCCTATTTCTTTCCTTCTTCATTGTTTAATCAACAACAGAACCCTGGGGCAGCATGGCAAGGCCAATTACCTTACTCAAATTAGAAATCCCAGCCATTCCCTATGACACCTTAGCCAACAAAATTGCTTCTGGGTAATGCCTAGCCAAATTCTCCCTTTACTCCTATTTGGCAAGGTAATCCCTATCCATCTCAGTGACCTTTCTCCACATCTCAAAATCCAAACTGGTCTACAAATTGGCAACAACCTTTGTGAATATCCAATACACCTATGGGGATCAGTCCTCAACCTCAACCAACATTATCAACTCCTTATCCATTATAGCAAAATCCCCAGCCTCTTTTGCACCCTAAATGACCAGATCAACCGAATCTGAATCCCAATAATAGACCGGTTCAACTCGTGCAAATTGTCGAAAGCTCAGACTATGAGATTGAACAAAAAGAATGTAATGAACTTAGATTGAGGTCAGGACGTGTCATCACCCCTAAGGAAAATAGGGACCAACCATCAATTGAGATCGAAACCCCACCTGTACAAATACCACCACCTATAATTGATACTGAAATAAAACAAGGAGAAGAGATAGATCAGCATAAAGATCCCGAGAAACTCATAATCACTTCTCCCTCATTCCCCAAAAGGTTAACGATATCTAAACGAATTGTTTATCCAGATTTTGTTCTTGTAGGGGAACTAAAAAATATTTTTACTAAAATTCTTCTCCTCCAGGCCATCCAAGATATCCAAATTTATGCTAAAACAATTAAAGAGCTAGGTGTAAGGAAGTCTGTGAGGAAAGAAAAAAACTTCATCGACCATTCATGTTGTAGGGACCTTATATGATTTACTCTTGGGAAGAGAAACTCTAGTAATGTATGAAGACCCTGGGAATCCCATAGTTACAGTTCAAATATATGGTCACTCCTTTCCCAATACACTAGTTGATCTGGGTGCAACCATTAACATCTTAGTAGCAGAAACCTGTCTAACACTTGGTATTATAGCTCTAGAACCAACCACCACCCTAATAGAACTTGTTGATCATTCGGTGGTAGGGACAGAGGGGAATTTATAGGATATTACAGTTTTTGTTGATTCATGGGAGTATCCAGTAGATTTTCTTGTTATAAATCCAAAGAGTCGATTGGATGGGAACCTTTTTATTCTGGGCTGACCTTGGATGGCAATAGCTGATGCTTATATACGTTGCTGAGAGGGAAACATGACTATTGCTGTAAAAAAATCTTGTTTTATATCCTCCTGCCAAACCAAGTTTTCCCATTGTAAAAATATGTAAACAACCACCCACATACTTGGAAGAAATCATCTGTTCACCACTCAAAGTAGCAGAATCATTTGAATTCAAACATCAGACTGAAGATGATGTTATCAATAACTTTATCAACCAACCAGCTGATGTGAGAAATATAAAATGTCAAATGTTAAAAGCAATTCTTGATAATAAAGCCTTAGAATATCCTTTGAAGCATATTGGTGATCAGCATATCTAGACGACTATTGTTCATAATAGTAAGCCTATTGAGATTGAACCAGGAAAATTTTTAGTCATTAATGGTGGTCTACATAGTGACCAACAGCAAAATCTTATTCTGCTCCTACAAAATATAAAGGGGATTTTTCCTGGGATTATCCTGGCATGAAGGGTATAGACCCATAGTTTTGTACACATCACATCTACATCGAAAAGGATGCATGTCCTATCTGGCAGCCTCAATGGAGATTGAATCCACCTCTCAAGGACATTGTAAAAGAAGAGTTGCAAAAGCTGTTGGACGTGAATTTCATTTATCCTATTTTGAATAGAAAATGGGTCTCTCCATTGGTAGTTGTCCCCAAGAAAATCTGGAAGTGGTGTATCTATGTGGATTATCGGGAATTGAATAAGGAAACAAAGAAAAATTACTTCCCTCTTCCATTTATTGACCAATTCCTTGATACTTTGGCAGGGAAGTAGTTCTTTTCCTTTCTAGACGGCTTCAATGACTACAATAAGATTTAAATCACCCCTCAGGACCAGGAAAAGATAACCTTCACCTGCCCCTCGGGTACGTTCACTTACAGAGTGTTACCATTTGGCTTATGCAACGCCCTGGCCACATTTGAAAGAGTTATACTCATCATTTTTACTGATTCGATAAATGAAGGACTTGAAGTTTATATGGATGACTTTGCTCCATTTAGGGATGACTTTGATCAAGCACTAAAAACATTAGAAATTTTTTTAAAACAATGCATTGCTACCAGGTTGTGTTTAAGAAATGGCTAGTGTCACATGATGATGATTGAAGGTGTTATCTTGCGACATTATATTTCCGCTACAGGGATACAGGTAGATCTAGCAAAAATACAGGTAATTCTTTTACTGCTACACCCTATAATCAGATAGAGGTATGTACCTTCCTTGGATATGTGGGCTATTATCGCACGTTTATCAATAAAAATTCACAAATTGTTATGCCTTTATATTCTTTAACTAGAAACGTTGATTTTAAATGGCCTGACAAACGTGACACATATTTTACAGGTTTAAAGAAACTAGTCCCGACGACACCAGTATTACATGGACCAAACTGGGAGCTACCTTTTCAAATATCCACAAATGCATCAGATGCAACAATAGGCGATGTCCTCAACTAAGAGTAGGACAAAAAATCTTATGTTATATATTATATGAGAAAAAATATTACTACTGCTGAACTTAATTATATAGTAACAAAAAACGAATTCTTGGCTGTCATTTATGCCATAAATAAATTTAGACATTATATAACTAGCTATCAAGTGTTTTTGTATACTGATCACTCTGCCATTAGGTACTTAGGTAACAAACCTATCACAAATGGTCGAGTGACGCGTTGGCTATTGGTTTTGCATGAGTTTGATATTACTATCAAAGATTGTCCATGGAAGGAAAACCCAGTTGCTGATTTTCTATCTCAAGTCCCAAAGATAAATGATCCACGGGTAGTGGACAACCAATTTCCATACGAGAATTTTTTTTCCGTAGCACTCAAGATGCCATGGTATGCAGATGTAGCAAACTATCTGGTAGTAGGGAAGCTGCCTAAGCATTTGAGAGCAAGGGAAAGGAATTATATTGTCCAGCGCAGTGCTCGATTCTCTGGGATCGGTGGCTATCTTTTTGACGCAGGGTCTAATATGTGTATACGTAGATGCATTCGCAAGGATGATATTTATGACATCTTAAAGGCTTGCCATGACGAGCCCTGCAGGGGACACTTCACAGATCTAAGGACAAGGCATAAGGTACTACAAAGGGGCTCTTATTGGCCCACTATTTTTAAAGATGCTAAGAAATATGCCCTGGATTCTAATAGCTGCCAGATGATGGCCCGACCTAGCCAATCTGATGAAATGCAGCTGTAGCCTCAAATGGTCCTAGAACCCTTTGAACGATGGGCATTGGAAATTGTTGGCCCTTTCCATTTGGCATCAAATGAAAATTCCTACGTACTAGTTGCCACATATTATGTGAAGAAATGGGTTGAAATAGTAGATTTTCCAAGAGCTACAGAGGAAGTTGTGATTAACTTCCTTGTTGGGCTATTTGTGCGGTATGTTTTACTGCGGTAGGTGATAACAGATGGGGGAGGAAAATTTATGGGACAAAATATTACAACCACTCTCAGAATCCATCAAATTACACATAGAATCACTTCCTTGTATCACCAGTAGTCGAACGGGGAGGTTGAAAGCACCAATAAGGTCATTGAAGTAATTATGACCAAGACAGTCTCAACACATCGGTAAGATTGGGTTGCTAGACTGCTAGAGGCCTTGTGGGCCTATCACATGATTTGGAGGAATACTACTGGATACTATCCGTACCAACTCGTGTTTGGGAAAGAACTTTTTTTTTTCGATCGAATTCGAAATAAAGACTCTAAGAATGGCTCAGGAAGTGGGACTGTATTTAATAGAAGCCCAAACCAAGCAACTTCAAAAAATCAATGAACTAGACGAGGTTCAACTACTTGCTATGCAATGGACTGCAATTATCCAACAACAAAGGGCAAAGTGGCACAACAACCTTATAAAAGAGAAGACGTTTCCAAAAGGAGATTGAAGAAGCACATAACAATGGTACTCTCACTTTGAATACCATTAACAGGTTTGGTCATTCTTTCAAACTGAATGGGCATCGAGTGTGTCTCTATCAAAAACAACTCACCAAGGAGTCTTTCTGCCAACAGGTATGAGAGGACCCCACCATGAAAATTTTAGCTGTAGGGAACGATGACTCAACAACTTTTATTTCTTAAAATTGTGATTTTCTTTAACTGTAAATAATGTATATATTCTTTTTTCTGATTGATTGCAATTCAGTTAGGCATCACCATGTAAATATGAAGATTTTTCTTATTTTAGGTGTTTGATAAGTGTTGTTCAATCGATTGAATGATTGTTGTTCAATCAATTGAACATCACTTATTTTTTCATGCTTGTTGATGTTCAATCAATTGCACAATTTTTGTTCAATCGATTGAATATCACTTATTTTCCTATATGTGTTGTTGTTCAATCGATTGAATGATTGTTGTTCATTCGATTGAATGATTGATGTGCAATCAATTGAACAACACTTATTTTTGCATGTTTGTTGTTGTTCAATCTATTGAATGGTTGTTATTCAATCGATTGAACGTTTGTTGTTCAATCGATTGAACAATTGATATTCAATCAATTGGACAATAATTTTTGCATTTTTTATTTTTGTTGTTCAATTGATTGAATGATTGCTATTCAATCAATTGAACGACACTTTTTGTATCCTACGATTTTGTTGTTCAATTGATTGAATGATTTTTGTTCAATCAATTGAACAACACTTATTGCATTTTACGATTTTTTCTATTCAATCAATTGAATGACTGTTGTTTAATCAATTGAATAACACTTTTTTGTTTTATGATTTTTGATGTTCAATCAATTGAACAATTCTTTTGCATTTTTTTTCCTTTTCGAATTTTTTGTTCAATCGATTGAAAGATTACTATTCAATCAATTGAACAATGCTTTTGCATTTTTTTCCTTTTCGATTTTTTTGTTCAATCGATTGAATGATTGTTGTTCAATCAATTGAAAAACATTTTTGTGTCTTTCTCTTTTCGATTTCGTTGTTCAAATGATTGATCTATCGTTGTCCAATCAATTGAACAACACTTTAGCGCTTCTACGATTTTTATGATCAATCAATTGAATGATTGTTGTTCAATTATTTGAACAACACCTTTTGCGTTTTGTCTTGTTGTTAAATCAATTGAACAATTTTTTTTTATTGAAAGATGTTCAATCAATTGAATAAGCCCTGATTTTGCTTTTTGTGTGTAATCGGTAGAATAAACAACTGTGATTTCTTTTTGTTGTTTCATCGTCAGCCACCCTTTTTTCCATTTTTCTTTCTCCTTTATGTTTTGAATGAAAACCATCTGGTTGGATTTGTGCCTAAGATAAAGAAAAATAGTAAGGTTAATATCATTATGACTTATAAAACCTTTTGATGGTCATCATTATTCAAAAGTTGACATGGTACATCCTTATAATGACTCGGTGAATATCATTTCTTTGGACACATCATAAAATGAGTTATTATTTTAATACCATGCTGGTTTATCTTTCACACTTTCAAATGCATAAATCCATTTCATATGATGATATGGGGGTAAAAGTATAAACATTCATTGTCATTTTTCTTACTTCTTACACCATCCTTGAATCTTAAGAAGTAAATGAGCATCCCTCTTTCTATAGTAAGAGCATAAAAACATGAAAATGTAGCAAACAGTGTCTTAAAGATGATAGGGTGTCTCATCATGAGCTAACCTACATGATCATAAGGGTGTAACGGGTGACATTCCATTTTGCCCACCAAACCAAGGTAATGACCTTTTTGATAATTAAAAATTTCAGAAGGACAAGGGGTCTCATCACGAGCTAACCTGATCACTTTGTTATATCCTAGGAAATGGCACTATACTTATTTGGTCACCAAGCCAACATAGTGGTATTTGAATGGAAAGAAATGAAAGAATCATCTACATACTAAAAGGAGGACTCTAGCTCATTTGTGGGGTTAAAAAGAAACCCTATCGAAGTTATGAATACCTGCTAGCAGCAATGGCTCTGCTTGTGGTATTGGAGTATTACATGACACTACTAAATACTCTCTATTCTATTACCACCCATGGATACGTTTCTAAAGGAAATTTCCCATTTGAATAACATTCCTCAAAAGCCAACATGCATGGTAACTTATATTTTATATTCATTATATCATATATGTCTAATCACTTTAATGACAATCATTAATACTTACCATTGATCATGCATTTGTTACTAATACCACTAAAGGTAAAAATATTTCGTCATAATGATTTAGATCTTTATTTTAAGTTATGGCCATTGCAAATCCGATGACGTGTATTTTTTTAATTGCCTTTTCGTATATTGTGTCAATTTTTATTGATTGGTTGCTTGCATTTATGTATTACTAATGCTTTCTCCTGTTTTTCCCATACTTGGAAGATGTGGACACCCTTTCCACATTGGAGGGGGATGGTCTGCATATGAACAACACGAGTCATAGTTTACGGATAATTGTGTGATAATTATTAAACTGATTTCCAGTTTAAGGATGACATGATGATTGTGTATGTGTAATTATTATATTTTGATAAACCTTAGTGCCACTTTGAGATATATTAGTCCCCATATTCTCTAAAAATATAAATTGAATTCTGAAAAGTACAAAAAAATTCGCAACATCCTCCTCTGACATCTACCTAAGAAACTGACCAACTAGGGCAAACATGTGATGAGAGGCCACTATGATATGATTCGACCTCATATGTCACATTAAGGAAGTGGAACCTATGGAAACACACCATATAGACACTCAACATCAGCATTATGACCCTCAGGAACAAACCCAACCTTTTTGCCAACCAGACCGTGGGTCCCACTGAGATTTTTGACCACTTGACCTGCAAACACTCTCTTCCTATAGGTCTACCAACATCCAGGAGCCTTTGGACACTCTCATGACAAGGCATGCCAGCATCCAAGGACTATTTTTCTGAGTTCTGTGTCAGCATCCCCGATATTTAAGCCACATTTTTAGGTCCAGAGCCTAGGTCACTGCCCAGAATTGAATAGTAGGTTTGGAATAGTACTATAACATGGAAATAATGGTATTAATGAAATTGCTTGAATAATACCTTAACTGGACCCCTACTAGCCATGACACACATTTTGTAAAACATATCACGAATATGTAATCTACACATGTAAATAACTGGTCTGAGCATAAAGGTCTCATACTTATCTGAGATTTCCTATGAGGCATTGTTTCATTGTCACTTTAGTTGGAGTTTCAATGATCATGCCATAGATACATTGTTCTTTAATATAAAAGTAAAAACGTGATGGGAGACATGCATAGCCACTATGATAATAGATATTCATAACCAACCTAATAACAATAGAAATACCAAGGATACAATAGCCATAGAATCCACATGTAACCAATATATTTCTCATAGAAGTACAAGGATAAATAACCTCATATTAATGATACAAAATCCAACCCAGTCTAGGACTACCAGACTCCCCTTGACCATAGAATGGTTAATCCAAATCTCTCTTCATTCATTCACCCCTGTGCCATATTCCAAGCATGAATGTGGGAACTCATAGAACACATAAATCCAAAACCATCCAGGGCTTCTAGAGGCCATCCACCTAAAACCATCAAGAAATGATTCCACCTCATGGTTGGACATCATAAAACAATCCTTAGATTGGTTTATATCCAAGCCTTCCATAGCTTCTAGAGCGTTTGTCCAACCAAGGCTTCCAGGATTAGTAACTCAACCCATAGCTTTTACCAGGCTTCTAGGACTAGTAACTCAACACACCAAGGGCTTCCAGAGCATTTTTCTAACCAAGGCTTCTAGGACTAGTAACTCAACTGAATCTATTACAGGGCTTCTAGAGTTTTTTTCCAACCAGGGCTTGAAGGACCAATAACTCATCCCGAGGTAAGGAAACATGAGAATCAACCAAAACAAAATAAGGGAAAAAAAAATCCACAATCACCATAGATATCTTGGAAATGGCAAGTCTAGGCAATCCACTGTAAATCCTGGCTATACTCCATGACAATGATAGATTATAACCAGCAAACCACATACATATGCCATGTATGGAAAAACTAGTGAGGAAAGAATACATGCAACTTGGTACCTACAAGAAAAATCTAGTGTAGCTATTGATCCCAATGTTCTCATTCACTTTCCTACTCTTCCTTTGCCTTCTTGATCTAAACCTCCAAGTATGCCACACTCTCCAAGAGTGCTCCAAGAAAACTCTAAGTTTCCAAGGGTATAAGAGAGTGATAATAGAAAAGAGCTCCACCAAAACTAAGAGAATAAATCCTAGCCACTAATCCTCAAAAGCCTTTTTATTAATCAAACCTCTATTTTCTTCATTTTCCTTTATTTTCCTTCATTTTTCTCCTCACATGCAACCTATTACCTTTCACCTTTCTTTTCTCCAAATTTCCATTATTTTCATAAATAAAATTTCAATTAATTCCTCTTGCCTTCCCAAAGCCTTTTCCATTTCCATTTCCAATTCCCTTAGCCATAAAATGCCAAACCAACACGCACTAGGATGTTTTACCCAATATTCAGCTTGGAATAAGTGTCCCATCAAGTGTGGTTATTATATTTTCCTTTATTAACATTTATTACATGGAATTTTTACCAAAGTCGTTAGATAACCCTCTCTCTTGAGGAACCTCATCCTCGGTCTTCAATGACACGTATAATTAACAAGACTGATAAAAACAAAACATACTACCCATGGAGCGTTATAACATAGCTCGTTGTAGTATTTATATTGACCATATGCTAAAACATGACAAACATACCATTTATTAGAGCTTTATAACACAACTCATTACGGTATTTACAATACTAACAACATATACACACATACACATTTTCCTCACGTAGAAAATAATGATACTGTCTATGGATCTTTATAAATCCTTTTTGATACAATATTTACAATAATACACACATATGCACATATGCACATTTTCTCAACCAACCAATAAAAGGATATGATGTTTGCATCAGCAACAAGGGAATCGAGAGGCTCACACCTCCACCCTCAAATTAATATCACGATTCACCTCCTTCCTAGGAATTCTACAATCCACTGCAAGGTTAATCTGCATGCAATGTCAATGCTACAATCCAGCGCCACTTTTTCTCTTAGTGAACATATTACGACTCATTTTTCTAGGGCACACTCCCAATGGGCATATGATTCTATCTAGAAATGATAATGACCAAAAAAAATCCATCCCCGACCTTCCCTCCTCTTCTAGACAATCCCTCAAGAAATCCAATCACCCCCTTCTATGCATTTACAGACCTTCCAAGTTTTGTTGGCACCCCCATCCTAAGTAGTCCATCCCTTAGCAATGCTTTCTCCCTTCAAAAAATATAGCAACCAAGCATATTCGTGCCTTAAAACCCTCATACCAGTCATAGCATGTTCATGGAAATCAATGGACACTATCGGGTACCAATTTCCCACAATGGCCCTACTCGTGGATGCTTTACCAACATACTTCTACCTGTTCCAATTCTTTTTATTATTTTTATGAATTATTACATTTGGTATCAATCACCCAACCAGACATGTTCATGAATTCCTATAGCAAGCACATAATTTCCGTTAGCTTTAAAATATGTTGAAATAATTCACATCATACCTAATTGGTAGCTCATCAATAAGGTACACTTGCAACCCCGTTTACTTCCTATCACAATAATTCAAACTAGCATATTTGACCAAATCATCATGTATAAACATATCACATCAGGTTAGCTCAAAACACAACCATCATAGATAAAAATCATAAATCACATGTAACCATCATAAACTAGAATCCTATATCACATGTAATCATCATAGCCTAGAATCATAAGTCTCATGCATAATAAAACTGAAATAAAATACGTATACTTATCCTTTAATAAATCCTTAGGTTCTACCTTTGTCCTTATTTTGTATCCAGACTAGATTGGTTGCCACACCCGACAAACACCCAGTGCCTTCTACTCAACAATGTGTACATACACATAGTTTGCATCACACACATACAACCACACATGACATACAACACCATTCAATACATGATTCTACACCTGACACACAACAAATACACCTACACCTACTGTAGAACACAACACGATAGATGTTCCTATGCCCATTGTACACCACCTCACAATACATACAACTACACCCAGTGTACCACACAACAGAATACATGTACCACACCTGATGTACACCACCACACAATACATAGAACTACACCCAATGTACAACAAAATACATACATCTATACCTGATGTACAACCCTATAGAATACATATATGTACAAAGAGTACAACATAACAAATACATATGTCACAATACCATGACTACACAATGCACATACATAATACTACGTTCCTGCAACACAACATGTATGACATGCACACAATACCACATGTACATCAATATCATATGTACAACATGTACATAGTACCACATATAAAAAGAACCATTTTCACAATGTTTTCACATCATCACATCTACACAACATCACCTGTACAATGTGTACACAATGCCACATGTATGTCATACCACTTGTACAATTTGTACACAACGTCAGACGTACATAGCACCACATGCATGACATGTACACAACACCACATGTACATACCACCATATGCATGAAATGTACACAACACCACCTTCACACAACACCGTATGTACAACATGTACACATCACAACATCCACACAACACCACATGTAAAAGCATGCACACAATACCATATGTACATAGTAACTCCAAATGTACAACATGCACACAACATCATATGTACATAGCACTACATATACAACATGTACATAGCACCCTATGTACACAACACTCCATATCCAACATGGACACAACACCATATGCAAACAACACCTCATATCCATCATGCACATGGTATAATATGTACATAGCACCGCATATCCAACATGTACATAGCACCATCTATACCCAACATTTCATATGCAATATTTGCACAACACTATTTGTACAACCATGTGCATAACATTGCATAAACAACATGTACACACACAATATATACATAAAAATGCATGCGCACAACATCACATATGCAACATGTACAACATATACCACATATGCACAAAAATAGGACCACACTTCCAAAACCACAGTCTCTACCAAGAAACACTGTTTCCTATATCTTATCCATGCTTGTCCCAACATTTCACAAACCACACCGATTTCATTTCAGTGATCTATCCTTTAGTATAACCTACCCATAACATTGACATAATATAATCACATAATATCATCTCATAACCACATGATATTGACCTCATAGATTTGTCAGGGCTACTCCTCCCAATTGATTCCTTGTAAGACTACGAACCTCTTCATTCCATTCACTTACAGAAGCAATCATTCTTCCACAAGAATGATCCTTGATGACCCTATCAGATAGAGACATTGATACATGGATACATACATACATAGACATAGACAATCATGATCATGTCAGACAACCATATGCATACATACAATTACATACATATAAACATCGACATAAAATAATAACGATCTAGTTAGTCAAGGATATACATACATACACACATATTTACATATAAACATTAGAAAAAAATAATCATGATGCATGATGACCCTGTCAGACATGACATACATACATACATACATATATACACATATAGACATCACCATGATCATGATCACAATGTAATTACTATATATCATAAGGTCAAGGTTAAGGGAACTCCCTTTATACATGCAACACATGTGTAACATCGAGAACAACATTCCCGGCCATAGCCAAGGCATGTGACACCTAAAATACATTCACCTTACCTTTCTTGATTACCTTTCCCATGACTCTCATGTCATCATCTATTTACACCAATGGACCCAACTAGTCCAACTGGTTGTCATACACTTGCCTTCAACTTCCTTTATACATGTAGTGGCTTAATTTATGTCTTGCATTGCCCACTATATTTCATTCATCCCTATATAAGCTTCATTAAATTCCTCCTTCCCTAACCAATTCCAAAGACTCTCAAAACAATAAAGGAAATATCGAGAATAAAGCAAGAGGAATACCAACAACAATACGACACCATAAACAAGGTAGCATGGCCATGCACAAGACACAAAGAAAACTTCAAACAAGCACAACAATTCACCAAAAGACTAGAAGCATAAGACATAAAACAGATGCCATGACTCAATCTCCATGGTCCCTAGTGCTTCCAAGGGAAAAATCAACATGAGCCTTCATTAATATTTCATGGTAGTCTCATTTCCATGCAATCCCCTGCATCATACATCCATCGACACATAATTCTCAATGCTTAAATAAATATAACAATACAATGATTACCATACCTTGTTATGTCAAGCACATTTTTTTCAACTATACTCATCCACACCCTCTCTCAAGGGACTCCAATTCGCTTGGTAGATCCACTTGTAACTAGAGACTAGGTAATATACCTACCAAGTACATGCTCATGAATCTAACACATATCCACATAATTTCAAACAAAATCAAGGTTAACAAGACTTCCTTTATGAAAAGCACTCATTCGTTTGGAATTAGGGTTTCCAAACATAGCCAAAGGAATTCTTTCCCAATTCCTTCCTTCTACCTTTTTACTTTGTTGGAATCGAGGCTTACTATGTTTTGTCACATCACCAAAATGTTAGTTATATAAACACATCAACTATTACCTTGTCATGCTAATACCAAGCATTTTTCCTGCAACTCTTCACACATGTCAACCACATGTTCCAAATATCAAGACAATCATATATATCAATTTGAAATCAACCTTTACCAAGACTAATAATCATGTCATAATCCATAGTCAACTCATAGTCCTTAGACATAATGCTACAACTGTCACCTTCTACACTCAAGTACATATTAACACTCTCAACACATATGTATTATTACAACCATCTTAAAACAATATTATTTGAACCAATAATCATATTATGAAATTCATCAAACATTCAACCAACTATAAACATAACATGGTATATAAATCAAATAGACAAGATAATACACACCAAACACTCAAACATCAAATAGATGACATAATCAAATAGTAAAGCACCAAATATATGACATAAGAAAACTCATACCTTAATGTATTTCAAGGGAGGCAATCTTTTCTACACAATCAATCTATATTAGCATGAAATAACTTCGTGACATATCAACTCAAACATAAATAAGGTCATGATATCCATAATAGTCACTAGCTAACATAAACTCATAAAGAATTGTCATCCATACATAATAATCACATCTACCTAGATTGTTTATATTAGTATTCCATACTATCACAACATATTAACTCATACCAAAATGTCATAACCCTAACCATTCGCATAGACCAAGCCAACTTAGTATGATACATAGAACATCAGTATCTTAATATAGTAACCCTAATCATAAAGTTACTAGCATATAATAACAACAAGTTATACATTATGCTCATCGACAACGTATAACCTAATCATCATGCTAACTATCATATAACAATAGCAATTTAAGCTATATCATACTCATCAATAACATATAAAATAATCATCAATTTATCTAACATAAAACAACAATACAAATACATACAACCACACGATACTATCATTCATGACTATTCAACACATCTGCATATGACTACACTAATATGCTAGAATATATCATGTATATAACTCTAACATATATATACATGTACATAAACCTAATGTATATAACCATAATGCATATAACAAACCATTAACTAACATACCTACATGCCCAACATACAATATGTATGATGACACAAGGTCCAATGTCACAACCTCACTTTGATGATCTGCATCTCCTTCTCTATCTTAGCCAAGACACCATCATCATAAAAGGCAACAACATCATGATGACCTGATTGCATACAATGACCTTATGCACAATAACCTTCACCATGAAAATGCATGCATAACAACATATAAAAACCTACATGCATAACAAATGCATATACAACCACACACTCATGACATCACATCCCACAACAAGACCATCAACCTTCACATATCGACATCACTATAACCATGATCAACACCATGAAAATGCAACAAGCACATGCACTACAAGGATAAGGAAAACCTATACAATGTACATGAATGCATGACCAATACACTGCCCATCCAGTCTGAGGGATGAACCATGCTCTGATACCACTTTGTAACACCCTCCTCCCACATCTACCCAAGCAACCAGCTAGTTGGATTAAACATGTGACAAGAGGCCAATATGATATGATTCAACCTCCTAAGTCACATTAAGGAAATGGAACCAATGGAAACACACCATATATACATTCAACATTAGCATTAGGACCCTCAGGAACCCACCCAACCTTTCTACCAACCAACCCCTTAGTCCCATTGATATTTTGGACCACTTGATCCTTGGACGCTTTCATGCTATAGGTCTACCAACATTGAGGAGGCTCTAGATGCTCTCATGTCAAGGAATTCCAACATCCACAGACTATTTTGCTCATTTATGTCCTAGCATCCCCAAGATTTAAGCCAGATTTTCAGGTCGAGATCCCAGGTCCCTGTCCAGAATTGAATGACAACATCATAACAGTAAGATAAATGGAAATAAAAGTACTAATGCAATTCCTTGAATAATAGCTTTATTGGACCCATACTAGCCATGCTAGGAATTTTGTCAAACATATCATGAATATGTAATCTACATGTGTAAATATAAGATCTGAGCATATGGGCCTCATACTTGTCTAAGATTCAATATGAGGCATCATTTCCTTATCACTTTAGCTATAGTTTCATCAATTAGGCCATATATACCTTGTTCATTCATATACAAGTAAAAACATGATGGGAGCCATACATAGCCACTATGATAATACATATTCATAACCAACATAATAACAACAAAAGTACCAAGGATACAATAACCATATAATCCACATATAAGAAATATATTTCTCATAGAAGTAGAAAGAGAAACAACTTCATATTAATGATGCAAAGGCCAACCTTGTATGGGATTACCATGTTCCACCCGACTGTAGAATGGTTGAGCCCAGTCTCTCTTCAGCCATTCACCCCCGTGTCATATTCCAAGCATGAATGTGGGATCTCATAGAACACATCAATCTAAAACACTCTAGGGCTTTCAGAGGCCATCCATATGAACCCATCAAACAATGATTCCACCTAATGGTGGGGCATTGGAAAGCCATCATCAGATTGGTCTCTATCCAAGCCTTCCAATACTTCTAGAGCATTTTTCCAACCAAGGCTTCCAGGACTAGTAACGGAACCCACAACTTTTACTGGGCTTCCAGAGTGTTTGTCAATCCAAGGCTTCTAGGACTAGTAACTCAACCCACCAAGGGATTTCAGAGCATTTATTCAACCAAGGCTTGAAAGACTAGTAACTCAACCAAAGTTGTTACAGAGCTTCCATATTGTTTGTCCAACCAGGGCTTGGATGACTAATAACTCAACCCAAGATAAAGAAACATGAGAATCGACCAAAACAAAATAAAGAAAACAAATCCACAATCACCATGGACATCTAGGAAATGGAAAGCCTAAGAAACCCACTGTCAATATTGGCCATCCTCCATGCCAATGAAATATCATAACTACGAAACCACATGCTGATGTCATGCATTCCAAAACTAGTGAGGAAAGCATACATACAACTCGGTACCTACAAGAAAAATCTATTTAGCTACAGATACTAATGTTCTCATGCACTTTTCTTCTCTTCCTTTTCCTTCTTTCTCCAAACCTCCAAGTATTTCACACTCTCCAAGAGTGCTTCAAGAAAAATCCAAGTATCCAAGAGTATGAGAGAGAAAATAGAAAAGGGCTCCACCAAAACTAAACTGACTAATCCTACCTACTGATCCTCAGAAGCCTTTTTATTAATGAAACCTCTATTTTCTTCATTTTCCATTATTTTCTTTCATTTTCCTCCTCAAATGAAACCTATGACTGTTCACCTTAATTTTCTCCTAATTTCCATTATTTTCATAAATAAAATGGCAAATAATGCCTCTTGCCTTTTCCAAAGCCTTTACCATTTCCTTAGCCAATTTTGATGAGCCCCGAAAATGGGTAATTATATGGGCTCATTCAACCTTGTAATTCAACTTAATCCACCATTCTCATTAGTTTATTGCATGTTTTTTATTATATTTATTCTAATAGAGTGAATTGGGTTATTCATTATGCCAACAAGTCTAATGTGTGCTTTATGCAGTCTTTTTGGTCAATTTGGAGACAAAATCAAAGGTTTAAATGAGCACTTGGCAACCAAATTAGTGGAGAGGATTTGTAGGAAGGTGTCCCCTTCATTTATGAGCCCTTACCTTGAATTCTCCACCAGCAGCTCAGAGTTCAAGGGCCACCACATCGATTATCACAAGGTAGCTGAGCAAGGGCTAGTAAAGTTGCTGTTAACTACAAGTTTTGGCAGCCGAGTCCCTAGAGTTTAGGAGGACTGTTGGGGTCCTCAATTTCTATAAATAAGAAGGCTTAGGGCCTCATTTAAGTTAGCCAGTTTTTAGTTCGATGTTAGTCATTTTTTAGTCAGTTTTTAGTCATTTGCTAGTTAGATTTTAGTCAATAGCTTAGCTCTGCATTTTAGCACATTTTCGAGCTTTTTCTTGTAGATAGTTTTTGGGATGTAACTATTCTTTTGATCAATAAAGATGAGTCCAGCTTTGCACCAGTTCTAATCTTCCTTAGGAGGCTGTAGCTCTTGGGGTTGGGCCCAACTCAAGTGCCCAATACCTCCTTTGTGTACTTTGATGTGTCTTTGTTGTATTCTTAGAACAAAATCTATTATTTGGGTTAAAATCTTGTTTTGTTATTTAGGTTGCTTTTGATGATTGAAATAGCTTTTCCTGTTCAAGTTGATTTGATAGGTTGGTAGAAGAAAATATCTTCGAAAAAGGCCATCAAACAATCCTTAATCTCATCTCTCCCTCCTTGGGACCATGAGCTGAGACCAAGGTGTCCTTGCTGCCACAAAAACACTATTCTTCCTTCTTCATGCAATTGCTAGTGTTAGATTCTTAGTTGCAAAAGTTGATACCAGTTATGATTACATGCTTAGATCTGTTCTTGCTTCGTTTCCATTTTTGTTTTACATGATTTTCTTCCAATAAACTTCTGTCCATCATGGTTTCTAGTTTCTAGGTCAAAGTAGATTAAAATAGCTAGATCTTTGGTTTTTCTAGTCTTTCTTCGATCAGTCTTGAGAAATAGTGTGCAGAGCATATGTAATACCTCTTTGCCTACCCTTACCCCATCAATGCAACCTACTCCATCCCCAAACTTAGATTCTTTCCCTTCATTTGCCTCATTTTCCCACTTTGCCCTAATTTCTACATTCTTGTGCATTGCTCCCTCCATCCTTGAACCAAATCCGATCGCCTTAACCACTCTTCATCCTCAATCCCCAAGTCCTAGACCTCCTAACACCCTTATCTCACCTCCATACCCACTTCTTCACCTCTTTTCCTCCATCAACCCTTCAAAATTCCCTTTCAGAACATCTTCTAGAAACATCCTGTAGGAGCTACAATACATCCTGCAGAACCCCTGCAGACTTCCTATAGAAGCTCACGAAAGTGGTTTCTTGAGATCCAATCACTGTGAAACTCTCTAGAAGGGTGCTAGGGACCCCTTAGGCCCTCTTCTCACCTTCCCAACCTCCCACAAGTATTTCCTTTTTCCAATCAACCTCTGCACAGTCAAAAACAGTTAAAGCACATGCATAATAATTCTGGCAACTTACTCAAAAATACAAAAAGATGTTTTTTTCCAGATTTTTCTTTAGAAGTAGTTTAGTCACATGCATTTTACCTTTCCAAGAGTCAATGGCATCCATTTCCATTATTTTCATCTATTTTCTTGCACCAGTAGGGTTAGTCGGTAAAACTAGGGTTTGCATTTCCTTTCAGCTTTCCACTTCTTTCTTCAAGTAGATTAGCCTCTGTTGAGTTAGCTTTCCTTCATCATAGTTAAAAGCTTCTTCTAAGAGCTCATAGAAGTTGTCTTAATCTTCTACTGGACTTGTGCCAGCTGATCAAGTGACAGTCGCGGCAAGAGCTAGTACTTGTGCATATAGCACCATCACTTCCAAGTTTGTTACGAACTACCGAGTTGATAAAAGTAAAGAAGGGAGCCCTAGGAGTTGCAGCATTATTGCTGCAATACTGGAGCCCACCATCTTTTTGGTGCCATTTCCGGGGAAGCGTCAGAGTATTGGTGATTGCTGCTTTTCTTCTATTTTCTACTACAACCTTCTGCTAAGTAGTTTATTTCATTTCCATTCTGCAATTTCATTTCCGCAAACGTAGATCAGAAATTTCCCACTTTCATAGATTAGCATTTCAATTCCGCAATTTCAATTCTGCAAGCATAGATTAGCATTTCAATTCTGCAAGCATAGCCTAGCATTTCGTTCCTATAATTTCATTTCAGCAAAATAGATTAGTCCTTTCCTGCTTTTATTTCAATTCCACATTTTCATTTCAGCAAGATAGATTTTAGTTAGTAGTAGTTCAATATATTTTAGTTTTGCAGGTACAAGAAGAAGAAAAAAAAAACAAAAATCAACCAAAAAGATCTCCTTTCATGCCTTGTAGGAGTAGAGCTAAGTCAGAAAAATGTTTGCACAACACCTCCACTGCTTCATACAGCCAACCTTATCTCTTGTTCGATGGTTGTGATTAAGAAGAACCCCTAGGTGGACGACAAGACATATTTGAAGAACCTCTAGGGGAGAAGAAGAAGAAATCATTCCTCTAGAGCAAATGGCTACAAACAGAAATGTTGGGAGTAGTACCTTATCCAAAAACGAATTTGAAAATCAGATGGAAGATTTCAAGAGCGAGATGAGGCAATTTCTTGCCATGCAACTGGATACCTTGCGGATCCAAAGGAAGCAAGAGGAAGCCAACAGGGCTTTGGCCATCTTTTGTCCCAAGTGCACTAGAAAGCATCCTAGGAACGAATGTCCATTACACTCCATAGAAGTGTGTTTTGTCTGTGAAAGAGACAATCCTACAAACCAATGCCCTTCCTTGCTCGGAATCAAAGATGCATATCAGAGGGCCAAAGGAGCCACTGAACCACTCTATTTCATGAACCAGAGGAGGCCACATGGACCCATACCTTACTAGAAGGGAATGAAAGGGACATCCTAGACCTATTATGACCCCTATCAAGCCACTTCCATGCCTGCTTGGGGTCCCCCTGCTCATCCTTCCTGGTCTACACCTCCTCCTTAGTCATATCCTCCTCAATATTATGCCCAACCAGCTGCTCATTCATTTCACTCTTATGCTCAGCCATAGCCTTAGTGGAATGCACCTCATCAGGGGTGGAGGCCCCAGTACAACTCTCCTCCCACTCCTTTTCCTCCACCACCTGCCCAACCACAACCCCATCCACATCCATCTCAAATATATACCCCCACTTAACTACTTGTACCACCATTTCAAAACTCGCACATCGGTATAGATCACCCAATTACAATGTTGAGGCAAAACATGTCCAAACAACTCCTTTTGAGCTCAAATATATTCATCATAGCTTAGGAAGAGTATTGCAAAAGAGAGACTATATGGAAAGCATTGAAGGACCACATCCAGTAGAAGAAGATTCAAAAGAAAAGATCAAAGAACCATGGGCTGCACATGATAAAGAGATGGCATCAAAATTCGATATCGAGAGAGTTCCCTCATGGTTACCATCAAATCTTCCATGTATTCAAGAGAAAAATCAGCGAAAAGAGGAAGATGAGAAGGTCATGGTAGAAGGTGACATGAAACATGATCCAGATCAGCAAAAGGACCAAGGATATCAGAGCTATATTGAGATATGGTTCCAGATGGTCACTAAGTTGGAGCAGTACTCTCTTCCTCAGCTATGTTTGATCCCTTCAAAGTCAAATCATTTGGTCTCTGAAATCTGGATCCCTGTCAAAGCATGCATTTCAAGCCTCCACATCATTTTGTCTCTAATTTCAATGTGGACATGGCTCCATTTGAAGTATTCTTATACTTGAAAATGATTTTGTTTTTCAAGTAGGGTAGGGTAGGAAAAAAAAAGGAAAAAGAAAAAGAAAAATGAAAATAAGAGGAAAATAAAATCCAAGGTGAAAACCTCCTCAGAGGCACCTTAGATTGGCTCATTGATTGAAAACCTCCATGAGGCGGTCAATGGGTTGGAAAGAAGAGAAAATAAAAAGAGAATAAGATCCCTGGGTGAAAACCTCCCTTGGAGGCGCCCAGGGCAGGCGATTATGGTGAAAACCTCCATGAGGCGCCCTAGTTGTATTCAAAAAAAAAGAAAAAACAAAGAGAAAAAGAAAAATAGACCTAATTTTTGGTGAATAAATTGTAGGTTGCAGCAAGGACATTGCAGGTTAGGAGGATTGCTAAAAAAAAAGACAGATGAAGTTCTATGCCTTTTACAGGAAGTTCTATGTCTTCTATAGGAAGTTCTGTGTCTTCTACAGGAAGCCTACAAACAAGCCAAAATTGATCTCCGAAGAGGACCTGAAGGCTAGGAATATGTCAATGAGGCCTGTACACATCCATGTTTTCATCCCTCACCCTTCTCCATTATTTTCTCCATGTCATTGTGCTTCTTTCCTAAAAAATGTGTGTTCTACAGGAAGTTCCTATAGAAATTACAGGAGGCTAGAAATGGACTTTAAAAGGTAGTTTGGCGAACATGATAGCTTCCTAAAGGGTTCATAAGTCCTCCTACAATCCTCAAACCTCTCTCCCATCAATTCCAAGTCTGCATTATAGCCCAAGCTCATTTTTTCTCATTGTGCAAAAAAACTACAGAATGCTTTGAAGAAAAAATACATAGAACAGAAATTTGTTTTTTCCCTCACGTGAAAACCATGCATCCATTTACAAAACCGTTTTACGGGGAGTCGTATAGGGATGATGGAAACATGCCCGAGAAATTTCAGCCAATTCCAGTGCACGGTTTCTAAGAAATTAGCCTCCATCACCTACAACCATTTTTTCATTTTCTCTATATCCATGCATCCATTTCAAAACCTGTTTCATGGGGAGATGCATATAGGTGATAGTAACCTACCCAAGCAGTTTCATCCGATTCCGATGCCTGGTTTCCAAGAAATTGACCCATGTAATCTTCAGCCATTTTCAGTTTTTCTCGATACCAATGCATCCATTGACCACAATTTTGCTATGGGAAGTGCATAACAACGATAGAAACATGCTCGAAAAGTTTCAGGTCAATCTGATCTATCGTTTGGGAGCAATGGAGAAAACAAGTTGTTGTCTTGTAAAAATTCAGCGTCAACAACATGAGGGTGCAAATGTGAATGTTGAAGCAGGCTCCTGTAGTGTAGGTCCAGCCAGAGGATACCTGCACTAGGAAATAAGCCATGTATCAGCAAAGAGACTAGCATGCATCCATAGAATATGAGCATGCAGTAGCAAAAAGGACCAGGACATTCGACTTCCAAGTACGTGACTAAACCCATTCCTTTGTTGCATGAATGTAATTTAAGAACTGCATAAACAATGAGATGGTTGGGATTAAACAAGATTAGTGGCCAGCTAACTAGCCACCCTCGTCCAGTTCAGATAGTGCCTTGTCCAGTTCTCTAGCGCTCGCCCAAAAATCAAGCAGCATACGTGTATAGTCAACTCACGTGAAATTTAAAAAAATAGGTAGTGTTGGCTGTTTGAGCTCCAGTGCAACTGATGACAAGTGATTAAAAAGAAGAGAACATATAGTTCATAACAGCACTGTAGTCTGCATGGGGCCAATGCACATCCGGCCACCTCATCTTCTCACACGAATCATGCTGCAGTTAAATGATGCTCGGCTGAAACTCTCACCACTCTTTGTTCACTGCGCCTTCACAACATTCACAACTGAAGCACGCGTCCACCACTTCCAGATCAGCTAACCAGTGGTCCTCTACAAGATTCCTGTCTGATTTTTCAAGATTTCTGCTATTTTTTAAAAAATCTCCCACCTATCGAGCTCTACAAGAAGCGCAGTTTCATTCTATAGGAAACGAGAGCCTTCTACAGGAAGGCTTCTACAGGAAACGCAGAAAACAACCATGTAGAATGAAAACCTGGGATTTTCAGCGAACTTCAAGCTCAAAACGAGGTAGGATCGGGGAAGATTCTTTTTGCATGATTTATTTGTGCAAAGTGGTGAATTGAATATGGCATGAGATTGGAAAATCAGTGAAAAATCTGCCTGTGAATTGGAAATAAAATTTTTGCCTGTGTGTTGCACTGAGTTTCTCAGTTGTGTCTGCATCAAGATTCTCCTTCGCATTTCTTGTCTTTAAAATTCTCCTGTAGAGAAGATATGCAACTGTGGGGGCCAACCTGTGTATGGAAAATTTTGAACTTGCATGTCTGTATGTGTGCTGAGAAGAAAAATTGAGCTCTGTACTCTATCCATAGAAACAAAATTCTTCCTTTCATAAACGGACAACCAAATTCTGGGCAGAGAGGGCTAAAAAAGTCCACCTGAAGGATGTCACAGCCAAAGCAGACACACAGAAACAAAAGGGAAAGAAACAACCTAAAATAGTAGCACCACAGACAAAAATAGTTGACACAGGGATTTCTACAAGAAGCATGGAAACAGAACAGCAAGAGGAGAAATCACTTGAGATATTGGCCAGGGAGGCAGCAACTACACTTGTTGCCTTAAGCACACCTCCAAAACAAAAAGGGAAGCTAAAGAGGCAAACCTCTATGTACTTTAAAGCAAGGAGGAGCACACGGATCAAAGTGGGCAGACCCCAGCCACAGTCAAAGGAGCCAATTATCATTGAGGACACCACAGCTAAACAAAAGGAGGAGTCTCCTTCAAAGATAACCATCACCTATGAACAAGGAAGCCAAAAACCTTCATTAGAGAGAGAGAATTAAGATGATGGACTCAAAGACAGTTCTACAGGAAGTTGAGAATTTTCTATAGGAAACTCAAAAGGGCAGACATAACATAGATTTCTGAAGAGTAGCAACTACAGGAAGGTTCCCTAGTAGGTTAGGAAATAGTAGAGGAATAGCAACCAAGGGAAGATACACAGCCTGATGTTGAAATGAGGATAAAGCAACAGCAAGAGAGGGAGTCTCAGGTAGTAGCTGAAATATTGATGCTGAAACAACAGTCGCAAGAGAGAGAAGCCCAGATGGCCTGCACGGCCATCTAGGCAATAGAAGCCCTGCAATGAAGACAACCAGCTCGATCCTATGCAGTGTATCTTAAAGACCAAGAAGCCCTCCATGCATTCACACTCCCTAGTTGGGAATTCGTCGGGGACATGACAGTAGAAAGTGACGTAAAAGCCCTCACCTATGATATTAGTCCTTCTGACAGTGAGGAAGAAGAGTAGAAAGGGGGAGAAGATGAAGAAAATAATGACTCAGCAAGACAAGAAAAGGAAAAGGAAGAAACTAAAATAGAAGAGGAAAAGGATGAAGAGACAGAACAGGAAAAGAAAAAGAATTCAAATAAGCAGACTAGGAGGAATAGTGGAAGGACATGGACAAGAAGGCAGGGTTTTATGGCACACATGAGTAGACCACATCAGAAGCCTGGATGTGAGAGAGGCAGTCAATGCAATCAAAGATAAAGAGATAGATTAGTTTCTCAGAGGATGAGCAACACTTTCAGTAGGGGGGTGATGATGAGCCCCATAAATGGGTAATTATATGGGCTCATACAGCCTCGTAATTCAACTTAATCTACCATTCTCATTATTTTATTACATGTTTTTTATTATATTTATGCTAATAGAGTGAATTGGGTTAGTCATTATGCGAACAAGTCTAATGTGTGCTTTATGCAGTCTTTTTGGTCAATTTGGAGACAAAATCAAAGGTTTAAATGAGCACTTTGTATCCAAATTCGTGGAGAGGATTTGTAGGAAGGTGTCCCCTTCATTTATGAGCCCTTACCTCGAATTCTCCACCAGCAGCTCGGAGTTCAAGGGCCACCACATCGATTATCACAAGGGCAGCCGAGCAAGGGCTAGTAAAGTTGCTGTTAACTGCAAGTTTTGGCAGGCGAGTCCCTAAAGTTTAGCTGGAATGTTGGGGTCCTCAATTTGTATAAATAAGAAGGCTTAGGGCCTCATTTTAGTTATCCAGTTTTTAGTTCGATGTTAGTCATTTTTTAGTCAGTTTTTAGTCATTTGTTAGTTAGATTTTAGTCAGTAGGTTAGCTCTGCATTTCAGCACATTTTTGAGCTTTTTCTTGTAGACAGTTTTTGGGATGTAACTATTCTTTTGATCAATAAAGATGAATCTAGCTTTGCACCATCTGTAATCTTCCTTAGGAGGCTGTAGCTCTTGGGGTTGGGCCCAACTCAAGTGCCCAGTACCTCCTTTGTGTACTTTGATGTGTCTTTGCTGCATTCTTAGAATAAAATCTGTTATTTAGGTTAAAATCTTGTTTTGTTATTTAGGTTGCTTTTGATGATTGAAATAGCTTTTCATGTTCAGGTTGATTTGATAGGTTGGTAGCAGAAAAGATATTTGAAAAAGGCCATCAAGCAATCCTTGATCTCATCTCTCCCTCCTTGGGACCATGAGCTGAGACCAAGGTGTCCTTGCTGCCACAAAAACACTGTTCTTCCTTCTTCATGCAATTGCTAGTGTTAGATTCTTAGTTGCAAAAGTTGATACCAGTTATGATTACATGCTTAGATCTTTTCTTACTTGGTTTTCATTGTTATTTTACATGATTTTCTGCCAATAAACTTCTGTCCATCATGGTTTCTAGTTTCTAGGTCAAAGTAGGTTAAAATAGCTAGATCTTTGGTTTTTCAAGTCTTTCTTCGATCAATCTTGAGAAATAGTGTGCAGAGCATATGTAATACCTCTTTTCCTACCCTTACCCCATCAATGCAACCTGATCCATCCCTGAACTCAGATTCTTGCCCTTCATTTGCCTCATTTTCCCATTTTGCCATAATTTCTACATTCTTGTGCATTGCTCTCTCCATCCTTGAACCAAATTAGATCTCCTTAACCACTCTTCATCCTCAATCCCCAAGTCCTAGACCTCCTCACACCCTTATCTCACCTCCATACCCACTTCTTCACTTTTTTTCCTCCATCAGCCCTTCAAAATTCCCTTTCGGAACATCCTGTAGAAGCTACAGTACATCCTGTAGAACCCCTGCAGACTTCCTGTAGAAGCTCACGAAAGCAGTTTCTTGAGATCCAATCACTGTGAAACTCTTTGAAAGGGTGATAGGGACCCCTTAGGCCATCTTCTCACCTTCCCAACCTCCCGAAAGCATTTCCTTTTGCCAATCAACCTCTGCACAGTCAAAAACAGTTAAAGGACATGCATAATAATTCTGACAACTTACTCAAAAATACAAAAAGATGCTTTTTTCCAGATTTTAATTTAGAAGTAGTTTAGTCACATGCATTTTACCTTTCCAAGAGTCAATGGCATCCATTTCCACCTCTTTCATCTCTTTTCTTGCAGCAGTAGGGTTAGTCGGTAAAACTAGGGTTTGCTAGGGTTTGCATTTCCTTTCATCTTTCCACTTTGTTCTGCAAGTAGATTAGCCTCTGTTGAGTTAGCTTTCCTCCATCACAGTTAAAAGCTTCTTCTAAGAGCTCATAAAAGTTGGATTAAGCTCCTAGTGGACTTGTGCCAGGTGATCAAGTGACAACCATGACAAGAGCTAATACTTGTGCATATAGCACTGTCGCTTCCAAGTTTGTTACGAACTACCAAGTTGATAAAAGTAAAAAAGGGAGCCCTAGGAGTTGCAGCATTATTGCTGCAATACTGGATCCCAGCAAATTTCCTTAGCCATAATAAACTAAATGAACACCCACTAGGATTATTTACCCAACATTCAGCCTGGAATAAGAGTCCCATCAACTGTGGTTATTATTTTTTCTTTTATTAACTTTTATTACATGGAATTTTCACCACGGTTGTTACAAAGCCCTCCCCCTCCATCATCCATGTTCAATGACACGTATAACCAACAAGACTACTGAAAACAAAACATATCGCCCATGGAGATTTATAACACATCTCACTGTAGTATTTACAATGACCATCTGCTAAAACATGACAAACATATCGTTTACTGCAACTTTATAACACAAATCATTATGATATTTACAATAATAACCACATATACACACATAGACATTTGCTTCACCAAACAAATAATAATATTGTTTATGGAGCTTTATAAATCCAGCTCAGTACAATATTTACAATAATACACACATATACACATATGCACATTTTCTCAACCAGCCAATAAAAGAATACGATGTCTGAATCCACAACAAGGGAATTTAGAGGCTCACACCTCCACCCTCAAAGTAATACCAAGATTTAACTCCTTCCTGGGATGTCCAGAATTACCTGCAAGGTCAAATATGTATGTAATGTATAGCACCACAATCGAAAGCCACTTGTTTTTTTAGTGAATAGTTATCGACTCATTGTTTGAGGGTGCACTCCCAACATGCATCTAATTCCATCTAGCAATGTTAACAACAAAAAAAAATCCATCCCTGACCTTCCCTTCTCTACTATGCAGTCCCTTGGGTAATCCAGTAACCCCCTTCTATGTAGTCACACACCTTCCACATTCCAATGGCACCACCATCCGATGAAGTCCATCCCTTGGTGGGGCTTCCCCACATCATAAGATACAACAACCAAGGCATATCCTTGCCTTAAAAGCATCATACAAGTCATAGCATGCACATTGAAATCAATGGATAGTATTAGGTACCAGTGTCCCACAATTTGCCCGCTCCTGGATGTTTTACCAACATATTTTTCCTATTCCAATTCCTTTCATTGTTGCCGTGAATTCTCACAGTCAGTTTCAATCACCTAACCTGACATGTTCATGCATTCCTGAACAAAGCACATAATTTCCATTAGATTTAAAAGAAGTTGAAATAAATTCACATCATACCTCGTCGGAAGTGCATTAATAAGGTACATTTGAAATCATGTTTACTTCCTGTCACAATAACTCAAATGAGCATCTTTAACCAAATCATCATGTATAAACATATCACATTAGGTTAGCTCAAAACACAACCGTTGTAGGTCAAAATCATAAATCACATGTAACCATCATAAACCAATATCCTAGTTCACATGTAAGCACCGTAGACCATAATCATAAGTCTCATGCATAATAAAACTGAAATAAAATACTCATACTTATCCTTTAATCAATCCTTAGCTTCTACCTTTGTCCTTATTCTATACGCACACTGGATCGGTTGCCACACCCGACAAAAACCAGTGCCTTCTCCTCAACCATGTGCCAATACACATAGTGTGCATCACACACATACAACCACACATGACATACAACACCATGAAATACATGCATCTAAACCTGACACACAACACATACACCTACACCCAATGTACAACACAACATAGTACATGCACCTACACTCGTTGTACACCACTACACAATACATAAACCTATACTCAGTATACCACAAAAAACAATACATGCGCCTACACCCAGTGTACAACACCACACAATACATACACCTACACCCGACGTACAACACAATACATATATGTACACATAGTACAACATAATGAATACACATGTCACAATACCATGACTACACAATGCACATACATAGTATTGCATGCCCGGGTGATAGCATGTACGACATGCACACAATACCACATATACACCAGTACCATATGTACAACATGTACACAACACCATTTTTGCAAAGCACCACCTGCATAACATGACATGTACACAACACCATATGCACGAAATGTACATAACACCACATGCACACAACACCATATGTACAACATGTCCACAACACCACATGTAAAATCATGCACACATCACCATATGTACATAGTACCAAATGTAAACCATGCACACAACACCCTATGTACATAACACCCTATTTACACAACACTACATATCCAACATGTGCACAACACTATATGAACACAACATTTCATATCCATCATGCACACAGTATAATATGTACACATCACCATATATCTAACATGTACATAGCACCATCTATACCCAACACTCCATATGCAATATTCACACAACACTATATGTACCACCCTATACATAACATTGCATAAACAACATTTACAGACACTATATATACACAACACCACATGAGCATGACATCACATATGCAACCTTTACAACATATAAAACATGTGCACAACAATAGTACCACACATTCAAAACCACATTGTCTCTACCAAGCAACCTTTTTTCCAGTATGTTATCCATGCTTTTCCCAGCATGTCACATACGAAACTACTTTCATTTAACTGATATATCCCTTGGTATAACCTTCCCATAACATAGACATAATATAATCACATAATATCATCCCATAACCAAATAATATTGACCTCATAGATTTGTCAGGGCTACTCCTCCCAGTTGATTCCTCGTAAGACGAGGAACCTATTCATGTTATTCACCTACAGAAGAAATCATTCTTCCACAAGAATGATCCCTTATGACCCTATCAAACAATGACATAGATACATGGATACATACATACATATACATAAACATTAGCATAAACAATCATGATCTTGTCAGACAATGATATGCATACATAAATATAAACATCAACATAAAATAATAATGATCTAGTCATTTAATGACATATATACATTCATATATACATATAAACAATAGCAAAAAATAAGCATGATCCATGATGACACTATCAAACATGAGATACATACATACATACATGTATATGCATATAAACATCAATATAGTCATGATCACAATGTAATTACTAGATATCATAAGGTCAAGGTTAACAGAAATCCCCTTATGCATGCAAGACATGCACAACATCAAGAACAATAGTTGCCTACATAGCCAAGGCATATGACACCTCAAATCAATTCAGCCTACCTTTCTTGATTACCTTTACCATGATTTTCCCGTCATAGTCTATTTACACCAATGGACCCAACCTGTCCAACTGATTGTCATACTCTTGCCTTCAACTTCCTTTATGCATGCACCAACTTCATCTAAGTCTTACATTTCCTACTGTATTTCATTCATCTCTCTCTGAGCTCCGTTAACTTCCTCCTTCCCCAGCTAATTCCCACTACTCGAAAAACAATAAAGAAAAGATCAAGAAGAAAACAAGAGGAAAACCAACAACAATACGACACCATAAACAAAGTGGCATGAACATGCACAAGACACAAATAAAACTAAAATCAAGCACAACAAGTGACTAAAAGGACAAGATTAAAAACAAACGATGTGACTCAATCCCCATGGACCCGAGTGCTTCCAAGGGAAAAATCAACCTAAGCCTTCTTCAATATTTCATGGAAGTCTCCTTTCCATGAAATTCCCTACATCATACTTCCATCAAAAAATAATTGTCAGTGCTTAAATAGACACAAAAATACATTGGTTACCTTACCATTCCGTGACAAGCACATTGATTTCAACCAAACACTTCCACACCATCTCTCAAGGGACACCAATTCCCATCCAGTTGTAACTAGAGATTAGCTAATATACATGTCAAGTACATGCTCATTAATCTAGCACATATCTACATAATGTCAGACAAAATCAAGGTTAACAAGACTTCCTATATGTAAAGCACTCATTCGTTTGGAATTAGGGTTTACAAACATAGCCAAAGGAATTCTTTCCCAACTCCTTCCTTCTACCATTTTACTTTATTGGAATCAAGGCTTACTACTTGTTGTCACTTCACCCAATTGTTAGTTATATAAACACATCAACTATTATCTTTTCATGCTAATACCAATCATATTTCCTACAACTATTCACACATGTCAACAACACATTCTAAATATCAAGACAATCATATCTATCAATTTGAAATCAACTTTTACCGAGACTAACAATCATGTCTTAATCCATAGTCAACTCATATTTCTTAGACCTAATACTAGAACTATCACCTACTACACTCATCTACATATCAACTGTCTCAACACATATGTATTATTACAACCATCTTAAAACAAGGTCACTTAAACCAATACTCATATTACAAAATAGATCAAACATTTAGCCAACTAGAAACATACCACGTTAGATAAATCAACTAGACGAGATAATACACACCAAACACTCAAACATAAAATAGACAACTTAATCAAACAATCAAGCACCAAATATATGACATATACAAACTCATACATTAATGTAGTTCAGGGGAGGAAATCCTGTCTCCACACTCAATCTATACTAGCATGATGTAAATTCATGACATATCAACTCAAACATAAATAAGGTCATGATATCCATAATAGTCACTAGCTCTTATAAACTCATAAACAATTATCATTCATACATAATAACCACATCTGCAGAGTCAATGTAGATTAGTATGATATACTATCACAAAATATACCTGAATGTCATAAACCTAACCATTCCCATAGACCAATCCAACTTGGTATGATGCATAGAGCATCAAGATATTAATGTAATAACCCTCATCATGAAGTTACTAGCATATAACAACAACAAGTTATACATTATCCTCATGAACAACATATAACCTAATCATTAAGCTAACTATCATATAAAAAATCAAGTTAACCTATGTCATACTCAACAACAACATGTAACATAATCATCAAGTTATCTAATAGAAAACAACAATCTATATGCACACAACCACAGGTTACTATCATTCATGACTATTCGACACATGTGCATATGACTATACTAATCAACTAACATCTATCTGTTGGAAATAATACTGAGAGGGGGGGGGGGGGGGGAGGTTGAATTATCAAATCAATATAACTTTTTCATTTCATACTCTGATTCATATACGCTACTTCAGTTAAGGGAACCCGCATGTACACACAACTATGTTTAATGCGACTAGCGTATATCTAATAAACTTATGATTCAGTTAATCCATCATATGTTGATCTTTAATTCGTGCATCAAAACTTCATTGACCATATAAACAGTAACTAGGTGCAGTAAAAGCAAAACAAATCATCACACATAATAAATACACATGAACACCATGATATAAGGTGGGAACCTAATGTGGGACAAAAACCACCTACTGCCGTCTTCCATTAATATAAGAAAACCCTGTTTACAATATTGTATTGGTGCAGACTCATACCAGTACGTAGGCACCCACCTACAGAAGGCTACAACCTTCTCTCATTCTCCAGCTACCACTGGAAGGGAACTACAACCCCCTAGCTGTTGTACTAGATGATGTATTTACTAGTACATAGGCGCTCGTCTACAAAAGGCTACAACCCTCTCTCATTTTCCAGCTGCTACTGTAAGGGAGCTCCAACCCCCTCACTCTTGTACTGACAGATATGTTTACCAGTACGTAGGCACCGGCCTACTGAAGGCTCCAACCTTCACTCTTCCTCCAGTGACCACATTTCATAAATTTTCAGACTAGATACACCTGGATCACAACACCAATATATGAAGGCCATATTTCATCCAATTTTCATACTGGACCCATCAACAACATTGAAGATCAAAATCAATCACCACTGCAACACAAGTATTGGATCAACCAACCATCAAACATTCAATCGTCAATCACCCAATCACTGAATCACTGAAGCCTTGTCATCAAAACACAGTCACCAGAACATAGAGCAGAAACCAAAACTCTGCAATAACCACTAGAACCAACTGCATATTCAGATATCACATTTCATTATGTATACACTACTTTGATGAATCAAACCCCCGTGTATATGCATTTTTACCAAAGTGAACCCATTTACAGATCTGAAAATATTAACTCATAACTTTGCATCTATTCGAGAAATCAATTAGACCCAGATCATAACATTTATATAATAAACATGTGTCATTAATTCAGATCTATTCTATCCATGATCAAATCACATAATGATAAAACATTCCAAGCCATAAGATCCTGATCCATCATAAATCATCATCCACATATGTGCCTCCTTGGCTCATATCAAGCAAAGCATCACAAACCCATAAGCTGCAGACTGGATCTCACACTTCATCAGATATTCAATACTTGCACACTTGCACATTGGCCTAATGATCTTCTTCTCCTTATATAGGTTTAGGCCTCTCTCAATACCATGGTCCAAAACCATGTAGGACCAATACCTTGGACCCAATACCTGGGGTCAATACCTCAGACCAAATACCATGGACAAATACCAAAATACCATGGAACAAATACCGTGGATCAAAACTTAGTTTTCCAACATGTACGCGCCTTTACTTCTGTGAAAGTGCCTGTCTACGTTATATGTGCCCTTGTATATAGAGAATCGGCGTGTATACGCGACTTGGTATATAGTGAACTTGCATATACCTTTTTGTATACACGACTTTGTATATAGTGAACCTACGTATACCTTTCTTTCTTCATTCTTCCTATTTACCTGCTATACTGGGATCTTTCATCTAAGAGAGTTGCCATCAAAGACAACACTTGTGTCATACCTATATCGTAATGCGAACATTATCATGTATGTAACCATAACATCTATATAAATTTACATAAAACTAATGTATATAACCCTAATTCATATAACAATCCATTAACTAACATACTGGCATGGACTACATACAACCTATATGACCACATACTCTTGCCTCAAGTTCCAATTCCACCACTTCACTTTGATAATATTCATCTCCTACTCTATCTTAGCCAACACATCTGCATCATAACAACCAACAACATCATGATGACCTAATTCCATACAATGACCTCATGCACAATAGCCTTCACCATGAAAATGCATGCATAACATATAGAAGCTTACATGCATAACAAATGCATATATAACCATAAACCCATGATGACACATCCTAGAACAACACCATCAACCTTCACATGGTGACAAAACTACAACCATGATAAATACCATGCAAATGCAAGAATCACATGGACTACAAGCATAAGGAGAACCTATGCAACCAACATGAATGTATTACCAACACATCGCCCATCCAGTTTGAGGGGCGAACCATTCTCTGAAACACTCTATAATACCATCCTCCCACATCTAACCAAGCAACCAGCTAGCTAGGGTAAACATGGGATGAGAGGCCACTATGATATGATTCAAACTCCTAAGTCATGTTAAGGAAGTGGAACCAATGGAAACACATCATACAAACATTCAACAACAGCATTAAGACCCTCAGGAACCAATCCACCATTTCTACCAACCAAGCCCTGGGTCCCACTAAGATTTTGGACCACTTGACCCATGGACGCTCTCATGCTATAGGCTTGCCAGCGTCGGGAGGCTCTAGATGCTCTCATGACAATGCATGCCAGCATCCAGGGACTACTTTTCTCAGTTATGTGCCAGCATCACCGGGATTTAAGCCACATTTTCAGGACCAGAGCCCAGGTCACTGCCCATAATTGAATGACACCTTCAAAACCATAAGATAACATAGAAATAATAGTACTAATGCAATTAATTGAATAAGAACTTGACTGGACCCCTACTAGCCATGATGACCATTTCGTCAAACATATCATGAATATGTAATATGCAAGTGTAAATAACAAATCTGAGCATATGGGTGTCATACTTATATGGATTCGCTATGAGGGTTTTTTCCTTATGACTTTAGCTATAGTTTCATCCATTAGCCCATAGATACATTTTCCATTCATATACAAGTAAAAATATGATGGTAGCCATACATAGCCACTATCATATTACATATGCATAACCAACATAATAACAATAGAAAAACCAAGGATACAATAGCCATAGAATCCATCTATAAAAATATATATTTCTCATATAAGTACAAAGAGAAATAGCCTCATATTAATTATGCAAAGGTCAACCTAGTATGGGACTACCACGTTCCACCTGATCGTAGAACGGTTGAGCCAAATATGTCTTCAAACATTCAGCCCAGTGCCATATTCCAAGCATGAATGTGGGATCTCATAGAACACATAAATTCAAAACCATCCAGGTCTTTTGTGGATGATGTTGGAACCGCCAACATTCATGGGATATCCCTCATATAAAGTCCCAACTAGACCTCACACCTCTTGGTGTTGGAGTCCCATCTGGTACGATGGCCTAGTTTCCATTACCTTACGGATTTGCCTTAGCTCTTGATGTTTAATGCATGAGAGTGTTATGTTCGTAACTTTAAGACAACGAAGTAGGTATTCTTCGTGAGTTTGTAATGTAACCTTGTGTCTAGGATCTCTTACTATCGAAGGGGAAAGTGAGGTGAGCCTCTTTAAGAGAGGGAATAGTCCCAACCCAGGAGAAAACACACGCGAACTACAATAAGGGTTTGTCCAACATCCAATGGAATAGTCCATAGTAGATACGATAGTTGTGAATACCAAAGTTCTAGGGAAAACACGTACACCATCCAACAAAGTAGTCCATGCAGGGGTGATGGTCATTCAAGCCAAGAAAACACAAGAATTTTGTGGCGAACTAGTCCTCACGGACATGACAATAGTGATAAACAATACAACACATCTTCAACAATGTAAGTACTAAAATAACCAAAGTAGTTCAGCTATCTTAGTATTGGTTAAACAAACATGCATTACAAACATTTAAATAATAGTCTTAAAAAAGGATACAAAACATGCGTGAAAATATGTTGGCCTAAGACAGGCTTCTGAATTAAGAAAAAGTTCCAAGACACATTTGTACACGATACATCACTATCACCAGTAGTGGGACATTGGAGCCACTCCTTCCTCCTGAAAGAACAAACTACATACTCTCAAGGCTATGTAGGAGTAGCCAAGGTGAAAAGTCCTTTTCTCATACAATGAGGGGTATATATAGTTAAAGGGGGATATCTGACCCTTGTGACTCTTCGACTTCCCTCATGACTATTTGACTTCTTGTGAATTTTGGACTTACGCACTACATTACATTTGATTACAACAAGTATGCCCCATAGTAGTGATGTGGCCGAAACAACTCATGACACAACTCGACATGACACTGTTGACATGTACTGGCTAATAATGGTGTCTGTGTCAAGTTGTTATTCTGCTGAGTGATGGGTGCTCTCTCGGTGTAACATGTCTTGACCTCCACATGGCATAGTGTGTGGTTTCTTTGATGGTCTTGGTATTTTCTTGGTGGTGCATGTGTATATGTCCCTTTCGCTCACTCCTTGATGTCCTTCATGCATTTTTTCAACTACAAGAAATTATTCTATCATGCGCTCCTTCATCCCATTCATCGTCACGCCATGTTTCAACAATGCACCTATTCCTACAATCACTCATGACGAGACAACATCAAATCTAGAAATCTCATAGTCTAACATGATCCATTGTTTTCTATTTCAGTGCAGGTGACTGAGAGAGAGACAAGGAACTAAAACTGCGCAGAGCACAGCTCAAGCCGGGATGCGAGGCTCTGGAGCACTTATGGGAAAAACTGCAAAGATGTCACTAGGAGGTAGATTTTCACAATCTGGGATAACAATGACAGCTACAAGGTAAAACTGAGTTGGGAGGAAGAATTGCGTAGTTTCCGGGAGGAAGACTATGAAGTGTATCAGGGAACTGCTGGGAAATTATGCACATTTTTCAAGGTGAGGACTAGGAAGATCATTCGGGGCTTTAGCTAGGAATCTGCGCAGTCTATCCAAGGAGGACAAAGCGAGAAGCAGGAGGAAATGGTAAAGATTTATGTGAAGTTTTTGAGGGCAGGGAAGTTTTCCAAGGCTGCTGGTTAGAACTTCACATTTCTAAGAGAAAGTCTCAGGTAGTCAGTTCTGTGCATTTTTCGGGATGAGTGTAGAGTGGGCAGGAGAGAGGTTGCTAGTCAAAACTACACAATTTTCAGAAGTAGAGCAGAGCAAGTGAGTAGGTGGCCTACCACTCAAATCTACACAATTCTTAGGAATAGTGTAGTGATAGGTAGCAGAGCCCTAACTCACAAGATCTGTGCAGTTTCTACAGACAATTCAGGGCAGGAAGTTGGACAAGTTCTATATAGTTTTGGGGAGCAGTGAAGTCTCGGGTGATATTGGAGTTCAGATTTTTGAGAAGGCCAGAGGGAGTCTGGATATCTGATGTTGCAGGAAGCGTGGAGTATATCGGACGTAGGGACTAATTTTGCACAAATCTAGGGGACAGTTAGCTTGCTCACTTCCAGGATTCCACACTGCAACCTACCCCAAAGGACAACCTCAATCTCTATATAGTTCTATGTAGTAGAGCAAAGTCACTTAAATCAGGGTCTGGTTAAAGGAGGTTTGTCTGGTTGACATATTTTCAAGAAAAATGACTATGTTTGAAAGAAATTGAACTTAAGCATACATGAAATTGTGATCACACACTTAGCATGACTCGACAACAAGACACCTCAAATGAAAAAGGAAAACATGTGCTCAATGATACTGACTCAAATGTTAAGAGTGACAAGAGTGAGACTTGAGATAGATCTTCAAATGACCGAGATGAGACTTGCATGACAATTCTTAACACATTGTGTGTGAGTACGACCAATGTTCACATGTTGAAAGCAACTCATACACATAAAGACAAACCTTCAAAATTTCTAGAACAAAATCGGAAGCATGACATAACAATCGACATGCCAAAAGACAACCGATGGTCAATCAAGAAAAAAGGGTCTAAAGACTTCGACAAGGGGTCATGGATTGAGCTCGAGTGTCTACAACCATCAGGGAGAAAACCATGGAAGGCTCTGAAATTTGGAAGTAGACCAAAATTTTAGAGAGTGTTGCAACCACCAGAACACTTGGCGACAAGTTGGTTGAATACCAGCTTCTCTGTTTTGGTTCATTTTTAGCAGAGGGCCTTGGCCTTTCAGGGAGTATCGATTCATTGTGTAGGTTACTTTGGCTTCCCCACTTACCCTATTGAGAGACATAGTTGCATTGTAGCAACTTAGTTAAACACAACAAAATTGTTAGCTAGATCACAGTGTTTCAAAATCGGGAAGGGTAGTTTGGTTCGTGAGCTTAAGATTTTTAGAGTATAAGTTCTCATCTATGGTGTTGCTCCACTGCCAGTAGGCCTGAATAGTACCCCAATGGATTCACACATGAAAGCAAGAATTGCTCCACTACCAGTCAGCCTGATCACTACCCCAGTGGAGTCCCCTTCTTAACCTATCTGCGTAGGAAGCCTTTCTCTTCTTTTGCCTTTGTATTTTTTGAAAGAGTATTGTGCATAGGCACTTATTTATTTTTGGGGCAGAATAGGAATCTCAACATCTTGAGAGCAGGAGAGGTTGTTCCTTTAGAGAAGCATGTAAGACTTCTGATTTAGGTTTTATCATTTAGATTTTTCCCCTTCTCCATTTCTAGTAGTTGGATTAAGCTTCAACACACAAAGTAGAAGACTAAGTACAAATATGGGGTTTCCTGATTTGGACACTGGTTCATGGTTTGACGAGAGCTTCCCTTACAAACAGATCGTATTTTTTGTCGAGGCTTCATTGACTAAAAGCTACAACCAAGGACATAAAATATGGACACGGGACTGGTGAAGTGATGCAGTGTCACAAGACTCTTTAAATTCAGCCACATACTTATTCAAAAGGTAGACACGATATAGGAAAACAATTATGTACAAAACAGAATGACAAAATAATAAAAACAAAGCAAAGAGAAGTAAAGAAAAATAGTAAAATAAAACAACAGAACGGAAATAAACATGGTATGTAGGGTTGGGCACGGCCCCAAATCATTGAAAATAACATTTTAAATCTTGGCCATTGACAAGAAGGTTGTCAATCCTCCTATCAACTGATTCTAAGAAATATGTGTGTTGGCCAAGTTTTTCGTGAACCATGTATGGACTAATGCACAGGGACTAGAACTTCATATGTTTTCCTTTATATTCATCGGGTTTATTCCACTTCAAGACCAAGTTAACCACAACAAAGCTCGTATTCCCTAGAGAATTTTGATCGAGCCATCTCTTGATACGATTTTGGCAGAGTGTAAATTTTTATTTTTCTTTCATCTATTCTTCCTCTAACTTGTGTAATATGTCCATCCTGCGCTAAACCAATAGACACAGCTTGCCTCGGGATTCTTGGGATAACTGGAGAGCAGGCAAGTAGATATTTGGTGAAAGGATGAACTCTTTTTCATATAAAAAGAAATATGGAGATATGTTTAGAGAGTGCTTGGGTGTAACTCGGTCATCCCAAAGTGCATTCACTAGAGTGGAATTCCAATTTCGTTGCTCAAATTAAATGGTCTTTTTTATGATGTGAATGAGATTATTTTTTGTATATTCATTAAGACCATTTCCCTATGGGTAATTGGTAGCTGAGTGTTTAAGCACAATATCATATAAAGTTTCAGTGAAGAGAAGTAAGTTTCATTTTTGAAAACAAGTGATACAAGAATTCCAAACCTCAAAAGTATGTTTTGCTGAAGGAAGTTGATGACTTCCTAATCGTTCACCTGTTCAAGAATAATTGCTTCAGTCCACTGCGTAAACCAATCTACAAGATTTAGGATGCAGTGGTGCAGCTTTGATGAATGTGGGAATATTTTCCCAATGATTTCTAAGCCCCGTTGTTGGAAAGTTTCATCCACTGTAACAGGCTACAATGGGGCTACCGACCTTCAACTTTTGTCAAGGCACTGCTGACAGACCGAGCAGTTGCGGGTATAAGTGTGCACATCTTTAAATAATGTGGGCTAGTAGAAACTGATTCTCATGACTTTGTGTGAAATTACATTACCCACGAAGTGACTATCAGCAGGTTCGTCATGCAGATCACGTAACACTCTGAATCTTGTGCCTACAGGTAGATGAGAAAAATTCCATTGTAATTCTTTCTCTAAATTTCTTCATGCACCAACTGGTAAGATAAGGCTTTGAGTCAAAGTGCCCTCTTCTACCACATTGAAAATTGAGAGGGCATGGTGTCATGCTCAAGGTACTAGCACACTTCTTCGTATCAAGAGTTGTCGTGCAAAGTGGGTGGTGCTCATTTTATATTGTACATGTTGATCTCTCGTTGCCAATCAAGGACCTCTTCTTGTTCTTCTTGCATGCGTATCACTTCTACGACTTGTCTATAGAGACTGTGACCACTGATAGTGTGAAATGGCTTGATGTCAATCTCATACTCTTATAGCCTTGTCATCCATGTCTTTCACCCAACTCTTGCTGAATGAGAATTGATCTGACTATTGGGTGTGGCACAAAGACTATGCACCAACTGGTAAGATAAGGCTTTGAGTCGAAGTGCCCTCTTCTGCCGCATTGAAAATTGAGAGGGCATGGTGTCGTGCTCAAGGTACTAGTGCACTTCTTCATATAAAGAGTTGTCATGCAAAGTGGGTGGTGCTCGCTCTATATTGTACATGTTGATTTCTTGCTACCAATCAAGGACCTCTTCTTCTTCTTCTTGCATGTGTATCACTTCTGTAGCTTGTCTGTAGAGACCGTGACCCTTGATAGTGTGAAATGGCTTGATGTCAAGATCATACTCTTGTATTCTTTTCATCCAATTTACACGTCTTTCACCCAACTCTTCCTGAACGAGAATTGATCTGACTACTGGGTGTGGCACAAAGACTATGCAATGATTTTTCAGTAGGTAGGGTTTGAAATGTTTCACCGACTTGTATACATCATATGCTTGTTTATCCACAACAGAATATTTGAGCTCAAGTCCCTGCATGCTCCCTCTGATGAAGGAGATGGGACATTCATTGTTCAGCTCATCCTTCTATGTGTGCATTGCAGTGAGTGAATTGTCTAAATTGAAAGTCTAAAGAAATAAATCTTTGTTGAAATCTAGTTGTACAATAGAGGTTCATCTGCTATCGCCTTCCTGATAAGGGTGAATGCATCCTTCTCCCACTTCCACCTACTGTAGACTGTGTCCTTCTTGATCATGCCTTCAATAGGTTTAACAATCTGCGCGTAATTTGAGATTAACTTACGAAGGAAGTTGATCTACACCAAGAAGGACTACATAGATATCTTGTTGATTGGGTGAGGAATCTACGTGATAGTCTGAAATCTATTCAGATCAACCTTGTTCCCACTCTTGGTAATGATATGCCTAAGGAGGTTCCCCTAACGCACTACAAATATGCTATTCTTGGGATAAAAGGATATTCCCTACTTTCAAAATCGCTGAAATATCTTCTTAAGATAGCGTAGGTGGTCTGACCATTTTCTGGAAAAGATTGTCACATGATCAAGGCAAACCACCACACTCTATTTGATGATCTCACATAAGATGATGTCCATATCATGCTAAAAGTTTGTGCCTACGTTTACCAGTCCAAAAGGCATTCGCTGATAAGCGAACGTACCCCACTTGGTATGGAAAGTAATTTTAAGTTTGTTAGGTTTTGCTATGAGAACCTAGTTATATTTGGAAAAATTGTCACTTAGGGGAGAAAACATTTTTTTCTCCAGATTTTGTCTGCAAGATGTGCTCCATAGACGGAATTGGGTAGTTGTATTTTTCTGAGGCCCTATTAAGATTTTAGAAATCTACACATAGGCAGATTTCCCCAGAATTCTTCCTTGCAGTAACTAAGTTTGAAAACCATGTAGAATGAGGAACCTTTTAAATGATCTGAGCGTCCAACAACTTAGTCAATTATTTTGGTATGAGGGGTTCAAGTTATGAATGAAATTTTATGAGTTTTTGTTGAAATGGCTTGACCCCTTCTGTTATCAGAATGATGTGTTGGATTATTCACCTGTCATATGTTTTCAAGTCTCAGTGTGTCATTGGAATACATCACGGTACTGTCTCAATAGGCAGACAATGTCTTTCTTCTCCTCTAGTGTGCAACACGTACTTAGATTCATGAAATTCATATCTTTGTTTGTTCCCAAGTTAATCTATTTGTGCATTAGTGTGGAACTATCGGTTTTAATGTTCATGGGTTCTTCAAGTCATATAGCTTCTCGATTGAAACCACACCCTTGGGGATGAGGTTGCCTTTACTTTCATCAGTTGTGTCTTACAGAGACTACTCGTGCAGATCTTCATCTATCATTATATCCTTGAAGAAGTCAGCCTTGGCCATGAAATGCAGTAACTGTTCATCATCATCAAAAAAATGCAAATTAGTGATTTTGTTAAGGATATATATGGATTATGCAAAATTTCAACAGTAAAAATATCCCTAAGATGTTCCATCCTAGGAGTTGCATTTTTGAGAGAATTTGCATATGCATTGTGCATTATTGGTACAAAGATGATATTAAAAGCTTGGAAATTGGAGATAAACCAGCATACCTCTTTAAGGTAACTATGAAGACGAGGTGAGACACAATGTATGGTGTTAGGTACCTATTGTACCACAATATTTGAATCACCTACCACTTTCAGCATAACAATGATGAGGCTGAGGGCTTTGTGTAAACCCAAGATGAGTGCTTCCTTTGCCTTGAGTCAATCAAAATACACCTAACTCCAGAGCCATCCAGTGTTTCAGATCCAGTGCAATACAAGGTCCACAAGTCATCTATGCAGGGACCACTTGCCATGCTAGTACTGCTAACACTATTGCTACTACTGTTACAATGCATTGCACAAGTTTAATTTCCACCAGTTGGGCAAGGAAGGAGACCTAGCTATTTATCTAATGGGGTGGGGGTTGGCTGTGTAAGATAACACCTGAGCTGCATTCCCAATAGGCCATAAGTGTGACCAATAGGCAGCAAAATATCCTTTCAACTTGCTGGACTAGCCTATGTTGAGTAATAAGCCATATGCTTTCGGGATATCCATGATCACAAAGTCAATGCACTGGTAAACTGGTCCGTTGGACGATAACTGGATGATCACATCTCGGAGTTCACCAATGGCTAGTATGCATGTTTAATCAATTTGGATGATCTGTATAGTTGTACTCATCCATTGCGCATTGATCTATTTAGCAATGGAGAGTGGCATGACATTCACTGATGTGCCAGAGTCGACCAAACAGTTGTGGACATTGAAGTTGAATATTTTGAATGATAACAAAAATGGTTGGCAGAGTCAGTTCGCTTCTTCCATGTGAAGCCCGTTGAGTACAAATGCGAGTGATCTGGGGCACTTGCTTGGTCCCTTGCTAGAAGACGAAACGTTGTCTATGGAGGTTTACCGCAGTGCATGAAAAATAATATCCCACTGACCCGTGAGTTTGGTAAACTCATATATGTAAATGTTTGCACAGTTCGTCTTCGTATATTCAAAAATATTGTAATCTGAAGTGGGAATATTAACTGAGTTGTCCAGGGGAAGAATTGTATTTGTATTGTCTAGTGCAGTGTTTTGGAGTTTGTTGTTCACGGACATATCTTTCACTGTAGTTGTCTTCTCGGACTTTCTTTTGTGTCTATGTTAAGGATTCTAGTGGATCAACTATTCCGAGCAGTTGCTTGAACTTTTATTTCAGTATATCAATCACACAAGGAGATCCTCGGCTTCTCAAGCTGTGTCGATTTTCTGCTTTGGGGGCTCCTTCTTGATCATGGTTTTATTTTGGGAAACATTAAGACATTCGTACATGAAAACTACATGCCCAGCAATTGGATCTTCATCAGATGCAACATCCTCTTCATCATATTCATCATCCAACTAAACGTTCTCACTAGATTGAAAATGGTCATTCACCCTTCAATCCGTAGTGCCCATAATTTGGTTCCATTATGGACAGGACTTCTCTCAATATCGTTCTTTGTGGATCATGCAAAATTTATCCTTGGCAAACTAGTCCACTTGGAACACAACTTTGGAGCTCTGTTTAGATTTAGTGGAGTGACCACAACTGCTACCTAATGCCGCATTCTTCCTCTATGAAGAAATGGGAGGTCTACTTCTCACAGTTGTCTTGGTCGTCCGTTGCTTAAGTTCGGCTATTTTGGTTGTCAAGGACTTGAGGAGATGAGTAAGGGTCTCAATTTCACTTGTTTCGTTTTCCTTTAACTTACTCATAGTAGTCTAAGACCTTTTTCCTGTGCCTCTGGAGTCCTCAGCTAGTTCATCATCTATGATCACTATGATCATGCATAGGTCTTTTTGCACATCAATTTCCTCTTGGCATTTTTCCCAAATTGTTGGTTTCGTTGCTCACTTGATGAACAATGAGATGGTGGTTTGCATTGTGGACGTGTAGTAGTCACCTGTGATGGAGTCATGTGGTTTAGTGTCTGTAGTGAACGTGTTCAGGATACTGTTAAACCCCTAGTTAAAATATATCATTTTTTCTTTCTGCTCCATCTTAAGACTACCTAACTCTTTCAACAACACCACGGGGGTTTTTTCCTCAGCAAATTTCTCAAGGAAACTTCTCTTGAACATCCCCTAGTTCTGAATGGAGTTGAAAGGAAGGATATGGTACCATATATCTTCTCTTCCATCCAAGGAACATGGAAACAGTCTACATGCAACATCCTCATAATCTACCTCAAGTGTCTGCAGATGTAGGTAGAACGTGTTTAGATGGTCTTCTACCTTCATTGCTCTATTAGGGTCATACTTCGTTAACAACTTGTTGTGTGTCTTTCCATATTTTGCAAGACACCCTGAAGTGCGAATGGGTCTTGTGTCATCTATTCCATATTTTAATAAGCCATATTGTCCTCTTCTTTGTACTTCTCCTCTTGTTATGAATCAGATGGTTACACCTCCAAATCTGTCGGTTCATCTCTACCTCTACCTCCTCTACTGCATCCACCATAGCCTAAGACCAAAAGTATGTTGTTAATTTCTTCTCCTTCTAGGAAAGCATGAGGTCCCTCTTCGTTCTCAACAACTTCCTCAAACTCTTCAACAATTGTGAGGATTACTTCTTCAATAGACGAGACTATGTCTCCTGTGGGTGTAGTATTTTGTTTCCTATTTGAAGAGGGAAGATCGTGTACTACTGGAATTAGTCCAACAACTTTGGAAAACTGACGGGTGATGGGATGGACATCGTGAAGGTGATGATATGAAATTTATTATTTGGGTCTGGGAGGTGAGGAGTAACCAAATTTAGACTTTCATGTGGGAGATAGGGAGTTTATGTTACCTCCTTAACCAGATCATGGATACGTGGGACTGAGAGGACATTCAACCATAAACTATTGGCGGCCTTCTTTCTAGCGCCATAAATGTTGACGGTGTTGGACCTGCCAACATTGAGGGGATCTCCGTGGTATAAAGTCCCAACTATACCTCACACTATTTAGTGTATGAGTCCCACCCAATACAATGGCCTAGTTTCCATTATCTTAGAGATTTTCCATAGCTCTTTATGTTCAACACATGACAGTTTTATGCTTGTAAATTCAAGAAAGTAAGGTAAGTATGCCTTAATGTAACATTGTGTCTAGTTTCCTTTACAGTCAAAGGGGAAAGTGAAGTGATCCTATTGATGAGATGGAATCATCCCAACCCAAGAAGAAACACATGTGAACAACAACAGAGGTTTGTCAAGCATCCAGTGAAATAGTCCATAGTAGATGTGGCAGTCGTGAAAACCAAAGTTCAAGGGAAAACATGTACACCATCCAATGGAGTAGTCCACACGGGGTGATAGTCATTAAAACAAAAAAAACACGAGAATGGTCAGCATAATGTTCGGTGGAGTAGTCCACATGGATGACAAGCAGTGATAAACAATACACCACATATTCAACAATGTAAGTACTAAAATAACCAAATTAGTTCAACTATCTTAGTACTGGTTAAGAAAACATGTATTGCAAATGTTTAAAGAAAAGTCTCACACGTGGATTCAAAACATGCATGAAAACATGATGGCCTGAGACAGGCTTCTAAATTAAGAAAAATTTCCAAGAAACATCTCTACACCATACATCACTAGGCCTAATAGTGGGACATTGAAGCCACTCCTCGCTCCTCAAGGAACATACTACAAATTCTCAAGGCTTTGTGGGAGGAGCCAAGGTGAAAAGTCAATTTCTCATACAATGAGGGCGTATATATAGCCAAGAGGGGATAACTGACCCTGGTGACTCATCGACTTCCCTCATGACTATTTGACTTCTTCTGACTTCTCGACTTCAATAATTCTTTAACTTCTTATGTGCATCTCTTGGACTTTCACATTACATTAAATTTTATTACAACAAGTATGGCCCATTGTAGTGATGTGGCTGAGACAACTTATGACAGAACTCAACATGACACTACTGACATGTACTAGTTAACTGTGGTGTTCGTGTTGAATTATTGTGCTATTGAGTGATGGTTGTGCTCTCAGTGTAACATGTACTCAAATTTGCATGGAAAAGTACACAGGGTATTTGATGGTTAAGTCCTTTACTTGATGGTGCATGTGTATGTGTCCCTTTCACTTGTTGCTCGATGTGCTTCATGCATTCGTTGAACTACTATAAAGTCTTCTAGCATGCGCTCCTTCTTCATCGCATTCATCATCGCACCATGTTTCAATAATGTACTTGTTACTGAAATCACTCATGATGAGGCGACATCAAATCCAGTAATCTCATACTCTAACATGATGTTTTTTTTTTCCATTTTGGTGTAGATGACCAAGAGAGGGATAGGGCACTAAAATTTTGCAAACCACAACTCAGGCCAGGATACGAGGATCCAGAGCACTATCAGAAAAAAAAAAATCTTAGATGTCATTCGAAGGCAGATTTTCAAAATCGGGATAGCGGGTGATAACTACAAGGTAAAACCTAGCTGGGAGGCAAAATTGTGTAGTTTCCAGGAGGAACACTAGGCAAGGTGTCAGGGAACTATTGGGAAATTCTACACATTTTTGAAGGTGAGGAGTCGATAGGTCATCCGAGGGTCCAGGTAGGGATCCACACAGTTTCTCCAAGACACTATGGGAAACAGGAGGCACTCGTAGATATTTCTGCGTAGTTTCCCACAGCAAGGTTGGATCGGGCTACGGGGAGCTGTTGGTTAGAACTGCGCATTTCTGAGAGACAGTGTAGGGTAGTCATTTCGGCATAGTTTTTGGGATGAGTATAGATCATGGTAGCAAAGAGGTTTTCAATCAAAACTGCGTAATTTTTATAGGGAGAGAAGAGCAAGCCAATAGGGGGGCTGCTAGTCAAATATGTGCAATTCATAGGAACACTACAATAATAGGAAGTAGAGGCATGACTGACAAACTCTGTGGAATTTCTGCAGATAGTGCAGGGTAGGTAGCTAGGAAAATTCTATGAATTTTTTGGGAGTAGTTCAGCCCTGGGTGACAATGTAGTTCAGATTTTCTAGAAAACCAGAGGGAGGGTAGATGAGTGATGTTGGAAGAAGCACAGAGTAGATCGGACTTGGGGATAACTTCTGCACAATTCAGGGAGGTATTAAGCCTTCTCACTTCAAGGATTGTGCAGTGCATGCTGCCCCATAAGATAGCCTCAAGATCTGTGCAGTTTTGGGTAGCAGAGCAGGGCCACTAAGATTAAGGTCCAGTTGAAGGAGGGTTGTTCGTCGATATAGTTTTAGGAAAAATGACTAAGTGTGAAAGCGAGTGAACGTGTGCGTACATGACATTTTGATCACACACTTAGCATGACTTGATGACAAGACACTTAAGAAAAAAGGACAACATGTGCTTAGTGAGATTGACTCAAAGTTTAAGAGAGACAAGTGCGACAATTGAGATGGATCTTCAAACAAACAAAATGGCACTTGCACGACAGTGTTTACAACTTTGTGTGTGAGTACGACCGGTGTTCACAAGGAAAAAAATACCCATACACACAAAGATAAACCTTTAAAATTGGCAGAACAAACTTGCAAGCATGAAATAGTAATCAACATGCCAAAAGATGATAGGTGGTCAATCAAGCCAAAAAGGTGTAAAGAGTTCGACAAGAACTCATGGACTGAGCCTAAGTGTTTGCAAAAATCAGCAAAAAAATCAATGAAGGCTCCAAAATTTGGACGTAGGACAAAATTTTGGAGGGTGTTGCAGTCGCTACAATAGCTTCCATAGGCCATCCACCTCATCCCATCAAACAGTGATTCCACCTCATGGTCAAATGTCACAAAACCATCATTAGATTGGTCTCTATACAAGCCTTCTAGGGATTCCAGGGAATTTATCCAACCAAGGCTTCGAGGACTAGTAACTCAACCCACAGCTTTTACCGGGCTTATAGAACATTTGTCCAACCAGGGCTTCCAGGACTAGTAAATCAACCCACCAAGGGCTTCTAGAGCATTTATCTAGCCAAGGCTTCTAGGACTAGTAACTCAGCCTAGGTTGTTATAGGGCTTCTAGAGCGTTTGTCGAACCAGGGCTTCTAGGACTAATAACTCATCCCAATCTAAGGAAGCATTACAACCAACAAAAGCAAAACAAGGAAAACAAATCCACAATCACCATGGCTACTTAGGAAATGGAAAGGATAGGAAATCCACTATCAATCACGTTCATCCTCCATGCCAATAACAAATCATAACCAACAAACCACATGCATATGCCATGCTTTCCAAAAGTAGTGTCGAAAACATACATGCAACTTAGTACATGCAAGAAAAGTTCAATGTACTCATTGATCCCAATGTCCTCTTGTGTTCTCCTTCTCTTCCTTTTCCTTATTTCTCCAAACCTCCAGGTATTCCACACTCTCCAAGAGTGCTCCAAGAAATATCCAAGCATCCAAGAGTATGAGAGAGAGTAAATAAAAAAGAGCTCCACCAAAACTGAACTGACCATGCTTACCCACTGATTCTCAAAATCCTATTTATTAATAAGACCTCTATTTTTTTAATTTTCCTTTATTTTGCTTCATTTTCCTCGTCACATTCAACTCGTGACCTTTCACTTTCCGTTTCTCCTAATTTCAATTATTTTCATAAATAAAATTCCAATTAATGCATCTTTCCTTTCGATAACGTTTTCCATTACCTTTGTCAATTTCGTTAGCCATAAAAAACAAAATGAACACCTGCTAGGATGTTTTACCCAACATTAATTTTGGAATAAGTGTCCCATTAACCATGGCTATTATTTTTTCCTTTGTTAACTTTTATTATATGGAATTTTGACCAAGGTTGTTACAAATTCATGGCTAATCTAGTAGGCTACTAGCACAAAAAGAAAATTTACTAATTAGGTGAAGAGATGCCTTGTTATTCAAAATTGGAACCAAACCATTATGAATCTAAGCAATTTAATCACTGGTTTCATATGTCCTCCTAGTAAGTATGGACTGGTAGGAAGGGCATGGGGAAATTGTTAATTGTCTTGATAAAACCATTTCTTGCACCATAGAAAATAGAGAAACTCATATTGTAAAAGGAATAATTAGGCCCATTTCTATTTGAAAGATATGTGATTTATAGTTGAATAGGGCTACAGGGAATGGATGCAAACTATTTTCCATTGAATTTAAATACCACTTACAAGATAAATAAGCTAAATCCCTAAATGATAGGGAAGTTATTTAGGACTATCTAAATATATTTCCTGATGAGATTCTTTGTATTCCTCCTAACAGAGAAATCTATTTTTCTATAGAATTAATATGAAGAGTGGAAGCAGTTTCAAAATCACATTATCAAATTGGTGTACTAGAATTAGTGGAGTTAGAAATACAATTCCATGAATTATTAAGAAAACCATACTTCATACCATGTGTTTCGCCACGAGATGCACCAATATTATTTATCAAAAAGAAAAATGGAAAATTCTATTTATGCATTGATTACTGGAAGATGAATAAATTAATAATTAAGAATAATTACCCCCTACATGGAATTGACGATTTATTTGACTATGTAAGAGGAGAAACCGTCTTTTCTAAAATAGATCTTGGTTCTGGTTATCACCAAGTGAGGATAATATAGGAATAATTTCTAGAAAAAACTTTTCGAACCTGATACAAACACCATGGGATTACAATGCTTGCTTTTCAACTTACAAATGCACCTGCTACCTTTATCTACTTGATGAATAACATCTTTAGCAAGTTTTTTGACAAGTTTGTACTAATATTTATAGATGATATATTGATTTATTCAAAGGAACTAGAGGAAAACAAAAAAAATCTAGAAATAATGCTACAAACTTTACATGAACATAGGTTGCACCCATAACCTCTTTCCAAGATAAATGGGTTGAATTTGAGTGGAATTAAAAATGGCAAGAGAACTTTGAAGAATCAAAAGTCTTACTCTTGCACATGTGTTGAAAATAACAAACCCTAATAAGGACTTTGTAGTTTGTACTGACTCTTATTTGGAATGTTAGGGGAAGCGTTCATGTAGTAAGACCATGTCGTGGCTTATGAATACCGCAAGCTCAAGGATCATGAAATAAATTATGCAGATTGTCACAATGAATTAGCTACAGTCACCCACATACTTAAGATGTGGAAACATTACATAATTGGTAAGAAATTTACCTTAATCATTAGGGATTCAAATTTAAAATATATTTTCAACCAATCTGACATGAATGCCAGGAAATCCAGATGGATGGCCTTCCTGAGTGAATTTGACTTCAACATTAAGCATATAAAATGAAGCTAAAAAATGTGGTGGATATGCTAAGTCGAAGTGTGAACCTGATTTGTGAGGTAACAATAATTATTTTTGAAATAGAAGTTATATATCACATTAAGACAATAGCATTGTAAGATAAAGATTATAATAATATTGGTGAAAAATTGAAAGTTGACACTCACCATGGAAAAAAATAGATTTTATACTTAATGATAGTGGGCTGCTAACATTTAAAAATAAAATCTATGTTCCAAATGTGGTTAGGATTAGGCAACTCATATTAAATGAACACCAGAAAATACCCTTTTTAGCTCACCTAGGTTATCAAAATGTTATCAAAAGTCCTAAAAAGGAATTCTTTTGGTGTGGTATGAAGAAGGAGGTATATGAGTGTTTGATATATACCATAGTTGTCATCAAGTAAAGGTGGAGCATCAACACCCTGTAGGATTATTGAACCCCCTGGCTATACTGAAGTGGAAGTGGGAGGTATTTTCATTATATTTTATTATTGGGTTACTAAAGTCTATAAAGCAACATGGTTCTATTATGCTTTTTATTGATAATTTGTTTAATTATGCTCATTTTATATTTATTAGGGCTACTTATAGAGTGGCATAGGTGACAAAAGTTTTCATGAAAGAAAATTTTAGATTTCGTGGAATACCAAAGACTGTTATATCAAATAGGGATACAAAATTCAGTTCCAAATTTTGGAAGGGATGTTTTACTGGAATTTTTATGTAACTAAATTTTAGTATTACATATCATCAATACAAAAAATAGAAAACATAAAGTATGTACGTGATCTTTAAAGACATTCTACACACGTATGTAATGACCTAGCCCATAAAATGGGAGGACTAACTTCATTTAGTTAAGTTTTCCTTTAAAAATAATTATCAAACATCAGTCAAGGTGAGTTATTTTGAATTTATGCATAGAATGAATTGCAATATCCCCTTAATTTAGATTTTCCCTGGAGATAGTATTATGTTAGGAATATATATGCTACAGGAAATGGAGCAGATGGTGAATAACATAAAGAAAAACCTATAAGAAGTGTATTATAAGAAAAAATGGACTTAAAGAGGAGACATAGAAAATTCCAAGTGGGAAAACATGTATATATGAAAGTATGATTGAAAAATAGCTCCTCAAAATTGGGAAACTATGCTAAGCTAGCCCCTTGATTTTATGAGTCATTTGAAATACTAGCTAGTGTAGGGCTAGTGACCTACCAGTCAGTACAACTAGCCCACATGAGGGTACATAATGTATTTCTTGTGTCTCTCTTAAAAACATATATTCATGATCCTCCTCATATTATCAATTGGAATTTTGTACAAGTCAAACTAGAAGGTGAGTTCTAGGTTGAGCCTCTACAAATTTTGGACTGGAGGGAAACTACACTATGGAATTGAGCCATCTCGCAGGTTAAACTGAAATTGAAGAACTTTTGGATTTAGGAGGTCACTTAGGAGATGGAAGAATAAATGAAAGACACTTTTCCTATGTTGTTTCAAGGAGAACGGAAGTATGAAAAAACTGAGGATGATTTTCCATTTTAAGGGGACCATAGATGTGATACCCCTCGTAAATTTGTCTTTGCTATGGATTTTGCATTCAACATGTGGATGAAAAGTTAAGTGGGACAAATAATAACTTATGGCAATGTAAATATTTATTTTGATTACTAAAATGATAATTGTTTTGTGTATTATTATTCTTGGAAAGATATTAAAGGCTATCATGCGAGAGATTAGACTCCCAATTTCGAGGAAAATAGTAGGAATTAATTATGCCTAAGAAAGGGGTGCGAAAAAGGATTAAAAATTCCCCATTTTTCCATACAGAGTGAATTTCTTGCCCACTAGACCACCAATAAAATATACATGAATGGAGATAAATGTCAAGGGTGGAATTTGTTCTAAAAATCACTATAGCAGGTAAAGGAAGTCAAAACGAAAAGAAATGTTCCAATGGAAGAGAAAGACTGGACCTCAACCTAGCATTAGCACAACGTTGCTTTGGGTTAGGGAGGTGAAGCTAGGTGAGGAATACTATGTTGCTTTCCTGGAAGGAAGGAGAAGAGCTCCATGGGGAACTATTGAGAAATATAATTAATGATTAGGAGGAACATCGAGGCCTTTAATATGTTTCCGGGAGTATTCAAATAGGTATATAATTATTTGAAAATATTCTTTTTTAATATAATAACTTTTTAGGTTAGAGGTATGAATGAAAAACGTAGGATTTCATTATTGTTAAATTTTTTCTTTGGTATATTCAAGAAAGTGAAAGGATAAACCCCACTAATATATGTTTGTATGTGTGTGTGTGTGTGTCGATGTTTTTTCTGTTGCATGAAATATGAGGGTTAAAGGGAAGAGGATTTAACTATAAGGTTTGTGACATGTAATATAAGTATCCCACTGCTATGGAGAATTGGGAAGGAGACCCTACCTAGGAATCAATCTTGGTATCCATCGTATAGGTAGACATGAAAAGAAAAACAAAAGATAATTCACTAAAGTAAAATAATTGCCCAAGTAGAAAGGAAAACAGTAAAATCCAAACAAGTTGTCTTAAATAATAACATTTCATTTGTATACAAAATGGAAATTCATTTGCAGACCATAGATAAAGAGAGACATTATAATACAATAAGTAATATAGATGATATAAAAATAAAAAAATTGTGCCCAATTTAATATGTTACAAGCCAAAGGCAAGGGATGTAACCTCATCAACTAGCGAAGAATCATGTAGACCTTGGCAGGATAATAGTAGGGCCTAAATAATAACTTAGTGGGCACCCACCACAGGAATCCACAAGGATCCTGGCCTAGTTTTTTCTTATCAAACTAAATAATAAGCACACAATTGATATAAGTATGGATTCATAACAATTACATAAGTCATAATGCACATTTTGGTGTCTTCAAAGAATACCCTAGTACACATATATGGTGTAGGAAGGATATAAATACAAACAATGGCATAATCTCATGAATATGATTACTTTAGCATGCATTATAGCACGCAAGAAATTGTCTTCCTTAAAAAAAAAAGTTAAAAAAGATTAGATTTCTAGTAATCTAAGTTTTAGTTGCACCCAAATTATAGAATATGAAATATTCCAGTTAACAAATAGCGGAGAAACCCTTAATTAGAAACAAACATAAAATATTCCAGTTAACAAATAGCAGAGAAACCCTTAATTAGAAACAAACATTACAAATTTATGTCCATGGCCATCATGTATTCCTAATAATTCAATTAAAACCCTTAATACATTTATAAAACAAGAAATTGGAAATCCTAGCCAGTTAAGGGATCTTCCATATACCCTAATTACAAATATAATTCATGTAGTCAATGGTAAAAGCTAAAGCGAAACATGGCATGGCTTGGACAACCTATAAAAGGGAAATTATGAATGAGTACCTGAAAGATCGAAGGTGAAATAATTATTCTTGTATGTAATTAACCACGAAAATTCCGCCGAGAAAAACCCCTAGTATGACCAAAAGCTAACTTATGAACAACAAGAGGAAACACATTAGTACGGTCTCAAAATTCTTTATAAGAATATTATAATTTTTTTATTGAAAACAATATCTTACCTTGAAATAGGATTAGTGAAATATCCTTTACATCACCTTATTGCAGTATAAAATACTTTCAGTTTCACAAATATATAGGAAGAAACCCTTCTAAAAAAGAACAAACTTAGGATTTTAATTAGGCCTAAGTTATTATAATTTACCCAAAGAGAAATCTCTTGGGAAATGGGTAGCAACACTAGAATTCCTAAGAAAATTATAGAAAATATGGCAGAACCTCCATAAGGCATTGGGTTTTACCTGTAAACATACCACCAACCTAAGCAAATTAGTGGTTGTAGTCTATGTCAAACATTGTCAAATTTGCACAGAGATATATAACAAGGAAGAAATAAGAAATTAGAATAAACAAGATTTATTCCAGGATCTGGTTTGCAAGCCATGTCTCAACCATCAAGCAGTATTCGCTTGTGCTAGAATGTTAAGAACACAAATCAAAACATGATGGTATATCCTTCGAACACAAGGTAAAATCCTTGTTATTTTACCAAAATAATTTTGTGGTTGCGGAGATCGACTCTCAAATGGTTCAAACATAAATGACCCCATTATGGCAGAGAGGGTGAGGGTAGGCAGTTACCCTAACGATGACAGATTAATCGCCACCATCAATGAAACCAAATAAATCACCATTTTCAAGTAGAAACATGCCTACATTTAAATTAGGCTACATGGACCCCCATCCACATTGTTCCTTCAAATAGATAGAATGCCAAATAGCATCCACGTATATAAAAGTGCCATAAGGACCTTCAAGGGTCCAGAACACTCATCATAGATCACAAAGTATATAAACTTCCAGGGGATAATAATATCAAGGATATATATATATATATATATATATATATATATATATATATATATATATATATATATATATATATATATATATATATATATATATATATATATATAGATAGATAGATATAGATATATATAGATATATCTAGAAGTATAAGGTTAATGGTTATGAGGTTTTGTATGAGGTATAAAAAATATAAGAGCTCATATCTTTAAGATATGAGGGTGAATTGTGCTTAATAAAAAATATAGCATAGACATAGCCCTGAAATTATAAAAATAAAGGTTGAACAACAAGGTATTATATAAGTAAATTTCCCCTATAATGTACATGAGTAAATAAGTAAAGCTCAATATTATATCTAACCAAGTTTAGATGTCAAGATAAATTTAAAATGTAGAACACGGGTGAGACTCTTGCAAATTGATTCCAAACACCAAAACTCCAAAGGTTGGAGTTGGCAATGGGACATGCTTTATTATTGCTTGTATCTTCGTACACTATGACCATGTGGGTGACGCCTCCAGAGATTTGAAAATGAGTGGGGCTAGGAAAAATACAAAGTTACGTAATGTAGGAGAGACAAAAAAATTGTTGGAAAATCATGAAAGTGTTTTACCTCTAAAACTTAAAATGAAAAAATCATCCTGCTAATATGGCAAATAATGCATATAGTATAATTAAAAAAACCTATTGTATAATTCATTGAAATTCATAGTTCTATCTTGAGTTAATTTGTAGGGACGTTAAAGGAATGCCATCAATAAATCATTTTAAATAACCAAGTACAATATTCGATACAAGTTAGGCATGCAACAAACTTAGTGAAATGATATTAGTTGAATCAATGACTAGCGATTATGAAAATTGAATGCTATAAGTTGTATAATTTTTATTTTTATTTTTTTAATTGCAAACCTATTAATTAGATATAAACATATTAATTATAACTAAAAAAATATCTATTTACATTTGGAATATTGTAGATATGTATGATGTATTAATTTGTATAAGAATAATCTCATATTCGTATATAATAAAAAAAAAAACATTTTTATTTTTCTATGGATTTTCAAGTTTTAACAAAAAGAGATAACTTATTACAATAAATTTAAGTGTAATGAGTTGTTATATTTTTTTATTTAAACAAACATATTAATATAATAATTATATTTGAATACAATAATTAAAATAAAATAAAAATAAAAATTGTTTTAAAAAATAAATGATTTTTAAATGATTAATTGAAATTTTGGAAAGAAAGAAAAATAACATGTATCTTACATTCTTGCAACATGTAAAAATTAAAAAAAAAAAAACATATTATTGTATTATTAGGAAAACATATCATTACATTATACTTTCTTCACCTCAATGGGAATTCATACATAAGTAAATACAAGTGCATTTAATTATATATTACACATGAACGCAAATAGCTTTAATAGAATAGGCATTGTACTGACAACAAAAGGAATACTTCCTTTAATGTCACCATTATTCCTACTATAAATATTAGGGTTATTCTTACAAGAACTTATGCTATGCAATGAGGATACACACATTGATGTTTTGATATATGTAATATGCACACATGCTTTTATTAGTTCCTGCTCCTTTGGGGATGGTGGGACTCTCCACATTTTATTAGTATTTTAATAGAAACAAAAGGTGATCAAATCAATTTAACACTATGTTTTCAATTTATATTCTATAAATTACCTTTTCATCATCCCATAAACTTTGTCTAACCATTGTTTCAACCAAGTATGAGTTTGGAGTTATTATTTGGCTTCATATTGAGGCAATATGTACTTATACTTAGCATAAATCAATTAAGCAATGTTAACATTAATTCGAGACATTTTATGTTATGTTTACAAATTAAGGACATACACTAAAGAAAAGCAATGCTTTGTTTTTTCTCTTTCTTTACTAAGTGGGCTTATAACTGCCAGCTATATAGTCATGCCAATGTTAGGTAGCCTTCCTCCAAGTAGCCTTCCCACCACCTATGCAACCTTCTACCTATAAAACCATGCAAATGTTGGCAACCTTCCCTCTTTTCCTCCTCTTACCTCTTCTAGGAGGGGTTGGCTTTGGCTTTGTTCTTGCCGACTAACATTGCGTTTGTTCTTGGCAATTGGCAAGGATGAATTGGCTTTGTTCTTGGTGACTAGTAAAGATGCCACCCACACTGTTCTTGGCAATTGGCGAGGATGAATTGGCTTTGTTCTTGGTGACTCGTAAAGATGCCACCCACACTACCCACATTGACTCCACAGCTCACTAGAAACAAGTGACCATAAGCTTGCACCCTTTCCATTGCTATCATTGCACTCAGCCCACTGCTATTGAAGCCTTCATAAGTAATCCTCATGCTTCCTTCATAAGTAGTCCACCTTCTTTCTTCTTTGTTGCAGGACTTTTTCTGCAATCATAAATCTAGAGATTTTATAAACTTTAATTAGCTTACTAAAAACAAAAAAACTGAACTCAGTTCCATAATTTTCTATAACGAAATATACTACCCAATTTATTTATGCATTATAATCTATTCCCTAACAAATAATTATGCTTCCTACCACCTCAAAGTCTCAACATCTTCTTACTACTCGAACCAATAACTAAGCAAAAGATAGTACAAATTGACAATTAACTGGGAGAACAAAACCACTTAAAAGCAATAGGCAATTTGGTAGTAGAGCACCTGACGTTAAGCAAAGCGTTTTCATTGTTTGGTGTGTTTGGCTTTGAGGCATGTAATTTTGTTTACTTTATTTCTGTAAAATTATTCAGCCTTTGTAGCCTGCTTGAATCTATTGTTCCATCATATGGAGCTGTGTTCAGATTTGCTTCAACTTTAAAAGGGTTAATAATGTTTTTCATGTTTTACCTCATGCAGATGAAAAATAGAGCTTTTTGGCTCGTCTTCCTTTGCCCTCACATTCTCCTCTGTATTTAGCACATCATAGAGTTGTCTCACAGATATCTGAATATCTTCCATATTTTGCTCCATTCATTTAAAGAGAGCTTTAAATTACTGTTCCTCCTTCGCATGGGCTTATGTAGCATTTGGATCACCAATATTGGGCTTCATTGGTCTTCTTGGACTTTCAAGAGGACCTCGCAATGGTTTTCCGGCAACTAGAGTCTGCAAAATTTCTCACAAGCTTGGGTCATGGATAGACATCCATATGACAAGTACCCTAGAAATAGTTAATGAGGAACTTGATGATTGTCATACTAAACTGATCCATTTTTAGTGGGCATGTCAAAACTGCCAATATCTCCACACTATGGATTCATTCAAAACAAAATAATCAAGATATTGTTCTTATGATTTGTGGTATTAATTATTTTCTTATAATTGCCAACATCAATGAAAAGTATTCATCAAACGTCCAAGAAAATACGCAAACAAAACTATACACACTACACAAAAACTTGAAAATGGAGAAACCCATGGGGTAAAAAATCTGATCTTATTTAAGGTTTCTGTATTTTCTAAGAGTAACTTATTTCCTGAAGGGAATTCAAAGCGATGCAATATGATCCCCATGCAACCACGACGTTCCTTATTTGAGCGGGAAGACCACTTTTTGATCTGATTATTTGTGATGGCTATCGCATAAATGTTAAAGACAATGCAAAATTCAGGAAACCTAAGCTCGAATAAATTTGATCCTGCAACGAAAACACATCCAAACCAAGAAATTTGATCCTACAACAAAAATATATCGAAACCAATAAGGAAGTACATTAACCCCATAATTCAGGGCATACAAGACAATACAAATACGGCAATTCAAGCCCAACCACAGACAATCCTTAAGAAATGGAATGATGAGAGAAAATGCGTTCTACTTTTAGGAACTTTGCTACAACAACCTTAGCATATAGTAAAAGGAAGATTTGTTTATAGGTTTCAGCGTGCATTTTATTACCTTGCAACTGTGTGGCATGCAAATCCAACCGCTACAAAATAAATCTGACTTGTTCAAGTCGAAGATCTAGAGGGGGCACTTGGATGCATGCAAGCCCCATTTGGTAGTTGGGCAGTTCGTTTTTTTTAACCATTCAACCTTATTTATATCGTATTTACTTTTTTTTTTAACCCTTGTTTTTTAATATAAATATTTTAAAATAGTAAAAATTAACAACTTTACTCCCTTGCATGCAGGAGATGTCTCTGGGCATGTCTCAATGAATTTCATGTATTAGTACCTATTAGTCATGGAAAAGCCCCAAGACCTTGTTTTCGTAATGTATATCGGTTCCAAGTCGCTAATAAGATCCCTTAATTCCATATACAATTGCATATGCACACTAAGCTCCTCGAATGAATCATCACACTGCCCACGAAAGAATGTGGGCTGCAGTGTCATTTACAGTTTGTCAACTTGGATTGATTTGAGGAGGTTGTTACGTTACTTGTTATTAAAACCTTGTTGCAATGTTGAAACTCGTATGTGGTCCATAGGTATTAGTTTTATGCTCTCCAAGGTTCAAGCCCTAGTCAATTACTGGTATTGCTGACAGAAACTTGGAGACTCTTCAAAAGAGCTGATCAATTGCATTATACATTAGATGATTTACACAAAAGAAAATTCAATAAATATAATGAGATGTTATGGATCACCGTTTAAATTCTATCTAAATTCGTAGACTGCACTGACTATGGCAGAATAATACCAACTACTTATCACATATGAACATGGAAGACGACTTGTGACTAGTATTTTAACACTTCCCCTTAATCACGAACTATACTTTAACTTGCCTTCTAGTCTAAGTCTCAGCTAGGCTTAAAACAAAACGTTTGATATTTTCCTTCTTGCTAAAGGATCCATGCTTGTTCATTTGCTGGTGCAGTTTCATCTTCACCTTTCTTGCTAAAAAATAGTGATGGAGCTTCTCATTTCTTGATTGCAGGCTAACATTTCAACGTTGTTGTAGGTTCTTGGGACTTAATGCTTACAGTTTCTTCAATTTTATTGCTTCTTCGTGACTGTCAATATCTGCACACTTAAAAGCAATATTAGATTTATAAAGAGAACCGTATTGGTTCTTGTCATCCTACTCCTTTAAGAGAGTTTTCCTTCCTTCATCTTTCTCTGCCAAATCTTTATATTCAGTTCCATGTGGCTCTTCGACTTCATCTTCAACCTGGACTACAGCTTCATTGAACAATTTATCTATGAGTTTTTTTCCCTGCCACATTTGTAACCAATCTTCAATTGAAAAATTTTCTATCATCGTTCTTCAATTCTTTCATCCATGAGTTCTCCAAACAACATAGGCTCCAACACTTGTCTCTAATTTACAACTTCACACTCAGCCACACCATTTTCACAAACTCGAACACGCTGACAACTCTAAGCAACTTCAGCGCTTAACACACACACACCAATTCTTCTTCACCTCAGATCAATGCCCAACGTAGGCACAAGAGGTCTCGATCTGGAACCCGCTCACAAAAACAAACACATCGATGGAGACTGAGTGCTCCAGTTATCCCACAATGTTCTCCAAAAATTATGCGTGACATACAACTTGATTATAAATATTAGAGAACTGGCAAGAAAGCTTACACTCAACACACACCCTCCTTCCCAACAGCTTGAAACAACAATCAACACACTACTTTGACAACTGTGAAATCATAACCAACCTTCAAGAAACCTCAGTTGATAGTGATCTTATGGTTATATTACTTGGTATATATTTCAATAATTATCTTTTAAAGATAATGGATTGTACCATTCATATCAATATATTCTTATTGCTCATCGTCTGTAGTTTATTGCTTCTACATTTGTAGTCTTCAATCACGTACACCTAGGATGTAGATATCTAAAATTGTTCACTCATGGTTCTTGGCTGGCCATATATTTATTTTAAACTACGATTTGTTGGGTAGGAAACAAATATCCCCTGGTATTTTCATGATTTTTTTCCTTGGTAATTTAGGTAGAGAAACTCTAGGATGTGTGACAAAGGGACCCTTATATATCATTTTCATTTTTTGCACAAAACTTTGGCATGTATCACTATTAGAACACAACTCTTGTTTCTTATTGTAGTTCAATGAGTTACTAATCAATCAGAAAAGAAGGCATATACAATTATAGATTAAACAAGAAAGAAGGCAACTGACTGGAAAGATGAATGCACACACACAAGTAACAACACATGATTTATGTGGTAAGACATTGACAGGGTGTCGAGGAAACATCCATGGGGCAAGGGATTGGAATCTCTATTCAAGCAATAAATTATTCTTCATACAATAGTTCGGGCATTCATCAGTTTTATATGAGCCTCCTTAGTTACATAACCAATGTTTTGGTATAAAAGTAATTTGTTACTAATTAACATATTTTACCCAAATTTACATAATTAGTTGTCAAACTTCCAACAAACTCCACCATGACAACAATTTTCCTAATCCCTTGGCCATGCCCATTCATCATCTTTTTTGCAAGCCAAGAGAAGCTAAACACCATCGCAACTTCTCTACTATAACTGGCTTTGTGAATATGTCTGCACAATTCTCTTGCATATGGACCTTTCGAAGAACTACTTTCCCACCATCGATCACATGTCTCAGAAAATGATACCTTACATCAATGTGCTTGGTTCTGTTGTGATAAGCAAGATTCGTAGCCAAGTGAATAGCACTTTGATTGTCACAAAGTACATTCACTTTCTCCTGCGTCCTTCCAATCTCATCAAGTAAACCCTTTAGCCAAATTGCTTCTTTACTGGAATCTGAAGCAGCAATATATTCTGCTTCGATAGTGGACAATGCTACTGTTTCTTGAAGTTTTAACATCTAACTAATTGATCCACCTGCAAGAGTAAAGACATAACCTGTAGTAGATCTTATTTTTCCCAAATCACCTGCATAATCACCATCTACATATCCACAGATTGATCCTTCACTACCACTAAAGATGATACAATGGTCACTTGTGCCTCTTAGATATCAAAGCACCCATTTCACTGCTCGCCAATGTTCTTCACCTGGATTTGCCATGAACTTGCTGACAACTCCAACTGCATGTGAAATGTCAGGTCTTGTAGATACCATCGCATACATTAAGTTTCCTACAACATTTGCATATGGTATATGAGACATATACTGCTTTTCTTCATCAATTCTAGGACTCAAAACTGAAGAAAGCTTAAAATGGGAAGCTAATGGAACATTAACAGGTTTCCCATTGTTCATATAGAACTTTTCAAGTACTTTTTCCACATACTTCTACTGTGATAACCAAAGCTTACCATTTTTTCTGTCTCTATGTATCTCCATGCCCAAGATATGTTTTGCTACTCCAAGATCCTTCATATCAAATGTACTAGAGAGCTGAGCCTTTAATGTATTGATCTCTTCCATGCTTTTGCTTGCAATAAGCATATCATCAACATTCAAAGCTAAGATAATGAATATGCCATTGAAACTTTTGAAGTATACACAATGATCATACTCACTTATAATAAAGTTCTGGCTCACCATGAAGGAATCAAACTTCTTGTACCACTATCTGGGAGACTGCCTCAGACCATACAATTATTTCCTTAGCTTGCAAACTAATCTTTTGCTGCGACCTTATACAAAACCTTCTGGTTGTTCCATATATATCTCTTCATTCAAATCATCATGTAGAAAAAAAATTTTAACATCTAATTGTTCTAACTCAAGGTTAAGTAATGTAGTTAGTGCCAACACAGTATGAATAGAAAAAAGTTTTACAACTAGTGAAAATAGCTCATGAAATTTGATATCTTCAACCTGAGAATACCCTTTTGCTACCAGTCTCGCCTTATACCTTTCAACACTTCCATCAAATTTTCGTTTCAGTTTGAAGACCCACTTACATCCAACAACACTTCTCCCTTCAGGAAGTTTTACAAGATCCCAGGTATTGTTCTTGGCTAAGGAATCCATTTCTTCTTCCATAGTCGTTTTCCACTTTTCGCTATCTGTATCATCTACTGCTTCCTGATAACAAGAAGGTTCCCCATCTTCAGTAATCAAAGAAAGAGATGAAGAAAAATCTTCATACCTTTTGGGAGTTTTTCTTTCCCTTGTATACCTTCTTAGAGTGACTAGTTGCTAAACTGGTCCAGAAACTTGAACTGGTTAAGAAACTTCAACAAATTCCTTTGTATCTTCAACACCTTTTTCTCCAGAAGTCTCCTCTTCCTCTTGACTGTCACCGCAAGGTCTAGCCTCCAACTAAGCTTGTTGATTTGGCGATACCTGTTCCTGTTCAATTCTTTCAACATTTGATTTTAAAAGAGAAGACTCATCAAATGTTACATCTCTACTTATGACTATCTTCTATGATGTAGGATCCCACAATCTGTATCCTTTCACTCCATAGTCATACCCAACAAAGACATAACATTTTAATTTTGGATCTAATTTTGAACGTTGATTTCTAGGTATAAGAGAATAAGCATCACAACCAAATATCCTTAAATGTGGATAATCACAAGACTGACCTGTCCAAACTTCTTCAAGAATTTTACAACTAATTGCTGCTGAAGGTGATTTGTTAACTAAATAACAAGCAGTGGATATTGCTTCTGCTAACGACTCCTTTTACAAGTTAGCATTGCTGATCATGCTTCTCACTCTTTCCATAAGAGTTTGATTCATACGCTCAGCAACACCATTTTCCTGAGGAGTATAAACAATAGTTTTGTGTCTAATAATTCCTTCATCCTTACAGTATTGCTCAAATTCTATTATAGTGAGTTCACCACCATTGTTAGTTCTTAAACATTTAATTGATTTTCTCGTTCTTTTCTCTACCATTGCTTTAAATTGTTTAAAGGCATTGAATACATCAGCTTTCCTTTTTAGCATAAAGACCCAAACTTTAAGGGAGAAATCATCAATAAATGTTAAAAAATATAGAGCATCTCCATATGATACAATAGGAGATGGTCCCCAGAGATCAGAATGAATATAGCCTAAAGTATCTTTACTATTATGATTTCCATTTTTAAATCTTTGTTTACACTATTTTCCATACACACAATGTTTTCATAAATCTAACTTCAAAAATTTCAGATCGGGAAGAGATTTACATTTCATCAGTATCTGAAGACCTTTCTCGCTCATGTGACCCAATCGCTGATGCCATAGACGAGTACATGTTTCTTCTTTTTCTGACACAATCATTGCTTCACTGATCTGAGTACTTCCTTTGAGTCTACAAAGATTTCTGACCTTTTCTGCTTTCATAACAACTAGGGTGCCTTTAAATACTTTCAGCACGACATTCTAACCTGTAAACTTAAAACCATCCAAATCCAACACTCCCAAAGAAATCAAATTTTCCTTCAAATCAAGTACATTTCTAACACTAGTTAATGTCCTAACTGTGTTATCATACATTTTAATCTTGATATTTCCCATCCCAATAGTCTAACATGATACATTATTACCCATAAGCACAGAACTAACATTTACATTTTCATACGAAGAAAACCAATTTCTGTGTCGACACATGTGATGAGAAGCACCAAAGTATAACAGCCAGCTTTCTAAACCCTGAGAGACATTACATTCAGGTGAAGCTTCATCTATCATACATAAATCTTCAATAGATAAAACTTCGTCTATCATACCTGAATCGACTTGATTTGCTTCCTTCTTCGGGTTATCAGATTCTTTTCGTTTCCAGCAGTCTTTCTTCAGGTGTCCAAATTTACTGCAGTACCAACATTTTGCCTTACACTTCTTTCCCTTCGATTTAGATCTGGAATACCCCCTTTCTTTTTCTCCTCTTTCCTTTGACCATCCTCTAGCTATCATGGCTTATGATGCAACTGTTTCAATACTGGATTTCCTTCGTACTTCTTCAGACAAGAGCTCTCCCACAACTGATTCAAATTTCAAAGAATCAGCAGTGCTCAAGCTGATTGATGTTACGAAGTGGTCCCATGATTCGGGCAGAGAACACAACAAGGCTATAGCTTTGTCTTCTTCCTGAATTTCAACTTCCATATCTGTTAATTAGCATATGAGTGGATTAAAAACATTCAAATGTTCTGCAACTTTTGAATCCTCCTTCATTCAAAGACTATACAGTTGTCTTTTCAGATAAATTCTATTGGTTAATGACTTTGTCATATAGAGTTTTTCCAACTTTTCCCATAAACCTCAAGTTGTACTCTCTTCAACAATGTTGAAGAGAACTTCATCTGCCAGGCATAACCTGATGGTACTGAGAGCTTGGGCATCCAAGTCCTCCCAGTCAGAATCAGTGATGGTTGTGGGTTTCTTAGTTACCCCATCCAATGCCTTTTTCAACCTTTGTTGCACCAGCAGATCCCTAACTTTCAGTTTCCAAAGAGAAAAATTGCTCTTGCCGGTGAATTTCTCCACCTCAAATTTTGCATTCGACATCTTGGCAATTTTTTTACTCCTAGGGTTTCAGTCTTCGGTCTTTCAACTAGGGTTTATAAAAAAAAAAAATTCCCCTTTTTTCAAACAAAAGACAACCCCCCTTCAACAGATTTTTCCAAGCCACCCTTCAACAGATTTTTCCTTCAAATTAAAGAAAATCCTTTGTTTGTCCAAACAAAAAAGCAACCCTTCAACATATTTTTCCAAGCAACCCTTCAACAGATTTTTCCTTCAAATTAATGAAAATCCTTTGTTTTCTTTCCTCCAAATTTGTATAAATTTCTGGAAAGGAAAAATTTCTCTCAAATTTAAAAACAATTACCTGGATCTACAAGCCAGGCCTCTAGCAACACGGAGGCTCTGCTATGGTTCGATGGCTCTTCCATGCAAAATGTAGGTCTATGGCCAGAAACATGACCTCTGGTTTGATGGCTCTTCCACGCAGAATGTAGATCTATGTCCAGCAACACGCAGAGGGAAAAGTGACTCTGACAGCACGCAGAATGCAGGTGCTTCCTTGCTGGGTTCCAACAATGCAGCCCTTCCTTTTTTCACAACTGTGGCAGTGCGTAGTCAACACAGCTTCAAGCCGTTAGCACACAATACATGCAAGGTCTTCAATTCTAACGTTTTCCAAACCACCAACTGGTCCACGCACAGTAGAGGGTTCTTCTCTAGCATGCACTTCAACAGACACGCAGAAGGTTTGGTGGCTGCAACTACTCCACGCTTCATCCTCACGAAGAGATCACATAGGTATTAGTGCAGCTTCAACGTACACGCAGAGGATTTGGCGGCTTCCTTTTCATGCTCCTCACACAGAGATCACGCAACAATGAATTGCTTCTGCTTTCCTTCACGTAGAGACAACTGCTCCATGCTTTTCCATTCTCACAATTTTCCATGCTCTTACTCGCCTTCATGTAGAGACAACAACTCCATGTTTTTCCACTGTCATGACTTTCCACTCTGGTCCATGAGTAGAATGTAGAGGGTTCTTCTCTAGCACCTACTTCAAGAGACACGCAGAGGGTTTGGCGGCTGCAACTGCTCCATGCTTCCTCCTCACGCAGAGATCACGCAGCAATCAATGCAGCTTCAACATACATGCAGAGGGTTTGGCGGCTTCCTCATCACGCTCCTCACATAGATATCACGCAGCAATGAGCTACTTCTACTCACCTTCACGCAATGACAGCAGCTCCATGTTTTTCCATTCTCACGATTTTCCATGCTCCTACTCGCCTTCATGCAAAGACAACAGCTCCAAGTTTTTCCACTCTCACAATTTTGCACTCTGGTCCACGAGCAAATTGCCTCTTTTTTTTTTCTTCATAGGCAGATTGCTAACTGAAACTCAACTAACTTGCTCTGATACCATTTGTACTTCAATGAGTTATTAATCAATCAAGAAAGAAGGCATATACAGTTATAGATTAACCAAGAAAGAAGGCAGCTGATAGGAAAATTGAATGCAGACACGCAGTAACAACAAAGGATTTATGTTGTAAAACCAAGGAAACATCCACGAGGCAAGGGATTGGAATCTCTATTCAATTAATAAATGATTCTCCATACAATAGTTCAGGCATTCATCAGTTTTATATGAGCCTCCTCAGTTACATAACCGATGTTTCGGTATAAAACCAACTTGTTACTAATTAACATATTTTACCCAAATTTACATAATTAGTTGTCAAACTTCCAACACTTATTTGAAATGTGTTGAATAGTATTGTGTTTCACAACTTTGGCATTACGGTTGATTTTAAGAGTTTCTCACATTTTTAGAGGGACTATTCTGATGGATTTCTAATCGAACTCCTTGCAGGATTCCAGGTAAGAGCATCAATCAATCAATCTCATTTATTCAATCATATTGTATCATATAGGAGACTGAAGCATGTTACTGAGAATTTCCATCTCAGGATTGATGCTCGTAGTATTGTTTTCAGTAAGAGTTTATTAGGAGATGGTGTTTAACTGCAACACAACATGAATCTCAAGTGCAAGTCGTTTTTAATTGACGACTTCGTAAGCTGACACCATTTAATTCACCATTTGATAGGCGAATTTTGAAATTGGAAGATATAGTTACATTCGTTTGTGATAATAAAATAATTTTTGGAAGATATAGTTACATTCGTTTGTGACAGTAAAATAATTTTTCTTTCCCCTAATTGAATGTATTTTCATGTCATCGTTCAAGGAAAACCAAAACTTTCCATCTTTTCATTTTCTTTCCATTCAATGATGGAACCATTTCGCACAACACATCACATAGTCAATCATGCATTTTTGTTACCATCAACAACTCACAACACACTACCACATACAACCGAAATCATCTTTGCAACATCAACATTCTTCTTCACACATGTTTTCAGCAATATACCCCATCATATCAAAAATACTCTCTTTATTACCACTTTGCTAATTACACGACCCCCTAAATGCACTCTATTCACTCTTTCGAAGACTAGTTTTTCCATTGTAAGCTTTTCATTGAACTTCTGACTTGTCTTTTCGTTCAACTCATTAAATTCCTCTTCCAAGAATCATGGAATTGATATAAAATTGACATTAATTTGACCAGTTAGAATAAATGATTACCTTGTTTACATTTTTAAACGTAAACCAATTACTCCAAAGTACCTGATGAGCCCCAAATTTGGTAACATTTTGGGCTCATTTGGCCTAACCACCCTTGCTCAATCCTTCATTTTTCATAACTTATGCATCATTTTTTAGTTTGTTTATGTCATTTGTACGAATAAGGGCAGTCACTATTCCTAGGTGGCTAACACGTGCTTATTTCAGGTTCTTTTGACACATGTTGGAGCAAAACCGAGCAGATAAGGGCTAGGAGACAGCCAAGATGGGGTTGCGCATTTGTAGGAAGGTTGTCCACGGCATTAAATAGCTTTCCTCGTGATCTTCACCCCCAACTCGGAGTTCCAAAAGCCACCACAACCGGATCTAGAAGGCAGCCAAACAGATTTTGTGGAAGCAGCTGTTCACTCCCAGTTTGGTCAGCCAAGTCCCATAGATTTAGGAGGCCAGCTTGGGGCCTCGTGATGTATAAATGATAAGGCTTCAGCCTTCGAAAAGGACTTTTGAAAAACTGTTGCACATTCTGCACTACGAGCTGCCAGCTCTGTTTTTGCTCTTTTGTAGCCATCATTGGCATACCTCTTGACTTATGATTATTATTTTTTAATGAGAAGCAGTCAGATTTGATCTCAGCTCTGAGTTTCTAAAGGAGCCATAACTCTCGGGGTTGGGCCCAACCTGAGAGCCTAGGGTCTCCTTCTTTTGTATTGATATCTTTTCTTTCAGCAATATGGTTTTCTTTACATGCCTTTGAAATGCAGTTTGTTGAGTTAGAATTCGTGGTGTGATTAAGTAGGTCATTGTTAGCAGATAGAGTTGCTTCAGATGTCTAGAATAGAGTAAAGAGATTAGAATTAATAAGAGTTCCAGAAAAGGGTTGCCTGCACTCTCGTTTTCACCTCTTTCTAGGGGCTGGAATTGCAGACAGTGCTACCCAACAAAAACACTAGTTTGCGTACTCATGCAATATTTGGTGCAATATTTTCATTTGTAAAAGTTATCCATGTGCTCAGACCTCTTGGAATGTTTCTTCGCTTCAGTACCATACATGGTTCTCTTTAGAAATAATGTTGCTGTTCATTGGTTTCATTAACAGTTAGGATAGATTGATAATATGTTGATTATGTGCAGGACGTGGATGATTTGGTTCAGTTTACACGGTGCAGTGCATCTCCATCCCTCTCTCGTCCATCTAAGCTTCGTCCAAGCCAACTTCTCATCTCCAAATTAGACCCCTCGCCTCACAACTACTCTACTGCCCACGTCATCCTACCTTTTTGGCCTTCCATTCCCTCTGCCCTCTTTAAGACAAACTAGCTTTACACACCCTCTCATCACCTCATCTCTCTGTCACTAAGTCATTACAAACCCCTCTCCTACCTCCCTATCCATCCATGCAGCCTCTTCCACTCACCCATCATCCAAAATCCAATCGTAGAACATCCTGTAGGAATTACTGAACATCCTGTAGAAATTCTGAAACATCCTATAGAACCCCTGTAGACTTCCTGTAGAAGCTCATAAACGCGGTTTCTTGGCAGCCAAACTTTGTGAAACTCTCTGGAAGGATGTTAGGGACTCCTTAGACCCTCTCTGAACCTTCTCGACCTCTTCCAAGCATTTCTCCTCCGTGATCCGCCTCTGCACAGTAAAAAGCCAGTTACAAGCACATGCATGATAATTCTAAATAACTTATTCAAAAATACAAAAATATGTTTTCTTCAGGTAGAAGTAGTCTAGACACATGCATCTCACCTTCATAGAAGTAATGGCATCTCTTTCAGTAGTTTGCATTCCCATCTTTGCATCAGTAGGACTAGCTGGTAGAATTAGGGTTTGCTAGGGTTTGTGTTTCTTGTTGGTTTTCAGTTCCTTTCTGCAAGTAGATTAGCTTTCTTTGAGTTAGCTTTCATCCATCAGTTAAAAAGCTTCTTTTAAGAGCTCATAGAAGTTGGCTTGAGCCCCTAGCGGACTTGTGCTAGCTGACCAAGTGACAGCTGCGGCAAGAGCTAGAACTTGTGCATACAACATCATCGCTTCCAAGTTTGTTACGAACTACTGGGTTGATAAAATTAAAGAAGGAAGCTCCAGGAGTTGTAGCATTATTGCAACAATACTGGAGCCCACCATCTTTTTGGCACCGTTGCCGGGGAAGCGTCAGAGTATTGGTGATTGTTGCTTTTCTTCTATTTTCCTACTCTCGCCTCCTGCTAAGTAGTTTATTTCATTTCCATTCTGCAATTTCTTTTCCACAAAAGTAGCATAGACATTTCCTGCTTTCATAGATTAACATTTCAATTCCGCAATTTCATTTATGCAAGTGTAGATTAGCATTTCAATTCCTGCAATTTCATTTGAGAAAAATAGATTAGTTCCTTCATGCTTTCATTTCAATTCTGCATTTCCATTTCAGCAAGATAGTTAGTTGCAGTTCAATCTGTTTTAGTTTTGCAGGTACCAGAAAAAAACAAAAGCAATCAAAAGTCTTTCCATTTCATGCCTCGTAGAAATCGAGATAAAACAGGCAAATTCTTACCCAACACCCCCACCACGTCACTGAGTCACCCTTCTCTCTTCTTTGGTGACAGTGATCCAGAAGAACCTATAGGAGAGCCTCCTGAGATATACGAAGATCCTATAACAGAAGAAGAGTTAGAGAACACTCCATCTGAAGCTATGGCTGACAATAGGGGAGAAGATGAGAGAATAGAAGGTGCCTTCCCCATCCGAGAGACCAATGGAGACATGAAAATAAAGAACATAAGCCCCTCCGCTTTACCTCACTTGCATGGACTGACTACTAAAGACCCTGATACCTTCCTGTTTGAGTTTGTCGTCCTTTGTCGAACCTATGACTATACCGAAGATGAGCAAAAACTGAAACTCTTCCCCTCTACCCTTAAGGATGCAGCATTACGCTGGTTCACTTCCCCTCTACCCTTAAGGATGCAGCATTACGCTGGTTCATGGGCTTACCTGGGAACAGTATCACCACTTGGGCCCAGATGCAGCAAGCTTTCAATACCAAGTACCGGGACTACTGTAGGTCCAAGGAAGCCAAGGGAGAAATCTTTCGGATGACCATGGGGAATGATGAGTCCTTAGAAGATTACGAGGAAAGGTTCCAACTTAGCTATAAACGGGCCAGGTGCACACTTGACCCTGAATCTCTCAAGTTGGTCCTGCTCCGAGGAGTCCCTGAAGACCTCTTAGATACCCTTCACATGCTAGCTGGAGGAGATATTTACCAACTACCTTATGAGGATATAAAGACTGTGTTTAGAAACCACTCTAGGGCAGCCTGGAAAAGAGGTAGAGGAAACCTCCTCTCAGCCGGTATTCCTTTCTCCAAACATGAGTTTACAAATCAATTAGAGGACCTCAAGAGTGAGGTGAGACAGACCATTGCCATGCAACTTGATACATTCCGAATCCAGCAGAAGAAAGAAGAAGCTGAGAGGGCTTTGGCTATCTTCTGCCCTAGGTGTACAAGGAAACACCCTAAGAACGAGTGCCCATTAGATTCGGTTGAGGTATGTTTTGTTTGTGAGGAAGACCACCCCACAAACCAATGTCCAACCTTAGCTGGGCTGAAAGCCATGTACCAAGGGACAGAAGTGCCCACTGAACCTCTCTATTTCCTCAACCAAAGGAGGCCACATGGACCTAGACCTTACCAACAGGGGATGCAAGGGACACCCCAAGCTTATTATAGCCCCAACCAATCTGCTCCTATGCCTTCTTGGGGTCCCCCTGCTCATCCTTCCTAGTTTGTGCCTTCTCCATGGCCTTACCCGCCTCAGTACCATACTCAGCCCACTACTCATTCGTTTCACTCACATGCCCAGCCACAGCCTCAGTGGAATGCACCTCAACCGTGGTGGAGGCCCCAGTACAATACTCCTCCCGCCATTTTACCTCCACCACCAGCTCAACCACAACCATTACCTCCTGCTCCTCCAAGGCAACCCCAAATGCCTGCTCAACCGAACTCGAACCCCAACAACCGACAGGCCCAGCAGGTATATACTGGGGAAACATCATGCCCTACCTATGCTGTGGAGATCCAAGAGATCAACCTGCGATCTGGAAAGACTCTTCCGGATCGCCAACCTCCTCCCCGAGAGGACGAGGAAGATAAACAGGAAAGTGAACCAAAAGCCATTCCACCCTTTCCTGAGAGACTAACGGCCACCACACAACCCAACCCAGAGGAGGATGAGCTTCTGGGAGAACTCAAACAGTTGTGTGTGAGAATACCACTTCTCCAAGCCATCAAAGATGTACCGATATACAACAAACTGGTTAAGGAAAAGTGTTTCAGACACCCAGGTAGGCGAAAAAGAGACGCTTCAACCATCAATGTCATAGGACAACTGTCTGATCTTATGTTGGGGCAAGTCATCTGCCCAAAGTATTTGGATCCTGGGAGTCCTGTAGTTGATGTCCACATCAATGGCACCATCATACCCCACACATTGATTGATCTAGGGGCTGCCATTAATGTGATGACCAGAGATACCATGCTCAAACTCAACCTTCAGGGTTCTTTGAGAAAGACCTCGACAGTCCTGCAACTAGCAGATCGCTCCACCGTGACTCCCGAAGGGATTGTAGAGGATGTCTTGGTCTCTGTTGACTCTTGGGAGTACCCTGCAGACTTCTTGGTTCTGCAACCAAAGGCAAAGCTTACTGGATACCCCCTTATTTTGGGAAGGCCTTGGTTAGCCACTGCAGATGCTTACATAAGCTGCCGTGCAGGAAACATGACCATCAAAAATGGTCCTATGTCCAAGCAGCTAGTCCTGTACCCTCCTGCCCAACCCTTATTAGAGCATGAATTACCACTTTGGTTGGAGGAAGGAGAAGAGGATGAGGTGTACTCAGCACCCTTGTGCACCCTAGACACCACTAGGGGAGGCCCCCCAACCGAGGATGATTTGATTGAGACCTTGATTCAGAATCCACCTCCCAGTGCATTGTCCTTAGAGGAATTGGTGGAGGATGCCCAGGCCAGCACCTTACTGGACCTTTGTGTGACCAACCCAGTCGCTCCCAGAGTCAAAAATGTGGAGTTCGGCCCCGAGAGAACGTTAAAGATCAGCTCCTCCCTATCTTCTTCCCAGGAAAAGGAGCTGTGTAGTCTGCTGGCCAGTCATCTAGATGCTTTTGCTTGGAGCTATAAGGAGATGAAAGGATTCCATCCTTTGGTCTGTACCCATCACATCTACATCAAAGAAGATTGTAAACCGGTTAGGAAACCCCAAAGGAGAATGAATCCAGCCCTTGAGGACATCGTCAAGGAAGAATTGCAAAAACTGTTGGATGCCGGATTCATTTACCCCATCTCGGATAGCGAATGGGTGTCCCCTCTGGTGTTTGTTCCCAAGAAAAACGGAAAGTGGAGAATCTTTGTGGACTACCGAGAACTGAACAAAGCCACCAAGAAAGACCACTTTCCTCTACCCTTCATAGATCAAGTGTTGGATGGACTGGCGGGAAAGAAGTTCTTCTCTTTCCTAGATGGGTTTAGCGGGTATAACCAGATCCAAATCAGCCCGGAAGACCAAGATAAGACCACCTTCACTTGTCCTTGGGGTACCTTTTCTTACCGAGTTCTTCCCTTTGGACTATGCAATGCTCCTGCCACCTTCCAGAGAGCCGTCTTGAGCATCTTTTCTGAGCTGGTCCATGATTCGGTGGAAATCTATATGGATGACTTCACTCCTTATGGGTCCAACTTCCAGGAAGCATTGTCCAATCTGGGAAAAGTCCTAACCAAGTGCATTGAGATGAACCTGTCCCTTAGTCCTGAAAAGTGTGAATTCTTGATGACTGAAGGGACCGTGCTAGGACATACCATTTCTCGCCAAGGGTTACAGGTGGATCCTAACAAAATTGCTCTCATCAAGAAGGTTCCACCTCCTCAGAAGGTAAGAGATGTTCGAAGTTTCTTAGGTTTAGCAGGGTATTATAGGAGATTCATTAAAGACTTCAATAAGCTAGCCTCGCCATTGTTTAGCCTCTTGGCAAAAGATGTTGAGTTTAAATGGACTGACGATTGTCAGAAAGCTCTGAATGAATTAAAGGATAAGTTGGTGTCCGCCCCAATCTTGAGAGGTCCAAATTGGGCCCTACCTTTCCACATCCACACTGATGCCTCGAACAAAGCCATAGGGGCAGCTTTAGGACAAGTTGAACAAAAACTTCCATACGCCATATAATTTGTCAGCAAAAACTTATCCAAGGCATAACTGAATTATACTGTAACTGAGAAAGAATTCTTGGCCGTGGTCCACGCACTGAACAAGTTCCGACATTATATCACTGGCTATCAAACATTCGTACATACTGATCATGCTGCAATTAGATATTTAATGAATAAACCAGATGTGAATGCTCGTATTATTAGATGGTTACTTTTGTTGCAGCAGTTTGATTTGACTATCGTTGACAAACCAGGTAAAGAAAATGTTGTTGTTGACTTTTTGTCTAGATTGGATTTACCTGCAGGTGAGGATGGAACAGTGGATGACCAGATGCCAGATGAACATCTGTTTGCTATCTCAGTACTCTCTCCATGGTTTGCTGATATAGCAAACTACCTTGTCTCAGCACAGTTCCCTCCGCACCTATCCTCAAGAGAGAAGAGTAGAATCGTAAGGAAGAATGCCTCATTCACTTGGATCAGGGGCAACCTGTTCAAGCTTGGCCCCGATCAGATCTTAAGGCATTGTGTAAGGGAGGAGGAAGTCTTTGATATCCTCCTAACCTGCCATGACGGTCCTTGTGGAGGACATTTTGTAGCCAAAAGGACTGCCTTCAAAATCCTACAGGCAGGCTACTATTGGACCATGCTTCATCAAGATGTCAGAAGGTATATCAGCCAATGTGACCGATGCCAAAGGATGGGGAAACCGACTCCAAGGGACGAAATGCCTCTCCAACCTCAAGTGACTCTTGAGCCATTTGAGAAGTGGGGTATGGATTTTGTGGGTCCAATCAATCCTCCTTTGAGGCAAAGGTCTTACATCATTGTGTGCACAGACTACCTGACAAAGTGGGCAGAAACCAAGGCAATCAAAGCATCGACAGAAGAAAAGGTGGCCGAGTTCTTAAGAGAAAACATCTTCTACAAATTTGGCTACCCAAGAGAGCTAGTCACCGATCAAGGAAGCTAGTTCACCTCCAACTTAATTGAAGACCTACTCGCTCATCACAAAATCAAGCATAGGACTTCCACCCCCTATCATCCTCAAGAAAATGGGCAGGTGGAAGTCACCAATAAAGCATTGGAAGGGATCTTGACTAAGGTGGTGAGCAGCAGCAGAAAAGATTGGGCAGATCGCCTAGTTGAGGCCACGTGGGCTTACAACACCGCTTGGAAGACCACAACCGGCTTCACACCTTATGAGCTGGTCTATGGGAAGAGAGCTTTGCTGTCAATTGAGTTCGAGTACAACACCTTGAGGATGGCAGCTCAGCTGGACCTGGATCTCAGCCATGCCCAACAAGAAAGGTTATTGCAGTTGAATGGATTGGACGAGCACCGAATGCAGGCCCTTCTCCACTCAGAAGTGGTTCAACTTCAGAGGAAGGTATGGCATGACCAACACCTCAATGACAAGCAATTTCAGCCGGGAGATTGGGCGCTGTCGTATGATTCCAGGCATAAGGATTTCAAGGGGAAGCTGAGAACCAGATGGCTAGGACCATATGCAGTGGAAAAATGTAATGACAATGGGTCTGTTCTTATTTGGACCATTGATGAGGAGGCCATCCCCATGCTCGTCAATGGGCATCGACTAAAGATCTACAGAAAACCTCTTTCAAGGCAAGAATTCATCAAAACTGTGGAAAAATCAGTGCTGGTCATAGAGAAGGGTTCTGCCTCTGTTTTGGGCATACCCTGAGCATCTCAAAAAAAAAAAAAAAAAAAAAAAAAAAAGTATATAATAAAGATCCTTGGGTGAAAACCTTTCTGAGGCTCCCAAGGCAGATGGTAGGGGTGAAAACCTCATTGAGGCATCCCTGCTGTCTTTCTGAAAATGTTTGAAAAAAAGACCCTTGGGTGAAAACCTCTCTGAGGCGCTCAAGGCAGATGGTAGGGGTGAAAACCTCACGGAGGCGCCCCTGCTGTCTTTCAAAAAAAAAAAAAAAGGAGAAAAAGAAAAAAACGAACAAAGAAACAGGGAAAACAGGTTCAAGATTTGACAATTCATGCACGTTCCAAGTATTCCATGCAGGAAAAGAGGTCCCTCAACTCAAGTACAAGGGTCCCTACTATGCTACCAGGTGACCTCACCAGCACTCCCTCTAGAAACACTCATCTCTTCCAAGGTCTGGGCATGATTTGATCACCGTTTAGCCTTCTACAGGAAGCTACAGGACTTTCTACAGGAAGTTCTGTATTTCTACAGGAAACTTCCTGTAGAATCTTTGGATGGCCCAGGACCGACTGTGTGGGAGGATTTGAAGCCGAGGTCCAATACGGAGGCATGCAAGCCAATGTTTTTCTCCATCACCCACTGCTGTCACCTCCTTCTACCACCCCTGTTGCCATGAAATGGAAATACCTGCACAGTCAAATCAGAACGTTGGATTCTCAGAAGAAACAATTCTCAAATGAAATAAAGAATGCAGAGGCCCCATGCGCTACTTATCAAAGCCATCCGAGGATCCTGCGACCGTGACCGTGATGGCACCGTCCCACCGTTTCGGCATGCACCCGAGGAGGAGAAACGGCTACAGGATATCCTACAGGAATCTTGTAGCAGTTCATCCAGCTAGAGCGAACACCATGAAGGCACATGCAACACATAGAGCGGGCACACGCACCATCCTCAGCCAGGTAACAAATCTCGTAACGAGCAGCAGTCGGCAAGAAGGAACCCCCGTGCCTTTGCATGAAGCAGCAGCAAGCGGATCCGGCACCCTCGTCCTGAAGCCTGAAAATAACATCGCGGCCGCACAGGTAAGTGCCTCACCCTTTTTCGTCAAATTACATGAACAATGCTCTAAAATGTATGCGAGTATGAAAATGAATGGGTTGAGCCAGTCGGGTAGCCATTCAACTGGCCACCACGACTAGTCCGATGGTCTCGTCAGATTCGGAAAGTGTTGGTCGTGTCAAGAAAAACAGGAAATGGACACGTGGGAAGCGTCCAATCGGGGAGAAGCAGCGATCTAACAGAAATGGCGGCGGTAGATATGCAGGGAATGATGTGGCGGTCAGGCAGACTTACAGTGGAATAATCATAGGTGATGTCGTCCAATGGTCCGGCAGGGATAGCTCACCCCCGCGTCACGAGTTCCGCAGGGATTCAAATCCACCAGCTAGATCATGTATGGCACGCCACACATTTATCATCAACCGTTTTGCAGTCGAGTAAGCGTTCAAAATTCCCTGAAGCCTGTTACTCCGAGTCCTCGGCTTGTTCAAACGTCTGGTGGTTGCACAGAAGGCCCAGAACCACTGACGCGCTCTCCAGAACCCGTGCGCGACTTCTACAGGAAGCTGCGCTACAGGAAGCTCACCGCTACGGAGGAAATCAATCTATTCACGTCAAAGGTGGCGAATTGGAAGAGGTAAACCTGAACCTGGTCCTCCCATGCAATTGGTTTGAAGGGTGGCGAAGTCGACGTCCAAGAAAGTAGAACTACAGTATGCGCATAAATTTGTAAGCGTCGTCTTCCTTCTGCATGAGAATTGTCGTCGTTGTATATGCGGGGTTTTCTACAGGATTTGGTTCGTAATTGAGCCCCTGTCAAGGCTCACCTGTAGATAGCCGAGAATTCACGGACTATGTGCTTGACAGAGGCGTAATTCTGCACTCTGTCTAAGGAAATCCCAAAGGCTCAACTTTTGATACGCACCAGCCCCCTCCGGCTAACACAGCAAGCTTTCACCATGACGGGTGGGTTCATTAGGAAAGAACCAAAAGACTCAAAGAAGCTACGGAAAAACCCTGAGGTGGTAGACTTGTTTTCTCGTGCACGATGGATGTCGTTCTGCGACAAGCTTCAAGGTTATGATGACGAGGTGGCAGAGGAATTCCTGCGAGCTTTGAAGCCAAAATCAAAAACGCTGGCCGTCGTCAATTTTAGGGGTTTGAATCTCAGACTCACCCCACAGTTCATCAGCAGAGTCACTGATCTCCCAATGGGGGTACCGTGGGATAAGGAGGAGAGAAAACTAGGCCAGAAGGCTAAAAAAGAGTTCTTTCTGCCGGAGGAGCAATTCTCAGAGGATAAGAACGGGGTTCGCAGAGCTAGCTTACATCTGCTTTGGAGTGAGGTCAACCTCCAAATTATGAAATATATCACGTGCGAAGGACGATTCAGCATCGTATATGGGTACCATTTCCGGCTGCTCACAGAACTTAGGCACCAAATGGACCTACCTTCAGAAAACAAGCTAAGTATTCCTTACTTCCTCCTGCAGTCCATGAATGAATGTGCCACCAAATTACGAGAGGGCACGCCAGACCAGGTAGCCCATCATGGGCTCATTAAGCTCCTCGTGGAGGATGCACTCCACACATACACTGTCCCTCTCTCGTGGGAAGCCTTTCGAAATTTGACTAAGGATGGTGACATCAAAATGTTGGCCGAGGAGCTCACCTCCTCTAGCAGCGAGGAGAAGGAACCAATACAAACAGAGAAGAAAGGAAAAGGCCAAGAAACCATGGCCAAAGCACCAAAGAAAGAACAAAAGGAGAAAAAAGAGAAACACCAGGTTGCCGAAACAGAGGATGACAAACCCACATTGACACCCAGGGAGAAAAGGTTACAGAGTAGGGTGGAAAGGACTGAACAAGTCCACATCAGTGAAGGCACCTCGAAAGCAGCCTCAACAAAGTCAAAAGGCAAAGCACCCTCAGCCAAACAGGCTAAAACGGTGCCACCTGTTTCTACAGGAAAATCAAAAACGGCTTCTACAGGAAGCCAGAAATCAACCACTACAGGGCTTTCTACAGGAAGTCATGAGAAAGGAAAACAGAAGGAGAAGACAGCCGAAATCCTTGCAAGGGAGGCAGCAGCCGTGCTAGCCACCCTTAGTACCCCTCCCAAGCCGAAGGAAAAACGAAAGAGGGAGATCCCTCTGTATTTCAAAGCAAGGAGAAGTGTGAGGATCAAAACAAGCAGGCCCCAACCTTCATCCAGTAGCCCAATTACCATAGAAGACACCCCTACCTCGCCAAGGGAGAGGTCCCCCTCAAAAATATCAGTCACTTATGAGCGGGGGAGCCCGAAGACAACTGCTTGGAAGGAGAGAATGGACAGGTTGGCTTCAAAAACCCCGCTACAGGATGCTGAGGCCGTTCTACAGGAAACATTGGCCCGGCTCAAGGAGACCGAGAGAATGGAGGGAGAGGCAGCCACATCACCACTTAGGGAAGACGGAGTAGAGCCACCGAGGGAAGAAGAGGAAGAGCATATTCCGGAACCTAGTCCCCAGCCAAGCTTGAGCTCGTATTATAACTTTTTGGAGGCTGGAAAAATTATTCCACAGAAATTCACAGTGCCGCTTTTCTTTGCATTGGAGGAAGAAAGAGTGAGAACCCACACGTGGATGAAGATAGCTAAATCTAAAGGAGTGGCAGATATAGGCCCCTTGGAGGAACAACTCAAGGAGGCACGAAGAGAATTAGCTATGGCCAAACACGTGGCAAACTGCCAGTGGGTATTCCTAGAGGAAGAGAATGAGAAACTCAAACTGCAGCTACAGGAACTGAGGAAAGAAAGGGGCACATCATCAGGGGACACTACAGCAGAACCTCAAGGGAACTGCAAGCACAAATCGAGATACAAGCTCTCAAACAGCAGTTGCAGCAAAAAGAGGCACAACTGGCCTGCATGGCCAGTTGGGCCATGGATGCTCTACAATGTAGACAACCGGCCAAATCTTATGGCCTATACCTACGGGACCAATGGCTGCAATTCCAAATTAATGCATTGGCACAGAGGGGTATCTCCCAAATCCAAGACCCCCAGCAGTTCACAGACTTATGCAATAGCAGTTCATCAGAGGACAAGGTCAAGCTATCGAAGTTCTATCTCCATAATTTGGCCCTTCCTAATGTGACTTCATGGGATCCCAACACAGTCGTAGGAGATATGCAGTTGATGGCATTTGCCTCATGGTTGAACCATGAAGAAAAGAGAGCAACAAAGGTCAAAGAGGTCATGAACCGAGAGTTACATGAGCCACTGCTGATTAGAGCAGAGCCAGGGGATCCCACTGCATTGATATCGGCCCACCAACACTTAGCCACCAACCCTCAAGCTTTATTGAAATACATGGATCAGCAGGCTCAGGCTATAGCACATTTCGAGGATATGGAGCGACTATTAGGGGACAATTGTGTTCATGCTTGCACCCGCCGATGGAACACATTGTCCCATAGCCTCAAAATCAGAGAATATCACACTCCAACTCGAATGAGGGAAGCTCTGGTATGGGTCCCCCTCTACAAGAAGTCCATAGAGAACCTTCAAGCCAGCTGGATTGGCCTCAAGCTAAGCCCACCTTTGCTTTTAGGATTGATGGAAGGCAGCACAGAAAAAGAAGAGCATAAACAGTGGGAAGAGGTGGAAAGGAAGGCTGGGTTCCATGCTAGTGAGGAGGATACTACTTCAGAAGCCTGGGATGTCAGAGTGGCGGTGAAAGCAATGAAGGATGAGGAGCTGGATTAGTTGCTCAGGGATGAGCAATCATTTTAGCTGGGGGTGATGATGAGCCCCAAATTTGGTAACATTTTGGGCTCATTTGGCCTAACCACCCTTGCTCAATCCTTCATTTTTCATAACTTATGCATCATTTTTTAGTTTGTTTATGTCATTTGTACGAATAAGGGCAGTCACTATTCCTAGGTGGCTAACACGTGCTTATTTCAGGTTTTTTTGACACATGTTGGAGAAAAACTGAGCAGATAAGGGCTAGGAGACAGCCAAGATGGGGTTGAGGATTTGTAGGAAGGTTGTCCACGGCATTAAATAGCCTTCCTCGTGATCTTCACCCCCAACTTCCAGCTCCAAAAGCCACCACAACCGGATCTAGAAGGCAGCCAAACAGATTTTGTGGAAGCAGCTATTCACTCCCAATTTGGTCAGCCAAGTCCCATAGATTTAGGAGGCCAGCTTGGGGCCTCGTGATGTATAAATGATAAGGCTTCAGCCTTCGAAAAGGACTTTTGAAAAACTGTTGCACATTCTGCACTACGAGCTTCCAGCTCTGTTTTTGCTCTTTTGTAGCCATCATTGGCATACCTCTTGACTTATGATTATTATTTTTTAATGAGAAGCAGTTAGATTTGATCTCAGCTCTGAGTTTCTAAAGGAGCCATAGCTCTTGGGGTTGGGCCCAACCTGAGAGCCTAGGGTCTCCTTCTTTTGTATTGATATCTTTTCTTTCAGCAATATGGTTTTCTTTACATGCCTTTGAAACGTAGTTTGTTGAGTTAGAATTCGTGGTGTGATTAAGTAGGTCATTGTTAGCAGATAGAGTTGCTTCAGATGTCTAGAATAGAGTAAAGAGATTAGAATTGATAAGAGTTCCAGAAAAGGGTTGCCTGCACTCTCATTTTCACCTCTTTCTAGGGGCTGGAATTGCAGACAGTGCTACCCAACAAAAACACTAGTTTGTGTACTCATGCAATCTTTGGTGCAATATTTTCATTTGTAAAAGTTATCCATGCGCTCAGACCTCTTGGAATGTTTCTTTGCTTCAGTACCATACATGGTTCTCTTTAGAAATAACGTTGTTGTTCATTGGTTTCATTAACGGTTAGGATAGATTGGTAATATGTTGATTATGTGCAGGACGTGGATGATTTGGTTCAGTTTATACAGTGCAGTGCATCTCCATCCCTCTCTCGTCCATCTAAGCTTCGTCCAAGCCAACTGCTCATCTCCAAATTAGACCCCTCGCCTCACAACTACTCTACTGCCCACGTCATCCTACCTTTTTGGCCTTCCATTCCCTCTGCCCTCTTTAAGACAAACTAGCTTTACACACCCTCTCATCACCTCATCTCTCTGTCACTAAGTCATTACAAACCCCTCTCCTACCTCCCTGTCCATCCATGCAGCCTCTTCCACTCACCCATCATCCAAAATCCAATCGTAGAACATCCTGTAGGAATTACTGAACATCCTGTAGAAATTTTGAAACATCCTATAGAACCCCTGCAGACTTCCTCTAGAAGCTCATAAACGCAGTTTCTTGGCAGGCAAACTTTGTGAAACTCTCTGGAAGGATGTTAGGGACTCCTTAGACCCTCTCTGAACCTTCTCGACTTCTTCCAAGCATTTCTCCTCTGTGATCCGCCTCTGCACAGTCAAAAGCCAGTTACAAGCACATGCATGATAATTCTAAATAACTTATTCAAAAATACAAAAATATGTTTTCTTCAGGTAGAAGTAGTCTAGACACATGAATCTCACCTTCATAGAAGTAATGGCATCTCTTTCAGTAGTTTGCATTCCCATCTTTGCATCAGTAGGACTAGCTGGTAGAATTAGGGTTTGCTAGGGTTTGCATTTCTTGTTGGCTTTCAGTTCCTTTCTGCAAGTAGATTAGCTTCCTTTGAGTTAGATTTCGTCCATCAGTTAAAAAGATTCTTCTAAGAGCTCATAGAAGTTGGCTCGAGCCCCTAGCGGACTTGTGCCAGCTGACCAAGTGACAGCTGCGGCAAGAGCTAGTACTTGTGCATACAACACCGTTGCTTCCAAGTTTGTTACGAACTACCGGGTTGATAAAATTAAGGAAGGAATCTCCAGGAGTTGTAGCATTATTGCAACAATACTGGAGCCCACCAGTACCCTTGTAGAGGTCATTTCAGGTCTTCATTATTTCTTCTCATTATTCCCTATGTAGCCATGTTCCTACAATGTGGCATAAAAGAAACAAATAATCAATGTTCTCCTTTGACACACACTCAACTCTAGATAGATATTGTGTTAAACTCATTTGAGAAATTTACAATCAATGGTCAAGAAATGACCCAATTATATAAACAAATTAACCAACGTTTACTCAATCTTACACACTTTTCACACAAGTCTATGTAATAGGCCTAAAGTCATCCAATTCATTTTCCAAAAACATCATCAATTTGGATTTATTGTACTTAGAGAGTTGTAAAAGCACTAACCAACGTTTACTCAATCTTACACACTTTTCACACAAGTCTTTGTAATAGGCCTAAAGTCATCAAATTCATTTTCCAAAAACATCATCAATTTGGATTTATTTTACTTAGAGAGTTGTAAAAGCACTGCCTTTCCGAGTAGGGGAACTAATTTTCTCTACTTGCGATAATTGGTCTTCACTCTGTTTGAGTCTCTGTGATACACTGACAGTGAAGGTACAGAGTCTCTGTGATACACTGATAATAAAGGTCAAAGTACTTGAGTTGAGTTTGCAAAAGAAACACTTTCTTTGAAAAGTCAAACAAAATCCACTCGAGCGTTTTGAAACAGAATGCACTCAAGGCAACGACCTTTTTCTCTCCAACCTCCCTTGTTATATAATGTAAGAATTAAAGGTTTAAAATAGAGATAATACATATTGGTGCATAGTATTTATATTTTTAAAGCCACAATGTGTATAACATTTTAGGGTACGTCAATGAAAAATGCCGATAGAAGTATCACCATGCTTTTAATATCTCTAATACACTTAAAATATTCAAAAATATGAGATTGTAAACTGCTCAGTATAGATATTTTAAAGTCTTGTAGATATCTGGAAGTCTTGTTGTGAACTAATATGTAACACACTAATACATATTATATATAATTTACAATTTTCAAGGGATAGTTTTATTGGTCTAGTTCAGTTGCTAACTATTTTTCTAATTGGGAAGTCATAAGGTCAATCTCCTTGATGCCATTGAGGTTAGGCCCGACCAAATAATATGGCAGTTAGATATGCCTAGATTATTACTCGTGTATGTAGTGGCTACTTACTCACAGTAAACCAAAGTTAAAAAAAAATTATATCATATTGATGTGCATTATTAATATAATTATATTAGAAAATATATCTAATTTACATATTGATGTACGTTATTGATGTAATTACAACTGAAAAATATGTCTACTCTAACTATATATTTTAATTACAACAAAAATTTATTAAAAATCCACTAGCAATAACGAAGTTCCAATAACAAAGGTTTAATGAAGGTTTTTATAAAATAACATTTTGCAAAATCCTCAATAAATTAAATTACGTTTTCACCTTTAAGTGAAATTACAAAAATTCCTAAATGGTTCTAGTTACACGAAGTGGGCCTAACAAAATTCTCCTTACGATGATTTTGTGAAATCGAAGAGTTAGACAAAGCAAAGGTAAGTCAAGTTCATTTTTAATTTATATTGTAATGAAGTTCATGAGAAATATGAGTAGAACATTGTCATTTTCTACCTATAAGAAGAATTTTCTCATGATAATTGTTGGTAGAAAAGAAAAATCATTTACCTATTTAGTTGCATGCATGCACATCTAGTGTAACAATTTTTATCATTGCCATTTTTTTCGAAAGTGATATTGCCATAAGAAGGTTAAACGTTGTTATCCTAGATCCTATGAGGAGATATTGATATGACTTTATATGCGAATTTAGGTTACGTTAATATATGAGAATATATTCATATGAGTGCATGCCTTAGATAGTTACAATATTTCTTGACTGCATGCCTTGCATAGTTACAGTATTTCTTATTGCTTTCTTATTTAGAAATAATAATTAATTAATGAAACACTAATCTTATTATTATTTCGTAGACTAAAACAAAATCAGATATTAAGTTAGCATTAAATTATTATTTTATTATATTTTGTAAAATAAATATGTTATAATATAATATTATATATTTTATTTAGTGAAATTTATAATAAGAAGAGAAGAATGAAAAGTGGAACATAAAATAGAATTAGCTACAATGCTTGAGAATATAGGAAAATGGTGAGAGAACAAAATGTTAGGGTTTAAAATTCAAACAAAAAATGGAAAATATGCTATCATAAATGGAAAATTAGAAGCAATCAATTTCTTAAGAAAGGACACAATATTAAAGAGTGAAAAGAAAAATAAATTAAAAAATTGGCCCTAAATAGTATAAGAAATAAATTGCACATGAAAAAAATTGAACATAAAATGATTGAGTTAATTTAGTTTGATAATTAGCACAATAAAAGAGCATCGAATATTATAATTGTTTGTATAAAGCAGATAAAAGATGAGGACACATTAGCAATATTAAAATAAGAACCAAAAATTAATTCAAAAATATGCTAACAATGGTTGCTCTGTTAGGGTTTTTGGAGAGGTAGGGTTTTTTGACTTCTCAATCCTAGCAAACTAATCTTTTTCTTCTGCACATGAATTTTTCCTTTGCTCTAAAGTGAATGTTCTAGCTGATTGGGCCCATGTCATCTCTGCCTATGGGAGGGGGTTCCACTCTATCCTTCAAATATATGCTTTTAGGAAACCAAGCTCTGCCCCTAGCCCTTTCGGTTTGGCATGGCAGCAGAAAGGTAAGCAGGTTGCCTCTCCAACATTAGGCATGTAATGGAAGTCTAAACTAAAAGGTTGTTTCCTTATGAAGGAAAAAAAGCCTCAAGCTGTAATCCCAAACAATTGCCTGGCTCAATCTCTGAATTTGATGCAAGACCATGTCATCATTTCCAAATTTATGGGAATTTGGCCGAGGGAGATGAACATTCTCCACTAGATCTAGCTGAAATGACAACGAAATGCCCCGATTGAGCTTCATTTTAGAGAAAAAGGCTTTTTTAGTGTGATCTTAGAATATCTAGAGGATAAGAGGAAGGCCCTCGATAATGGTCCCTAATTCATCAACAATGCAGGGATTTTTATGAGACATTGCAAACCCTGCTACAATCGAGAGAAGGAACAATTTCTTGTTTCACCCATTTGGGTCAGGATTGACTCCTTACCACAAGATTTACGGGAAGAGGAAATTGTGGAATCAATCGGAAAATATATCGACAATTTTGTGTAAATCTCAGAAATTAGCAGAAGCCGATGATTTTCTTCCTATGCTTGGCTATGTGTTTATATAAACATCTCCTAACTACTGCTAGAATCAGTGGAAATCAAATATCAGGATGATGTGTGGTCTTGGCCCTTAGATTATGAACACGTTGCATGCAAATGTTGCATCTCCCATGAGTATTAGCATATTTTCTGAGATTGTCCTCAGCGGCCGAAGGGGAATCCAACCTCTCCAACGCCAACTCCCTCAAAAGACTGTCATGAATTCACAGGTTGGTGATCATCGAACAATATGGGTTGTCCTAATCGCATACCTCTGCCTCCCCCATTGATGGCCCTGAACCGATAATTTGAAAACTGTTTTCCTCTCCTAGAAGCGCCTACAGAAGAAGAAGACCCAAAATTCCCAATAATTGTGGCTCAGCCGCAATAGGTGATGGAATTCGATGCTAGCCCTCAAAACCCTAAGAACAAGTAAACAAACAAATGGAAATCTCTCGAGGATTAAACATATAGTAAACATATTCGAAAGGGTTCTTTCTCAAGTCCAGCAAGCATTGGAAGCTGACATTAAAATGAATCAAATCAACTTAGATGACCAAATCATGGTGGCATTCTTGAGGAATTGGGCCAAGGATGGTTCTGAGGACATACCTAAAGAAAAACTAGATTCATTCTATGAAATATTTAAAGACTAGGAGTAGCATGATGTCCCCCCAGAACCTTCTCCTCATTTTGCCCTAATAGTTCATGAGGAGGACGCCTCCACTCATCGTGAGAAATCTAGTTTGGGCCTGGAGAAAAGGAGGAAAGGAAGGAAACCCACAAGGGAGGTTACCAAGGAGGTCGAAGCTATCCTTGTCAACTCAGAACAAGCAAACGTTCTCACATAGTACTACCTCATATTTATTCCCTCTGCTTAATGAAAGTAATCTCATGGAACATATGGAGCTTCAAATCGAAAAGTAAGTTGAGGAACCTCAGATACCGGATTCATCAAAAAAATATGAATATCATAGTTCTTTAGGAAACCAAAGTGTTGCAAGAGAAGTCAGATGAAATTGTGCAACGTTGTTGTCTAGAGGCAGACTACATGGCGTTGGATGCTAAGGACATGACTGGTGAGGTATGGTTTTGTTGGGACACTAAATACATAACTTTTAGGTCCTGGATAACCTTCCCTCATAGCCTTTCCAGTCAACTTGAATTTATTGGCTCCATAGCTCAAGTTTGGTTAACAGGGATCTACGACCTGATGATCCCTAAGAGAAGAAAACTTCCTTTTAGATTTTCTAAAACTGAAAGGTATTCTAGCGACTACTAATTGGATCCTCGTGGGGGACTTCAAAATTATCAAGGATCAAAATGAAAAGAAAGGAGGTGTCTAGAGAATGGACCCCATTTCCATATCCTTTCAAGAAACAATTCAAGAACTAGACATGAAGGAAATTAAGTTTAGCAACAGTATTTTTACATGGAACAATCGTCGAGGAGGTAAGCATCAAATCACCTCGAATCTAGACCGTTTTCTCCATTCTAATAATATTCTTTAGCAAGATCTATATTTCCAAGCTTCTATTCTCCCCTATTTAGGATATGATCACTCACCCATTCGACTAGAAATTGATCTAAGAATGGATCCAAGGAATAGGCCCTTCCACATTGAATAATTTTGGATAGAAATACCATACTTCATCCAAAAGCTCAGAGAATGGTGGAAAGAGATCACCGTCTTTAGGTGCAACCTCATGGAAACCTTCTAGCTCAAACTTAAGGAGCCAAAAAAGCACATTAAAGAATGGAACATATCTGACCCTGGCAACAGTCACAAAGATAAATTGCCTTTCGAGGGTGAAATGAAAGAAATCCAACAAAGGATAATTATGGAAGGAAAGACCGAGGAGTTGGAGGCCCAAGAGGGGCAAAACCTAGTTTCCATGGAGAAAATAAGGAATAAGAAAGAGATTCTTTGTTAGTATAAATAAAGAGTCCAATGGCTCGAAGAAGGGGTGGAAAACACAATGTTTTTCCACCATATAATGATCAAACATAGGCAGGTGAACATAATATATTCCCTTAATGGACAAAATAGTCAAAGGCTAGTCCATCACGAGGATATAAAGTACAAGTTGATTACTCACTTTCAAAGTTTACTCCAAGAAGCTCAGGTAGATAGTAGGGAAGTCATCATCAATATTAGAAAATGTATCCCTGAAGTGGTACCTGAAGAGAAAAATGATGCTTTAATGCAGTTGATTTCCATTATGGAAACAGAAGAACTGGTTCATGAGTTCCCCTCTAATAAGGCATGGGGGCCAGATGGCTTCACCTCCGATTTCCTTAAAGCATGTTGCCCTTTATGGGTCATGAGATCCATGCGTTCGTGGAATAAACCCATCGATCTCGAAGAATTTGGTATGGTTTAAATGTCATTTTTTTAACGCTCATCCAAAACAAAGGTGTCGTAGAGGATCCAAATTGCTTTAGACCTATTGCACTCTACAATGTTATATATAATATAATATTAGGCATCATGGTTCGCCAACTCAAACCCCTAATGAAATATATCATTAGCCTCAAGTAGATATGGGTCATAAAAGGCAGGAAAATAATGGATGTCATCATTACAACTCACGAAATGGTCCACTCATTAAAATATTCTAAATCTCCCCGTATGCTCTTCAAACTAGACATGCCTAAATCTTTTGATCACATATGTTGGAACTATCTCCTTTTTGTTCTTGAATCTTTCAATTTCTCCCTCTCTTATATCACTTGAGTTAAATTTATAATAGAAACCCACTTGTACTCTATCATTGTCAATGGTGCACCCTCTCGCCCTTTCAAAAGGTTGAGGGGCTTAAGTAACGGGGATTCCCTCTCCCATTTATTATACATCATTACAGTGGAAGGCTTGGAGAGATTAATCAAATATGCCTCCCTCTCAGGCCTCATTAAAGGGCTGTGAGTATCTCCAGAGGTGGCCCATATTTTTCATCGACAATTTGTGGATGACAACCTACTCTTCGATAAGCCTACTTTACATGAAGCCTGTAAACTAGGTTCTATCTTGGAAACTTTCCAACAAGTTTTAGAAATGGTTGTGAATGGGGTTAAATAAGATATATTCTTCCACAATACTCACCTAAGGGTTTAGAATCACTTAGAAAGGTCCCTAGGATTCCAAATTAGCTCTTTTCCTAGCAGTTATCTAGGGATCTCCTTGGTCCTGAATTGACTGATAATATCTTGCTAGAAATACCTCCTGGAATGCTTCGATCATAAACTCTCTCTCTAGACTTTCAAGATTTTGAGCTCAGCTAGTAGACTCACTCTTTTGAAAATTTTCCTGCAACCTCTCCCTGTTTATCAACTCTCGACTCTCTCAGCCCCAAAGTGTCTACAAAGATCTTGTCTTAAAGTTTCATAAGTTCTTATGGTCAGGTTCCCAGATTAGCAGGAAATGGTCCCTCGTTGCATGGTACAAGCTTTGTAAGCCCAAAATTCATGGGGGTCTATGGCTTAAACATCCAAAGAATTCATCAAAGGCTTTAGGTGCTAGGATTTGGTGTAAATGGCTTCAAGGAGGTGATGAAATGTTGAAAATAATGTGGACTCACAAGTACAGTTAGAATTGTACTCGAGATCCTATGTTAGAACTCTAGACCTTTGCCCATGGGCTCCTCAATTGTACTTTGGTGAAAGAAATAAAACACTTAATTCATAAGCACAGATTCTAGGAGATACAGAATGATCATAAAGCCAGATTTTGGGAGGAAGCATGGATCCAACATCCTAAGTTGGAACAGTTTGAAAATCTTAAGGACCTCAAGACCTTTTCCTCCCATCTAGGGGTAGTTCACGTTAAAGACTTCCGGATTGCATCCAATCCTCCCTCTAAATCGAGGGAATTGAGGATGTAGGATAATTGGATCGACTGAGTCTCACCCTTGCCTTAAGATGAGTTAACTAATATTCTTCAACAATGATGTATATTGTCAAGTGAATATCTAGATAAAATATGATGGGGCCACCTCTCCAATGGTATGTTTTCGGTAAAAGAAGCCTATGCCATCCTACCCACCAATGAGACTCCCCATCCAAGCCCTATCTGGAAGAGAATTTGGTACTCAGACCTATGGCCTAAAGTAACATCTTTTCACTAGTAAATCGAGCATAGAAAAATTCTTACTTGGGATAGAATCCATAAAAATGGCTTCAAAGGTCCATCACAGTGCCCGATTTGTTTAAATGAGGAGGAGACACAAGATCACCTTTTGAACTCGTGCTCGGTGGGGGAAGAGCTATGGACACAAATAGGAAAATCTTTTGGAGCCCAAGATTGTTCGGTGAATAGTCTAAAAGAATCCCTAGAGCTATGGCATTGGAACCTATTTAAAAATTCAATAGTTAATAGAGAATAGCGCCTATCCCATGGTTTCAATTTATGGAACCTCTAGAAATCTAGGAATAAAGCAGTCTTTCACTTGGATTCTATTGGAATTAACCACATCTAGGCAACTATGAAATGCAACATCAGAGAGACCATCCTTGTGGAACATTGGGAGGATGACAACAAGAAGGAAGAAGGAAGAGAGTCCCATATTCTTTATGACCTAGATTTCTACCCTGCTTCTTCCTCCTTGACTCTTTCTCAGCAGTGAGTGGAGAAAATACCTTTGGAAGACAGTGTTCTTTTACCCCCTTAGGGATTCTTCAAATTGAATTTTGTTGGTGCCTCTAAGGGTAATCCTGGTTCTGCAGGTCTGGGTGGATTAATTCAAGATGCAAAAGGGATAACACTCAAATTATTTATTGTGGCATGTGGCACCACTACTAATAATGTGTCATAACTTTTGGCCTTAAATAAGGGTCTCCATCTAGCTTCAAAAATGGGTCTTACAAATCTCTAGGTCTTAGGGGACTCTCAACTAGTAATCTCTATTCTTTAGAACCTTATCAATGGTTCTCCTCTAGAAAAGACAATCAATAGTTGGAGATTGGAATTTATCTATGAGAAAATCCAGGCTCATTTTCCCTCTTTCAATTATGTAATCATATAGCATGTTATAAGGCAAGGGAATGAAGCTGCAACTAACCTATCTAATTTGGACAGCAACCACGGTGACCAAGAGATCCTCTTATATTGGACGAAATTAGTCAAATCATCTCTAGAGACAAGGCTTCACTGATGATGGTGTCAGACTATGGGATCCACTCGCCACATGAAGAATGAGATTTGGCTCTAGGTTTAAGCAAGGGAGGGTAGGCTTACATCCCCTCCACCACAAGGTAATTAATATCTGGGAGCTTGTATGTGTGAAACATCCTCCTTTATTTGTGTGTAACGGATTTGTATTTTCTCGAGGTTCAATGGTGCAGATCCATATTTGGTTATGTATCTTGGTGAACAAAGTTATTTGATCATTTTTTGGCTCTGTGAAGCATGAGAATTCATTTCTGCTCTAATATCAATGTATCATTTGGTTAGGGTGGTGGTCATCTATCTATCACTCATCCTACGAGCTCAATTCGACAATATTTCTCTCCTTATTTCAGTTGGTGAAACTTTCCCACTTCTTCCTAAGTCTAGCTTTTCTTGGTTTGCATCGTTTCTCACCTTAGAATTAAGGATGGTGGTTGTTTGGTCATTTGTATGAGTATATTTCTTGTTTAAATGGCACTTGGACTTCTCGTGGTGTTGGTTTTGTTTAGGTGGATGAATTGGTGTTGGGGTGGTGTTGGATTTCTAGTGTAGGTATCCCTTGGTTCTTCCCTTCTGGGGCCACTCATGAAAGACCTCCCTTCGGTGTAGCCCTATGGCTTTGGCATTGGTCGGGACTCTAGGAGCCTGCTTTTCTAACTGCTCCTATGTGCAATTCAAAGTTCACCCTCTAGTTTCTCCAGCAATGGGTTTGTATACATGCTCTAGTCTGGTTCAATATTTGCCTAGTGGTGAATTTAAGGCCGAGTGATCTATGGAATTGAATTCCCTTTCCTTCATTGTCTCTTGTATGGATTTTTGAGCCCCTTGTGTAGGGTAGGCAATCAATTGAGGGTGTAGTTTCTGACTGCATGTTGCTTGGTTTATTTTGGTGGTCCTTGGCATGGATTTGGAATTTCATTTTGGGTCTGGGCTTCTTCTTGGGTTTTAGCATGAAGCTAAGCTCACTCTGCTCGTGTGCCCTGGGTTAGGAAAAGGTGGAAGCGTCGTGCCTTAGGGAAGGATTAATTGCTCAAGAAGGCATTCAAGATGGTGTAGTGAACACGAGTGGTGGCAGTAGTAGACATGGTGTTGGGAATGGGGTTCATGGAGCTCGCAGAGGGCATAGGTCCCCGGTCGGTCATGAGCCTCAATATTACAACAAGAATGTTGCAACTCCTAAGACTACCAACTTTAATTATCAACCCTGAGTTCGTACAAACGTAAGAGGTATCAACACTATATGTGCAGCATACAATGTGTCCTTCCTTCGCTGTCATGATGTAATGGAGTGAATATAATAAAATCATATCCTAAACTAATTGGAGAAATGGGAATGCTCAAAATGGAAAAGCAATTAATAGTAGGTAAGCACAACAAATTGTAAGTGAAATCCTAAGAGCATGAATTCAAATAAATATGCCTCATCCACATTGTAAAAATGCATGTCCTAATTAGTGTTTATTCTTCCTCAAAAATTTATTTATAGCCTATGGGTCATGATTCAACCCTAAGGGACCAAACCAAGATTCTTGAGTGAATCTGGACAAGTGTGTACATGTTGGAAGGCTGCTATAGGAGATCTTGTATCTACTACAAGATGTTACATATTTGCTACTTGAAGCTATAATTCACTGAATGACCAAGAAAATAAAATAAAAATTGGATGGGACAATTTTTTTATAGAATAGGGTGTATTATGTCTCCATTGCAAGTGGAATCACTCAAGAATACCTTTGTTAACCTATGCTAAAAAATATCAGAAAGTTACTAGTCTAACATCTAGAAATTTGAGAACTAGTGAGCTAGTTAATCTATCAAATGCGTAACCTAATCAAGTGAAAATGCAGTGCGGTAAATTTTTTTATTAGTTAAAATGTTTTTGTGATTTAATTCAAGTCGAATCAACTTGATTCAATCTCATTAGCATGTTCTAAAAAATAGTTGAAAGTTACTATTATTTGCCACAAGGGACTTCTAGAAATTTAGATTTGGGAATAAGCAAACTAGTATAAGTGGCTCAATGATTACTATTAACTTCCAAAGTTGTTCCAAGAATGAAATGATGCTTGTGATCCTGCAAAATAACTTACTTCAACCATTTAACCCAATCCTACAACAAGAAATCAATAATACTAAATGCAGAAGTAGAAAAAAGACAAGAATAAGAGATGCATGTGAAAAAGAAGTGAAAGGAAGAAATGTAAATGATACAAAAGAGATCTGAGGCTCCTCTAATGAACAAGCCCAAGGAAGCTCAGAGTCCTTTGAAGGAGACCAAGATTTAGAAGCTAAAAATTCCACCAATCTTCATTATTTCCATCAATACAATTGTATCCCTACAAGAAATGAAAATGGAGCTACAAAAATACGAGTTCTCTCCACAAGAAGACTAAAAAAATACCCTAGAGACAAATTTGACTTGGTACTTATAAAAAATGATTAGGAAGCATTCACCATGAAAGGTGGAAACTTTTCCAACCAAAATCCCTCAAATAGTGGATCTGGTTCCCAATACTAGGAATCTGCATTAAATGACAGGGAACACATTCCTAGATTTTCTCAATCATTGGAGCTCCAGAATCTGTGGAATAATTTCAGAATATACTCTTTATATATTATTTAATATTGATCCTATTGTAGTAGGAAGAAAGTCCCTAAATTATCTCCTCCTCCAAATCTGCCCAATATTCTCACAATATTCCATAAAAATAAATAATATTAGGCAAAAATATGAAATTATCCATAAACCTTCCTAATGAACATATTAAAGTTAAAAATACATTATTTAATGCAAAAAGAAAGGTTTAATGTGTTGAAGGATGGTCATATGGGCCTTAATTATGTCTAATTTGAAGGCCCACCATATCCCCTTGCTGAAAGTGTTGCTCAACCTCCAAGTAGCTTAGTGACTTCATTGTGCCACATTCATGGCCCTAGTGGCCCCCCTAATTTGTACATTCATACCTTTTTCCCTTTGTGCATGATGTGTTCTTTAAGATTTTTCAGTTTGTAAAGGCCTTCCACATCCTTTTCCAATCTCATGCTACCTTTTTATACCATGTGGTCACCTCTGGAACACTCAAAATTCCCTTAAATGAAATCTTGTAGTAAACTAGGACATCTTATAGCAACTATAGGAAACTTTGTAGTAGCTCGTTTAAACCTGTTTTGAGTATAAATGATAGTCTGAGCCTAGGGTAGGCTGTCAACTTGACTTCCATGCCCCTCAGTGCCATTTTGAACCAGTTCTTCCATGCCTTTCTCCCCTTTCTATAACATCTTCTAGGCCTTGGACAAAAGCTAGAAGGAGATTAGAGACCCCTTGGAAAGCCTCTTTTCATCACTGCGGTTTGTTTTCTATTTTGATCGAGAATGCCTTATTTCCTTTTGTTGCCTTCTTCTTCTCTTTTGTGGAATACTTGATTTCCTAATGGGCTTTGGAGTTCTCTATTTTGATTAGGTCTCTCTTTGGTACTACCATTTTGGTTTTTAACAAAAATTTTTCCTTTCTTCCTTCTTGTAGCAGCATTCTGCCTTACTGTAGCACACATTCCTTGTCTTTCATGGTCTTCTATCTGTATGGGAGTGATGAGAAATGATATAGAGGGTTTGGAGGATGATTCTAGGGCTAAAATGGAGTAGCGTAGGTTTGTGAAAATGGAGAGGATGTGCTCTATGTGTTTCTTTTCAAGAAATTTTCAAGGTGAGAGAGAGTGTAGGGTTTGTTCTTGAAATTTTTTATTTTTTTCTTATGAAATGAGATGGATGAATGATGGATAGATAGTGGATATGAAGTGGATGGAGGGCTTGCAGTGCTCTGGTGACTTGGACTTTGCATAAATTTCCTCTTTCAACTGTTGTTCCCACTCATAAAAATCATCACCCTTCCTAATTTGGATTTTCCAAATTGCAGTAGTGAGGGAGCTAGCTCCAATTAACTAGTTGAGGGTGGTTGAGATTGCTGACCCATCCTTAGATTTATAAAACATTACCCCTCATGCATTGAAAATAAATTTCTAACTATAATATACTCAAGCGAAGAGGTTAACAATATTTCATACATGTACCTACCTCATGGTTGTTGGAGATGCATGAATACTTCTGCTAAGTTGATGATCAATCAATGCTTCCTTGGAGGTGCTAATTTTCTTTGCTTGCTCCTATGCAATTCTTCATATATTGATGATTCTTTGATTGATAAGGTTGTTGTGTGCAATTTTCTTTCTAGTGTTCAATCTCTTGCTGGTGGGGTGGATGGACTTCTTCCCAAGGAGGGTATGCCCCATTTTAAATCTTTAGAAATGGCTTCATGCTGCTCAAGGTTGTTGGATATTCTGCTATGTGAGTGGAAAATGAATTGATGTTGAGTTCTGTTGTAACTATGCAGGGTATTTACAGGAGGAATACTCTTCCTGTAGCAGTCATTTAATTCCTCTAGAGACCTCATAGATGCATGTGGGTTTGATGTAATGTCATAGGAGGTATAAGGACAAGGTTAAAATCATCAATAGGTGGTGTAGGTGGTGGAAAAGTTGATTAAAAAAAAATTTCATAATTTTTTCATGTAAGGAAGAGGCGAACTTGAAGATGGATTTTGGTTAGATGGAGTGAATGGGTGATGGAACTAGTGTTGGGGAATCTATATGAACCTTCTCTAAAGAACACATGACCTTTTTACCCCTTTCTCTAGTCAGATTTCCTCTTGTAGCTTCTTCTTGACCATCTTGTAGTACTATATGATCTTCCTGTAGTAATTCAGGACAACCTCTTGTAGCGTACTTGTTTTTCCTATATCTCCCAAATAGTAGAGTGGATTGACTGGAAATTTTCTAAGCATGTTTCAATCATCCTTATGCACCCCCCCATAAATCATTTGGCCAATGGATGCACAAACCTTGAGAAAAAAAATGGTTATAGGTGATGGGTGTCAATTTCTTAAAAACTGTCCACTATAATTTGCTGAAATTTCTTGAGCATGTTACCATCATCGATATGCATCTCCCCATGAAACAAGTTTGCAAATGGACACACAAACATTGAGAAAATTCAAATATGGTTGTATGTGATGGAGGTCAATTTCTTGAAGAGTGTGCACCAAAATTTGCTGAAATTTATTGGGCATGTTACCATTATCCATATACATCCCCCCCTAAAAGATGTTGGAAAACAAATGCATGGTTTTCAAGATATGACAAAAATAATTTTCTTCTCTATGTATTTTTGCCCCCTGTAGTAACCACAAGATCTTCTTGTAGCATTTTAGGACACCAAGGAAAATGAATGGTAAAATCTTGAAAACAATGAGTGGATGGTGGAAATAGATGAGGGTGACGAATTGGAATTTCCTTGCTCTTTCTAGAGCATCTGTGAAAAGGAGGAGAAAGTCCAAGCTTGACTTCCTTTGACTAGACTTTTGATCAATTTTTTTTTGGGGGCTAACTTTTTTTTGTTTCTTGTAGAGGTTGGAGAACACCTGCATTCATGAGATAGAGATACATGGAAAAAAGATTTTTATTTTTTTCTTCCTTTTTCTTCTAGGCCTACTAGCCGCCTGAATGAGGTTTTTAATTAGAAGGTCTACCTAGGTGCCTCAAACGGGGTTTTAACCTAGGATCTTTTTTTTTTTCTCTTTCATTCTCATTTTTCCAACCCATTGACTACCTCATGGAGGTTTTCAATCAATGAGCCAATATCAGGTGCCTCAAAGAAGGTTTTCACCTAAGATTTTATTTCTTTCTCTTATTTTTCATCTTTTAATTTCTTTTCCTATCCTACTCTACTTGAAAAAACAAAATTATTTTCAAGCGTATGAATACTTCCAATGGAGCCACTTGCATGACTAGATGACAGATAAAATAATGTGTACGCTCAAAACATATTCTTTGACATGTACCTGAATGTAAGAGACCAAATGCTTTGACTTTGATGATATCAAGCACAATTGAAGAAGAGAGTATTGTTGCAAATTAGTGACTATTTGAAACCATATTTCGATATAATTGTGATGCCCTTGGTCCAATTGCTGCTTTGGATCATTTTGGATGTCTTCTTCTTCCATGAAATTCATATATTTTTCTTTCTGCTGATTACTCTCTTCAACAACTAGAGGATCTAATGGTGAACATGAGGGAAAATTCTCAATCTCTCATTCTAATGTCTAATCTTCATCAAATTCAGCCCATGATCTTTTGGTCTTCTCATATGAATCTTTTTCTTCTATATGTGGTCCTTGAATGACATCAACAAAATATCTTTTTTGAAATACCTTTCTTGATCTAAGATGAATACCATTTAGATCAAGAGGAGATGTTTGGAAGTTGTGTGCCTCAACATTGTAAGTGGGTTGAGCTACTTCCTTGTGTGGGTTTGGAAATGGTGATAGCGGTAATTGAGTGGGAGTGGATATTTGAGATGGATGTGGTTGGAGTTGTGGTTTTTGTGGTGGTGGATGGTAGGGATAACATGGAGTTGAGTATGGAGGATATTTAGGAAAATATCGAGGATATTGTGGATGGCTGTCATAAGTTCCTTACTAAACTTGTTGCCAAGATTATTTTTTGAGTTGAGATGATGAAGGTTTCCAAGGAAAGGGTGCATTCAAATTACCTTTAGATGAATGTGCATAAGTTTGAAATTGTGAATTAGACCCTTGCATCATATTAGGTTGAATAGGCTTCAATGGTACTTTTGGAGCTACATAACAAGTTTCATTAGAAATTGACTTGCTCCATTGTCCTCTTGGTAAAATTCCTTCAACCTTGGTAATGAGGGGCAATATTTAACATGTGATCCTGCATCAACAACAAAAATATCAACATCTTCCTTTTCCTCATCTTGCATTCTTAACATTTCTACTTGTTTGCTTAGATTGCTAAGAATTTATTTTTTAAATTTATTAAACAAATTTCCATGTTTAGCTTGACTTACCGATCTTGATGTTGATTTACTTACCCTTGCCCTTCCTCTTGATATGTTTTTGCATTTTTCACAAATTTCTTCAAATGATAATTGGTATACATCACCTCTACTCATGATATCAGGGAGATCAATCCACTCATCCATAATTTTTCTAATTAAGAGGTTTTTTTAGTGTGTGAGATCCAAAATGATTTGATTTTCCCTCTTAAAATTATGCATGAACCTCTCTATTAGATCCTAAAGTTTCTCATCTTCTTTTTGATTCATTATAAATATTTATTCTTTAACATCATGATCTTTATATTTTTCTAGAAATAATTTTTTCATATCATTCCATGATCTTATTGAATTAGTCCCTAAACCCATGAACCATTTAAGATCTCTATCCTTTACTGTTGTCAAATAATCTCAGTTTTTGAGTGTTTAATAAGTAACCATAATATCTACAAAGGATTCCAAATTCAAAGAGAAATGTTTCTAGATCACCTGACCTCAAACTGTGAAAGTTTGGAAAAAACGATGGAGGGATGTTCCTCATATGCACATTGGAATCATTATCTTGAATGGGAAATCCAAGAGGATGTTATTCATTGTCATCATTTCCATCCATTTTTTCTTCCTTCTCTACCACCTCTTCTTCTTCTACCTCCAAAAATGAATGGTGATGTGGCTCTTACTGCACCACGTGATCAAATGGGGGGTGGTGTTGGATATTTTTTTTTTGTTTTTATGATTTAATGACAACACTAATGCAATGAAATTTTTTGTTTTTGAATTGAATGATTCCCAATGCAATTTTTGTGTATTTTGCAGAAATTGAAAATAAATGAATCAACTAGGGAAGAAAACAATGCATACTTTGACACCTCCCCCGCAACAGTGCCAAAAAGTGGTGAACCTTAGTATTGCAAAAATAATGTTGCAACTCCGAAGGCTACCAACTTTAATTTTCAACTCAGGGTTCGTACAAACTTAAGAGGTATCAACACTATATGTGTAGCATATAATGTGTCCTCCCTTCATTATCACGATGTAATGGAGTGAATGTAATAAAATCAGATCCTAAACTAACTGCAGAAATGGAAAATAAATTAATCTTAAGTAAGGAAAAAAATTGTAATTGAAATCCTAAGAGCATGAATTCAAATAAATATGTCTCATCTACATTGTAAAAAGGCATGTCCTAATTGGTGTTTATTCTTCCTCAACCATTGATTTATAGCCTAGGGTTCGTGATTCAAAACTAAGGGACCAAAATCAAGCTTCTTGAGAAAATCTGGGCAAGTATATACATGTTGGAAGGATGCTACAGGAAATCTTGTATCTACTACAGGATGTTATAGATTTTCTACAGGAACTTATAATTCACTGAATGACCAAGAAAACTAAATCCAAATTGGATTTGACAAATTTTGGGATTCGTACAAACTTAAGAGGTATCAACACTATATGTGAAACATACAATGTGTCCTTCCTTCGTTGTCATGATGTAATGGAGAAAATGTAATAAAATCAGATCCTAAACTAATTGTAGAAATGGAAAAGAAAATAATCCTATGTAAGAACCACAAATTGTAATTGAAATCCTAAGAGAATGAATTCCAATAAATTGGCCTCATCTACATAGTAAAAATGCATGTCCTAATTGGTGTTTATTATTCCTCAACCACTGATTTATAGCCTAGGGGTAATGATTCAACACTAAGGGACCAAAACCAAGCTTCTTGAGCAAATCTGGACAAGTATATACATGTTGGAAGGCGGCTACAGGAAATCTTGTAGCTACTACAAGAAGTTCTAATTCATCGAATGACCAAGAAAATCAAATCCAAATTTGATCTGTCAAATATTATTATTCACTAGGGTGTCTTAGGTCTCCATTCCAAGTGGAATCACTCAAAAATACATCTGTTAACACATGCTGAAAAATAACGTAAAATTACTACTCTAAAATCTAGAGATTCAAGAACTAGTGAGCTAGTAAATCTATCAAATGTCTAACTTAATCAAGTGACGATTCAATGGAGTAATTTTCTTTTATCAAGTAGAATTTTTTTGTGATCTAATGTGAGTGGAATAAACTCCATTGAATCTCATTGACATGTTCTAAAAAATAGAAGAAATTTATTGTTATTTGCCACAAGGGACTTTCAGAAATTTAAATTTCAGAATAAGAAAACCAATCTAAGTATCTCAATGATTACTATGACCTTCCAAATCTATTTCAAGGATGAACTTATGCTTGTGATCCTGCAAAATAACTTACTTCAACCATTTGACACAATCCTACAACAAGAATTCATTAATACTAAGCAGAAGTAGAAAAAATACAAGAACAAGAGATGTATGAATACGAAGTGAAAAGTAGAAAAGTAAATGATACAAAATGGCTCTAGGGCTCCTAGGATGGCCAAGAACAAGGAAGCTTAGAGTCCTATGAAGAAGACCAAGGCTTAGGAGCTAAACATAGCATCAATCTACATTATTTCGATTAATACAATTACATCCCTACAAGATATGAAAGTGGAGTTGCAAAAATACGAGTTGTCTCCACAAAAAGACTAAAAAAATCCCCTAGAGGAAAATTCGACTTGGTACTTATACAAAATGATTAAGAAGAATTCCACATGACAGGAGGAAGCTTTCACCACCAAAATCACTCAAATAGTGTATCTATTTCCCAATACTAGGAATTTGCAATAAAAAACAGGGAATACATTCCTAGAATTTCTCAATCATTGGAGCTCCAGAATCTATCTAAAAATTTCAGAATATATTCTTGATTTATTATTTAAGATTTATTTTCATGTAGTAGGGAGCAAGTCCTAAATTATCTCCTTCTGCAAATCTTCATAATCTTCCCAATATTCTCACAACATTCCACAAAAATAAATAATATTAGGCACAAATATGCAATTATCCGTAAACCTTCCTCATGAACATATTAAAGTTAAAAATACATTATCTAATGCAGAAACAGAGGTTTAATGTGGTGAAGGATCATCAGATGGGCTTAATTTATGTCTAATTTGGAGGCCCATCAACCGATTTCATAGCAAGCAGAGGTACCATAATGTTAATTCAGAGTGGCCTTGGTGTTTTCAAAGTTCGTACAAGATCTGGTCATCGCTGAGCCATGGCCTCATGGGGATGGAGCAACATCCAAGGTTGTGTGGGTTCAGCTAGTCGCGCTCCTTCGAGGTGCTCCGGGAGATTCATGATGCTTCAGCCATTGGTCCAATTTAGCATTGACCTAATGGAATCTCATGATAGAGCTGAAGGGTGGAGCATGAGGTAGTTATGGCCAAGCCTGAGAAAATCCACTACTTCCAATTCCATGTTCGTGAAATATTCGTAGTTTTCTGGTGTGGACAAAATATACTAAGGAAGAAATTTGAAAATCTATAAGCTTGGATTAAACACTTTGCGTGGTGTTGGGCATGGGGGTCGTGGAGCTCATGGAGGGAGTAGGCCCTCACCTAGTTCCGTGGTGGGAAGAGGCAACAGAATGTTAATTTAGAATGGTAGTGGTGTTTTCAAATTTCGTAGAGGATTTGGTCATGGATGAGCCATGGCCTCGCGGGGATGGAGTAACATCCAGGGTCGTGTGGGTTTAGCTAGTCGCAGTCCTTCCAAGCGGCTTGGGAGATCAATGACAGTTCAAGGGTTGGTCCAATATGTCATTGACCTACTCGAATTTTAGAACAGATCCCGAAGGGAGGAGCATGAGGTAGTTATGGTGAACCTTGAGAAAATCCGCTACATCTGCTACATCCAATGCCATGTTTGTGAAATATTCGTAGTTGTCTGGCGGGGACAAAATGTGCTCACGAAGAAAGTCAAAAATATAAAAGCTTGGCTTGCAAAATTTGAGCATCATATCATTTTCCTATAACACATTCCTCCTCCTCTAGGAATGGCGACAGATAGTACTTCTTCAATCATCTATGATGAGTGATTATGGTAACCAGCATCTTTCTAGTTCTTTTCATTTTCTGTTATTTTAGGCCTCTAAGCCTATGGACCTCTCAACTAGGCATTATTATTTTTGTATGTTGTATAGTTATATAAATGGTCAGCAAACCTAGTTAGGGTGAGACCACATGCATTTTGACATCCCTGTATATTATTTTTGATTAATACAAAATCTTTGACTTACAAAAAACGAAAAAAAATTTTAGAAATTGAAACAACTTATTTCATAGAAGCGAGAATGTTGGGAAATATACTCAACCATAAAGATAAATTGATCCATGTTAGGTTATGTTGTAATGACCCCAACTTTGATATGATCAATAAATATCAAATCTTAAAGGACATAAATTATTATAAATGAGGACATCATTCGAGTATACCAAGATGTATTAAGGAAGGAGATTCAAAATTTAAAGGAAGATAGAAAGGAAGGAAAATGGGAAATAATTAGAAATAAGAAAATATATTATCGAGCACAGGGGCCAAAATGAGAGTAAAACATAGGAATTAGGAAAATTCCATATCCTTTTTGGAACTACCATAGCTTCCTATGGAATAAAGATCCTACGTTAATATGGATCCCAAGTGACATTGATATTCTTTTTTAGTTGAAAATTTGGAGGGATTACAATGTGTCTAACGTCCCTCACATGCATGGACTCATTTGGTGGTCAAAACAAAATAGGAAATCCTCTCATAGAGGAATTAGAGGAATAGCTTTTTATATGAAGCAAAATTCTTCTCCACATACTCAGCTTCATAAGATAGATCATTTTAATTTGCACATTTAGATGAGAATATCTAACATTAATGTTGAGAGGATTTCTATTGCAATTTTTTAATTCACACCTATCATTTTACCTCTTATTAGAAAAAAATTAGATAAGGAATTCCCTTATAATACCTTAGAAAAAGATATTCATAGTCTAAGGAATGAAAATAATATCATCTTTTTAGAAGACTTTAATGCTATAACTCTAACTTACAGAACTACTTTTCTTAGCAATTATTTAGCTACAATCCTCTATGTGTCGATGACCACCCTAATTTAGATGGTGAATACAAAAGAAAATTTGAGGATCTCATTGAGAATTTATTTAGTAGAAAGTTAGTCAAGATTTGTAGTTCTTAAGACTTATATATTGATATGGTATAATCAAGTGGCCAAACTCTAACCATATGACTTGTATTCATGGGATTGATATTAGCTTTGTGGATTATTTTTTATGCAATATGGTTGTTCCCATTAAAATTTTAAATTTTTATCTCTTAAATTGCCATGATCTTGACTCGATCTTTATCCTTTACTCTAAGATTTTCCATGCAAAATAGTAACATGTAATAGAATTTTGAGGGTCAAAAGAATATTCTTTTTGAAAAATGTAAAATGGATCTCTTCCTAAAGGATTTAAATAAGTATTTTTATATATAAACATATAAGTATAACATAAAAAACCTCTATCATAATTTTGGTTCAACCCTCCTTAATCAACAATATCTCTATTTATGTGTCATACAAAATGAATAATAGAAATTCTAACCCTCGGTATGATAATGATTGTAGAATTTTTGGGAAGATGTTTAAGGATTCTCCTAAAAAACTTCAGAACTTGATAATATAAATACATAGAAAATCTATTATTACAAGAAATGTAAGGTACAATATAAATAGATTGCAAAAACAACTACCATACACTTCTAAATGTCATCCTAGAAAATGTTGGAGGAAAATTCTAACTTGTAAAACTAAATAAAATAATTTCATTCCATTTAACAATAGGAATTCAAACCTTAAAATCCTTTGGGAATCCCCTAATTCCACGTCCATCATTTTGAATTAACCTGTATAGGTTGCTATCTTTTCTTTGCAAGACATTTATATTGGGGTTGAGTAGCTTTTTAATCCAAAATAAAAACATATTGAAGGCTACCAATATGAAATTGCCAAGATGGGAGGACTTATCCTCATCCCTCACATAACCTAGCCCTTTAATTTGCTAGTGAATAAGGGATTCTCTAAGCTTAGGATGTAGAGCTTCATTATGCATATGTTTAAAAACTGGGATAAGCTTATTCCCTCTAATTATCAGATGATTCTTATTAGCCACATTTCAGCCAAGCTATACATCGTTATTTTAGAAAAGAATGTTGACATATAGCTTGATATACATGGTAAAAGAGGTAAAGGCTAAGCTAGGCTTAACAGGTATCATTCATATATGGACCTTATTGTTACGACCATATCACTAAGGAATTCCATAATAATAAAATTAATCTCTTCTATCATATTCTTGAATTTAGAAAACCTTTTGGAACTATTGCTAGGATAAAAATATGGAAGAGGCTAGAAGAGATAATGTTTTCTCTCAAGTTGAGGATTTCTATGATGAGGATGTGTGAGAATTTTATGTACCTCTATAGAGATCTGGAGATCAAAAATAGGCTCAAAAATGAAAGTTCTTAGAATCTCCTAAAATTGATCTCAAGTCACAGTGTTTGTCATCATAATTCCAATGATGCTTGAATCGCCTTAATTCGACATCATATGAAGAAGTTATAGCGTTCTGAAGTTTTTGACCAAAAATTAAAAAGTCAATAGTAGGGTTGCTGATTGGAGAGTACGTACTTATAACATCATGCTGACATCAACAACCCAATAGGGCATACAGAGGATGAATCCTATCAGAATATGTGGTAGGTTTGTGTGAGTGCAAGTGATGCAATTTAGTTGGTTATTTGTTTTTAGGTGCCCTAATTAGAGGCCATAGCATGCCCCAAGATTGGCCAAAAAATTTATAGGCAGCCTGGATGATTAAGCGGGGTTCGACCCCTTGAATCATCCCACACAAACTCTATTCCTTATTGTTTGTCTACAACCATGGTTCTTAACCCATATGGCCCTCAGGTTATATTTCAAGTGATATAGTTTTTTCATTGGGAGGAGGGGTCAGGCGATGAACCTTGAACCCTACTCATGTTCTCACCATATGACCATATATGGAGGGGTGCGGACCAGCCCTAGCCCCTAGTTAAATGTTACCACCATGTGATCATAGTAGACTGCTTGGCAGGCAGGGTGTGGTAGTTAGGCCCTAGCCCCTTGTTCCTCAGCACACCATATGGCTGACAAAGGAGGCTATGTCGAAGGGCACAAGTGGATAAGCCTTGAGCCTCTATATTATCATTTCCCACATGCCCTAATCCCCAGAGGAGTGGAGGCCTATCAGGTGGGGGCAGGAAATTGGCCCCATCTCCCTACCCTATTGACTGCACGTGGCCACATGTCATCAAAGAAGGAGCTAACACTGACAACGGCATATCATTGGCCCCATCACCTGACCCTATCTACTCCATGTGGCCCTTTTCTTGCACATACATGTTATTGGGAAATTTAATGAGGTGACAAAATGCACCATTTGTGGGTAAAATTGTCACTCATTGAACTGTGAAAAGGGTGAAAATTTCACAGAGTTTGCAGGTTTTGTCAAATTGTAGGACAAATAGTAGAGATTTCCTTGGAGAAGAATAACTTGCTATTATTGGGAAATCTAGTGTCTATTCAGAGCTTCTAGTCCCACTAAGACAGTTAGCCATCTTAGAAACAAACACATTAAAGTTACTTGTTTTTCCTTTATGAGAGAGAGATGGGAAAGAAGTAGAGAGTACCAACCTCAGTCTTCCACTTGGTTCCTTTCCCCTTTGACAGGATCTCACCACTGCTTCCTTACTTATCCCGCTTCAAAGAGAACCTGTAGATTCACAACAGCATAATACCATCAAAGAATAGAGATCTTTCATTGTAAACAATATAGGATCAGATATATATTGACCATACAAATGCATATGCCAACACAATATTCAGAGATACACAAGAATATGGAGGAAAACTCAAATAGGTTTATTAGTAAAAGTAGTAGAAGAGAGGATTACAACCACCTGGTTTGACCCAATGCCATCCTCCCAGCTTGAAATCCCTCTTCACCTCACACAAAGCAAGATCACCCAACAATGTCTTCAAAGAGAAACCAGCAGCACCTCTTTGCAAATTGCCAAATTCTAACCTTTGGATCTCTGGGATGAGGGATCCATTTATAGATATTTGCATGGGGGTGATTCAACTTCTGTGATTTTGATTAGTGTCATCTCTCTGATAGTTCCTCATTCCACATGGAGATTTTATATCTCATACTCATCCCTGGGCGAACTCAGTGAGGCAAGTGTCAAATGAGCAATTTCTAGAAGATTCTCTAGGTTTCCAACTAGCAAACTGCTTGTGCCATTTGTCTACTCTCGCTCATTGCACCCTCTAGAAGGGCTTTCCAGTATGCATTGCACTTTTTGCATGTGGTAGGTGAGATGCATCGCACCTTTAGCACAGGGTAGTCTGTATGGTCCTGCTTTGACCAGTTCTGAGTAGTTTTTCATGGAGAACTTCTAGGAGATGATGTAATCAGTTGACCTTGCTCCTTTAGGGTATGAAACAAAACTTTTAGGGACTTAGAAGCCCTTGGTGTATTGACATATTTGATTGGGGTTGTAATGTCCAAATATGTCTATAACAGTTCCCCCTAAAGCATGAGGTCGTAAATCTTTTGATGTCGGGTGAAATGCTTTATAATGAGGATTCGAGGTTTTTCGCACTGGAAGGTGACTTGTAATAAGATACAATACAATACATTATCTTCATAATATTTTCATGATCTAGATGAGGCGGGCATTCCCATGCTCAGCTTTGATAAATTCATTTTCATGTACATAGGACAGACAATCGTCTGTGTGCAGATTGATGATTCTAGTAGAGCCATCATCCCTTAGTTTGGATGATTATCTGTGCCGCAATGATGTACATTTGATGTCTTTATTTTACTGAATATATCGCAGCCTGAATGGATGAAACTAGATCCAGGGTCTTCAAAACTCATTCAATCTTTGCCTGAAAGTACAAGTTGATCCATGTGAAAAAATGTTCTGATGTTGAACATGGAAGGACATCGTCTGGTTACCAGCCAATGATGTAAGTTGTTAATAGACGCGAGAGGAATCACCAATAATTATGATGACCCTCAAGGTATTGCAGTACAATTCACATGGTGTGAATACAATGAGTTGATGTCAAACACTACGCAAAGTCTTTCGGTCGAAGGCCGTTACTATAAACCTATCGCCGGAAGTGAGAAACTTGCCATTGAGGCATGCAAGCTTCAAAGTACTAGAAGGGTTGTCCCTAGTTCGGCTTCTTGGATAATGAGATGATGTCAACAAGAAGTGACACGTCGTAGGAGGGCATTAATGGATCCCACATCTATGACACGAAAGGGAGCAAATGATTTTGTAGAGGTGAAAATGATTTGATGATACAAGGTTCAGGGTGGCAATCATGAAAGAATGAAGCGTGAAGGTATTGTAGTGGATGAGACACAAGCTGTATAGGTGAATTCTCTAAGAGACTTCTCTTGAACATATCAGACACACTGAAATGGATTGGTAGCGTTAACACCAAAAGTGGATGGTACAGTGGACCAATGGTGATATGACCGGTGAATGGAATAACCCAACCCGACTCAATCATGGTAATGGAGTGAAAGTTTCATGTTCAAGAGCGACCTGCTACCAATAAAGTTTCTTGAAGTTTTCTTCCCAATTTTCCTCAGTCATTTCTGACTAGTACCTCTTTATTTTTATCAAGCTTGAGGAGGATAACATATGCTTGTTCTATAATTTTCCCTTCGGGCAAACCCATCGCTATGTTTTAACGAGCCTAGCAATAGTGAAACGCATTCTTGTCTAAATGGACAAGTTTGTCGCTATTGTTTTAACGAGTTTAACGACAAGGATAACTCGGTCCTTTTCAATTTTAGAGAGTTTGAAAAGAGACAGAAAGAAAAATCCAATATTCCTTTTCTGTAATATAATCCCTTAAGTCTGAAAAAGTATGAAACAATGCGAAAGGGATGACTTTTCGATAGTTTTAATGAGCCGAACAAGACAAACGCTCAATATTTTTGTGTAATAATCCCTCAAGTCCAAAAATATTAAAATCTACAGGAGGGATAGCACTTCCAATCACTTTAATGAGCTAGAGAGGCCAATTGCTCGGAAATCTTTTCATATTTTACGAGTCGGATGAAAAGAGCTTAAAGGAGACTCGTTTTTTGACGAACGAGTGATGTTTTCAGATAGCAGTTGGTTCCAGGTAAGGTTTGTAACTTTCCAATAATGGCAGTGTAAAAAGGTGGCTAATAGGATCACTCATCGCAGCTATTCCTCAAAAGGGGTAAACAATCAAATGGAGGCGAATGACCGGCTAAAATAGAGTGGAGGTGATGGTAAGAACACGACCAAGGCTCAAAAGCTAATGATGATGCATTCAAAATGCTTATTTACTGGAGGTGGGTTCATTTTTTAATGAGCGTAAACTCTAGTGGAACATATGCTCATTACTAAGTTTAATTTTTAACGAGCTTGAACTTCGCGTAAAACTGCTCGTGCCAGTCGTATAATAAGGATGTCTCATTGATAGGTTCATTTTTTAGGGAGCTTGCACCATTCGAAACTATGCTCCGACTCCTTTTATTATGTAAGCTAGGAACAACCAATCCTACGAGTTTAAAGGGTTAAGAACCTATAAACTAAGAAAATAAATGGTTGTTTTTCACTTTCATGAAAAAGGTTTGCATGCTCCTAGGTATAGCGAAGTAGAGTTTCCTAGGTTACCCCTCAATTTGCAAACAAAACACTTGTTCTATCGGGAAAGGCCTACCTTCTCCAGGTTACCCCTCAATTTGCAGACAAAACATTTGTTCTATCAAGAAAGGCTTACCTTCTAACATAGGTACCCTATTCCGGTCTAATCCCATTTTCCTAAACGGACGAGTGTGTCAGACCAGTCATATATCCTCTGCAGAAACCTACCCTATACCTGAAGTTTTCCTACCGAAGCAGACCAGGGTGCATGCCCCCTAGGTTTCAGTCATGACCACCGAATCACTCATGCTCATCAGGTGGACGAACTGGAGATTGATGAGACATTCCTTGCGCAAAAAGACCTGTTAGGGAGGGCATTTAACTATTAGCTATGTGTGAACCAGGGAATGAAAGCTGGTCTATGAGCTGGACCACTCTGCCTTCATGTGGAAAACACATTACTCGAAAGAGTGAGGGGATGATGGCTCCCATGATATAAATGTAGTCGTGCCCAAGGAGTATATTGTAATTTAAAGGTCCTTGGACTACTATTACATTTAGATAAATGGTTTTCCTTTTTAAAGTTATAGGTAAACTCAGAAGGATCCCTAACGGTCCACTGGTTCATTTATCAAAGCCTGTCAGATATCGCATCTCAGGCAAAAGCGATGGCGAACCAAGCACTTTCCAAGCAGTCGAGGAAAGGATACTCACAGAAGCCCCTTCATCTATGATGGTACCAACCATGACAATTTTGTAAGTTTGCACTATGATTCGGAATGGTACATCGGATGGTAAACGGGGTCTACCTAGTAGATTCCAATCGAAGGAAACAACTAGGTTTCTTGGAGGTGGGACTGAACAAATGGCCGGATACAACTCTGACGAATTTCCTTCCTATGGTAAAGAAATGGGTAGATTTCCCCCATGTTCATCGGAGTCTGTGTTTACGAAAAGAATTTGAATGGTGTCGTTCTCATTCTCTTTGGTGACTGTATCATCTGAAGGTAAATCTTCTGAAGCCAAGATGGGGTCGACTGCCGTCTCGACCTGTTGACTTTGGTCCGATGTGGAATGAGAGGGTTTATCTTCAATGATAGGTGCTTCGACCGACTCGAAAGGTGGGTCAGTCAGATTTTCAACTAGCAATGGATTCGGCAAGAGTTTCTTGTACTTAGGAGGGAGTCACTGCGGTGATGCAGGACTATTATCTGAGACTCTTTTAGCTTCATCCAAGAAGGGACAATGGTGAAGGGCATGATTTCCTTCACACAACCTGCAGGGAATATTAGATTTCGCTTTTGTCCGGTGACTTCGCTTTCACTAGTTGACGGTGTACTTTCAACATGATCGTCAGAGGTTGATGACACCAGATTGTGCAAGCAGGGAGACCAGTCCCTTAGGATCCATGGGATGCAAGGACAATCTCGGTGATAATTGTCTCCTTTTCCAATGACACATGGAGATTTAGGTTTGGGTGGTGCAGTGTGTGGATTTTTGCTAGACAATGCACGGTTGCCCCTTTTTTCCGTCGGCTCCTTCTTCTTCTTCTCCTTCCCATTTTTCTTCTTCTCAGTTACTTGGTTTTCAGTTTTACTATCTTCACCAAGCAAAGAGGAAGAAGGAGAGGGAGAGATAAATGAAGTAGAAGGTTGGGGGGGAACTCTGGTATCATCTAGTTTCTGATTTTATTGTTCAAGAATCATGATGCTTTGAACGACAGAGGTCGAGAAAAGCCATACTAGCAGGCCAATTGTCAGTTTTGGAAGGGACAATGTGGCCATATGAGGCGCACCAACATCTCCCCAAGAGGAGAAAGGACTAGGATTTCCCCCAAAGGGGGATCCTTGGTTGGTGGACTCCATTTTCTCAACTTAAGACCAATGAGGGAATAGTGACGTTATTCTGATTAAAATAAATTTTAGATGCTTTGACACAACTTTCCTTTTCACTTTTTAAGAGTCGAGAAAAAGCTAAAGATGACTCTAGTCACCTTCAATTTTTAATGAGCATGAAGTGACAAGTGCTCAGATGGACCTTTTCCTTTAAGGAGTCTGAAAAGGAACGAAAGAGACTACTCTAGAAATCTAGACAAAGGGATTACCAAACTAATCGCAAAAATGCAGAATAATTTTTACAGTACGGCATTCAATCTTCCTGGATGTTATGTTCAGTGCATTGCAATCGATATGGCGGTAGACACAGCTTCCTCATGATAAAGGATATAGCCTATTGTGGTCTCCTAATATATACTCGACGGTGCATGGGAGCACAAGTCCATACTGGCACTTATCGTCTCAAAGAGGAGGAATCACCCAACCTATGATGAAAGTGACAGTTACCAGGATTTACGATGCTAGAATACGTCTCTAGCCTAGACTTCTCGATGTTGTGCATTAGGTTCCAAAGCGTTTTTATGTTCATTGAATCTATTTTATAGTTTATCTTTATTAAGAAGTTTTCCTTTCAGGTTCACCACATGATGTAGATATACAATTCCTAAAATGTAATCTAAGATGATAAACAATCATTTAATCTTCTTTTTGCAATGAAAATCCTAGCTACTAAGGAAAGAGAAATGAAATCTTTTCAACATAGAGCAGAGAGCACACACTAGATGCACTGTGCTAAATCACAATCAACAAGCAGTCTAAAAGAAAATGCACATGCATGTATTTGTTTTCGCTTTCTTAATGTGTGAATGACAAAAATAATGTTGAATACAAATCTAAATTATCTCTTCTTTCAAAGCGATAGTACTAACGAATTTCTTTTCAAAAAACGACAGGAAGGCAAGACGACACTTTGCAATTTTGAATTGAAAACTACTTTTGACACTTGAAATACTTACAAATTCAGATCAAATACAAGAGTAACAGTATAATTGACTATCAAGAACAATGGGATTCTTTTCTTTGACTAAAAACAACACTTGCGACACTTTCGAATCAAAAGACGACAGTTTGATTAAGCTACTATTTTGTAAATGAGAACTGTGAATGGCGAAAAATACATAAAAACATTCACAAATATTTGTACAATGGAGGTTGGATGATGCAAAGAAGGGGGTTTCAACAATTGTCTACTGATCATAGATAGAAAAACTCCTAAATAAAACGGAAGACAGTGAAGAAAAAACCAAAATATGAAGGCAGATCTAGTCTTGTCTGATCATCGCACCTGTAACATAGGGAAACAGGGATGCATCCTACCTACTACACACGGGAGGTGCGATGTGCCCAGATTACCAAGAAGACAAGGTGCGATGGTCCAGCGATGAGACTTGGTTCTTGGTCACAGTTTGCAGTTTAGTCCAGGGATTTAGGCCAAGGAAATGATAGTCAGTAACTACAAAGTATAGGGCTGATCTAATGAGGTTACTCAAGCTACCTCGAGGGCACTTAGGATGTTTGCAAATCAATTTTTTAGTTCATAAACGAACCCGGAGATTGACTGAAGCAGCATTGATCTACTTTACACTTGCATAGCAAATGCAGTTCAAAGGCTAGCTGGCTTGACTTCAGGCTCCGTCTGTGGTTTATGAATCAAACAAATAGAGACAAGCAATCAAACTAATCGCTTCCCAGTGGAGTCTCCATTTTGTTATCAGGAAATCCAGTGTCTATTCAGAGCTGCTAGTCCCACTAAGACGGGTAGCTATCTTAGAAACAAACAGATTAAATTTACTTGTTTTTCCTTTACGAGAGAGAGATGGGAAAGAAGCAGAGAGTACCAACCTGAGTCTTCCGCTTGGTTCATTTCCCCTTTGACAGGATCTTGCCACTACTTCGTTACTTGTCTCACTTCAAAGAGCACCTGTAGATTCATAGCAGCATAATACCATCAAAGCATAGAGATCTTTCACTGTAAACAATATAGGATCAGATATATATTGACCATACAAATGCATATACCAACACAATATTCAGAGATACATAAGAATATGGAGGAAAACTCAAATAGCTTTATTAGTAAAATTAGTAGAAGAGAGGATTACAACCACTTGGTCTGACCTAGCGCCATCCTCCCAGCTTGAAAGCCCTCTTCACCTCACACAAAGCAAGATCACCCAACAATGTCTTCAAAGAGAAACCAGCAGCCCCTCTTTGCAAATTACCAAATTCCAACCTTTGGATCTCTGGGATGAGGGATCCATTTATAGATATTTGCAGGGGGGTGAGTCATCTTCTGGGATTTTGATTAGTGTCATCTCTCTGATAGTTCCTGGTTCCACATGGAGATTTTAGATCTCATACTCATCCCTGGGTGAACTCAGAGAGGCAAGTGTCAAATGAGCAGTTTCTAGAAGATTCTCTGGGTTTCCACCTAGCAAACTGCTTGTGCCATTTATCTTCTCTTGCTCATCACACCCTATAGAAGGGATTTCCAGTATGCATCACACTTTTTGCATGTGGCAGGTGAGATGCATCGCACCTTTAGCACTGGGCAGTCTGTATGGTTGTGCTTTGACCAGTTCTGAGTAGTTTTTCATGGAGAACTTCTAGGAGATGATGTAATCAGCTGACCTTGCTCCTTTAGGGTACGAAACAACACTTTTAGGGACTTAGAATCCCTTGGTTTATGGACATATGTGATTGGGGTTGCAGTGCCCAAATATGTCTATAACACTTGCTCAATTTTTAACCATTTTGAGCTCAAGAAGGGACTAGATGGGGGTTTTTGAGCATCCAGAACTCATTGGAAACCTGAGTTTTCTGATTTGAGCAATTTATGAAGGACTTTTTGTATAATCAAGTATTTTAGTGCAAGAGACAATAAGAGTTTTGGAAGCAGTATGAAGGAATTTTCAGCATGGAGAAATGTTAGTCAGGGGTTTTCTAGCCTTCTAATTTCATCTTTATTAGTTGTTACTTCTATAGAGTATATTTTTTTAGCCTTTTCTCAATATGTGTTCATGAGAGAATCTCTTTTTAGTAATCCAATGTGGAATTGTTGTATTTTTTAGTTCTTGGAATTCAGGTGATGTACAAGGACACGTTGTGAGAGTCCTTTTTTTGTTAAAATTTTCATGACTTATTGTAGGGTGTTAATTTTTTTAGTGATAATTATTTCTAAGAGAATGTTTCTTTGTTGGAGAAATGTGCCACTCTTATGTCAACAATTTGTATGTATTCATTTTCCACTAAAATCAAAAGAGCGGTATAGTTGTTGGATCAGACTCAGAGATGTAGCCCTAGTGGGGTGAACTTCGACAACAAATGTTGGTTGCTTTTCTTCATGTTTTTTCATTTTGAGTTGCATGTGAATGTTCTCTTTAAAGTTCATGTGAAAACCAAACTCACCATCTTGAAGAGGTTGTGAAACTTGTTTACCTTTTAAGACACATTTTTTTTACTTGCAAAACGTTATAGTGTTAAGAAATTTACGGCATAGCATAAATAATTACTGAGAGGAATAAATATAAAAATAACCAACAACAAATATAAACACATAAACACAAATGTTTATCCGGGAAAACCCCAAATCTGCGAAAAAACCCAAGCTAATAAGATCTTATTAGCATTGGCCAAAACCCTGGCGAATCCGACCAAGTGAGCCTTCACCGCTCACCTCTAGATCTTGCATTACAATGGAGTCCTTCTAGCCTTTTATAAGCTCCATTACATATAATACCATGGGCAGGATACTATGGGTGCACAATACCATGTGCCTTAAAACCATCATTGTTTAGCCTAGTCAACTTTGACTCTATCCTGAGTCAAGTTTACCTAACAATTCCCCCCTTAAACGTGACTTGGGGTTCCTTGACTAACTTCAGCCAAACCTGCTAAGTGAGACAATCCCGCTCACTCTAGCTCTTACCCCCCTCAGAGTTTGTACCCAGGGTATTGCTAACCCGAAATCCCCCCTATCACCTAGGTTTAACCCAGACTTTACCGGTGATGACCGAGGGGTACACATGCCTGACCAGGTATTACAGTAGTATGCCCATTTACATGCAATAAATTTGACTTCATTAATTTTTTATTTTTTCTTTTTGCTGCTACGATTCTGATCCATCCTCTCTCAATTTGATTTTCTCAAAAACTTCTATCAAACCCCTCCAACTACGAGCCCGACTAGAACCTTGTAGATTCCAACACCGGTGGCCTCACATAGCAAAAAATGAACAATTTTTGAAACTGCATGAACAATTTTCTTCTGCTTACCTTCTTTAAATAGCCGCATAAATCCCGAGCAATTTTTTAGCATGTTCCAAACCAGTGAATATCGCAAATGCACTGCGATCCCTGGTAGTTATGACACTATCTTTCGCACATTCTCCTCGAGGTTCTTCTGCGTACGATTGTTCCACCATTATTTTCCATACCCAGATCTGTAAAAAGGCTGTATTGATCTCATTAGGCACTATAAACCCCTAGCATCAAAGAATCCCTTTGAAGCCAATATCTGGCTCCAATACCAGTTGTTAAGAAATTTACTGCATAACATAAATAATTACTGAGAGGACTAAATATAAAAATAACTGGCAACAACTATAAACACATAAACACAAATGTTTAAACGGGAAAACCCCAAATCCGGGGAAAACCCAACCTAATAAGATCTTATTAGCATTGTCCAAAACCCTAGCCAATCCAACCAAGTGAGCCTTCACCACTCACCTCTAGGTCTTGCATTACAATGGAGTCCTTCTAGCCTTTTATAGGCTCCATTACATATAATACCACGGGCAGGATACTATGGGTGCACAATACCATGTGCCTCAAAACCATCACTCTTTAACCTGGTCAACTTTGACTCTATCCTGAGTCAAGTTTACCTAACATAGAGGATGATTGATATTTGAGAGGATAAGTTCCCCTCCATTTTCGGATAAGGTGGTATTAGAGTTGGTTCTGACCAAGTTGTAAGTAAGGGGAAGAAGATGAAATGTGAAAGAATATAAAAGCTAGAGGAGATTAATTTGTCTCTTCAAATGGAGAATTTTGAGCTAAGAATATTGCTTGAAATTACATAGGAGGAGAAAAGGAAAATGTGCCTACATTTGAGGCATGTAGTGGAGGAAAAAATTGGCGAAAGTTCCATTCCAGAAGCAGCAAAGAATCCCTCCAAGATGAAGTAAATTTGTTGGAATGGTCCAAACACAGGATATGGACCTTACATTGAGAATGATTCTTAAACATTTTGTTAACATATGATAGATTTTCCTTATGTTTCCATTGGTAAAAGTGGGTGGATTGAGGCATGATATAATTTATCATCAACATCTGAAATAGAAAAGATGGGTGATAAATCAAAGGAGGTAATTAGCATCTCTAGTTCTACTCTTTCAGGTAATGTTGATAACACATCTTTTGCAACTTTTGAAAAGCATACCAAAGGTATTGGTATGAATCTTTTAACTTGTATGGGTTATGAAGGAAGAAGTCTCTAAATCAATGGTTAAGGTATTATTGACCATGATGTCAAGGATTTGGTTATGGTCATGGACAAATTGGAGAGTGCTCTAAGTTTGTTGAGGAAAAAAAAATTGTTAAACAATGACATGTGATACCATGATGGTATTGATGTGTCTAATGAGAGATGAATGTTCAAATATACATGAAAATTCTAGCTGTCATCTTCAAAGTCACATCCCAATGTACAGGTAAAAGTGTCATGGGAATTTTAAAAGTGTTGGCGATTTTGATTATTTATGGGACATGTTTCCTTTCACATTTTGTGATGTCCCTTACAGTTGTGTGGTTGGGTGTAAGAAACATATGGTGATGGTCAAGCAAATGGACCAAATCCATGGAACAAAGCATGAGGAGCCTCTCTCAAGTTTGAGGACTTCCTTGTTGATGGGCATGTAGAAGAATTTTTGTACCTATTGTAAAATGAATGGGCACCAAATTGAAGAGTGTTGGAAACTTTATCCAGAATTTCATCCCAAGAAGGAGAAATAGGTCACACGATCCATTGCAAGGAAAGAAACAAGTGGAAAAGAGGAAAATGGTGTAGTTCCTAACGAATCCTTCAAAGCAGAGTAGGTGCAGAAAGAGAACCCATAAGCCTGGAATAGGAAAACAATGGGTAGATTCTTTTGTACAATTTGTTTTCTTTGTAAAATTGTAATTAGTTGTTGTAAATTCCCATTTTTCTATTTTGTAAAGTGAAGTATTGTACAGTAAATTAGTTGCAACATGTGTGTTTTCTTTGACATGTTATGTTATCTTGGCTTCATGATGAGACCATTTTTTTGAGGACTTTTTTGGATCAGTATATTTATGTCATCCAGTATGTCTACAATTTTTTTAAGCACTCACATATACAAGTGTTTCAAAATAAATCTTGTTTGTGAATTTAAAAATTGATAAATATTATGTAGAAGATGACCATTATTATGTGGAAGCCAAGTGTGTCATTGAATAAATGTAGCCAGTGTACTAAAGATTTCTAGTGTAGTTGAGGACAATAAAGAAAAGTATGAATCAGTACATGGTAAGTATTGAGATGCTTCTGATTTCCATATGGAAGATCAAGTTTGTCTTCAACAAAGAGGGACTTCAAGATGAATTTTTTTCTAGCTAAAGAAAGCTGGTTTTGGAGAGATTTTTCAAATTCCATCCATCAAAGTTTTTGTTCCTACATGTTTAGAAGAATTGTGGCTCATTTCTTGGCAGGAAGATAAGGAATTCACACCGAGTCAAGATGAAGTACCTTGATTGGAGCTTGAAGGCCCCAATTCAAACATAGCAGAAAATATTGAGATAAGGAAAGTTAATGATCCTTTTCCTCACTTATTTGCTAATGCAGGATAAACGTTTGGGGTCCAAAAGTTCCTTGGGGGGGGGCGGGGGTTGTTGGGTGCGGGATCCCCCAAGGTAAGTCTTGGGGATTAAAGCCTAGATTTTGAACAAATCTGATGTGAAGACTCCGCATTTTGTGGGCGCGGAGTGCGAAAATTCTAAATGAGTCATAGGGATGTCCACCCTCATTTTTGTAATGTAATTTTGGCTTTAGAGATCTACCCATGGTTCGTGGATGATGGGATTGTATAAATAGAGCGAGGCTCTAAGTTGTAAATCAGTTAACTGAAGTCAGTAAGATCTAATGATGAAGGATTGAGTATTATCTAAGTGTCCAGTCGATTCTTTGGGTTGTAGAGTAGGAGAAGGCTTTGCAGCTGAGTGCACGGACCCCTGCAACTGAGTGTGCAGAGCAGGTTGAGTCTGTAACCTTTGGAGAAGTAATAAAGAGAAGCTTTACATCATCTCTATGTATCTTTTTCCTATTTTTTACATTGAATGTATTGGATATAAATTTCATTTCTATTGTTTATAAGATGTGTGAACTTATATGAATGTGTTGATAAAGTGAATATACTATTAAGTATCTATTTACGTGAAGATAACTAACTATTATAAGAAGATAACTAAGCTCTACGGTATAACTTGAGGAAGTAGCACAGATCGCTACTAGGGCAGCGTGAAATCACCTCAGCCCCTGGTTAGGGTTGCACAAAGGTGATTATAACAAATCGTGAAGGCGTCATAGTTCAGGATAGTGCGCGAAGTAACATGCATGAAGGTATTTACACTTGGACTAAATGACCCCTCAAACATCTCAAGGGTGTGGAAACATGGTTCTAGCATTCCCCCATACTGATTCAGGTGAGAACTCAGTCTGCGCTCTACGAGCTATTTCCGAAAGGGCCAGTAGTATAGGGATTTATTTGGTTAATTAACTTTAAACCTGGGTCAGGCCCCCTCAAGCCAACAAATGGTTCCATTTCCGAGACAAAAATCTGCATAGATATGTCTGATGTTTTATCATTGGAATCCAAATAAGAAGGAAATTGAAGGCTGGTTGAAAAGAAGAATTCACGAGTTCGTGGCACAGTAGAATAGGAACCATGAATGTCAAAAGAAGAGTAGTTAGACAACTACCTGTAAATAGAGATCCATGAAATCTTTTTCGCATCTTTCCCTACTGAGTTGTACGAGTGGATTGCGAAGCTAGGAGATATCCAAGGAAGGTGGAAGCTTGGCAGTCCTATTTTGTGGACCCCATAGTTGGTGCACAGATTGGAAGCATCAGAGGATAAGATCCTATGAGTTTTTTATCATTGGCTCGATCGGATTATAGGAGGATTCATCACTAAGTTCGCGGTGGATATTTTAGCCAACTTTAGCAAAGCAGAGCGGCAATTTCTCAAAGGACCACGAGGTAAGCACGTAAAGTCTCTGAATACTTGGATTAAAATTATATTTTGTGAAAATAGGGTTATGCAATTACCTTGATGTCTGGAGCTATGCGAACTGGAAAAACCTACAGAAGTGAAGGAAGTAAGTGAATAGAGAATAGCCCTTTGATCTCACGTCCACGAGGGGATGAGGAAGAGCTCGCGAAGGTCTCGCCACGAAGTGTGATCAATTTGATAAGGCAGAGGATTCCGCTCATACCACCCCCACCCACATCACCACCAGTTTCACCCCCTTCACCTCCATCTTCACCCGTACCGCCTCCGCTACCATTGTGAGTCAATATGGCAAGCGCAATAAAGTTGCCTTTGTTCAAGGGAGTAGGAAATGAAGATACAGACTAGTTTTTGTTCGTGATAACAGCTGTATAGGAAGTGTAGGGAGTTACAGATGATAATATAAAGAATGTGATGCTAGTCAGTGCTCTATAGGATTGTGTGTTGACCTGATATATTAAGCATTCTAATGACAATCCGAATTCAGGAATCAAAAATATCCAAATTGCGTTAAACAAAGAATTTAGTAGGCCAAAGTCAAAAGCACAATGTATCATTGGATTCAAAGAGATCACAATGCTACCAGATGAGACTCCTTGGGAGATAGATCAGAGACTGAAGTGTATGATTTGCAATTCTAATATGACTTTGATGGATGGATAGCACCATGAATGGTTTTTAGCATCGATGACACCGCATTTGAGGAACGCGCTATCGCAACAGAGGTTAAAAACTCAAGCAGAGGCCTTAGAGATGGTGATGAGGTTGCGTGAAACCCTGATGCAGGATCCTAACTTGGGAGTTGAGCAGATCCACCTGTAGTTGAAAAACTTGTGCCTCGAGATGCAGAGTCTGAAACAGGACAAGACAACCCACCTAGAAGTGCACGAAGAGGTGTGGTGCATAAAATGCAAGGGTCAGGGTCATGATAAGGACCACTGCCCTATGTTCATGAATTACCTCATGGGGGGAGGACCTATGTCATTAAGGCCAAAAGTGCAAGTAGGACCTAGCACGACACCTGCTTTGTGGTGCATGATTTTTCAAATATGAGGAAAGCATGCTATGGAAAACTGTCATTCATTATAGAAGTACACGCAGAATTCACAACAATTTTTCTATAATTTTTGTAGATCGATTGGACATGACGAGTGCACTTGTAGAAGCTATGAGCTTATGATGGATAGAACTCCCACCTATAGAGTTCAGGTCAAAACATGGCCCCTAGACCAGAATGCAGGAGTGGAACGAACTGGATTTCACGGGCACAGATGAGGCTGAGGTCTAGGAGGACCTGGAAGAGGTTGCGGACAATTGATATGCTACAATTACAGAGGGCCAGGACATTATGCCCATCATTGTACGAATAGAACGCATCCATCATGTTTGTATTGTACCTTGTTTGATCATGAGACGGAGGATTGTCCTATGCTAATAGCTAAGATATGCGACAAGGGAGCCCTACCACCTCCCCCGACTCAAAACCTACAGATGATGAGGTTTGAGCTGTGTGAGGAAGATCCAAATGTGAACATTATGCTCTGAAGTCGAATCGCGATGGGAGATGATAAAGGCAAACAACCTGAAGATGGTACTTGGGTTCACAGAGCTCCGATGAAAGAAGCAAATTTTGATTTGGAGTGTTTTAAGGAAACCTTCATGGAAGCCAAGAAGAGATTCATTAATGCCTCCACTTTAGGAAGCAAAGATAGACCATAGCTAGAAATGGAACCATCTATGCTTACGACATTCCTGGAGACATGCATGAAGCTACTGCGCAATGGTGTGGATGTAAAGGGACTACGGAAACTCATTAACAAATGCACTGGGATCCCGCCGTGAGAACCACGCGTAGTCAGAAATATTAGAAAGAACGCGATAATGAAGGGAAGAGAAATGAGGCTAACTACACAGATTTGAGAATATGATATGGACCAAGTAATTATGGACTTAGGCTCAGACACGAATGTTCTCCTGAAGCAGACATCGGAGCACATGGGGAGGCCTACACTGTAATGGTCTCCTATTCAGCTATGAATGGTGAACCATCAGAAGATAATACCCATGAGACGATTGCAAGGAATCACCATGGACTTTGAGGGAGTGAGTGTGCTAGAAAACTTTGAAGTGATAGAGATTGTTGATGGCAAAACTCTTAGGAATTGACTGGGCCACTGACATGAATGAGGTGATTAATCTGAAGAAGAAGAAGATGATTTTGGAGAAGAAGTCTCTGCACGTAGTTATACCCTTAGACCCTACAGACTACATCTACAAGATAACTGCATGAGAGAAAGACTAGGTAAATCCCACCACAAATGGACGAATATCATGGGAGCGCGAAAGCTCCTGTACTTTGGAATCCGATGAGGAAATAGAGTGATGGAAAAATTGGTTACACAAGGTAACCATGTTGAACTATAAGATGATGACAAGATCATTGTGCTGCATATCAACAGAAGTGATGTATCTGCCTACTTATGATGTGTTAAGTGAGGTAGATACTTTACTAGATAAGTTTGAAATGGAGGTGCCAGAAAAGCAATGTTTCCAGGCCTTGAATTGGGTACTGCGTACTACTCCAGCAAGGTGGTGGGTAGACATAAAGGAAGCTTTGAAGATTGGCATGCATGTAGGAGAATGATGCACACACGGTTTGGGAAACCTATAGTGTGATTAGCAGATAAATACAATGGACGGGATGGTCCATGTTTGCATCTATCCAGGTGGGTATAGGCATATGGTAAACAACCTACATGGATACACATGAGCTTCACGTTAGGAAATATGGGTAATAAGCATGTGTTGGGGGGCAAATTGTGTGAATGGTTCCTCATGTTGGAAGGACAGGGTGTAGAAAGAATGAGCACATAGAAGGTTATCCACGCGGAACCATTTAATGAGGTGCGTCGAGCACTGAATAAGGTATATAATGTACAACAAAGTGATTGGGACCTACGCGTACCATCAATGTTATGGGCTTATAGGGTGGTATGCAAGAAACTAACAGAAGAAACACCTTCTAGGTTAGCCTATGGAGTGAACGCTATAATACTGATGGAGTCTATGATTCCTAGTTCGCACATAACAACACCCACAGATATGATGGATCGCGGAGACTTGGAAGAAGGGATCACGCAGTTGAATGAAGAAGAACGCTTGGGTCCTGATGAAGAGATCCAGCAGGGTAAGTTTAGGCTCCAAGAACTCATGAATGAAAGAGTTCGGTTAAGGGATAAAAGTGCGTTGATGGAAGAAGAAGTCAAGAAGCTTGAGGAAGGAACATGGAAGGACTTTCTTGAGAAGAAAAACCTAGTGATAAAATAGAATGTGCACGATTACGTTGATGAATTTAGGGACTTCCACCAAGAGTTGATCAGCGTGATGCCTTGGATCGGGCCATATATGACTAAATGGATCGCGGATGGTGGCGTGATGCAGATGATAAAGTGCGCGATGCATATAGTATAGTTAAAAGGTAGATTTTTCCTAGGAAAAGTGATGGATGGTCGGTTGAAGCCATATACCGGTGGCCCGACTATCTGAGTAGCCCACCAAAGGATAGTCTTAGTGTTCTAGGTAGTTGAAAGGAGGCACGGGACTATAAACAGATGTAGGGAACATAGGAGCATATACAACGAAGCAGTTTAGATACAACAGTCTCTGAAAAATGCATCCATGAGATATAGTAAGCAGCTGCTCAGTGCGCTACCGATCTTGCAGCAGTTCGGACAGATTTGGGAGGTCTCCATGTAAATATCTCCACACCAACAGATTGACTCAAGGGTGAGTCATGATGTTTGTGTTGGAAGCATGTTGGGTGCGAGATCCCCCAAGGCAATTTTTGGGGCTTAAAGCCCATATTTTGAACAAATCCAACGTAAAGACTCTAGGTTTTGTGGGCATGAAGCGCGAAGATTGTAAATGAGTCATAGGCTTGTATGCCCTCATTTTTGTAATGTAATGTCAGCTTTAGCGATCTACCCATGGTTCGCAGACCATGATATTGTATAAATATAGCGTGGCTTTAAGTTTTAAACCAGTTAACCGATGTCAATAATATATAATGATGAAGGATTGAGTCTTATCTAAGTGTCGAGTTGAATCTTTGGTTTCTAGATTAGGAGAAGGCTCTACAACTAAATGCACAAAGGCTTAGTAGTCCACAATTGAGTGCGTAGACCCCTGTGGCTAAGTGCACACGGTATGTTGAGTCTATAACCTTTGGAGAGCAATAAAGAGAAGTTTTATATCATTTCTATGTATCTTTTTCCTATTTTGTGCATTTAATGTATTAGATATAAATTGCATTTCTATTGTTTATATGATGCGTGAAATTATATGAATGTGTTGATAAAGTGAATATAAGATTAAGTATCTGTTTACACAAAGATAACTAACTGTTATAAGAAGATAAGTAAGATCTATTGCTTAACTTGGGGAAGTAGCATAGATCACTGCTAGGGTAGTGAAAAATCACCTCAGCCCCTCGTTAGGGTTGTGCGAAGGTGATTATAACAAATTGTGAAGGCCTCATAGGTTAGGATAGTGCGCGAATTAACCTACGTGAAGGTATCTACAATTGGACTAAACCGACCCCTCAAACATCTCAAGGGTGTGGAAAATTGGTTCTAGCATCCCCCCATACTTCTTCAGGTGTGACCTCAGTCTGTGCTCCACAGGCTATTGCCGAAAGGGCCAGTAGTACATGGATTTGTTTGGATAATTAAATCTAAACCTAGGTCAGGCCCCATCAAGCCAACAGAGGTATGATCTAAAGATCAAAAATAGTATCAACAATTAAAGTTCTCGAAATTTCCTGAATCTGGCATCAATTCGTAGTGTTCGCCATCATGATTCCCATGATGCTTGAATTGCCTCAATCTGACATCGTATGAAGAAGTTATCATGTTTTGAATTTTTTGACCAATAGTTAAGAATTCAAGAGAAGGATTAATTGGTTTGTTGACTGGGAAATCCATACTACTAACATCATACTGACGTCAGCATGCAAAGTGGGGATATAGAGGAACAATCTTGCCTCAACACATGGTAGGTTCATATGAGTGCAAGTGGCATTGTTTGGTTGCTTTTTTGTTTTGAGGCAGCCCAATTAGAGGCTGCCACATGGCCCATTGAGAGGGTGAGACGTGGCATCCCAAGATTCACCAAAATTTTTATAGGTGACCCGAGGGCCTTGGCGAGGTTTAACACCTTGACCTTTCGTACACAATCTCTGCACCTTACTGTTGAGCTATAACCATAGTTATTAACCCATATAGCCGTCGAGGTTATATTTCAAGTGATATAGGTTGCACATTGGGAGGAGGGGTCGAGTGGTGAGCCCTGACCCCTAGTTATGCTCTCACCATATGACCATAGATAGAGGAGTGAAGGAAAAAGGGGTGGGGAATATCCCCAACCACTGGTTACATGTTACCACCACGTTACCAAAGTGTTGCGATTAGCAGAGAGGGCGTGGAAGTTATTCACTGACCCCTAGTTCCTTGTCACACCATATGACCAGTGAAGGAGGCCATGTTGGAAGTGTAGGTGGATAAACCTAGATCCTTAGTCTTATTAATTCCCCACGTTCCCTAGTAGCTAGAGGAGTTGAGGCCTATCCATTGCAGGTAGGAAGTTGGCCCTGACCTCAATGCTATTGACTACACTTGACCACATCCTGGCATGAAATGATTCAATACCAGTGAGGGAAAACTGTTGGCCCCAACCCCCAGTCGCATGCACACCATGTGCCCATGTTTTTGAGCGTAGGAATTAATGGAAAATTTAATGACAAAGCGAAAATTTTGCAGGTGAAATTGTCGCTTTCTGAACTATGAAAAGGGTGAAAATGCCGCATAGTTTGCACGTTTTGTCAAGTTGCAAAAGAAATAATAGATCTTATCTTGGAGAAGCATAATTTCTCCATTTTTAATATTCTTGAGCTCAAGTAGAGCCTACATGGAGGATTTGTAGAATCCTAAACTCATTAGCAGCCTACTTTTTCTAATTTGAGCACTTTATGCAAGACTTTTCAAAGAATAAAGTCTTTTAGTGCCAGAGTTTTGGAAGCAGTACGAAGGAATTTTGAGCATGGATAAAGCCTAGTCACATATTTTCCAACCCTCTAATTTCATCTCCAACAGTTGTTACTTCTATAGAGTAGCTATTTTTAGTCTTTTCTCAATATGTTTTCATGAGATAAGCTATTTCCAATACTTAAATGTGGAATTGTTGCATGATTTAGTTCTTGGATATTAGGTGGAGTACAAGGACATGTTGTGTGAGTCCTTTTTATGTTGACATTTTGATGACTTGTTGTAGGGGTTATTTTTTTAGTGAGAATTATTTGTAGGAGAAACATGCCACTCTTGTGTCAATAATTTATATGTACTCATTTTCCACTTAAATTAATAAAGTGGTCCAGTTGCTGGAGGAAGCCCAGAGATGTAGTCTAGGAGGGGTGAACTCTATCATCGAATGTTGGTTTCTTCTCTTCATGTTTTGTCATTTTTAGTTTCATGTGAATGTGTTCTTTAAAGTTCATGTGAAAAATTAACTCACCATCTTGGAGAGGTTGTGAAACTTGTTTACCTTTTAAGACCCATTTTTTTTACTTGCAAAGTGCCAGAGGAAAATTAGTTTTTGAGAGGAGAAGTTCTCCTCTATTTTCAAATCACCTAACACCACTAAAGGTTGATAGAATCAAATTCAATGCAAGATCGAATTTAGTAAGAAGTTTCATTTATCCTCTACTCTTTTATGCATATACATTTATAAGCTAAAAGAATGTTTGGAATATGTAGGTTGTGAGGTCTCCATGGTCATCGGTATTGTAATAACTCTTCTCTTTTATGTTGATGATATTAGTCTTTTAGTGAGGAGCCATTACGATCATGGAAATAAATTATGAAGCCGCTATGGATTCTGCTACAAGTTGGGTGTAACAATTAATATTGACAAAGCTAAAGTCATTATAGCTAAATCCAAAAGTGTGATAGCCCACCCAACGTACTTGCATGAGGCATATTGTAAATATGTTATAAATATTATGTAATGTGATGAATAAAAGCAAAAGGGGGTTGAGTCAAAGGGACACATATTCCCTAACATAGGGAGGAGGATTATTTCTTGGGATGTTATGGGTTTTTGTGAAAAGAAGAAATATGAATTTTCAGGACAACAATTGAAGGATTCTAGTGCATGACCTTAATTAACTAGTTCTCAAAATTAAATGGGTTGAGGAAAATTACTCAAGCCCATGCTTTCTTGGAAAACAGAAAAAGAAAAGAGAAGAAAAATGATGAAAAATTGCAAACAACAAGGATGCAATAGTAAATAATGTTGGCAGAAAATGCAGGAGGGCTAAGAAAGAAAAAGCAGGAGGATCCATTCAAGGGGGGGGGGGGGGGGGGGGGGGGTTGGAACGGGAGAGAAGAGAGCATTATGGCAAGAGGTATTTGAATAACATAGAGTGTTCAAGAAGTATAGAGAAATTGAACAATAGAGATAACTTGGACAATAAAAGGCATTCAACAAGAGAGGAGGCACATAAAATTCAAAGAGGGGAGACCCATTCAAACTCCTTGTAGCAAGGGAATATAAACATTTGTTTTTGAGGACGACCCAGAAGGGTACCAAAATAAATCCTCTACTGGAAGCTTTCAGCAGATAGTGTTGAAGAGAGACATGAGAAGGGTATCAGTTGTTTAACCATGGGGACTTTGGGTTAATTTTCTAGTCTCTAGAGCCATGTAATAGCTTGGGGTCTGTGAACGTTGTGGGTTGGAATAGAATCCATGGAGCCAGAAAAAAATTGGGTCCCTAGAGGCTATAGGTTAAGACAAATGTCTTTGAAGCCCTGTAACAACTTGGGTCTGTAGAGGTTGTGTGGTTGGATGGAATATATAGAGCCCTATAATAGCATGGGAGCCCTAGCGGTTGTGGGTTGGGTTAGCGTACTATAGAGCCTTGTAACATCTTGGTAAGAGGTCATTTAGAAGTAGACCAGAGGAAGGCTCGATCAGAGACTTTTGGATGATTCCATGTTGGTGCAGTGGATTTCAAACTCCCTAGAAGGGGGTGATCACTGTGTTTACACTTGGGGGTGAGGTGGGGTGCCTCTAGACCCCTTGTGCTGGCAGAGAAGAAAAATTATTCAACTGGTGGGATAGAGGGATGAGGTCCTTTGGAGTCCCTCTTTTAGTTGGTAGCTCGTTTGTAGTCAGAGAAGTAAGCATTTCCCCTCAAACTATGGAATCTAGATTGGGGATGAAAACTGCAAGAAAATGTGGCTATAGCGAACTAAGGTTGGGTGGAGAGTCCTTGTCTGAGACTCAGTTTCCCTACATGTTCAAATATAAGTGTATAAATATATACTTTTTATCTCTTTTAATGAATCCCATTGCATTGTCCTTGGTAATGGTTCTTGATTCAGGCATTGTATTTGTGTTATTAATGCCTATATATGAGGCGCATATTGGTGGGTATACTTCAATGGTATGATTTTGATTATGTGTGTGTGCTTGTGATTCGATATTGAATTAATGTATGTGATAACTTGTTGATGGAAACCGCCATGTGTCTAATGCATAAAGAGGTAAGATAAACCAGATAATAGTAATTTCCAATCTATAGAGTGGAACTAAACCTGGAACCATATGAAATGCTTTACTATGTTAATAATAAAAAATTAATAAAAGTAAAATAACTCCATGATATTTTACAAACCATGGCCGAGGCCAATACAACTTAAAAAAAACCTTAAAAAGAAGTGGGTTATGATACCTTTTTTCATTATTATTACATAGTTTACATTGAATACAGTATCCTAGGTAGAGTCAGTATTTACTCACAAGTTGTTGTGTCACCAAGAAAGAAATGTGAGGGTCAAGAGCACTTCACCGAGACCAGTTGAGCCCTGCAGTTTTACCTAAATTCCTTATATCCTTACCAAAATGTCCTGTAGCATTACCTAGATGTCATGTAGTATAGTATTTTAGGCAGGCTGGATATCGGTAAGTTTCTTCTTCATGTTTCCAATGAGTCACCAAAAGGTGGCATATCTCTAAGGAGATACTCGCTGAGTTAGCATAGATTTTGGAATTTTTTGCATGTAGAAGGCGTGGTGGAAACCTCTTAGATGCTTGAACCAAGCCCGTCGTAGGAAACTGCTAGAGGAATGCTTATGACGCCATGCGAGGAATTCGCTAGGCAAAGGTAGGAGAGGCCCACAAACTGGGAATCCATCTATGAAGCTAACATCCATGCTCAGGAGGGGTAACACCTTTGGACACCTTAGACTGTCATCGGTAGAGTGTAAAAATCTTGATGTACATCTGGGGATCTACCAAACCTCTAAGACAAAGTCATAATTAAGAAAACTAGCTTGAGGAAGCTTGTACAGCGATAGAGCTTATCTTCAAGGAGATCGTAAAAATCCTTAACCAAGACATTACATGAGGCAGAGCTAAAGCCCCATGATTGGGTCATGGTAGGAAACGAAAGGAAATTATTTCATTGCAGCACCAAGGATCAAAGACTGATCTTGTTGAAAATACTTAGCTGACCTTAACATTTGTAGATCAGAACCCTAGGTAGGAAGACTTTCTATTGGAGAAGCCATATTTTCCCTTCACATGATTGGATGTTAGAATGGTGATGTGGCTGGTAAAGTCCCAGAAAGGTTAGATCTTTCAAGCTAATTTCATTTAGTACCAGGAAATTTTTCACATGATGAACCAAGGATTGTTAATAGAATGATCTTGTAAGGGAAAACTGATGCCAGGAACCACCGTTTATGTCAGAACTTAGAATCCGATGACCTATTGTGAATTGGGAATTAAATCACAGTGTTGATATCCAGGATCTGGGAAAGGGAAATCTTGGAAGGTTGGAAGTCCCAAGAGTCTTAGACCCCAAAACCCCATAACTAAATGTGAACAAAATTAATTGAAAAACTAATGTATAGGATTAAGGATTTTGAGGGCTACATGTGGCAGCACATCATTGACTAGAGGTGATGTCATCTTGACGTGTTGATGGACATGCGACGAGAAGCCTTGGGATTTTCATGTATGCAAAAGAACACATTTGCATGACACATCAAACTCTCACAATCAACACGTGGTAGTGATGATGTCAGCATGACATCACCTTGGTAGCGGAGAATTCCCAGAGGTAAAAATCTAGTAACATTCTATGAATTTAACTGTTATAGATAAGTGGTGACAAGGGATCATAAATATATGGTAACAAAGGAATCTTGACTCTCAAGCCTATTAGTTTTTGGTGTGTGAGTCCCGAGTAGTTTTTAAAACACCCTCAAAACCACACGTGATGTTTTTTGAAACTTGGGAAGGTTCCCTCACGATAGATCTGAGCCATTGATTAAAGTGACTGATAGTTTTATCAAACTTCCACCCAGGACCACCTCACCCATTAAATTTCAACACGTTATGTGATGTTAGGTTTAGTTAGATGTGCTGAGAGATGCTCTAATTCGTCAATCATATTTGAAAATTATGATCATAGGGGAGCACCTCATTTTATATGTATATATTTCCCAAGTTGTGCGACATTGATCCATTAGTTGTACCTGCATCCTATTCAATAATCATTTGTTGTGTAGACTACGCTGGACTATCATTTCCGACCTATCGATAATCTAAATAAGATCAAATAGAAAGTCTACTTCAAAAGAAAAATAAAAGAAAATTTGATACCCCAATTGGATATGTTTTAGATCATATTAGATTGCTTTAGTACCTCATTCCTTAAATATTAAAGGATGGGTTTGATCCATTACAGAGTGGTATTAAAACATCCAGGTTCAATATTGGATTGGATGGGCCTCGTCATCAAAAAATGATGGTTTATTTAAAAGAAAAAGGAGATAAATTCGACTAATGGACTATTTAGTGTTAAAAGTTGAATAGTGTCATTGGTCATTATTTCATGGGTAAACCAACATTAGTGTATCATTTTATAAGTGTAGGACCATGGTCATGTGGTTTTGTTATGGTCATAAATCATAAATATGTTGTTTTTCTTGATTGTCATAAATATGTTGTTAGTTTTTTATTATCATGATGAAGGGATTGAATGATCGGTGCACATGATTTGGGAATGTGTTGAAACACTAACATGATTGTCTTATCACATCAGAAATATCCATAGTAAATCATGACCCTGAGTTTGTGTTATTTATTATTTTGAAATGCCTAATAATGTGTGTGATTAACAACACATCATAAGCAACATAAAGAAGAAGAAGTTACAATAATGAGGAATGGAATGGTTCAGTATAGTTCTGATTAGTCACATCATGGAAGTGACGGGGTCAAAGCTAATGAAGAAGGAAGATCAGTTTGCCAAGGTGAAGGGAATCATTCTCCAGTTTGGATGGACACACTAGGAAGCCAAAGGGATGAGGTGAGAATTTTTATGGCCAATAATGAGAGACTGGTAAAATCCCATGAAAGGAAAGCAAAGATCAATTTTGTTATCATGCAAAGTCTCCTGGATTGGCAAGGGCAAAGGCAATCTAAGAGGAGGGTGAATTATTGAGACTACAAAATTCCTCAGGAAATAGAAGAGAAAATGAAAGGGGTAGATGACGACAAGTCCGAAGATAGGCATAAGAAGGAGAGTGAGTAAACTTTTCCATGAGATAGACCTTTGAGCACTCCAAGAGGGGGAACTAGCATGAAGGTGTAGTATTCTAGCAAACCATCTAATTCAGCTGCCAGGAGGCATCACCATTCTCACCATCACCATCTCTCTCAAAAAAAAAAAAAGGAGCATATGCCCAAAGAATTTTAGAAGGAAAATCCACCTACACTTAATTGGGATATGAATAAAGTATAGGATGTAGAAGTGTTGTTGCTATGAATCAATAAATTCTTCAAAATACATCAGTATTCTGATAATATGAAGGCTAGTGTTTCCTTGTACAGCTTAATAGGGAAAGTCGACATATGGTTGGAGGACTTCAAGAATGTTAGGGCCATTACTAAGAAGTATTTTTATCTAGGAGGAGTTTGAGAATCTCTTCAAAGAATAATACTTGTCTAAACAATACTATGATAATAAATCAAAAGAGTTTAATGAACTCATAATGGGATAGTTAAGTAGTGATGAGTATGTCACCAAGTTTCTGGAATTGTTGAGGTATGTATCATACCTTAAAGACGAGAAAGCCAAGGTTCAGAGGTTCATGAGCAGGTTTCCTATGGAATTCAAAGATAAAATAAAATTGTTGGAACCCAAAACCCTGAAGGATGCTATTAAGAAATTGGAACATTGTTATGAAAAAGAAAAACATGGGCCAGAAGTTAAGAGTAAATGACAGGCCAAGAGAAATGCTAGATGTAATAAGAATTGGCCCAAGAAAAGCCCAAAGAGGAAGGAAGAGAAGCACACAACTCAAGCATGGTAGTTTCAGTAAAGACCCAATGTTGTTGTTAAGAAAAATATGTGGAAACCGACATCAACACAGCCCAATATTGAAGTTTGAGGACCACACTAGTGCTGAATTTATGGTGGGAACACAAATGTAGAGACTATCCACAACAAAAAAAAATAAATTGTACGGAATATTTACAATTTGAAAGATGCAAGTACAGCGGGTGAAGTAGCTCACGATATACCAAGGATTTATGTAGAAGTGGAAAATCACCAAGAACATCACCAAGCATCCATCATTGAGATGGAAGGTAAGCTGCAACAACAAATCATTTCTATTTTTAACTGTTCCATGTTATAATTATAGCTGTATTAGGCCAATACTTGTTGAAAAGTGTGGTTTGAGTAAGGAATTGCATCAAGAACCTTGGCTGGTAAAATGGGAAATGTGAACAAGGAGAAAAATTAACCATTGGCTAAAGTCATGTGCAATGGAGCTCAATGGAATGCCCACGATGACCCACTTGAATGTGCTACTATTGGGTGGAAATGCATTGGTTATACTACACAAGAACAAGGTATATTTCTATGAGAAAGTGATAGAATGCTTGGATGAGAATGTAATAAAAAGAGTGTTTCAAGGCAAGAAGATACCCATATGAGTGAGCTTTATCAGTGCTATGCAAGGCAAAGGTAGCAGCCTGAAAGGATGCATGTTCTTTGTAATAAAAGTTTCCAAGAACGATGAATATGGAAGAGAAGCAGAAGACAAGGAAGCTAAGTTTCTTCAAAGTTAACCTGTATATCAACAATATGCAGATGTTTTTTCAATGGAGGTTCGTGTATTAACTCCTTATAGAGAGAGAGATTTTTCTATTGAGCTGGTACCAAGACAAGCATGAGAGTCCAAGGATCCATATAGGATGAGAACCCAAGAGTTTGTTGAGATAAAATTACAGCTGAAGGAAGTGCTTGACAAGGGTTACATAAGGCCAAGTATGTCCCCTTGGGGAGCACCAGTATTATTTGTAAAGAACAAAGATGGAACCATTAGATTAGGCATTGATTACATAAAAGTGAATAAGGTAACCATCAAGAACTGGTACCCATTACCAAGGATTTATGATCTCTTTGAACAATTAAGGGGAGCAACAATTTTCTCCAAAATTGACTTGAGGTTAGGTTACCATCAAGTAAGAATCAAGGAGGAAGACATTCATAAAAGTGTTTTTAGAATAAGATATGGGTATGTTAATGGGTTGGAATCTTCCACCGATAGTCAAGAGGATCTCCCCAGTGTACGTTCGCAACTAGAGCTTAAACCGTTGGTGATATAGATCCCCTCTGGCATTTCGGCCCAGCTACTCTTTAATTTTGTAGAGCTTGCTTCGAATGGAGGCGAAACGTGGACTTAAATGAAACCATGAACCTAAATAAATAAAAGGAAATAATTGATAGAGATATTATGCCACATAAACCATGAATAGCCAAACCATAAACAACAAAAACCTTATCTAAAGTTACTATTATCAGGTTTTAGATAAGACTCATGAATTCCAAGATAAAATGCTTAACAATTGTAAATCAGTTCACAATGATCAAACATTTACAAGAATACATAACTGTGCAGTCAAAAAAATTTATACCAATACCAAAGAAATAGTTCACTGGAACAAGTATAGAGTTAGTGAATCAGATACCATTCATGTGAAGCAACACAAGGTCTGGAGTATGAGACAGCAAGTGAGCAGACCGCACATCAAATAACTTTCAGGAACATTCGATCCATCAAGTGAAGAAAATAGTCATGGAAGTAGCACATAAAATATTTGAAGAATCCAATAGTGGAAAAGTATAATCACTCCTTTTATAAATTAGAAGCACATAAATTCTCCCAAGAAATGTATATATCTCCACAAGAGCCCTCAAGAAAAGGTCATTACAAATGATGCATGAGGGTATATTTATAGGGTAAGAGTGACTCTTGACCTACCCTTGACTCTTGGACTACCTCATGACCTTTCATATACCAGATGACTTTTGGTATTGAACATGACCTGTCATATTCACAAGGTGTTCTATGCTACTGTAGTAAAAACGTCACAAAAATAGCTATCAATCTAATTCACTAATTTAATAATGGCAAGCTCTAGAATATCAAGCCCAAGATGTTCCATCAAATATGTGCGCCACAAGTTGTATTCTGCTACAATAGGAGTGATCTATGGCTAGTATTCGTCATGTTGGTGCAAGCGCTCGGGTGCATCTGGGATGAGGTTGTTCCATTTGGCATGCACCTAATTGAGCCTCATTGGTTCTACCACATAACGCGTGATATTTTCTCTGGTGATTGGCATGACTTTTGTCTGGCTGCTTGTTTATATGTCTCTATGAATGCCTATACTTCCTTGGTGATCTCTTCCTACTTCCTTACATGTCCAACTTCCCCTATCGAGGAAACCCCATTTATTTGGATAACTGATTCCAAGCTGGTGAACAGATTCCTATAGGATGCCAGTACCCTCTCCACATCTTCGGTCTATTTGTCTTTGGATTGAATTTTGATTTGGAGTTGGACCTTAGTATTTTACATGGTGATCTAATATTTCTTAGGGACCACCGTCAGTGCTCCTGGGTACTTGACAGACCATTCGTGTATCATATCCAAAGCAGTCATAGCCTCCTTAAGCATGAAGACTCTTTCTTTTGTGTGCACTTGGATGGACACAATGAGGGCTACAGTGTGGTGTAGTTTAGACATCTCCTTGTAGACTACTTCCATGGCCTCCCCAAGAGTCTTCTTCTCCGCTTCAATTTCTGCTCGGAATTCTACTACCCTTGTGTGTACTAGGTAGAGCATCACATTCTCTTCCTACATATTCCTTTTCTCCTGCTTCACCATGGCAGGCCTTTGTTCAGATGCATACAACATGTTTTGTAGATCGGCAATATGTTTACTCATCCGGGCCACATTGTGCTCTATGGCGGCGATGAGAGTTGTCCTGACCAAGGCAATCATTTGTGGATTTCCTATAATTTTAGGCACAATATCCTTGGTTGTAGTTATTGATAAAGGTTTGGATGGATTCCTACTGCAATAATTTTTCATTTCTTGTACAAACTTGAGGTTTATATCATCAAAAGTGAGTATGGTGAGATCTAGGACTTCCTCATCCTACTCCTCTAAGATACCCAGACTGTGAAGGAGGAGGTGTCTGCCAGTGAGGGGAGTGGTAGGAGGGATGTATAATGGGGCAAGTTCACTTTGTCTTTTGCCAAGATCAACTATTTTTCTAGTCTCGCCTTGTTTACTTTCCCCATAATCCCTCTCCTTGTTCCTCATTAGCTCTTGTTCCTGTTGTCTTTTCTCTTCCTCTGCAAGCACTCGTTAACTCTCTAGCTCATCTTCCATCCTTTTCAGTTCTTGATCTAACCTCTTGTTCTCCTCCCACTTTTTCTTCTCAGCTTCTTCCTCCCACCTTTTGTTCTCTACTTCTTCCTTCCTTCTCTTCTCTTCCTCTTCTTGCGCTCTCCTCTCTTCTTCGTGCTACTTTTGTCATAGCTATTTCTCCTTTCCTTCCTTGTCCTACTCTATCTTTTTCTCATTATGGGCCTGTTTGCTCAAATCATTGGGTTGTTTGCTCTCTAGCTCCCTTTGTGTTTTAAGCTCTTGATTTCCCTTTTCCAAGGTTGGCGTTCCTTTGTTCTAGCACAGTATCTTCTTCTTCGTGGTCGCTTGAGGTTTCTTCTACTTCTTTTCCTTTCTGCCTCTCAGATCCCTCAGTGCCTTGTCGTGCCTCATGCTACTTTTTCTTTATGGTGGAAGCTCTTTCTTCTTCCTGGGAATCATTGAGGAGCTCATCCTCTTTAGCCTGCTTCTCACTTGGGTTGAGCTCCCTTTTAGCGTTATACAAATTTCTAATCCCATCCTCGGGGTCCTTTTTACTGTGGGAATAAGACCAGTTGAATTTCACCCTTTTGCAATGGGCAACCTCAACTTTCTTAGGATCATATGTTCAGTAATTAAGGGTCATGAAGTGGCTTCCATTCAACGCCTCAACTTCTACTTCTACCTGTTTAAAATTTTCCACCACGTATGCCCCAATGGTGAGAGGGAAGGTAGGCCATGGTTTCTTTTTGCCTTTGTTCAATATCTTTGCAAAACCCTACGTCATTTGGTAGCAGACATCTCATAGAAGCGACTTGTCTGTGACGAACCTGGGTAAAGCGTGAGGAGGATTGTGGGTACCAAACACTCTGATGAATTTTCCTCCTTCAATGGGGAAGCAGTGCACTACCCTAACCACGGACTTCATAGCTCTCTTCAGCATGCATGCTAGTTCTTCCCCAAAAAGAAGCTGGTACAACGGGGTGATGAAAGTTTCGAAGATTACATATAGCATGCCTTTGTAAGCTGTATCCCAAAAAACTTTGTAATCACAATGGACGGGGCTGGCTGCTGATGGGTCTCAATTGTAGCTCCAGTGCTTGAAGTAGCATCTCGAGCAGACAACATCGAGAAGGTATGAAGACATACAAAATTCTTAAGGTTGTTCTGGTTGTGGGAGCTTGGCAATTGTTATGTTTTTTTTCGAGGAAGATGAGAGGATGCTTGCCCAGTTAAAAATGGTTCCTTAAGTGGCAGTGACATACATGAGGGGAACCAATTTTCCATAAAAAAACATCACATTCCGCCTTGCCATATAACTGGCACATCATTCTAGAAATTAACTGATATACTTTACACAATCCCTCAGTCGTGTATGCCTAATATGTTTTGACCTGGAATGTTGACAGGTTTTGCTACCATTCCCTTAAGATGTCCTTCGTTGGGGTCTTGAACTCAATGAGCCATCTCATATTAAAAAATTCATGTCTCTCAGGCAGTCTGTAGTAGGCACTAATATCACCCAGGGAGAGAGTGGCTATGGGTGCCCCATCATGGTCCCTGATCATCTAGGAATTTTTGTTTGTACACTGCAAGATCCATTCGCTAGTTTCTGTGCATGGGAAGACTAGGGGATGCACTGCTACCTTGTGTAACCTTGATTCTTTGAAATTTATGCATACTTGGAAGTCCTCCTGGGTTTCTGGAATGTCTTTATTCACAAACTCCTCATAGTTGTTGTACCAGGAGAGCCTTGTGGTTTTACTGATGTTGTAAGCAGTGTCTCCGAAGATGGGTGGCTCTTCTTCTTGGTCGGCTACCCATGAGCCGCTTCCTGAGCTCTTGTGAGTAGCCTTAGTGGTAGGTGGATCCATTTAATCCTTTAAGGAAGAGATGGATATGCACTCTAGATCTACTTCACCTGGCATGTCAAAAATATAGTCCCATGATGAGAGATATGGCATGAAAGTCAATTAAAACAACAAGGTTTCAGTAGGTGATGGGAAAGTTGCAGGGAAGGGAGGTCTCAAGTTTCACAAGAATAGGAATGTGTTGGGTAGCGGAGGTCCCGCGTAAACGTTTTGGGGCAGAAAGCCCAAAAAGTAGGATTAAATTATTGTAAAAACTCTGAAGTATGTGGAGCGTGAAGTATAATAGGATTGAGCCAAAGGGTAGTCCACCCGCAAATAATGTAAAGAAATATAAATAGAGTCGGCCCATGGAGGGATCGCGGGCCAAAGAAGGGTATAAATAGAGGGCGACTCTAGGAAGGAAAGGCAATTCTTTTTGGGAAAAATATTGGATGTAATGGGTTCCTAAGGAAGATAGTCTGAAAGCGTCTGTAAGTCTGAGTCAAGGGTTGGGGTAGTAGGTACAGGCTCTGAAGTTGTGTGCACAGAGGCCTGGAAAGTCCATAGCTATGTGCGTGGACCCCTGCAGCTGAGTGCACAGGGTGGATCTGAATGTATAAAGGATAAGTGGAAATAAAGATAAGTTTCTTCTGAAATTCTGTATTCCTTCTGGGCTATCGCGAATCTGACTTTCATAATATCTGTTTAATTTACTCTGCTTATTGTATGAGTGAATGTAAATCTGGGTTCATTTTAATGCATGAAACAGTTGTGTTGGTTAAATGTTTTCTTAAAGATCCTATTAAGTTGTAACTGCATCTTCTGATAGAATAGCACACTAATAGGAAAGATATAATCAATCTGGATCTGTGCGAATACCGAGCAATGCAGAGAATTAAACCAGTGCACAAGACCTCCAGACCACACCACGACATCCTTAGGGTGCAAAAACCTAGTCCCAACACCCACCCCTACTACCTCTGGTGAGACCTCAATCCGTGCTCTGTGGGTTGTTGCCGAAATGGCTGGCAGCTATGAGATTTGTTTGGCTAAATAATTCTTCTGAACCTAGGCCAGGCCCATATAAGGCAAGAAATGGTTCTGTTGCCAGGACCGGGATCTAAATAAGGGTTTTTTGGTGTGAAACGCGGGAACTCTAAAAAAAAACGTTGAAAAATTAAAAGGATCAGGGATGGTAGTAGAGCAAGGGTAACTATGGCGAACACGATTTAGTTACCAGTTTTCAAAGGAGAAGGAGGCGAAGACCCAAAACAATTTTGGTTCCTGCTAACATCAGTATGGAACGTGAAGCAAGTCATGGATGATAATATCAAGAAATCCATCTTAGTTAGCGCACTACAGGATGGAGCACTAACATGGTACATGAAGTATTCAAGCATCAACCCAACGGTAGGGATAGTAGACATCCATACTGAATTAACAAAGGAGTTTAGCTGGCCGAAGAGAGAAGAGAAATCGGTTGTAGGATTCAAAGAGATCACGATGATGCATGGTGAGAGCCCATGGGACTTGGATTAGAGGTTGAAAAGAACCATTCGCGAGGTCAACATGACCCTGACAAATGCACAGCACTGTGCTTGGTTCATCACATCATTAATGCCATATTTGAAGTCTTTGTCACAACAAAAAATCTCAACCCAAGCGGAAGCACTAGAGGCAACAATGTGGCTGCATGAAACCTTGATACAAGACCTAGGGTTGGGAGTTCAGCAAATGCAAGCGCAGGTCCAGAATTTGTGTTTGGAAATATAGAAGTTAAAATAGAAAAAAACACTGCGTTACAAAATCTAAGAGAAAGTATGCTGTATAAAGTGCAGGAGCCAGGGACACGATAAAGATCACTGTCCGGTCTCAACGAATTTTGTGGTCATGGGGGGACTGACACCCTTGCGACTAGAGGCACAGGTGGGGCTGAGCACGATTGCCCTACTCTAGTGCACAATCTGTTAGGTAGGAGGAAAGAACAACACTGATATCTATCATCTATTCCGAAAATACAACCAGACCCCCAGTAGCTCTTTTGCAACTTTTGTAGATCAGTCGGTCACGAAGAAAGAGATTATCGTAGCTATCAAATTTTTATGGACAAGGCACTTGCCTACAGAATGCAGACCGAGGTGCGAGGTCAGGATCCAGTCATGGCAATGGTGCATGGTGGGTTCCTTGGACAGGGTCGAGGATGGGGCAGAATGGGATTTGGAAGGGGTCACGGGCAGCTAATTTGTTACAACTGTGGAGGACCAGGCCATTACCCATAGGATTGTACTAATCCAACTAGAATATCATGTCCTTATTATGAGCACTTCGATCATGAGTTGCTAGACTTCCCCATGCTGATAGCACAAATTCGTGACAAGAAGGTAGTACCTCCTACAACAACGCAAAATGTGCAAATGATGAGATCCAAACCACGCGACGACGAAGCCACGATAAACATGGTAGTGCGGAATGGTGCAGCCAGAGGAGCGGTCAATAGGGAGAACAAGATGGAAGCTAGGGAAAGCTTCACGGGAGTCTCCACTCAAGGTAGTAGGGATCGACCTGAGATAGCTAGGGACCCCTTGATGTTGACTACCTTCTTAGAGACATGCATAAAACTGCTTTGCGACAACAGGGTAGTTAAAGAGTTACAGGAAGTGAATAATAGATACGCAGGATGGGGTGAACTTCGCGCAGTTCGGAACTTAGGAAGACACGCATCACAGACGGGTTAGGAGATGCAGTTAACAGTGCAGATTGGGGAATACGAGATGGATCAAGTCATTCTAGACCTAGGTTCGAATGCAAACGTATTGCGTAAATAGACTTGGGAATGCATGGGTAAGCCTACACTACAATGGTCTCATATACAATTATGGATGGCCAATCAACAAAAGATCTTGTCCATGGGAAGACTGCAATGAATTACAGTGGATATTGATGGCGTTAGTACCCGGACGGATTTCGAAGTTATTGAAATCATGGACCAAAGTAGCTCATACCCTATGTTGTTAGGGATAGACTGGGGCACTGGCATGAATGGAGTTATTGACCTCAAACAGAGGAAGATCATATTTGAGAAGAAGTTGCTCTGTCTAGTCATTTTGCTAGATCCAACAGATGAACCGCGCTACACAGAAGATGTGTGCAACGAAGAAAGGGACAATGCATTGGATTGTATCTACAAAATTGTTGCAAATAATTCGAAGGAGGAGCTGAGACTATCATGGGGCTATGCCGACTCATGCACCAATGATTCAGATGAAGGGGACGAGCGATGGCGAAACAGGGTGAACGGGGTAACCACGTTACACTGTAATATGATGAAGAAATCCCTATATTGCGTTAAAGCTCAGAACCGCGAGTTTTCGATGTATGATGGGCTGACAATAGTGGAGGAATTCCTAGTTAAACTCGAAAGCGTGGTACCAGAGTACCAACAATTTGATGCGCTAAAATGGACATTGTGCATGACACCAGCGCAATGGTGGGATACCCATGATGGAACCTTCGAATATTGGCAAAGCTGAAAGCGCATGATGAAGATAAGATTTGGGAAGCCAGAGCTACGAATAATGGAGAAATATGATGGACAAGATGATCCATGCATGCACCTGACCAAATGGACCAAAGCATATGGTGTGGAGCCTCAACCTGAATGGGTGCACTTATTTTATCATGCCCTGGATGTCATTCTAGGGAACCGGTATACGTAAATAGAGCTCCGACATGGCACCGGCGAGTGGGATATTCTGCACGAAGGGTTTTTGTCGACATTTCTCCTTGAAGACCAATGGATGGATACTGTGGATGATGCATTACGGCTAGTAAAGACTGTCATATTTAGAACATCACTAGAAACAAAAGAAGTCGTGTCGTCAGACTGGTCGCAACAGTTGAGCGAGGCCTTATCATGTTACAATGTACAAGTAGAAGATGGTGAGGATGACCCATGTAACATCAATATATCAGAATTTGAAGGGAGTCAGGACATGAGTGGCCCCAAGATAGAAGATCCAGACATCATGTTGCCACTAAAAATGAAGCAAGTGAATATCAGAACAGAGGAAGAGCTGAAGTATGCTACGCTTGGGGACTACTGGGACGACACCTCAGTGGAAAAGGTCGTTGAGCTGCTCCTAGAATACCAAGATTTACTCCCTACAAAAATTACAGAGCTGAAAGGGATTCTAGGAGACCTAAGAATGATGAAGATAACCTTGAAGCCAGACGCGAAGCTAGTGAAGCAACGACCCTATTGATTAAATCCAAAATACAAAGCAAAGGTCTACAAAGAATTGGACAAGATGCTGGCAGCAAGAATTATTGAACCAGTCGAGGAGTCTGATTGGGTAAGCCCTATGGTCATGCAGGAGAAGAAATAGAAGGGTGAGATCTACATTTGTGTAGATCTGTGGAAGCTCAATAATTCTTGTGTTAACGATCCATTTCCAACACCCTTTACATATGAGGTACTAGAAAATGTGGGTGGGCAGGAAGCATACTCCTTCACAGACGGGTTCTCTGGGTACCATCAAATCAAGATCACACCAGAGGATCAGAGCAAGACAACGTTTGCTACCAAATGGGGTTGTTTTTAGTATATAGTCATGCCCTTTGGGTTGAAGAATGTGTCGACGATATTTTCCTGTATTGTGGTAGCCGCATTCAAGGAATTTATCCACAAGTTCTTAGAAGTCTACCTGGATGACTGGACCATATTTGACTTGGTTAAGAAACATGTCACGAGCTTATGGTTGATACTAGATACCTACCACCGGCACAAAATTTCGCTCAACCTAAAGAAGTGTACTTTCCTCGTCCCTTTCGGGAACTTGTTGGGCCATGTGGTTTGTAAGCAAGGACTGATGGTGGATCCGGCAAAGATCGCTGTCATACTAAATCTGCAAGCACCACGAATTGTAAAGCAGCTACACCCTACATTAGGACACATGGGCTACTACTGGAAGTTTATAAAAAGCTACGCCCAGATCATGGCTCCAATGGAATAGTTACTGAAGAAGGATGATACATATTGCTGGAATGAGGATTGTAACAAAGCCTAGAAACGCTTAAGGAAAAGATGGCATCTGCCCCTATCTTGGTCTTTCCAAAGTGGGATGTTGAATTTCATGTACATGTTGACGTGTCATGTATTGCATTGGGTACGATACTCACTCAAGAAGGAGCGAAAGGGATTGATCACCCGATTTCATTCGCAAGTCGCATGTTGTCCAAAGTAGAAAAGAATTACTCTACTACTGAGTGAGAGGGATTGGAGATGGTATACGCACTGCAAAAGTTCTGCCACTATTTGCTCGGAGGACATTTTAAGATGTATATTGATCCCTCTGTGCTCAAGTACCTAGTGAATAAGCCTGTGTTGGGGGGGGGGGGTGCATGGTTGCTGGTTATTGTTGTTTCAAGAATATGAATTTGAGGTTGTTGTAAAGCCGAGACGTTTGAATGCCGAACCGGATCACCTGTCCAGAATCAAGACCGGCGAAGAACAAACAAATCTATAGGAGGGACTCACGGATGCCCAATTATATGCCGTGCGCATTGCAGATGGCCACTTTGAAGATATAATCCATTTTTCAACTACGAGAACTGTGCCACATGGGTATTCTATCCAGCAAAAGAAGGAATTGGTGATACGCACAACAAATTTTACTGTAATTTTAGGCCACCTCTACAAGATGGGCAATGACGAAATATTGCGTAGATATGTACCAGAATTTGAGCATGGACAAATCCTTGCCGAAGCACATGGAGGGGTTGTTGGCAGATATTCTATGGGCCATGCCATAGCCCAAAAGATTCTACGCACTAGATTATGGTGGCCCACTCTACATCAAGATTCGAAAGCATACTGTCAGGCCTACGATGTATGTAAATGGACGGGCGCAGAGGGATGAAATGCCACTTTAGTAGCAGATGATGCTACATCCATTTGAGAAATGGGCAATCAACTTTGTCGGGCCTATTGAACCACGAAGAAAGACGGGCCCATGCTATATCATCACTGCAACTGAATATTTGACCCGATGGGCCAAGGCACAACGGGTTAAGGATTGCACGGCTCTGACAACAGCAAAATTTTTGTTCGAGAACATACTGACCAGGTTTGGCTGCCCCAAAATTCTCATGAGTGATAGGGGAACACATTTTCTAAATGAAACAATCAGCGCACTCACTGAACAATTCCAAATATATCACCAACAGAGTACGCCCTACCATTCGTAAACAAATGGGACTGTTGAGGCATTCAACAAAATTTTAGAGACTACGTTGACTAAGGTCTGTAATGTGCGATGAAATGACTGGGACTTGCGCATCCTTACGGTGCTATGGGCATACCAAACTACGTGTAAGAAGCTAAAGGTCCAGACGTTGTTTCGCTTAGTCTATGGCAAGGAAGTCGTTATGCCTATGGAATATATTGTTGCTAGTCTACGAATCATGGCAATCATAGGTATGGAAGACCGTGGGGCATTAGAAGAGAGGCTCGCACAGCAAGAAGAATTGGAGGAGGAATTATTTTTCGCTGGATTCCATCAACACATATAGAAACAGCATGAGAAAGTATGGCACGATTGCCATATCAAGGAGCGCACCTTCAAGGAGAATGATCTAGTATTTCTTTATGATAGTAAGTTCGAAGAATTCCCAGGTAAACTTCGCATGCACTGGTTGGGACCTTACGTTGTCAAAGAAGTTACCGATGGGGGTGCGGTTTAGCTAGCTAAACTCAATGGAGACCCCTTCCTAGGAAGAGTGAATGGCAGTCACCTAAAGCTCTACACGGGTGGGCCGATTGCCTGAATATCCATTCTGAGGATAGTCTCACCACTCCAATTACCTGAAAGAGAGTGAGGGATGATAGAGCAGCCTGGGGGACAAACGCATGAGTACCATGGTGGACATACATTTGACCAAACACAAGGGTCGTGGTTGCAAGAGAAGGATCACGTAGATGTGTTGATAAAAGGAATAATGACCATTGCTATCACTATTCATGACAAGATGTTTGTAGTATGGCAAAAGGGAGTGGGCAACGGGCAGCTAAGAGAAACAATACGAGCTAGATATGGAACGGGCTGCCATAGGTTTTACACGAGAAGTTTACAGGAACTAGAACAGGTGGCAATCAATGCATTTGAAATTCACAGGGCTTATAAATCACCGAGGGGAAACCGATGGGTGGCCTACACTTCAGAAACACATATGGAGATGTTCATTATCTCTGTAGAAGGCATGCACTTGCAGGTAGTAATCTGGCTGATGGTGATGTAGGACACTCTAAGGAGTATGGTGTTCATAGCAGTAGGCACCCCGTAGGCTGCATCATCACCGGTAAGGATGTACCATAAAAGAGGGAAGATGAAGCAGAATTGGTCCAGATGTTGTCGCCTCGTTTAGGGGTAGGCCAGCGCACTACAATAGAACAACTAAAGGATGTACAGATGGCAACCACTGGTAGATATGCAGTTAATAAGTCATTTCTGATATCCCTTGAAGGTTGGGATCTTGCGGATAGCAGCCAGGGTCTTGCAAAATTGCAACACAAGCTGTAGCAGACGGTGCGAAGGGAAGATGAGAAGGTTAGAAGTGGCTGTGGTGGTACCTGGCGGTCCCATATATGGCTCCCTCGCTCGTGCTAAAATCCTATGAGGGGGTGTTCTATGTTAACCAAGCAGAGTAGAATGAGCATCACTGGTTGCAAGACGTGGAAGAAACACTGAAGCAGGAGCCGAACGAAGCATTGCAGGAGACAATGAATGGGCAACATGACAATGAGCGTCACTCAAAGGGAAGTGAACCATGAAGCCAAGGCAGAGCGTCTAGCCATGGTGGCGCATGACTTGGGATGAGTCATGATGATTATGTTGGGGTCCTGTTGGGTAGCGGAGGTCCCGCGTAATAGTTTTGGGGTAGAAAGCCCAAAAAGTAGGATTAAATTATTGTAAAAACTTCGAAGTATGTGGAGCACGAAGTACAATAGGATTGATTCAAAGGGTAGTCTGCCCATAAATAATGTAAAAAAATATAAATAGAGTTATCCCACAGAGGATCGTGGGCCAAGGAAGGGTATAAATAGAGCACGGCTCTAGTAAGGAAAGGCAGTTCTTTTTGGGAAAAATATAGGATGTAATGGGTTCTTAAGGAAGATAGTATGAAAGCATCTGTAAGTCCATGTCAAGGGTTGGGGTTGTAGGTAGAGGCTTTGCAGCTGTGTTCGTAGAGGCTTGGAAATTCTGTAGCTGTGTGTGCGGACCCTTGCAACTGAGTGCGCAGGGTGGATCTGAATTTATAAAGGATAAGTGGAAATAAAGATAAGTTTCTTCTGAAATTATGTATTCCTTCTGAGCTGTCATGAATCTGAATTTCATAATATCTGTTTAATTTACTCTGCTTATTGTATGAATGAAAGTAAATTTGGGTTCATTTTAATGTGTGAAACAATTGTGTTGGTTAAAAGTTTGCTTAGAGATCATGTTAAGTTGTAATTGCATCCTCCAATAGAATAGCGCACTAATAGGAAAGATATAATCAATCTAGATCTATGCAAATACTGAGCAACACAGAGCGTTAAACCAGTGCGCAAGACCTGCAGACCACACCACGACATCCCTAGGGTGCGGAAACCTGATTCCAGCACCCTCCCCTGCTACCTCAGGTGAGACCTCAGTCCACGCTCTGTGAGCTATTGCCGAAAGGGCCAATAGCTATGGGATTTGTTTGGCTAAATAATTCTTCCGAACCTGGGTCAGGCCCATATAAGCCAACAGAATGCGACTAAGTGACTGGTTATGTAGGTTTCAAGCTAACATAGGTTGTAAGGTTGTGAGTCGAGAGGATGGGTTTCATGGTCGCAAGTCGCAAGTCGCAAATCGATGGGGGTCACAAGGTCGCAAGGTCGCAGTCAAAGGGGTATCGCGGCCTCAGGACATGTGACATTGGTTTTTTGAGAGGATCAGGAAGATTGTTGTTCTACAGCTTCTTCGATTTGTGTTCTGTGTAGAGTTTTCTTCTAGGATTATCACATCCATAATTGTTAGAATCGACGTTTCCAGCCATCCATTGTGGCTCATCAATAGGATAGATCAATAAGTGAGCCACGGTCGATGGCTCAAAACATTGATTCTAACAATTATGGATGCGATAATCCTAAAAGGAAACTTTACACAGATCAAAAAGATGCTGAGTGGATTTAGGAGGCTAAGGTTTCTTCATATCAAGGAGATTCAGGCTTACTAGTTAACATTGGGAAGGTCAAGGTTGAGAGAAGGCTGGTGTATGGGTCCAGGCAAAGCAAAAGCAGCTAGGGCAACTATTTTTATGAAAGAGATGAGAAAACCTAGAAAAATAATCTAAGACCCCAAGGTGAAGGGATGCCAAAGGTCAGGGGAAGTAGAGGGAGACACCTGGGAGAAAATAGTGATTACTAGGAACATAAACGGTCACTTACTTAGAGAAAGACGTGCATGCACCCAAGTCAGAGACTTTACTATCTCTTTGTGTGACCAAAGGAGCAATTAAAAGTGAGGTTGGGGAAAACTTCCTTATATAACTTGGGTTGCACCTGTGAGGTCGCATGGGTTTGGCATGTGCTCCGTGACTTATGCAACCTTGCAACGAGGTGGTAGTGAAGTCACAAGGGTCGCAAAGTCACATTCCCATATGCAAGAGGAAGGTGTGACCTTGCGACCTATGCGACCTTGTGATCATGCAAGTTGTAGAGTCGCAAGGGTTGTAAAGTTGCATTTGTGTGTGAATGAGGACTATGCCACCTTGTGAATTACATGACTAGATAGTCACAAGGGTCGCATGGTCATGAGGTCACATTGATGTGTGAGAAGGAGGATGCGACCAATGACCTTTGCAACTACTGAGTCGCATTGGTCGCATAAGTCACAATGGTCGCTAGGTTTAACTTTAGTCACATCCCGAGACAGTGATGGAGCAACTTTCATTGAACTAGAAAAAAACTTAAACTTTTCCAAGGATTTTTTGATATTGTTGAACTCTTGAGTAGATCCTGGTGGGATCGGTGGCTCCGACCAATATAGGGGCTCCAAAAATTTTAGGATTCACGGGTTTTTGGAGGGGCTGTTGTAGCAACTACAACAATTAGTGATTCCATGGGAGACTCTAGGATGTCTAACACCTTCTAGCCCAGCTTAAGGGGACTTAAGTAAGTATTGGTTCATGGATTTGTGGGTCCCACTAATATCATTCGAGCCTCCCCTTCAAACATGGTTGGCTATCCCAACTTTTATAACATGGTATTTGCACACGAGATATGGTGTTACCTCCCACTGTCCTACGAAAGAAAAGGGAAGTTGATGTTACACTATGAGCTTTGAAGCTTTATCGGTATAGTGGTCATGGTACATTGGTGTTGCTCCACTGCCAGCGAGCTTGAACAGTAGCCTGGAGGAGTCACTACCTAGAAATCACAAACATGGCTTCACTGCCAGCAAGCCTAGTCAGTACCCCGGTGGAGTCATTGCCTCACATCTTTGCACAGGAACCCTTTCTCGGTTCTTTAGCCCTTATTATGAAATGGATGAAGGTGGTCATTGACACTTACCTATCTGTGCGTATATGCACTTATTTTATGGTGGCTTAAAGCCTAGGCAGAGGAGGGATCTCGACTTATTTGGCTTGCAAAGAGGCTTTTTCTGGTTTTTTAGAGACCTTATTGTTTTCTCGAGATATATGTATGCTAAAAAATTGGTTTCTTCAATTTACCCTTCATTCAGAGAACCATAGGTGAGCTAGAACAATTCAAGACATTTCAGCCATGTAAGTCGTTGGGTCAGACCGATGCAAGGAGGAGTGAAGTTCGTGTGTGCCATTGAGCTCCCCATTATCACTAATATGGCACACTATATTTTTTTTTTCGTCATGACTTAAGTCTTGATCAGTGACGGTTCTGGAGAGCATCCATGAGAGCCAATGTGCAAGGTTGTTCTAACCTCTACTTGCCATCTTGAATTTATTCCAAAAGACAACAAACAAAACAAAAAAAAAAAACAAAAACTATACTGACAACAAATGATGACTATTTAAGAAATTGAAAGGAAAATATAGTACAAGGTGAGGCGAGCAACTCAAGGGTTACTAGGTGAAATAAAATTTAAGTTCATGGTCGTTCATCGAGAGGGGTTCCACTTGTCCTCCCAGGGTTTGTAACTTGAAGGTGTGATAGCTAGTTCTTTCTATGATTTGGAAAGGGCCTATCTGCAAAGCTTGGAACTTTGTGTGTTTTCTCTTGTCATCGTGGGCTTGATCCAACTTAAGCACTAGATCACCCACATCAAACTTGCAGGACCCTACAGATTTTTTCTCAAACCACCTCTTGATCCAGGTTTGATGGATGGAAAATTTTTCCTTAGTTTTCAATCTTTCTTGTTCCAATCTTACCAAGGTATCAATTTGGCTTTGAATGGTAGGACACAGGGAGCCTTGCAACTCTTGAGCTAGGCTGAGGGCGGGGAGGTACAGGTTGGTTGGCAGAATGGCTTCTTTCCCATAAACTAGGAAGTAGAGAGATGTGCCGATTGATGTTTTGGGAGTGACCCAGTTAGCCCATAGGGTGTTACTAAGGGAATTGTGCCAATTCCTCTACTACGCAACCAAGGTTTTCTTGATGATATGGATGAGGTTTTTGTTGGTTTATTCTAGTAGGCCATTCCCTTGACGATAGTAGTTGGCTGAAAGGTTCAACATGATGCTATTTTCTAAAACAAAATCATATAATCTTAAAGACAAAAAATAGGTAGCGTTATCAAAGACAAGAGAGGTTGGAACACCAAACCTGGCTATGATGTACTACATAATAAAGGATATTACCTCATCATCGTTAACCTTTCGTAATGAGATTGCCTCTACCCATTGGGTGAAATAGTCGATGGCTGTGAGTATATACCTATGCTATTGTAATGAGTTTGGTATGATCTTACCTATGACATCCAACTCCTCTTGCTAAAAGGGTTCCTCAACTACTATGGGTTGGAGTGGGGCAGATGACCTCACTTACCTGCCTACATGCTACTGGAAGATAGGAAACTTCCAAGCATAGGCATGAGTGTCCTTTAATAGTGTAGGCCAGTAGATACCACCCCACATGATCTTGTGAGTCGTGGTGTCGCCTGCATAGTGACCTCCAGCAGGTCCATCATGTAGATCTTTTAGCCCTCATTGAGCCTTATCATACTCTAAACATCTCAATCATATACTGAGGTGGTGTTTCCAGAAAAGGTTTCCTTGAACCATTTGATATGAGGCAACCTTAAGCCTCGCAACTCTCTTCTGTTTGGTAGACATTGTTGGGCATGGAATCCCCCCACAACAGGTTTTGGGGATCAAAGCCCAAGTTTTGGTCAGGGATTTTGTAAGACTCCATGAATTGAGAGTGCAGAGAGTGAAGTAGAGGTCAAGTCATAGGGTTGTCTACCCTAAAATAATGTATGTATTTTAAAGTCATGTCGGCCTAGCCATGGTCCATGGACCATGGGATTGTATAAATAGAGCGAGGCTCTAAGTTGCAAAGATGGTAAATGAGAGAGAGAGTAGCAAAGGAATGGTTCAAGCTGAGAGTAGAATTCTAAGTGTATTGGGTCATTGCAGTAGAAAGAGGCTCTATAGCTGAGTGCGTAGAGGCCTAGTAGAGTCTGCAGCTGAGTGCGTGGACACCTACAACTATGTGCGCAGGGTGGTGTTGAGTTTGTAAGCAAGGTTCAAGATTAATCAAAGAGAAGTTGATTCCTGTTGTTTTGTATTTATTGTGCACTATCTTCTTTATGTATGGATTTGTTTATGTATTGTGTGCACTGATATGATTGTTGAATATGCTGTAATAACCATAAATCTTACACACACAAGATAAGTAATCGGTTAATTAACAATAATATTGGGTATTATATGGGTCGTGGCCTGAGTAGGACTGCATGGAAGCCACACCACAGGTTGTAAAGGCATCGCAAGTGCACGTAGTGATAGGTGAGACTGTGACCTCCAGAAGCCCATCAGACATCCCAAGGGTATGGAAACCTAGTTCTAGCACCCTCCCATACTACTTCAGGTGAGACCTCAGTCCGCGCTCTGCGGACTATTACCGAAAGGGACAGTAGTATCGGGATTTTCTTGGATAAATCACCTCTGTACCTGGGTCAGGCCCATACAAGCCAAAAAATGGTTCCATTGCTAGGACTGGGATCGGCATAAAGGATATCTGTTGTCATGCAACTAGAATCCTACAAAGAGAGAAATTGAAGAGTGGTTGGACAAGAAGATTCACGAGTTTGTGGTGCAGGAAAATAGAAATCTACAAGTACCATCGTTGGATTGCTACTTGTACACTGAAATCCACAAAATTTTCTTTGCATTTTTTCCGTCTCAGCTGTATGAGTGGATCGCAAAGTTAGTACACAGCCAAGGAAGGTGTACACTCAACAAGCCAATAATGTGGACTCTGGAACTAGTGCGCATATTAGAAGCCTCAGAAGGGAAGGTAGGACAGGCTGTGGACCAGTAGCTCAACCAAATAATAGGAGGATTTATCACTCAGTTTGCGGTAGACACGACCTTTAGCTACAACCAGGTAGAGCGACATTTTCTCAAGGGACTGTGAGGTAAGCATATTAAATATTTTAACACTTGGATTAAGATGCTATTGTGTGAAAAGCGGGTTATGCAAATAAATTAATGTTTGGGACTACGCGGAGCGTAAATATCTATAGAAGTAGAAGTAGTGAGGAATTGGAAAACAATCCCTTAATTTCACCCTCACAGGAAAACAAGGAGGAGCTTGCGAAAGTATCTCCAAGAAATGCGATCAGTTTGATAAGACAGGGAATTCAACATTTACCACCCCCACCTACACTGCCAACCATTTCACGCTTCTCACCTCCATCTCCACCCACTCCACCTCTACCACCACCACAGTTTAGTACGACAAGTGTGAGCAAGCTACTGGTGTTTAGAGGAATAGGAAATGAAGATTCAGACCAATTCTGGTTCGTGGTAAGAGAAGTATGGGAAGCAGAGGGTGTCCTGGATGATAATACTAAAAAGGCTACACTGGTGAGCATACTATAGGATCGTGCATTAATGTGGTACGTCAAGCACACTAATGACCACCCGAACGTAGGAATTGCAGAGATCCAGACCACACTGAACAGGGAATTTAGCATGCCAAAATTAGAGACACAATCAATCATCGGGTTTAAGGAGATTGCGATGCTCCCAGGCGAGACCCCATGGGATCTAGATCAAAGGCTAAAAAGTATGTTCCACGAATCCAATATGACATTAACAGATGCACAACATCGCACATGGTTTTTGGCCTCACTTACGCCATAGTTAAGGACGACGTTGTTACAACAAAAACTTTCCACCCAAGCTGAAGCATTGGAAATTGCAATGATATTGCATGAGACTGCTATACAAGACCCTGGGTTGGGAGTCAAAAAAATCCACATGAAATTGCAAAATTTGTGTTTGGAGATGCAAAGTTTGAAACAAGAGAGGACAACTCGGCTGGAGGTGCACGAGGAAGTATGGTTCATAAAATTCAAAGGCCAAGGGCATGACAAGGACCACTGTCCAGTGTTCGCAAATTACTTGGTAGGGGGAGGGTCAATGCCATTAAGACCGGAGGCATAGGCAGGGTCGAGTGCAGAATCTGCATTATGGTGCACGATCTGCCAAATAGGAGGAAAAAACACCACAGATAATTGTCATCTGTTGCAGAAGTATACGCAAACATCCCAACAATTGTTTTGTAATTTCTATAGGTTGGTAGGCCATGTCGAATGCACCTGCCAAAGCTATGAACTAATGATGGATCAGACTCCTACCTATAGGGTGCATATTGACACACGTGTGTTCGACTCAAATGAAAGGATGGTGCGTGCTGGGTTTCAGGGGGACGATCAGGGTCGAGGTGGAATGGGACTAGGGAGGGGTCGCGAACATATAATTTGTTACCATTGTGGAGGGCCAGGGCATTATGCCCACAATTGTACGAACCCAACTAGGATATCATGTTGGTACTATAATCAATTTGATCATGAGGCAGAAGATTTCCCTTTGCTGATAGGGAAGATGCATGAAAAGGGGGTACTCCAGCCCCCCTCCAAACCAGAATTTACAAATGATGAGGTCTGAACTGCGTGAAGAAGACCCAAATGTAAACATCATGCTCAAGAGTGGTATGGCCACAAGAGATGATAAAGGGAAGCAGCTAGAAGAAAGTGCATGGGTTCACAAAACTCCTACAAAGAAACCTGAGTTTGACTTAGAACATGCGAAGGAGACATTGATGGAAGCTAAGAAGAGCTTCACAGAGGCATCCACTTTAGGTAGTAAGGATCAACTAGAACTAGGGATGGATCATTCAATGCTCACTAACTTTCTGGAGACATACATGAAACTGCTGCATGAAAACAAGGCAGTCAAAGGGCTACAAGAACTTATCACTAGGTGCGCGGGGTCAGGAGAACCGCGTGTGGTCCAAAAACTTGGAAAGCATGCATTGCGCACAAGAAGGGGGATGAGGTTGACTGCGCAAATAGGTGAGTATGAAATGGATTAGTTAATCCTAGATATAGGTTCAGACGTGAATGTACTACCAAAGTAAACATGGGAAAGCATGGGCAGACCCACATTACAATGGTCCCCTATTCAGTTATGAATGGAAAACCAACAGAAATTTTTTCCCATGGGAAGATTGCAATGGGTGATAGTTGATATTGAAGGCGCGAGCACGTAGGCAGATTTTGAAGTGATAAAGATTGTCGATGATAGCAATCCCTATCTTGCGCTACTAGGAGTATACTAGGCTACCAATATGAATGGAGTCATAAATCTAAAGAAGCGCAAAACCTTTGATAAAAAGTCACTATGCATAGTAGTACCACTAGACCCAGCCAAAGGAGCGCGATACATTGAACCGATGCATGACGATGATAGTGATGACGATCTCGACTGTATCTACAAGATAACTACCCATGGAGAGGATTGGTTGAATTTGACTACAGATGGAAGGATTTTGTGGGAGCGCGAAAGCTCCTACACTTTAGATTCAGACAAAGAGATAGAGCGATGGTAGAATTAGCTGCACGAAGTAACAACACTGAACTGCAACATGATGATCAAATCATTGAGTTACGTAACAACAGAGGCAAGGGAGCTACCGATGTATGATGGATTGTCAGTGGTGGATGAATTTCTGAGCAAATTTGAAAGTGCAGTACCAGAACAGCAACGTTCGATGCGCTGAAGTGGGCACTACATGCAACACTTGCACGATGGTGGTGTACACATCAAGGAACTTTTGAACACTGGCGCAGATGCAAAACGATGATGCGCCTACATTTTGGAAAAACCTAGCTTCGAATGAAAGACAATCAGATGGGGTGGAACAACTTGCGCGCCCACCTTTCCTGATGGGTATAGAAATATGTTGTACAGTCCACACAATCACACACCACCCCCAACCTAGGGAATCAGAATAAACCATAGCAGCAGGAAAAGTGATGCACATTACCAATTCTCCACGATGAGGCATTCCATAAGGTGCATGGATTACTGAACAAGGTTCACTAGGTGAGATAGACTGATTGGGACCTACATGTGCCAGTGGTTCCATTGGCCTATAGGACCATGTGCAAAAACCTGAGCGCGGAGATGATTCCAAAGATGTGAAACTGAGTCACAACCATAATTTCATAAGAAAGGAATCCACACGTAATATCTCCCACAATTGGGATAGTGCATGAAGACTAGGATGAAGGAATCACACGGCTATGTAAGGACGAACATATAAGGATTCAGGAAGCCATTCCGTGAGGGAACCATAGACTTTGCGAACTCAAAGAAGGTTAGGTACAATTGAGGAAGAAAAGCATGTTGATGGACACTGAGATCAGAAAACTAGAAAATGATATCACGCAACCATGTCTCATCGATAACCCAAGTGTGACAAGGCAAGATACGGGTAGCCATAGCACTGCATTGGAATATTGTTGCCGAGAATTTATGACCCTACTACCATGGTTGTGACCACACCTTATCGATTGTAGTAACCAGGGGAACAAACCACATAAGGAACACGTGGCGCCAAATGGGGTGACGGTAAGTAAGGAGTGTCCATGGACTAGACTAGAAGATGAACTAAAGTCTCGGACAGATGGTGCAACCACTTGACTAGCTGTAGGGAGCATAGTCTTAGTGCTACAGATAGTTGAAAGAGACTGCGGGACTCTAAATGAGTCTGTTGGGGAACTGTACGGTGAAGGAGGTGTGTGCAGAATCAACATGGTACAAGGTTCGCACCCAAGCACGGGGGGTTGCGTTGCTGCACAGGTACACTAGGAAGTAATCCTTGGTGTCACTGTTCATGATGATATGTCCAATTTAAGCAAAAAGGGAGTAGGTTAGTGGCAATTAAGACACGAATTAAGAGCTATATTTGGGACGATCTGCCACAAAGAATACATTAATGATTCAGAAGTGAGGGGAATGGTCAAATTAAAATTCAAAAGATGCTAGAAAACTCCCAAGGCTAGCCATGAGACAACACTTGTTCGATTGATATTTGAGCTATTACGAAGAGCACAAAGTGGTGAGCGCCAAGTGGTATTTAAGACCCCAAGTTCGCAAAAAACCACAGATAGTTCACACAAGATGACAGCTACAAGGAAAGGTGTCGATTTTGTATAGAGTACCACTGAGGAAGCTGCACAGAGCCCTATGGTGAAGGTGGGGGATGCGCTGGAAATTCCGAAATCACCTTGGATGCGAAGGCCCAAGAAGGATAAATAGGCAATGGAACCAGTCCGCATGTCCCCATGAAATCCGCGGTTTGGTAAAATTTCCATGGAAGGAAAGGGCAAGGCTGTTAACCTTGAGACAGATGATGAGGAGGAGGGCCTCTAGACTCTCATAGATGAGATAGAGGTGGATGAAGAAATGGAAGAACACATCCAGCCAGTGTGCGCGGTAGGAAAACTGCCTGAGTGCGTTCTTTCGTAGGAAGGGAAAGCTAAAGTACCCAAAGATTTGGATGTTGCTAAAAGCACGCTCCAAACCCTACTCCTCCCAGATGGAATTCTACTTGAAGGCTTGGTCTTGGGCTATGTGCCCACGATGAAATTTGAAGACTGGGACGTCATGGAAAGTGAAAAGTTCCCACATTTGGAGACTAAGAAAATCATGAGATAGAGCAAGTATGGGTCAGTTACAGCATTAGAGCTTCAAAAATGGTTGCGTGGTGTAAAGAAGGCCTAGCTACTCCACCTACTATGGATTCCGCACTCTCACTGTGCACCGATCACGATATTTGGCATCAGGCAGCTGCTTTTCCTGGTGCACGATAGGTACTTATGGCTGGAGAACCCTATTCCTATCACGACGGATCTTATCCACAGGATTTCCCAGCTTCCCTGTAAGGGACAAGACCCCATGGAGATAGCTAGAAAATCAGAGATTTTGCACTCGTAGAGGCCATGAAGAAGAATTATAAATTGGAAAAAAATAAGAGAGGCTACGCAATCAGTAGCATTATAGACAAAGGGGTGTGCATCGCCACCCAACTGCTAGACGGGAAGGTGATGAGAAAATGTCGAGGAGATGAGGTTGTTTCTGGGAAAACTAGTGTCTTTTCGATCATCTAGCCCTGTAGGTTTGGCAGCTGCCCTAGAAACAACAGTTTAAAGCAATTTGCACTTTCTTCTATGTATAAAAATTAAGGGAAAGACAAAGGAACCAACCTGGATCTTCTGCTTAACTCCTTGCTTGATCTCTCTCCCCCTTGATAGAGCTTGTAACTCCTCTCTGTACTTATCCTGCTTGGAGAGTACCTATAGAAACATAGTAACAAAGAACCGTCAAAGCATCTTGATCCATTATATCATAAGCATTACAGAATCAAAAATGTAACGAACATACAATGGCATTCACAAATAATAACATTCACAAGTGCATAGTTATATGGAAGAAAACTCAAAGAAATTTTTTAAATAAAAGGGAGAATTACAACCCAATTGTCTGATCTAGCATCATCCTCCTAGCATCAAAGCTCTCTTCACCTCATGAAATAGCAAGATCACCCAATAATACAATGCTCTTTCTGAAATACAAACTATCAGCACTTCCTTGCAATTCACAAAATTCGAGCCTTTAGACCTCTCAAATGAGGGATCCATTTATAGATGTGTGCAAGGGTGTGAGTCAACTCTGGGTTTTTGATTAGTGTCATTCCACTTGTTTCATTTGGTTCCACTTGGGGATTTCTTGGATCTCCTACTCATCCCTGGGCAAATTTAGAGAGGCAAGTGTCATAGGAGAAGTTTCTAGAAGATTCCATGAGCATCCACTTAGCAAACTGTCTCAGAAATTTGTCCATTCTCGCTCATCACACCCTACAAAAGGCCTCATTAGTATGCATCACACATGGCTAGTGTAGAAGTCAGTATGTATCGCACCCTAATCAGATGACTTTTTACCAGCCCAACTCGCGGTTTCTACAGTACCTGCAGTGCCATTGAGGCATGCAAGCTTCAAAGTATTGAAAGGGTTGTTTCTAAGTCAACTTCTTGGGTAATGAGCTGACATCGACAAGAAGTGACGCATCGTAGGAGTGCCTTAATGTATCCCACATCTACGACATGAAATAAAGCAAATGATTTTCTGGAGGTGAAAATGATCTGTCGACACAAGGTTCAGGAATGGCGGTCATGAAAAATGGAGGTTGAAGGTATTGGAGTGGATGAAGCATTTAAATTGATATGGTAATTCTGTGCAGCTCAAGAATGAGGATTAAATGTTGATACTTGAGGTACTGCAGAAACCATGAGTTGGGCCGGTGAAAAGTCATCTGATCAGGGTGTGATGCATACTGACTTCTACACTAGCTAGGTGCGATGCATATTGATGAGGCCTTCTGTAGGGTGCGATGAACGAGAATGGATAAATGTTCGAGATAGTTTACTAAGTGGATGCTCATGGAATCTTCTAGAAACTTCTCCTATAACACTTGCCTCTCTGAATTCGCACAAGGATGAGTAAAGATCCAAGAAATCTCCAAGTGGAATGACACTAATAAAAAACCAAGAGATGACTCACACCCTTCCACACATTTATAAATGGATTCCTCATTTGAGAGATCTAGAGGCTGGAATTTTGTGAATTGCAAGGAAGTGCTGATAGTTTGTATTTGAGAAAGAGCATTGTATTGTTGGGTGATCTTGCTATTTCATGAGGTGAAAAGGGCTTTGATGCTGGTAGGATGATGCTGGATCAGACAATTGGGTTGTAATTCTCCCTTCTATATAATAAAGTTCTTTGAGTTTTCTTCCATATAGCTGTGCACTTGTGAATGTTATTATTTGTGAATGCCATTGTATGTTTATTACATTTATGATTCTGTAATGCTTATGATATAATAGATGAAGACGCTTTGAAGGTTCTTTATTATCATGTTTCTATAGGTACTCTCCAAGCGGGATAAGTACAGAGAGGAGTTGCAAGCTCTGGCAAGGGGGAGAGAGATGAAGCAAGGAGTTAAGCAGAAGATCTAGGTTGGTTCCTTTGTCTTTCTCTTATATATTATACATAGAATAAATCGCAAATTGCTTTGAAAATATTAAAATATATACGAGGGATGGCACTTCCAATCACTTTAACGAGTTGGAAAGGACAATTACTCGACAATATTTTCATATTTAATGAGTTGAAAAGAGTTTAATGGGGACTCGATTTTAAGAAGCGAGTGGTGTTTAGGGTAGCAACTAGTTCTGGGTAAGCTTGAAACTTCTCGAAACATGGTGATGTGAAGAGCTTGGCTAACAAAACCACTCATCGCAGTTGTTCCTCAAAATGGTAAACAATAAGGTGGAAGCATATGATTGGCCAAAAGAATGGAGGTGATGGCAGGAACACAACCAAGGCTCAAAAGGCTGATAGCATGGCAATCACAAAGGTTATTTACCGAAGGTGGGTTCATTTTTTAATGAGCTTGAACTGTGGGGAACTATGCTCAGTGTGGGTTTCATTATTTTCACAAGCTTGAAACGAACAAACATATGCTTGGTAGTGGGTTCATTTTTTAATGAGCTTGAACCATGGGGGAACATATGCTTGGTGGGTGTTTCATCCAAGTGGATTAGTTCCAAGAAATGGGCCTCTTCTTCCAAAGTTTTGGGAAGTAGATCAATTACGAGCTTGAGGGATGAAATTTTGCACTGAATTGGTAATACAGCTTCCAAACCATACACCAATTGAAAGGGTGTAAATCTGGTCACATTTCTCACTGAAGTCCTATATGCCCATAGAGCTGAGTACAGGATTAAATGCCATTTTTGTTTGTGGACTCCAATCATTCTTTGCAGCATGCGCTTAAGGACTTTGTTGATTGCCTCAACTTGTCCATTAGCCTGCGGATAATATGGAGTAGAACTATCATGGGACAGTCCTAATTTGGCAGTGAATTCGACCATCATGTGATTGCGAAAATGCGACCCATGATCTGTGACTATAGCCTATGTTACACCAAATCTAGAAACTACATGATTAAAAAAGAAACGAGCAGTCGTTTCACTACTCTTGTTTAATGTAGGCATCACCTCGGCCCATTTTGTAGAATAGTTGACAGCGACTATAATATACCCATGCCCCCATGTTGAGGTGGGGTTACATGTCATAAAATCAATGCCCCATTTAGCAAATTGCCCAACAACAACTACTGGATGTAGTGGTCTAGGCGGTAATCTGGTTTTATGATCAAAAATCTGACAAGCATGGCAACTTCTGACTACAATTATGCAATCTTTGAATATGGTGGGCCAGAAGTAACTAGCTCGTAAGATCTTTTGTGCAGTAGCATAACCAGATAGATGAAAACTAGTGTCTTAGACCAATCACATAACCAAAAAGGAAGCCATCTTACATAGGATGGTTTCGTCCGCAGAATAGACAAAACACTTCCTTGGCTTCGTCTGCCAAATAGACAAAGGTGAATGGTGTCTCAGATCAATCACATAACCTACAGGGAAACTTATCCTCTCAGCTAGGTTCATCCACCAAATAGACAAGGGTGCATGCCCCCTAAGATTTGTTACATTCATTGGACTACTCGTGGTAATTAGGTGGATAGAATGAAGGTTCGAGAGACACTTCTGATGTACAAGGACCATTTTGGGATGATGATTGAATTGGAGCTATGCTTGAAAATGAAAGTTGGTCAATAGTGACAATTTTTCCTTCATGTGGTAAACACATCACTCAAAAGAGTGTTGAAACAATAGCCTCCATGTTGTAAACATAGTCACGTCCAAGGAGTAGATTGTAATCTAACGGTCCTGGGACTACCATCACGTTCAGGTGAACGGTTTTCCTTCCCAAAGTTATTGGTAACTTAGGAAGGATCCATAACGATTGACTGGTTCCTTTGTTAAAGCCTGAGAAATTTTGTGTAACAGGCATAAGTGATGGTGAACCAAGTGCTTTCGAAGCAGTTGAGGAAAGGATACTCACTGATGCCCCTTCATCTATGATAGTGCTATACACAATCATTTTGTAAACTTGTACTATGATCCGGAATGGTACATAAGAAGGAAGGCAGGATCTTGCTATTTGATTCCAATCAAAGGAAGTGACTAAAATTCTTGGAGGGTGTACTGGATAAACGGGAGAAATAACCCCTTGATTTTCGAGAATTAGGGAATTTTCCTCCTGTTGTGAAGGAACGGGCGGATTTACCCCAAATTCATCGGACTCTGAAGTGACAAAAAGAATTTGAACGGTATCGTTCTCACTCTCTTCGGGATGGGTACCATCATCTTTTGAAGGTAAAACCGGGTCAACTGTCACCTTGACCTATTGACTTTTGTCAGGTGTAGACTCAGAATATTCACTTTCAGTGATTTGTGTTTCGATTGACGGTTGAGTTAAGTTAGTCAGTTTTTCAACTAGTTAAGGACTTGGAGATTTTCCTATATCCAGATGGAATTTGCTGCGGTGAAGCAGGACAGTTATGCAAGACTCTTTTGGCTTCATCCAAAAAAGGACAACGCGGAAGGGTATGGTCCCCTTCACATAATCTACATGGAATTTTGACCTTTCCTTTCTGTCCATGAACTTCACTATTACTAGTTGATGGTGTGCTGTCAACATGATCACCAGAAGTTGATGACACCTGACGATTCGAACGGGGAGACCGTTCTCTCAAGATCTGAGGAAGGCAAGGACAGTCTCGATGAAAATGGTCTCCTTTACAAATTACACAAGGAAATTTGGGTTTAGGAGATTTAATGTACGGATTTTCACCAGATGATTCATGGTTGCTCCCTTGCTAAACTGACTTCTTCTTCTTCTCCTTCCCTTTCTTCTTCTTCTTAGTCACCTGGTTACTAGAATCACTAATTTCACCAAGGGAAGAGGAAGTAGGGTAAGGAGACACAAATGAAGAAGAAGGCGAAGGTTCAAATTCAGTATCAACTGGATGCTGATTCGATTGTGGAGGAATCACGGTATTTTGAACCACAGAGTTTGAGAAAAACCACACCGGCAGGCCAATTCTAATTCCCGAAAGGGACAATGTGGCCATATACGGAGCACCAATATTTCCCCAAGAGGAAAAAGGACTAGGATTCCCTTCCAAAGGGATTTCTATGATTGGTGGATCCAGCATTTGTCTCCATATATCTCAACCTAAGGTCAACTAAGGAACAAGGATGTTATTTCAAATTAATAAATTTTAATGACGTTTTGACACAACTTTGCTTTTTCAATTTTTAAGAGTTGAGAAAAAGCTAAAGATGACTCTACTCCCCTTCGAATTTTAATGAGCCTGAAGTGACAAGTGCTGAGATGGACCTTTTCTTTTAAAGAGTTGAAAAGGAATGAAAGTGACTACTCTGGAGATCTAGATAGAGGGATTACCAAACCAGTCACAAAATTGTAATATACACCTTGGTGATAAATTAAAGAGAAATTACCAGGGACTTATGTACGACAATCAATCTTCCTAAATGTTCTGTTCACTGCATTGCGATCAATAGGGTAGCAGACACGACTTCCTATGGATAAAGTATATAAGCCTATTGTGGTCTCCCAATATATACGCGATGGTATGGGGAGCACAAGTCCATGCTAGAACTTGTCATATTAAGGAGGAGGAATCACCCAACCTTAGATGAAAATTATAGTTACTAGTTTTTGCAATGCCAGAACACGTCTCTAGCCTAGACCTCTAGATGTGTTGCGTTAGGTTCCAAAGCATTACTAAGTTCATTGAAATTTATTTTAGAGTGGATCTTGTTTAAGATTTTTCCTTTCAATGTTTCACCATGTGATGTTGACTGGAGATTCCTAAAATGCAATCTACAATGATAAACAATTGTTGTTTATTTTGAGCAATGAAAATCCTAGCTACTAGGGAAAGAAGATTACAATTTCTTTCAAGAAAAGAGCAAAGAGCACACACTTGTACATTTTCCTAAATAATATTTTGCACACAAACTAAATGCAATGCAAATGCATGTATTTGTTTTTCATTGCCCTTAATGCGAAAAATGCCAAAAAGGAAAACTAAGTGTAGCAAAGATCTGAAATATTTTACTCAAAGAAACATTTTCGACAATTTCTTTTTCAAAATAGAAAGGAAGACTAAATGACACTTTTCGATTTTGAATAGAAAATGCTTTCGACACTTCACATATCAACAAATCAAATCAAGTACATGACAAAAAGTTCAATCAACTATCCAGGGAAGGAAGACTTCACGACACTTCTCTTTTTGACACAAAACGACAGATTGATTTAAGCAACTTTTCGACAAAGGATTGTAAATGATGGACAAATACATAATGATGCAAGTAGGCATCAATAATGAGGTATTGTTCATAAGCAGAAAATAAACTAAACAGAACTGAAAACAAGGACAAAAACCCCCAATTTCAAGAATGGAAATAGGCTCAGTCAGTCATTGCACCTGGGCTTCACGGAAACATGGATGCATTGCACTTTGCGAACTCAGGAGGTTCGATGCATACTAGTTGACAGTGACAGACAGTGCGATGGGCTACGAAGCACAACTGAAGTGGGTTTTGGCTCAAATTTGCATCTGATTTCAATGAGTTAAGCTAAATTATAATGGATAGTAAAGAGAAAAGTAGAAAGGAATCATCTTGAGAGGTTACTGAGCTACCAAAAGGGCATCTAGAATGCTTGTAAGTCAAATGTTTAATTCATAAACTACACCGGATATTGACTGAAGCAGCATTCATCTACTATGCAATTGCAGAGAAAGAGTAGTTCGAAGGCTATCTAGCTAACTTTAGGCTCCATATATAGTTTATAAAATAAACAACAACAACAAACAAACATCTATTCGATCCTCAATGGAGTCACCATTTTGTTTCTGGGAAAACAAGTGTCTTTTCGATCGACTAGCCCTATAGGTTTGGCAGCTACCCTAGAAACAATAGTTTAAAGCAATTTGCGATTTCTTCTATGTATAATAGATAAGAGAAAGACAAAGGAACCAACCTGGATCTTCCGCTTAACTCCTTGCTTGATCTCTCTCCCCCTTGAGAGAGCTTGCAACTCCTCTTTGTACTTATCCCGCTTGGAGAGTACCTGTAGAAACACAGTAACAAAGAACCGTCAAAGCATCTTGATCTATTATATCATAAGCATTACAGAATTAGAAATGTAATGAACATACAATGGCATTCACAAATAATAACATTCACAAGTGCATAGTTATATGGAAGAAAACTCAAATAAATTTATTAAATAGAAGGGAGAATTACAACCCAGTTGTCTGATCCAGCATCATCCTCCCAGCATCAAAGCCCTCTTCACCTCATGAAATAGCAAGATCACCCAACAATATAATGCTCTTTCTCAAATACAAACTATCAGCACTTGCAATTCACAAAATTCCAGCCTCTAGATCTCTCAAATGAGGGATCCATTTATAGATGTGTGCAAGGGTGTGAGTCATATTTGGGTTTTTTATTAGTGTCATTTCACTTGTTGCATTTGGTTCCACTTGGAGATTTCTTGGATCTCTTACTCATCCCTGGGTGAATTCAGAGAGGCAAGTGTCATAGGAGAAGTTTCTAGAAGATTCCATGAGCATCCACTTAGCAAACTGTCTCGGACATTTTTCCATTCTCGCCGATCACACCCTACAGAAGGTCTCATTAGTATGCATTGCACCTAGGTAGTGTAGAAGTCAGTATGCATCCACCCTAACAGTGGAGCAGTCAGTATGGTCTAGTTTAGGCCAATTGGGGATGGTTTTTCAGGTGGAACTTTTGGGGAATGATGTAATTAGTTGATCATGTTCTTTTAGGGTATGAAACAACTCTTTTAGGGGTTAAAGATCCCTAGTTTATCGACATATAAGATTGGGGTTGAAGTGCCCAAATATGTCTACAATAGAGGTACCAGCGCTGGTCATTGCATTGGCAGAATAATGCACGGAGGGGTTCCAATTCAACTTGGTAAAATTCCTTTGTGCATAATTCCTCACCAACTATAAGGAAGCTCAAGAGAAGGGCAAGACCTTCCACTATGTGTGGTTACTCTTGTCCAATTTATTGGTGATAGGGGAACTACCTGAGGACAGTGAGTTCCCTCATCTTGAATAGGACTTGACATAGGCAGAAAAATATGCGTCACTCTAGGCTATGAAGGATGCCACGCGGATCTGTGACACTAAAATCGTCTGGGTGTCAAGGAGGCAAGCATCCAGATGTGGATTAACAGGAGGTCAAGCCTATACCCTACAGTGTACAATAGTCTTTAGACCTTTGCAGACTTCAAGGTAGATATGCACAATGTGTATATCAAGGTACGTAAGGATCTGATGCAGAATTGGACCAAGCTTCATTTCATCGCAATTGATGATGCCATATTCTCTGTGCTTGAATCATGGCCTCCCGAGTGGAGTGCCCTGGATCTGGCAGAAAGGGATATATCAGTAGTACAGAAGCAGAAGTATGCAACCAAGTTTCGTGTCATGAAGTTCACCCAGCAGAGGTGCAATGAAGAAGCAACAGAGGGGGTAAGGACAACCCGCGAAGTAGCAAAGGCAACCACAGAATAGGCAAAGGCCACTAAAATAGTAGCAGCAACACAAGCAATAGAGGCCACCACGACGCATGAGGAAGGGGTCCAGAATGTGTCTACAGGATAAGGAACAGATAAAGCAAAAGGCACAGACCTGAGCATGATGTCTACCCAACTAAAACAGCCACACGTCATGGAGCGATTAGGTCCACGAAAGAAGACCAAGGCTTCCAAACCAGACGTCGACCCAATTACATTGATAGAGGGTGACCCCTATGACTTCGACAACATAGTTCTGAGGTCACCCCAGAAGCACTCTAGGAAGCTATGATGGAACAACAGAATGTGTTGGGGACCCTAAGGAAATAGCTACAGGAACTTCAAGTGTGGGCCCCACATGAAGGAATAGTAGCCGCCTATGGTGCCGCAAGTACATCAACAGCAAAGCAGTTGCTGCGCGCAAAAATGGCCAACACCATAGTGCTGCCGATAGGAGTGCTAACAGTGGAAAGCGACAAGGACAGAGCCGTGGTGGGTAGGATCAAGGGAATTGGCCTAAACTTGGCTGCAATTCCATGAGATACACTATATCAGTTGCAGGATAGGGTGATAGCAGAACTCAGCGCTAGGGAAGGACGCGTAGTATAGATGCTTAGTGAATAGAGAATCAACATTGAGCAGCTTAGTCTACAGCATGATGAAGTGCTTCTGCAGAATCAACAGATGGAGCAAATGGTAGAGGAAGCATGTGTCCATGTTCAAGAGCTAGAAATTATGACAGACCTACTAGTTGGAGTGCAAATCCACAAATTAGTCAGTGGATTCTGTGAGGCCAAAGAGGAAGCAACGACAGTACAAATAGACCTCAACCTTCAGATTGTCGAGTTGCGATTAAAGACACAGTCTTCTATGCCCCTGAAAGTTAGGGAACAATGTGCTAGTGCTATTCGAAAAGGGTTGGAAGAAATAAGCTAGGTTGTATAGAACTACACTGCTATGTTGGAAGAAGCCTTTGCGATCCTCACTTCATTACAGGAGGACCCCAACATATAGTGCCTAGAAACAAAGGCACAAGAGCTTCAAGTGCAGTATGAGAGTGTATGTGGAACCATGCAGATAGTTGTCTTGACCCAATGGCTTGCGAATCTATAGCAGGCAAAGGAGTTGAAGGAACAGGTTGATGTCACACGAAAAAAAGAGGCAGTCCTTAAAGCATGTGTCCAGCCTTAGATTGATGAGGCCTTCCTCATCACTCCATACATCAAAGGAAAGCTCCCACAGATGAAAGTGATGCACGCCTTAAGATAGGGATTTGCCCCTAACAGTGAGAGATCAGCCAAAAGAGTGGAGCAGATCTAGTAGATTACAGAACAATGCGCTGCGTACCTCCGCGCAACACAGGATCGGTTAGAGGGGCTCCATGCCAAGATCATCACACCAATAGAGTAACAAGGGATGAGTCATGATGATTGTGTTGGGGGCTTGTTCGGCATGGAATCCCCCATAGTAGATTTTGGGGCTTAAAGCCCAAGTTTTGGTGATGGATTTTGTAAGACTTCGCAAATTACAGGCACGGAGCGCAAAGTAGAGGCCAAGTCATAGGGTTGTTCACCCTAAAGTAATGTATGTAATGTAAAGTCATGTCGTCCTACCAATGGTTTGTAGACTATGGGATTGTATAAATAGAGCAAGGCTCTAAGTTGTAAAGATGGTAGATGATAGAGAGGGTAGAGAAGGAATGGTTCAAGCTTAGAGTAGAATTCTAAGTGTCTTGGATCGTAGCAGTAGAAAGAGGCTCTGCAACTGAGTGTGCAGAGGCCTAGTAGAGTCTGTAGTTGAGTGTGCAGACCTCTGCAGCTGAGTACGTAGGGCGGTGTTGAGTTTGTAAGCAAGGTTGAAGATTAATAAAAGAGAAGTTGATTCCTATTTTTGTGTATTTACTATGCATTATCTTGTTTATGTTTGGATTTGTTTATGTATGCGTGCACTGATATGATTGCTGAATATGTTGTAATAACCATAAATATTACACACACAATATAAGTAATCAGTTAATTAGCAAGGATCTTGGCTATTATATGGGTCACGCCCCGAGTAGGGTTGCACGGAAGCTACACCGCAGGTTGCGAAGGGATCACAAGCGCGTGTAGTGACAAGTCAGACCGCGGACCTCCAGAAGCCCATCAGACATCTCAAGGGTGTGGAAACCTGGTTCTAGGACCCTCCCATACTTCTTTGGGTCAGAACTCAGTCCACACTCCATGGACTGTTGCCAAAATGGCTAGTAGTACCGAGATTTGCTTGGATAAATCACCTCTGAACCTAGGTCAGGCCCATACAAGCCAACGGACATAGCTTTGGGTAAAGATCCCTGCATTAGGTATTGCTTTATATAGAATACCATGATGAGGCATTGTGTGAGCTAAGGAGTTCATTCTCGTACATTTTTATTTCGTTTTCCCAGCCTTTTGTCTCCTAGGTCCATCGATTAGACTCCGTGTTTTGATGATCAGCAGCCTCAATGGTTAGTTTACATAGTCAGTGTCCTTTCATGGTGTGGGAGGGTTTGAATTCCAAATAATATTCTTGTAGGGAGGTCATCTAGTTGGCTCTCCTCCCTCCCAGCTCTTGTTGTATGAAAATAGATCTCATGGTTGGGTGTGGTACCATTACTGTGACACGGTTTTTCAGGATGTATGTTCTGAAGTGTTTCACTACTTTGTAGACTGCATATGCTTACTTATTGATGTCCGGGTAGTTTATCTTTTCACCTTGGAGTCTTGTACTCATGAATGATATAGAACATTCATTGTGATCATATTTCTTTTGTGTAAGGACCACGATCAATGATGAATCTGAGGTGAAAGTGTATAAGATAAAGTCTTTGCTAAAATCTGGGCTAGAGAGGGAAGTGTTACACTAAAAAATGTCACCATGACTATTTACAGTTAGTATGGCTCTATCAATAGTCATGCTATCCTCTTAGGCAAGTCTTATGCCTCTGCTCTCCATGTCAAACTCCAAAAAGAGAGAAAGTCTTTATAAATGTATTTATCTCTGGGTACGCAGGTTCTCTCAACCTTACCTGCAGGTACGCACCCAATGTTCAAAAAAGCTGCGTCCTTGGACGCTCTGTATGTAAACGGGCAGGTGCGTCCCCCTGTAAAGGTCAAAATGCGCAAGTTTCATCTTTAAAAAGTTACTTGTGGTCATTTCTAGAGCATTCCAGAAGGTTGTTCGACGTGTATTGAGCGCCTCCAGATGGTTCATGTACCCCTACCAAAGAGGAACTTATCCCATCAATAAGGGAGCTATCCCATCCAAAGAGGGGATTATCCCATTGATGGTGGACCTGATTAACTTCCTCTTGAGCACTATAAATACAGGCATTGGGCCAGAAGGAGGGGAGGTTGAAAGCTAAACATTTCTAAGGGTAGATGCTGCAGGAATTAGGACTCCCATTTAGAAGCTTGTGAGGAGAGATTGTCATCTTTACTTGTTCTATTTGGAAGTGGGTGAGCTTTGTCAAAGTAAAGGAGAACTCTTGATGGACCCTGGGAGGGACTTGCACAACACCAAGGCTCAGGTTGTAATTGTTCCTTTTGTTTCCTATTAATGCAAATGAGTCCATTCTTCTCAATAACTTGTTATTTATGAGTTGTTTCATGTACTCCTTGGTCTATGTGTTAAATATGTTTTATTCTATGAGATTATCAAGTGCTATTTAATCGTTTGATTGTTAGTGGATGCAGGTTTCAAAGTGAAGGAGGAGCTCATCCGGATCCGCGGAGCTGGACTGCTACAACAGCGTTGGACTACAGGTAGGATCTAAACACTTGATTTCTTATATAGTAAATGCATGTTTAGAGAAGGATTGCTCTTGTTTGTCTTGTTTGTCACTAGAGAGTCTTAGGCTCCTAGGGAGGTTGATTTGTGTCCACACTGTCGACTCTTTCCGCCTGACAAAATGGCGACTCCGCTGGGGACTCCATTGATGTGAAAGTCTTTTCCTTTGTATGTAACTTTGCTCTGAGAAAAGTCATTTACTTTCTGGTTTTTGGCTCTGTGACTTTGTTTCTGGGTGGGTTAGCTTAGGGTTAGATTCAATTTAGTTTTTCTTGAATTTTCCAGTAGGACGCACCCTATGAGTATTGCACAGTGCGTCCCTGGACGCACTGTCGCTGTGTGCACAGAGCGGGCCCGCACCTGTGTTAACGGGTTGCCTGCGTCCCCTGCTAAATTTTAAGAAAATTCCATTTTTTGCATTTTTTCTCTCAGATTTTGCTTTTTCTTAGTTTTTACTGCCCAGATCCATTAGTCTCTTGTCAAAGATCTTCACCTGAACTTGTTTCGATAGCATTGAGTGTTTTAGTGGATTTCATAGAAGTTTAAGCCCTAGGGTTTGATTTTTGAGTAGGTCTTGTAGTGACTTTGGCGGTAGAAGTTGTCAAGCCTTAGATCTCTCTGGTTTTGTCAGCCTTCTTAGAAGTCGGACCTGTCATAAAGTCTACCTGTGAGAGCAACTTACCTTTGAGTGGTCTCTTTGGCAAATTTCGAAGTGCTTGTTGATTGAGTATTGAATTCCATTTTACAAAAAGAACAAAAAGATTTGAGTTTTGTTTTGACTGGTCTTTTGATTCTGCATTAGCTGGTCCTTGGCTTGATTGTGGTCAAGTAAAACAACCTAGAATCATCCTTGTAGGCTTTTGCTTCGTTAGGTTTGCTTAGAGTAAATTTCTTTTTGATTTGCTTGTGAGTCAAGTTTTCATAGATTTTATAGCTTTTGAGATTGATTTTCGTTAAAATAGATTTATATGCTTTATTAAATAAGAGAAAATACAAAAACATCTCCTTTGAAAAGTTTTGTTTCAAGTAGCTTTGAGGCATTTTGAAAGAAAAAGAGTTTTTCGTGCACATAAGGAGTGGTCATGTTTGTATGCTTGAAAAGATAAAGAGAATTGTTTCTTTGATTGTCTTTACTAAGAAAGTTGTTTTCTATAAAATTTGCATCTCTCAACTCTCTTAGTTAGGAATTTTATTGAAAGAGAAAAGTAGCGTAAATCATCTTAGGTGTATCTTTGTAGTGGTTTGAGTCGAGTCTACACACCATTGGTTTCACTTCCGCTACCTTTTGTCTTTAAGAAAACCATAAAATTAACGCTTAAAGTAAAATCAACGTAGTAACTTTTATTTACTAGGGCTCTGAAACACCAATTTAGATCAGGCTAGTGTCTTGGAGTAGGAGAGTAATTAACTCTCCAAGACAACAAAACCAAACAAGTAGCTTATCTTGTGATAGAATAAATCCAATTGTCTCATTTGTACTCTGGGAAAGCTCCTCTTAAAGGAGAAGCACGAGCTCGTGTCCGAACCAGTGAGGGGATCAATCCTCCCTCGTTGGGAACGACGCCAGACACGCACGTATTACAAACGGTAAACCTCGGATTAACCATTGTCGAGGAGCCAGGGGTCACTTATCGGTAAACCTTGGATTGTTGTCAAGGAGCCGGTAAGGGGATTGAGCTTGATACTCTGCCCTTGCGTGCTGTCGGAGTGTAGACTGTTCCCCCAGGTGCATTTGTTGCGGTTGGTAACCTTAGTGACCATTATCTTTAGGATTCTACCGAGGTGACGGTGGAGGGAAGATCCCACTGTACCTGGAGCAGACGTCGGCTAGACTCACTTGGATTTTCCGGGGGGTTCACTTCACTCGAGACGGTTAAAGTGGAGGAACTTGTGCCGGTCTATTCATTAAGTAGGTTGCCGGGGTAACTGTTCCACCCGCCACTTCTGTACTGAATCCGGCGATGTTGGGTTTCATCTCCAACTAGCGTTTTCGGTCTGGAAGGCTACTGTTTGTGCTTGGTTTGACGCCCTAGATTCTTTAGCCGTGTGATTCAAATTTGTTTGGTTCTTTAGCGACTTTAGGTGGTTTGATTTGAGATTTTACCTTGTTTTCGTGTGTAGTAGTTAAAAGTTTTTAGCTATGGCGGAATTACCGAGACAGTCCCGTAGACTTCGGGGCAAGTCACCTGAGATTGTTACCGGAACTGATTTGTTGAGGAAACTCCGTAGATCACGGGGTGGCTCTCCTGAAGACGTCCCAGGTCAGTACGAAGGATTGAAGGTCCTTGTAACTCCTCCTAGTGGCAGTAAAGTAGGTTCACCTGAAGAAGGAGAATCTTCCTTGGTAGTCCATCCAGATTACCAAAGTCTAGAGACAGGTTATAATCCCGAAGCTGTTACAGTTTCTGAGCTTGCTGGTAGTTTTTCGTCTACTAGTGATATAGGCGAAGAACCTAAAATTTCTGAACCTGTTACTCCAACTTCTAGTGTTCCAGATTCACCAAGGATAGAACGAGTTATCACCGAAAATCTTCCCACTGGTTTGATTGCTATTGAAGAACTTGCTCCAGAGGAAGAAATAGGCGTCTCTAACCTTGAAGATCAACTTACTATTGAGCTCAGGGAGCGTGAATCTATCTTTTACAGTCCTCCTAGAAGTACTACTTGGTACCTTTCGTTAACTAATTATTTAGACAACTCAGGGATAGGTTTTTCTCCACCTCGTACTCCTTTTCCACTGGAGGTATTTATACTCCTGTAAATATGTCTGGTCAGTCGTCCGTGTTTACTCAAACTCCTGAATCTTTCTTACACGGCGGTCCTTCTGTTCCCACTGGGTATCAGTCGCTTTCTGGTACCTTTGCGGGGGCATCTCCTCAACCCGTTGATCATGGGTTATTAGCTGGAAACAATGGTAATAGACCGTTGGGTATAGGGGACATTTACATGATGTCAGGATCAGTTCCTGTTTCTCAACCTCAAGGTGGCCAATTACCGCCTGGGGGGCAGCCTCAATTACCACCTGGGGGGCAACCTCAAGGTACACAAATTGTGTCTGGGGGGCAACCTCAAGGTCAGTATGTACCTATGGTGCAATACATGCCTCAGGGTCAACCCCAGCCTCAATATGTACCCCAGGGTCAACCTCAGTATCAATATCAACCTCAAGGATGGCAACCTCAAGGATGGCAACCTCAAGGGTATCAACCTCAAGGGTATCAACCTCAAGGTCAAGGTCAACCCCAGTATTAGTATTTACCCCAAGGTTATCAACCTCAAGGTCAATACTCGAGTCAAGGTTATCAACCACCTCAAGGTCAGTCATATGGTCAAGGTATGGGAACTGCACCTTTCAATTATCAATCCTATCCTCAATCCGGTTATGGACCTCATTATTCTCAACCTGTTACGGGTCAATACCCCGGAATGTTAGTGTGGGATCCATCAAAGGGTCAACAGGTGTTGCAGCCAAGTATACAGTTGGTACCTCAAGCTGGACAACCCGTAGTTTCTGGTTCACCCCAGCAACCGCAACCTGTCCAGTCAAATGTTCAAACTTCTGTAACTTCGGTAGTTACTCAGCCGCCAATTGCACCTAGTACTCCATCTCAAACGGCTGCTGCAACTACCGCACTTACTTCTGGAGTATCGACAGCTCCGGTTTCTACTGTCTCTGCAACCACTCCTCAGGCATCTTTACCGTTGTCTGGATCTACGATTCAAACCACGGTCCAGATGCCTATAGGTCAGCCTGGTATAAGTACGGTTGTCACTACTCAACCTCAATTTGTTCAACAACCGTACCAGGGACAGTACCAACAAGGGCAAGCTGTCCAACAGCCGGTTTACCAGTATCAACCGTATCCTGGGTACACTTATCAACAACCTCAACAACCCCAGTACGGTCCGGTTAATCCTGGTTTTCCAGGAGGATATAATATCCCTAATGCGATTCCTGTTCCTAGTTATCCTGGATATCCTCCTCCTGGGGCTGGTGTCATGACTCAGAATTTTAGAGATCCTAACCGGCAATTACCGTTTATCGCAACTTTGGATTTACCAGACTTGACGCGCCTAACGAATGATCCAATTCAATATCTTCAGTTCTGGCCGCCAATGCCAAATAAGTTGCCCAGTGATATACCCAAGTTCGAAGGTAAGCCTGGAGAGGACCCGTCGAATCATGTGATGACTTACCACCTCTGGTGTGCTTCAAATTCTATCTCGGATGATTCGATCCGCTTACGTCTTTTTCAGCGTACACTCATTGGTCTCGCGGCCAAGTGGTACATTGAGTTACCACGGGCCTCTTTTTACAATTTTAGCCAGTTAGCTACCTCGTTCTTAACTCACTTTCAGTTGCCGGTCAGATACGATAACGGCACGGAATTATTAACTTCACTAAAACAATCGACGTCCACGTATATTTCTGATCACATTCATGAGTGGAGACGTCGAAGGAGGTTAGTGAAAGTTTTTATTCCGGACCAAATCTTAGCTGAATGGTTTGTTAAATCATTGTTACCGAAGATTACTGAAGATGTAGCTAAGGCCGGAGTAGTTACTGAGGAGCAAGTCATTGCTCAGGCGCAGTACCTTGACTTAGTTTATACTCAGTCGGGTACGTTACACGAGAAGATTCCAGATCTTCCAAAATCGAATCAAATCGCTGCTGCTCCTTCGGGATCTCATGCCGCTGATGGTATGATTGGTACGGTGAACACAAAGAGCAAGAAGAAGTCTTCCAAGAGTTCTACTACTCCTATAATCACCTTGCCTGATTCCCCGACAGGAGAGTCTTCTCCTGAACTTTCCGCCGATATTCATGCTGTAGAGTCATCTACGGCCAAATCAAAAAACGGTGGAAAGAAGAAAGGGAAGAAGAAGGCTAAAGCAGACAAGGCTCCGAAGGAGAAAACAGAAAAGTCGGAAACCAATGACGAAAAGCGCAAACCTCGATATCCTTGTCTTATTTGTGAAGAGGATCATTTTACAAGAGATTGCCCTCATCGGGCTGAGGTTGTGAAAATAGTCAAAGGTTCTCCCACTCCTGCTGTGTTGAAAGATCCATTTCCAAAGCAGGAGAGTAAGATGATAGGTTCTTCCTCGACTGCCAGTGAAGAACCCATTTTGATGATGTCTCATGTGAGGATTGCGACTCGGTCGCAAGATTATGGTAGTAAGAATCCTGTTGATGGTAAGGAAGCAGAATCTTCTCATTCTAATCCATCAACCTCAGCTCCTGGTTCCGATCCACTACAGATCGAAAAACCTAACCCGGACTTAGTAATCAAACCGCCCGCCAAGGGTGTACTTCGAAGGTCTGCTTTCAATCCACATGCGAGAGCGGCCCAGAATTACAACATTGTTGAGGACTTAGCTGTTTCACCCTCAGCAATGTCGGCTTTAGAAGTGCTGCAATCATGCCCAGCACAACGGAAATTACTTTTGTCGGCTATCGGAGCTGTTGATGTTCAGGACCTGAATCTGATAATCTTCGATCTAGAAAATAGTACACCGCGTCTACCCCATCAAATGGCTTTCCAAATTCCAGTGATAGTCAAAAACAGGCCTATTCATCGGACTGTGATTGATGAGGGAGCTTCTACGTGTATTATGTCTATTCAGTGTTGGAGATCGCTTGGTTCTCCTTCGCTGAACCAATCCCCCACCATCCTTAAGGCCTTTGATGGCCGTGGGTTCCGTCCGTTTGGTATTTTACAGGAATTGCCTATAGGGGTAGAAGGGAAAACCGTTAGTCTGGATGTGGAGGTGGTTGATGCCCCTCTAGACTACAACCTTCTTTTGGGTCGAAGTTGGTCATATGCTATGACAGCGGTCGTTTCATCGGTCTTCAGAGTAATAAAGTTTCCACATAACGGTAAGATCGTGACAATTGATCAGCTGACATACTTTTCATCCGACCCAGCCTCTTCAGAGAGTATCCAGCATGTCGGTAAGACGACAATCCCTTATAGGGACGTTGGCGTCGGTTTAGTTAAAGATTCTGGTTTACTGGGAACTTTTCCTTTCCCTCCAATCAACGCAGACCCTTCATTTGCATCAATTCATATGATTACATCAGACACCATTATTTATGATGATCCTTGGATCGTCCCATCTGAATCTGAGATAGACTCATTCGGTGATGCTATGCCCTTGAGTCCATATGAAATTGCTTATGAAGCTGTCATGTCTTTTACCGACTCTCCTTCAACCGAAATCGACCAAATGAATGTGGTTAGTGAAGAGTCACTTTTCACATCAACCTTAGAATGGATAGCGTTTCCCGAAGTCGTGTCATCTGACGAGCAACTTCGCGAAATCCTAGGTGTAGACGATCTACCATGGGAAGATCTTCATCATAGATCTTCGTTTTTACCTGAGGATGATGCTTTTGAAAATGATTTTTCATCTATCTTTACCGCTGAATATGTCAAAGACGCTCAGAATCCAACGAAACATCCTGATTCAGAGTTGAATTTAGGGAATATTTCTCGCACTATTCCCATTGACATTTCAGTGAAGCCCAGAATTGAGGAAAACATTCATATAGGTGCCTCATGTACAGAAGATGAAATTCAAACTTATAAGTCCCTATTCCAAGAATTCCGCGATGTGTTTGCCTGGTCTTACGAGGAAATGCTGGGAATCGACCCTGCCATTGTTTTTCATGAAATAAAGACCTACCCGGACGCTAAACCCGTCCGGCAACGGTTGCGTCAGATTCACCCTCGGAAAGCGGCTGCGATTAAAGCAGAAGTCAAGAAGCTGTTGAAAGCAGGTTTCATTTATCCAATCCCGTTAACGGATTGGGTATCGAATATTGTTCCGGTTAACAAGAAACAAGGAACAATAAGAATCTGTATCGATTATAGGGATATAAATCGAGCTTGTCCAAAAGACAACTATCCAACGCCTTATATCGATCAAATAATTGATGATTGTGCCGGAAGTGCAATGTTTTCCTTTATGGATGGTTTTTCGGGCTATAATCAAATCAATATTCTACCTGCCGATCAACCAAAAACGGCATTCATTTGTCCATGGGGGACATTTGCTTACTGCAAATTACCTTTTGGGCTTAAGAATGCCGGAGCCACTTTTCAACGGGCGATGTCTTACGCATTTCATGACATCAAGCACATTGTGCAACCGTACCTCGATGATTTGCCTGCTCATTCTTTACATCGAGCTGATCACCTTGTCCACTTACGAGCAATCTTTATGAGGTGTCAGCATTATCGTATTCGGTTGAATCCACACAAGTGTGTTTTCTGTATAGAAGCGGGTCGATTGCTGGGATTTGTTGTTTCAAAAGCCGGCATTCGCGTCGATCCCTCGAAGGTCGAAGCCATCATCAAATTGCCTCCTCCTTCGAGTTTGCGCCAACTCCAAAGTTTGCAAGGGAAAGCAAACTTTTTACGCCGATTCATTCCAAACTACGCCGAGGTCACTAAAGGTTTTACACGGTTGTTGAAACAGAACGCTCAATTCTTTTGGGACGAGATTGCCCAACAATCTTTTGATGCACTTAAACACGCATTAACCCATGCACCATTGTTGCATCTTCCCAACTACAACCAGGACTACTTCTTATACCTCGCAGCTTCACATTCCACTATTGGAATGGTGTTAGTCCAAGAAGATGAATTCGGAGCGGAACATGTGATATATTATCTTAGTAGGACATTAAACCCCACTGAGCTAAAATATTCGCATGTGGAGAAATTGGCCCTCGCAGCCATTCAAGCTGTCCAGTGTTTTCGTCACTACATTCTTCTTCGTAAAACTACAGTTATTTCGGATTGCAACCCTATGATTTATATTTTGACAAAACAACTGCTAGGGGGCAAGTACTCTAAATGGATTGTTATCCTGCAAGAGTTCGACTTGGAGTTTGAGAAGTCCAAGTCTAAGAAATCCTTAGTTTTTGCGGAATTGATGTGTGATTTCCCGCGTGCTGACACAGAAACTGTGGCAGAGGAGTCCATTGCGAACGAATCTTTGTTTCTTATCAGTACTTTAGATCCGTGGTACGGGGATATAATCATCTATCTCCAAACCCAAACCTTTCGGCCTGAAGCTTCAAAGTCGGAACGTCGAAAAATTCGGTTTCAATCCCAGGAATACCGAATTATTGGAGATACACTTTATCGCCGGGGGGGCAGATTTAGTTTTTCGACGTTGTTTAACTCACGAAGAGGCTGAGAGGGTTTTGAATGATTGTCACTCTGGAGCATGTGGCGGTCATATGTCTGGGTATGCCACAGCTCAGAAGGTGTTGCGCGCTGGCTATTTCTGGCCGTCCATGTTTAAAGATTATATCATTGCGGTCCGGAAGTGCCACAACTGTCAAGTGTTTGATCGCAAGATGCGCGCACCACCTGCTCCTCTCCATCCTATAATTGCCGTTGGTCCTTTCGCCAAATGGGGTATCGATTTTATTACTTGTAACCCTCACTCGGCCGGGGGGCATGCGTATATCATCCTCGCGGTTGATTATTTTACTAAATGGGCCGAGGCGATGCCTACATTCGACGCAAGCGGCAAAACAGCTGCAGTTTTCGTATTCAATCATATTATAACTAGGTTTGGTGTCCCACAAGCGATTATCACTGACCATGGGAGCCATTTTCGAAACATCATGATGACTGAGCTTACAAGCCAGCTTGGTTTGCGCCACGATAGCTCTACTCCTTATTATCCGCAAGCCAACGGTTTGGTTGAATCTATCAACAAAGTTCTGGTTATCATGATCCGACGAACCATTGGTATTCATCGGTCGAATTGGCACAACATGTTATTTTCAGCGCTATGGGCATACCGAACCTCAGTGAAAACTTCAACAGGGTTCACTCCTTTCCAGCTAGTTTATGGCTTGGAAGCTGTGTTACCCATTGAATGCAAAATCCCATCACTTCAAATGGCTGTCGAATTACTCCCAGCTACTTCCGAAGAGGAGAAACGTTTATTATACTTAGCTCAGTTAGATGAGACTCGACGTAATGCTGCATTGGCAATCGAGACTCACGCAAAGCGAATGAAAGCTCAGTATGATAGAAATGTGACCCCTCGAAGTTTTTCGGAGGGAGACCTAGTGCTATTATATGATCAAGCTAACGATAAGCTAGGTGCTGGAAAATTCGTTCCTATGTGGCATGGACCCTACATTGTAAAGCGAAAGCTAGCAAAAGGGGCTTATGAGCTGGTAGATTTTGATGGGGACTCTTTGGGTAAACCCAGGAATGGACTTTACCTAAAGAGGTATTATGCTTAAATGGTGGGTATGGAGAATTTTTAGTTAGGTTAGGCTTTCTTTCTAGCTAGTGTGTTTGTTAGTTTGGTTAGTGTGCTTAGCTTAGAGAGTGTGTTTTTTGTCGTTATTCTGGCTTATCTTGGTTTTACTCTTGATATTGCAGATGTCGACGCCTCTCCAAACATACATCGGATTTGCTGATGGTGCTTGTCGTAGTACACGGAATATCTCTTCCGCAGCTTGGGTTATCTATTCGCCCTCTGACGAGTTAGTTTCTATGCATGGGGTGAGCCTCGGTCAAACAACGAACAACATTGCAGAATACAGTGCAGTGGTTGAATTATTATCCGAATCTATTTCATTTGGAATTCGACGTTTGATAGTGAGGTTAGATTCTGAACTTGTTGTATTACAGCTTAATAGAGTATATGCCATTAGAAATCCTGTGTTATTAAGGTTGTTTTTGAGAGTGCGTCTCTTGGAACGTGAATTTGATTACATTGAATATCAGCATATTCCAAGGTCTTTAAATACATTAGCAGATGCAATTGCTTCTCGAATGTTGGACAGACATTTACGATAATCATGCAAGTAAATTTAAAAACATTTCATCACATGTGTTAAACAAGATAAGCCGGTAATAATGATATATATATATAGATAGGAGTGTGTCAAAAATATACATCGTCTTCGATCATAGGTTGAAAAACACCTTATGATCGGCAAAAATGATAAGTACAAAAAGCCAAAAATGTCATATGTGTCTACAAAAGTGACTAGCCAATCACTGGTGGTGCTCTCTATACGACACCACTGCACGGGCTACCTTACACAAAAACCTCCTAAACGGTCCAGGGACTGCGACTACATAGCGCTGAAGCCTGATAGGAATATCATCTATGGTAGTCTCAGGTATATCCACCGTCAGACGCTCTAGATCCTGCTCCAACTCAGCTAGCGACTCTGCAGCCGCGTCTTGTGGGGCCGGTACCGGTGCAACTGGATGTCTCCTCTCAAAAGGCCGGAGGTTGGCTGGGCGCTGTGGACCAACATCTGCATTTTGAAAATTTTTACTGTCAGTTTTGAGACGATATATATAAAAAACAAAAAAAATGTATAATTTAAAAACTTGTGAAAAATAAAGTACCTCTATCGCCCCATTGTTCTCCCTGTGGAAGAACCATGTCTGGATCACCTCGAAAATCTACTCCGGCATACGGAAAGTCCTGGATCGAAAAAACCTGGTCCTCTAACCAGTGAAAATAACTAGCAGGGAATCGAACAACCGTCGCGCCCTCGTCAGGATGTCGGGCCATCACCGTAACCCATCGTATCAGCTTTGGCTCCCGAGGACCCAAGATATCAACAGTGAGATGCTGAGGGATCAGCATCGAAACTCTCTCTAAGGCAAAGCTCACAACTAGAGGCCCATATCCAAAGGTCTTCAGTTGTCCGTTCTTTGCCATAGTCAGTTGGGCCTTCATATTGGCCGACACAGCATCACACCAGTTGAAAATGGTGCCTCGGAAACAGTCAATCGCCATCCGCATTTGGGACCCGGTGGCAATATGTAAAGCGGCTGCACCGCAAATTCTAGTAACCGTGAAAGCTATCACCTTGAGTTCACGCAGAGAGATGTGTTTGATTTCTACGCCTTTCGCATGGTGTGCATTGGGTATGCACCAATCTGCCCGGAGACTAGCAAGGGATTGGCCACCCGGCCTAGTCCCGGCTAGATTGAGTTGCTCGCCTCTATTTGGCAAGCCAGTGAGAAAGTATATGTCAGAGGGCTCTATCTCGAGCTGGTGTCCTCCGATGTAAAAGCATTGCTCATGAATGTTCCATCTCTCAACCAGCCACTCCAAGAATCTCACCTGAGCCCTCATGCCAGGTATGGCCCAGTTTTTATATAGTCCGCATGCTTTTAGGGCATCAATGGAAGGTTGATGATTAATTGCGGCTAAATCAACATCCTCGTGCTCTCTTTCTCTCCAATCCAACATGGTGAGTGCCCTACACACCAAGAAACAAAGATTAGAATTAGTTTGGGAAAATTCAGATGGTTCTTTTTGGGGTTTGGGGTTTCAAATTCCGCCTTTCGCGGGGGACGCACCCCGCGTTTAGGACACAGAGCGTCGGGACGCAGCTGGCCTGAAGGTGGGCTGCGTCCCCCGACCTTTTTCCTGTGTTGGAAAAAGTCGGGGGACGCAGGTCACCCTTAGGGCACCTGCGTACCCCGCAGAGCGATTTTTGAAACCTAAAACCCCCCAAAAACCAAAACTAAAACCTAAAACAAAATTTTAATCGGATGAAATTGAAGAGGAGGATGTTGTGAAATACCTGGAAGAGATGGCGTTCGATTCTGACGGTCGGATTCTCCGCAATGACCACGGGAAGTTTCTTGCCAAAAGCCCTTTTCTCAACCTCAACAGTAAAATGGTAAAAATGACATGGTAAAAAGTCTTTTTATAGGTTTTTTGGATGAATGAATGCTAGGTTTGTTTATTTTTCACCATGGAAGGATATTTTTCAATGCATTTTTGCCTATCTTAAACAGGTATGAGTAATGTGTCGTTTTTGTGCAGGACAAAGGGATTTAGAGGGAAAATCGTCATTTTTCACGAACCAAAATATCAGAGTCATCTTTTAAGCCCTTTTCTGACTCCTAAAAAAGGAAAAGATTGCCAAGCGTTTCTTTTACACTCGTTAAAACGGAATTAAAAGACAGTCCCCTTATAGCCCTTTTCTGACTGTAAAAACAGGAAAAGATTGCCGGGTTTTTGTTGTTTCAAACTCGATACTGGAAATAAAACGACGTGTCCTTGATCACTTTTTACTTTTCAGGTCAGTGGCACTAATTATGAAAGTACTCCTTGGTCGCAAGATCAAGCGGTTCCCCCAGGTATTATTTTATACTTTTTCGGGCTTGAGGGACACAAATCTACGAAAAAGTTCAACTTGGAGTCTTCTTAAGTTTTTCAGACTCTCTAAAATTGAAAAACACCGAGTTTCTCCTATACTGGGCTCGTTAAAATTTCACATTAAAGGACCTGTTCAATTACAAACAGGAACGAACCACTCCTTCCTAGGGTTCGAATCAAAACTAGGTTGGACTCATCCGAAGGATGAGCTTATAATCAAGCATATGTTATCCTCCTCAAGCTTGTTAAAAATAAAGAGGTACTTGCCAGAAATGGTGGGGGAAAAGAGAGAAGAATGAACCTGTTTGTTATCTTTTGTCTCAGAAGAAACTTTATTACCACTCTTGAACACGACACTTTTCATTCACCTGGGTTGGGAAATCCTTTACCTCACAGTTGATCAAACCACATTGAAAGTCTTCAGCCGGGTTCCGGGGATTAACTTTGAGTCGTTTATCACCAAGCCATCTGTTGTGTCATTATGTGTTCAAGAGGTCTGCAAGCAAAACTTTCATCTGCAAAATACTTGTCATCCATTTGACCATCCCTGAGTCAGTCCTTACAGCAACATTTCTTCAACTTGAATAATGATTTCGTGTTGTGGGCTTGCCTGCAACGGGTCACTTTCTATCGACATCAGTACATTATCTAGAGAGATGACTTAGAAATCGTCAGTGCCTTGAAGTCTGCATGCATCAATGGCAGGTTTCTCGCCTTTGACGTCAGTTTACATCATTGACTTTCGATCGAAGGATTCCGTGAAATGTTCGACATCAACTCATTCATTCACATCTCATGGATTGTACTGGGTACTTTGAGAACCATTGACATTACTGGTGGTCTCTCTCATGGTAATCGAGTGGTAATCGAGTGGTTTCTACCATGTTCGACATCAACTCATTTATTCGCATGGCTAGAATCGTACCAATTCGGGAAGCAGAAATGAAGACCCTGGATCTAGTTTCCACCATCCAGGCTGCGAGGAGTTTTGTATTCATTATCTAAGTAGACTAATCATAAACAGATGGTTGCGCCCATACTGTGTCTACAAAAGTCTATGATTATGATGTACTGCAAGATCATTCCTGTATCAGAGTAGTTAGTCAGTTAGTTAAAGTTTTGATCTGAGTATGGGAATGCCTACCTCAGTGATGATATAATCTTATACATGTATTTTGTGTTGAAAATTGCAGGTTCTGACCAGGCTCTCCACGAGATAATCCTTGAAATGATAAAGCGCTTCACCCTTCCTAGATTTACAAAACCCTAATCTATTACAGGCTTCGCACTTTAGGGGGCAATCTGTTACACTAAAAAATGTCACCATGACTATTTACAGTTAGTATGGCTCTATCAACAGTCATGCTATCCTCTTAGGCAAGTCTTATGCCTCTGCTCTCCATGTCAAACTCCAAAAAGAGAGAAAGTCTTTATAAATGTATTTATCTCTGGGTACGCAGGTTCTCTCAACCTTACCTGTGCGTACGCACCCAATGTTCACAAAAGATGCGTCCTTGGACGCTCTGTATGTAAAGGGGCAGGTGCGTCCCCCTGTAAAGGTCAAAATGCGCAAGTTTCATCTTTAAAAAGTTACTTGTGGTCATTTCTAGAGCATTCTAGAAGGTTGTTCGACGTGTATTGAGCGCCTCCAGATGGTTCATGTACCCCTACCAAAGAGGAACTTATCCCATCAATAAGGGAGCTATCCCATCCAAAGAGGGGATTATCCCATTGATGGTGGACCTGATTAACTTCCTCTTGAGCACTATAAATACAGGCATTGGGCCAGAAGGAGGGGAGGTTGAAAGCTAAACATTTCTAAGGGTAGATGCTGCAGGAATTAGGACTCCCATTTAGAAGCTTGTGAGGAGAGATTGTCATCTTTACTTGTTCTATTTGGAAGTGGGTGAGCTTTGTCAAAGTAAAGGAGAACTCTTGATGGACCCTGGGAGGGACTTGCACAACACCAAGGCTCAGGTTGTAATTGTTCCTTTTGTTTCCTATTAATGCAAATGAGTCCATTCTTCTCAATAACTTGTTATTTATGAGTTGTTTCATGTACTCCTTGGTCTATGTGTTAAATATGTTTTATTCTATGAGATTATCAAGTGCTATTTAATCGTTTGATTGTTAGTGGATGCAGGTTTCAAAGTGAAGGAGGAGCTCATCCGGATCTGCGGAGCTGGACTGCTACAACAACGTTGGACTACAGGTAGGATCTAAACACTTGATTTCTTATATAGTAAATGCATGTTTAGAGAAGGATTGCTCTTGTTTGTCTTGTTTGTCACTAGAGAGTCTTAGGCTCCTAGGGAGGTTGATTTGTGTCCGCACTGTCGACTCTTTCCGCCTGACAGGAAGGAGCTTCCACGATCGTTGTCTTAATCCGATCAAAAGATTCCCTTTCTTATTGATCCCATTTGAATACTTCATCCTTCTTTATAATGTTCTGCAAAGGTTTGACAATTTTTGCAAAATCTAAAATAAATTTGTGAAGAAGATTATTTTTTTCGATGAATGGTTTCATACCTTTTTTGGTGCTCAGATGAGGGATCTATGCTATAGATTTTACACGGTCTGGATCTACAGTGATTCTGTTCTTGGTGATGATGTGACTGAGTAGGTTTCCTTCCGAAACCATGAATATGCTCTTCTTAGGGTTGACACAGATCCCATATTTCTGACATCTTTCGAAAATCTTCTTCAACTGATGATGGTCGTCACTCCTTTTCTTTGAAAAAATGGTGACATTGTCCAGATAGACCACCACACTCTGAGCCATAAGACCTCAGAAAGTTATATCCATCACTCTATGGAATGTTTCCCCGACATTTATCAGTCTTAAAGGAATACAGAGAAACATGAATGTACCCCACATTGTTTGGAATGTTGTTTTGATCCAATCTAGTTCAGCTACCAGAACCTGATTGTAGCTGGAGAAGACATCGAACAGGGAGAATATTTCAGATCCTGAGATGGTTTGGAGGATTTTATCCATGGAGGGGATCAGGTAGTTATCTATATCTGATGCTCGGTTAAGGTTCCAGAAATTGACGCTTATATGTATCTCCCCGGATTTTTTTCATATTGGCACCAGCTTAGATAACCATATAGAGTGCCTCACCTTAAATATAATGCGAGCATCCAAGAATTTATTGAGTTCCTTTTCAATGATGGGTTCTAACACGTGATGCACCTTCCTCAATTTTTGTTGAAACGGTTTGGCCTTTTCTTTGGTAGGGATGACATGCTGAATAATTCGAGTATCATACATCTTCAGGTCATCATATGTCCAAGAAAAAACTTCACGATATTTTCTAAAAAAAATTGATGAATGCATTTCTTTCCTCTAGGGTGCACCCCACCTCCAAGTTGACATACTTGGTGTCAGACTCGGTCCCGAGGTTGATTTTCTCGTGCAAGAGTGTGGAACTATGAGTTTTGGTATTCGGACGACCTCTGAAACGGCTGTGGAGTTTAAATAATTTCTCTAATGTCACGACCCCCTTAGCTAAGAGGTTTCCTTTCCGCGAATCTACTTCTTCTTATAGAGATCTCTCATGTTCCTCTTCATCAAAAGCTGCGTCTTTGAACACTCCCAAATTTGTCATGAAATCCAAAATATATTGGTCATCATTGAAAACACACAAGTTAGTTATGTTTTCGGGCATTGCCAGTTTATACATAATTTCAATAGAAAATCCGTCTCTAAGGGGTGTGAACCTAGCTGCAGAATTAGCTAAAGTGTTAGCAGCAACATTATTAAATCTAGGAATGGAAATAATATTGAAAGTTTTAAATGAATTTATGAGACGCCATACCTCTTTCTGGTAATTCTTGAGATGTAGGGTAAACAATGAATGGTATTGCGTACCTACCTTGTAATGATTTCAGAATCCCCAATAACTTTCACGCAGTCTGCTTTCTAGTCGATGGCCTTTTTGAGACCGAGGACTAATGCCTCATGTTCTGAAGTGTTGTTGGTGGATTTGAACTCTAACCTACAATAGTACAGGAATTTATTCCCTTTGGGGTCTAGCAGGACGCACCATGCTCCTACTCCTTCATGAGTTTTAGACTCGTCATAATACAATGTCCATGTCTCGGTACTGAGGGAAAGTAAACCTGACGTATGTAAATTTAAGGAACAAACTTCGATATCGAGGCTTTGAGTTTGCATGGGGATATCAACCTGGGTATCCTGGGGAACAGTTGATGTCTAACCCTAATAGCACCTAAATAGGGACTCTAGGTGGCACACTTGTAGTTCTTGTTGGGAAAAGTTGATTGGCTCATTAGAGCCCTTAAGGTTGGTTACGATGTGTTTCATACAAGTTTCATTATTGACCTTGATCTGGTTATTCCTTCCCTTGCAAGGTAACCACAAGTGACAATAGTCTGTGGCGAAGTAGCCTTAAAGTTTACAAGACCAATCTCTACTGAGAAGAAGGTTGTAGGAATCTGGAATGTGTACGACTATTATGTTAATACACTGGTGAACTCAAGAATCTGAAGATAAACGAATGATGACATTATTTAATTCTTCTACCGCCGAAACTTGAGACCTGTCGAGTTGGATAATTTTGGCGTCAACCTTTTTTGGTTGAATATTTAGCTTCTTACATACCAACTAGGGCATGACATTGGTCGATGTGTCAGAATCGACGAGGCAGTTGTGAACATTCAAATTGAAAATCTTGAGGGTTAAGAGGAATGGAGGGGTTGAACCTCTCGAGTTTGTGTTTGCAGAATTCACTATAGATTGGAGGTCGACCACGGCTGGGGATCGACCTATAGAGCTCCCTTTGTTTGATGTGGAGGGTTTCGAAGGAGTAGGAGGAAAGGCAAAGGCCTTGGCAATTAACTCACATTGACTAGACAACTTTCATAACTTGTACAAAGAGATATTAGCTCAAGTTTTCCTCAAATATTCGATGATATTGTAATCTAAATCTACGGATGCAGATTCTTCTGCTAAGTGCTACATCGTTGAGGTGGTTTTAGCCATAACTCCTTTGGACAAATTTATAAGTGTGGATGAGTTTCCTTTTGTACTGATTGGTGACCTTTTTGGACTTACATCATCCATCCCTCTAGGTGAAGAAGTGGATGGCTAGTTGGTATTGGTGGGTGGCAGGATCCTTCATAACAATGCTCTTTTCTTGTCTTCCAGAGTAGTGTTTGACATGTTACCTTTAGTCTTGAGGTTGTAACTTTTAAGGGGGTTTGGGGGAGCATCTCCAATGATGGCCTCTTGATCAGTGCACACTTCCCCCCCACGGATGACTTCAAATGCTAACACGATAGATGGAGTATCGTCGCCGGGAGGGGAGTCATCCTCTTCAAAATTGTTAGTTTCTTCTTCCCCTTCCTCGACAACTTGATCTTATAACAGCTGGGTGACTACAATAGTCATGTTATAGAGCCACTATGGGCAGGTATTTTTAGAGTGGGAAGCCTGATAGAAAGTGTAGAAGTTGTCCTTTCCTAGCTCCTAGACATTGAAGGTTTAGCTGGATGTTTGCAACACATTAGGGGGTAGGTTGTTAGTTTTCTGGAAAAAGGGATTAGCGGGTTTTGCTCCTCTCGAAGCATCACTAGTCCTTATCTTTAGCCTAGACACTTCATTAGTCAATTGCTTTAGGGATTTGGCTAGACCCTTGAAATCGAAGGAATCTTTGTCTTTATCTACGGTTTTACTTGATGAGGACTGATTCTTCCTTCTGGAGGGATTTGTATCTTTACAGGGCTCATTCTCTATGGCACCGAAAGAAAGAAGGTCCTTTTTGACATTGAGCACAGTAGCAAAGTTCTCTACCAGGGTGAGTTTTTTTGCGTTTAATGAACACGACAATATCACTTAGCAAGGCCTTGGTGTAGTAGTCGATCGTGATGGAATTGTCAAGGGCTACATCCATAGGGAACTTATTCAAAATCTTGGTGAAAAATTGATTGAAATATTTCTCCTTCTCTTTCTTATGAAATTTCAATGTAATGAGTTCTGTGATAAGCATAGAAGATGTCTTGTCTTCTGAGAATTTGTCCAGGAATGTTTTCCAAAACTCTTCCCAAGTGCGGATGGAGAGAATGGGTAGCAACTGATAGCAAGTGGCCACTTTACTTTCAAGAGTGTGCATAATAAACGACATGCTACATCGTCATACTAGACCTTTGTCATTTGCAAGGCTAGGTAAAAATTGATAATGTGGTCATCAACCGAGGTCCCCTTCTCAGGGTCAAACATTGGGAGGTTTTTATCTGAATGGAAAGGCATGTCATGGAGTAGTCCTCTAAGGTTCAATGGGGATTGAGCCATCCAGGCCAGCAGTGATGGGTGTTGGTTTCCTCTAGGGTTGAAAAGGAGGCAGCGATAATTTTCTTCTAGTTCACCATCTGTGCCTGATCCCCCGCTGGTGTGAGGGGGTCACCTGCCTTCTCCTCGAGGCACTCTAAGGTGACCTAGATCTTGAGTGTTTCTTAAATTCCTGGTACTCCTCAAGTTTCTCAGGATGCACTGATTGTTCTAGAAGTTTATGCAATTTCTAAGGTAATCCCTCATTCCTTGTCCCAGGATCCCTTGACTGCCCCCAGTGAGAGGTTAATTGTTAACAGGGGTCTCTTCAGTGATGCATCAATCGTTCCCTTTTGTCTCTTCCTAGTGTGACCAGTTATTTCCACTAGTGAAGGTATTCCTAGGGTCACGACAATCATCTTCAGGTTGGTTTTCCAACCCTTTGATAGATAGCCTCTTAACCGCATTCGCATAGTCATCAAGTGCTAGGCTAATTAACTAGAAGATATTGTTAACAAGGATGCCTTGTGCATGTGGTGAAGCATGGAGGTGTGCACATTGGATAGGGAGTTAGTGGCAGGAATGCATTTCAAACCCTTGGTGAATTGTCGAGTAATAGGATGTAAAGCCCTGAGTTTTTCACTAGTGACTTCGAACATGGGAAGTTACTCTCCTCTAGGAGCATTTTCAAGAGGGGTAATTTGGGATTCCTCCTGAAGTGGCCTTGTGAAGGTTGGCCCATAAGGGGGATTGTATGGTATCTCATGGGGTGTGAGAGGTTGTTGTTGGCTACTACCTTTATGGGAAATTTTTGTGTGAGGAAGTCGATTAGTACTTGCCATGACCCTCCTTCTAGCGCCAAATCTGTTGACGGGCTAGAATCTTCCACCAATAGTCGAGGGGATCTCCTCGATGTGGGTTCCTAGCTAGAGCTTGCACCATTTGTGTTAGGGATCCCTTCCGTTATGTAGGCCCAACTGCTATTCAATTTTGTATATCTTGCTTCAGACAGAGGTGAAATATGGACTTAATTGAAAGCATGAACCTCAATAAATACAAGGAAATAATTGAGAGACATCTTATGCCACATAAACCATGAATAGCCAAACCATAAACAACATAAACCTTATGTAAAGTTACTGTTAGCAGGCTTTAGGTAAGACACATGTATTCCAAGATAAAATGCTTAACAATTGTAAATCATTTAACAATGATCAAACATTTCCGAGCATACATAACTATGAAATCAAAACAGATTATACCAATACCAAAGAAATAATTCACCGACACAAGTATAGAGTTAGCGAATCAAATACCATTCATATGAAGCAACACAAGGTTTGGAGTATTAGATAGCATGTGAGAAGATTGCACATCAAATAACTTTCAGGAACATTTGATCCATCAAGTGAAGAAAGTACTCATGGCATTAGCACATAAAATATTTGAAGAATCCAATAGTGGAAATGTACAATCACTCCTTCCATAAATTAGAATGACATAAATTCTCTCAAGCAATGTATATATCTCCAAAAGAGTCCTCAACAAAAGGTCATTACAAATGAGGCATGAGGGTATATTTATAGGGTAAGAGTGACTCTTGACCTACCATTAACTCTTGAACTACATCCTGACCTTTCATCTACCAAATAAATTTTGGTATTCCACATGACCTTTCATTGTCACAAGGTGTTCTATGCTACTGTAGTAAAAGAGTAACAAAAATAGCTATCAATTTAATTCACTAATTTAATAATTGAAAGTTCTGTAATGTCAAGCCCGAGATGTTCCATCAAATATGTGCACCATAGGTTGTATTATGCTGCAATGCAAGTTATCTATGGCTGGCCTTCATCATGTTGGTGAAGGCACTCGAGTGCATCTAGGATGCGGATGTTCCGTTTGGCATGTACTTGATTATTCATGATTAATAGTTTGGTGTAGAGCCTCACTGGTTCTACCACATAACGCATGATATTTTCTTTGGTGATCGACATGTATTTCATATGGGATGCTTGTTTATATGTCTCTACGAATTCCTGTACTTCCTTGGTGATCTCATCCTGCTTCCCTACTTGTCCAACTTCCCCTATCAAGGAAACTCCATGTAGTTGGATCACTGATTCCAAGTCGCTGAATAGATTCCTATAGGATGCCAGTACCCTCTCCACATCTTTGGTCAATTTGTCTTTGGACTAAATTTTGATACGGATTTGGACCTTAGTATTTTTCGTGGTGATCCAATCTTTCTTAGGGACCACCACTGGTGCTCCCCAGTACTTGACAGACCATTCATGTATCCTATCCAAAGCAGTCATAGCCTCCTTAAGCATGGTGACTCTTTATTTTGTGTGTGCTTGGATGGACACAATGGGGGCTATAGTGTGGTGTAGTTTAGACATCTCCTGTTGACCACTGCCATGGCCTCCCCCAGAGTCTTTGTTTCTGCTTCAATTGCTACTTGGAATTATGTTGTGCTTGTGTGTACTAGACAGAGTGCCATGTTCTATTCCTCCATCTTCCTTTTCTCCTGCTCCGCCACGGTAGCACTTTGTATGGTTGCATACAGCTTGTTCTATAGATCGGAAATTTGTTTTCTCATCCAGGCCACATTCTGTTCTGTGGCAGGGACAAAAGTTGTCCTAGATGAGGCAACCATTTTTGCATTTGTTGTAATGTTAGGCATAATATCCTTGGCCGTAGTTACCGATAAAGGTTCCGATCGATTCCTATTGCAACACTTTTTCGATTCTTATACAATCTTGAGGTTTATTTCATCGAAAGTGAATTTGTTGAGATCTAGGAATTCCTCATCCTGCTCCTCCGAGATACCCAACTCTTGAAGGGGGAGGTGTTCGCCAGTGAAGGGAGTGGTAGGAGGCACATATAATGGGGAAAATTCACTTTGTCCTATGCCAATATCAACTGTTTTGCTAGCCTCACATTGTTCACCTTCCCCGGCTTCCCACTCATTGTTCCTCCTTACATCTTCTTCCTATTGTCCTTTTTCTTCCTCTGCAACTGTTCATTTCCTCTCTAGCTCGTCTTCCATCCTTTTCAGTTCTTTCTATAACCTCTTGTTCTTCTGCTTCTTTCTCTTCTAAGTTTATTCCTCCTTCTTTTTCTTCTATGCTTGTTCCTACCTTCCCTTCTTTTCCTCTTCCTGCACTCTCCTTTCTTTTTCTTATTTCTTTTCTTGTAGATGTTTCTTCTTTCCTTGCTCTTCTTGATTTCTCCTTTCCTCATTCTAGCCCTGTTTGCTCAAACCTTTGGGTTGTTTCCTCTCTAGCTCCCTTTGTCTTTTAAGCTCTTTCTTTCTCTTTTCCAGGTTGGCGTTCCTTTGTTCCAGCTTAGTATTTTCTTCTTTGTGGTTGTTCGAGGCATCTTCTACTTCTTTTCCTTTCCACCTCTCAGCTCCCCCAGTGCCTTCTGGTGCCTTGGGCTGCATTTTATTTATGGTGGAGGCTCTTTCTTTGAGGCTCACGTATTCCTGGGAATCGTTGAAGAGCTCATATTATTTGGCCTGCTGCTCACTTGGGCTGAGTTCCCTTTTCGTGTTATACCAATTTCTAATCCCATCCTCGAGGTCCTTTTTGGTGTGGGAATAAGACCAGCTGAATTTTTCCCTTTAGAAATGGGTGGCCATGACTTTCTCAGGATCATATGTTTGGTAACTAAGGGTAATGAAGTGGCTTCCCTTCAATGCCTCTGCTTATGTTTCTACCTGTTTGTTACATGGAATTGCATCTACGAATAAACACATTTTCCCTAGGTGGGTGACTACACCTAGAACAATAGAAAGAAAGTAGTTTAACCTTTTCTTATTGAATATAGATGAGATGGAGGAACTTACTTGTTGCCTTTCACTTCATAAATCTCTTTTGAATTGCTCTCTTTGCTCCCACTTGAACTAAATCCGCTCAAAAGTTACCTGCATCAAGAGAAACAAAACAAGAAACGGTCATGAACTATGAACTATAAAACAATGGAATCAAATACATTGAAACACATAATGATCACAGATATGAATAATCATATGAGAAAAGGAATAAGTTCTTTATTAATGTAGAAGAAAGAGTATCACCCAATATAATTCGATTTTGTGCCACTCCTCCAGCTTCAGTTCAACCATTGCCACATCAAAAGCACAACACACTAGCAACATAACATTACCTAACATAAACTCAATCCTCAAACCAACATAATTTCCTTACAAACTTCAGATTCTAGCTCCTTGATCACTATGATGAGTGCTCAATTTATATGAAATGGAGGTGGTTTTGTCATAAATGAGGGTATTTAATGGCTTTCAAATCTTGGAGTTAGTTTCCATGGAGGAAGGGATGAGAGGATAGGAGGTTAATGGATCCTTAGCCTATCCAATTTCGAGCTCATAAGAGGAGATAAGAGATGGGAACCTTCCAGAATCATCTTGAATGAAGGAATAATCCTTGAACCCTATGAAAATTTTGCTTAATCTCTCCCAGCGCAGGCTAAAGAGGGCCTAAGTGCACTGTAGTGCAGAACACAGTGGGCCTGCCTACTCTACAGCTCACTGTCTCTAGTCTTCGGCTACACTAGTGTCCCAAGGAGACATTTTAGAAGGGCTTCAGGCCATGAAACTTTCATTGAAGGAGGCATTAAATGAGTTGACTTCTCTAGGGCATGTAACAGATAAATTAGGGTTTGATGAGCCCTAAAAATATTGATCTAAATGTCAGGAGTGATGTGCCCAAATAGACCTATAACAATTACCCCCTAAAGCATGAAGTAAAAAATGATCATGTCGAGTGATATGCTTTACGATGTGATGGAGAGGAACTGAAGCAGATGGTGACCTGCATCGATTATAATACATAACATCATGATATTTTGGATTTTTCATGAATTGTTGAGGGAAGGCATACCCATACTCAGCATATAAAATTTTTATTACATGCACATAGACAACTGTCTACAGATATAGACACATGATGGGATGACCATCAGTGTAAAGCTATTGTACAAATGATTTAGTACTTTCCTGAAATCATAGCCTGGATGGATGAAACTAGATCAGGGGTCTTCTATCTCATCGAATCGTTTGCTCATGTATGAGCCTAACCATGTCAATATGTGATCTAAAGTCAAACATGGGAAGACACCATCTGATTACCAACTAATGGTGCAAGCCGTTAACAGACGCGAGAGAGATCACCGATAATGATAATGATTCTCAAGGTAATGCAGTACATTATGCATGTTGTGAATATATGTTTTGATGCCAAACACCATACAAAGTATTTCGGTCAAAGGCCAGTGATGTCAACCTATCACCGGAAGCGAGAAACTTGCCATTGATGTACGCAAGCCTCAAGGTACCAAAAGGGTGTTTCTAAGTCAACTTCTTAGATAATGTGCTGATGTTGACAAGAAGTGACTCATCGCAGGAGGGCCTTGATGTATCCCTCGTCAATGACAAGAAATGAGTGTAATGATTTTGGAGATGGAATATGAATCACGACACAAGGTTCAGTAATGGTGGTCATGAATATGAAGGTTTATGAGTATTGCAAAGGATGTGTTTTACTAAGTGACTTCTCCTAAACATGTCTGCGACACTGAATGAATTGGTAGCATTGACCCAAAACCAAAGTGATGGATGGTGTGATAAACCATAGGTATGATAACCATCAAGCAAATAACCCAACCCAAATAGTCACAGAGATGAAGTGAAAGTGTCATATTCAAGAGCAACTTGCCACCATAAAGTGATTTATCCCTTTTCCCATTTTCCCCAGTCATTGCTAACCAATGCCTCTTTATTTTTTAACAAGCTTGAGGAGGATAACATATGCTTGTAGTATAATTCCACCCTTCAGGTGAATCCTTCTCTATGTGATGTTTTAACAAGCCAAATGAAGGTGAAAATCAGTCTTGTGACGATGGACAAGTTTGTCACTATTTGATGTTTTAACGAGTTTAACGACAATGAGAACTTGGTCCTTTTCATGTTTAGAGAGTTTGAAAAGGGACAAAAAGAAAACTCCACAAGTTCTTTTATGTAAGTTTGTCTCCCAAATCCGAAAAAGCATAAAATAATACAAGAGAGAACCTATTAACCATGTTCGATCAACGTATTCCTTTTTCATAAATAATCTATCTCATTCTGAAAAAGTGTTAAACTTATACTATGTAGCTGCCGTTTCCAATCTGCTTATGAGTTGAAGAGGAAAAGCGCTCGACAATCTTTTCATGTTTCAAGAGTCTGAAAATAGCTTAAAGAGGACTCCACTTAGAGGAACAAGTGGTGTCCAGGATAGCAGTTGGTTTCGGTGATGTTGGAACATCTCAAAACATGTTGATTTATGTGAAGAGGCTAGCTAATAAGACCACTCATTGCAACTGTTCTTCAAAAGGGTAAAACAACCAAGTGAAAGTGTATGATTGACCAAGAAGTTAGCGACGATGGAAGGAGAAAAACCAAGGCTCATCTGATAGAAGAGGCTGATAGAATGGAAATCACGAGGGTTAAAATGGAGATGGGTTCATTTTTACACAAGCTTGAACGATAGGGAACTATTCTTGGATTTAGCTTCATGTTTACACAAGCTTGAAATGAAAAACTATGCCTGGATTCAGTTTCATTTTTACACAAGCTTGAACCATGAAGAAACTATGCTTAAGATTGGTTTACATACCCCCAGCATGATGACTCAATTCTAGGTGCATGCCCCCCAAGCTTCATTACATTCACTTAAGTAGACTACTCGTGGCTATCAGGTGGATGGAATGAACACTCATTTACGAGATCAAGTGAAGGACTTGACTCGGATTTTATGAGATCTATTCAAAGACTTGAATTGAAATTTTGCTCCAGGGGACCTTGTTTCATTTTCTAATGAGCTTGACAAAAGACAAGGAACTCTACTTAGATTCCTTGTTTCATTTTTTAATGAGCTTGACACAAGACAAGGAACTATGCTCATACCCTTTGTTTCATTTTTTAACAAGGTTGAAACAAGACCAGGAACTATACTCATGATTCCTTGATCATGACCAATAAGAGGTCATGACTTCCGAGAGGTTCTCATTAGATGGGAGAAAAAGGCTTTGGAAGGGATACGTAGCAAGGAATCCATTAGAGGGATCTGGTTCCAATGCCCCCAGTACATAATGCACATCATCACAAAATTGATCATTAGTTGATGTAGGCATGGAACAGGTTGCCACATAATTGACTTGTGGCAGGGAAGATACCATTCGGACAAAATGACCATTTAGGGAAGATGGTTGAATGGAAGCCATATTTGGACTGGGAAATGAAAGTTGTTCAATGGTGACAATTCTTCCTTCATGTAGGAAACACATCACTCAAAAGAGTGTTGAAACAATAGTTCCCATGTCATAAACATAGTTCGCTCCCAAGAAGTAAATTGTAATCTAAAGGGCCTGGGACCACCATCACATTGAGATAAACAATTTTTTCTCCCAAAGTAATAGGCAACTGAGGAAGGATACCTAATGGTTGACTGGTTCCTTTGTTAAAAGCCAACAGATTCTGGGCAACAGGCATAAGTGGCGGTGAACCGATCGCTTGCCAAGTAGTGGAGGAAAGGATACTGACAGATGCACCTTCATCTATAATAGTTCCAGGTACAATCATATTACAAACCTATACTATGATATGGAAAGGCACATAAGAAGGAAGACGACATCTTGCTAGCCGATTCGAATAAAAGGAAGTGACCAGACTACCTGGAGGGGGTACCATAAGAAGAAGATAAATACCCCTTGAATTACAATAAGGGGAGCATTTTCCTCCTGTCTTGATGGAACAAGAGGGTTGCCTCTATCTCATTAGAATATAAAGAAATGAAAAGAAACTGAGTGGTATCATACTCACTCTCTATGGGAAAGGTATGAGTAACTGAAGGTGAAATTGGGTCAACTATTTCCTCGACCTAATATTGGTCAGGTATAGACTCATGGGATTCACATTCAGAGAGAGTGGGTTTGACCAACGGTTGATTTGGGTCAGTCACTTCATTAACTAGTGAAGGATTAAGGGAGAGCCTCCTGTAACTAGATGGAAGTTGTTGCAGAGAAGCAGGATGGTTATCCAACACTTTTTTTGGCTTCATCGAAATAGGGACAAAGGTGAATGCGGTGATTCACTTCACATAACCTACAGGGAAATTTAACTTTACCCTTCTTTCCATGAACTTTACTACACTAGTTGACGGTGTGTCACCATCATGATCTCCAGAAGTTGATGACACAGGATGATTTGAATGAGAAGACCATTCTTCTAAGATCTGAGAAATACTAGAACAATTTCGAAGAAGATGGTCTCCCATACAAAGTTTGCAAGGATATCAAAGTTTGTGAGGTTTATTAAACAGTTTCTCATCAGAAGTTGTATTCAAAGGAATGCTTTCTTGGTTTCACTGCTACTGAATTTGCTTCTTCTTCTTCTTCTTAGCCACCTAGTTACTAATTCCAATACCTTCATCAAGCGAAGAGGAAGAATGGGAGGAAGAAACAACTGACGAAGAATGCAAAGGGTCAACTTTAGGATCCACTGGAAGTTGATTTTGTCTAGCTGTAGGAATATTTAGTTATGGGGCCAGGGCGGTTGAGAACAACCATACTGGAAATTTGATGGCAAGACCCGAAAGGGACAATGTAGCCATATAAGGAGCACCAATATTTCCAAAAGGAGGAAAAGGACTAGGATTCCCATCAAAAGGAATTCCTTGATCAGTGGAATCCAGAGTTGTTGCGATGTGTTTCAACCTAAGATCAAATAGGGAGTGATGTGGAGGATGTTATCCACAGTCAATTAATTTATTTTAATCAAAATAACATAACAAAACAAAAGAGGGATAATCTAGGCAAAAGGATTACCAAGTAACTATGAACTACAATATACTACTCTAGTAAACCAAGGACTTAACATACGTGTAGGAAATATCCCTGAATGCTGTGTTTGGTGTATCAGAGTGTACAAGGCAGCTGACTCAGTTACTTATGGATGAATAACAACCTAATGTAGTCCTCCCATATATACCCGAAAGTATGTGGAGACCCAATTCATATTAGTGTTGTCTAATGCGAAACTGCATAGCGAGGGCATTACTTTATACTTTTCGTACTATAACACTGCCCTATATACCCAAAGGTATGTGGATGAGGTACAATATACTTACATACGTGGAATGAGGTATCACACTCAGAATTTATCACAAACAATTAATGACAACAACTATGTTTTACGACGTCGGAAAATGTCTCTAGCCTAGACCTCTAAATGTTATGCGTTAAGTTACAATGCACCATTAGGATAAATTTTAAGTTGATCTTCTTACAAATCTTCCTTTCAAGGTTCACCATGTGATGTTTTTAAAACTCCTAGAATGCAACTAAGATGATAAACATTCTTTTCATTTGATTTGAGCAATGAAAATCATAGCTAGTAAGGGATAGAGCAATCAGATCTTGGCAAAGAGCAAAGAGCAAACCTATGGCAATTTGCCTAGCTATTCCTATCAAGCATTCACAAAATACAATATGCACAATGAAAGTTTTTCTTTTCAGTCCCTTTAATGTTTAGATGAACAAAAAGGAACTAATGCACATACAATCAATCAATCCTTTTGCAAGAAATGAAGACTTTATGAAAATTCATTTTCAAAAGAAATGAAGACTTTTACGACACTTTCTTTTCAGAAAATATTAATCGACTATAAGATAAATTTGAAAATGAATTGATAATGACAAAGAAATCATTTAAGAAACATTAAAAAATCAAGGCCAAAGTAGGACTAGGAAGAGAAATATAGCTTGATTCCAGAACCACAAGAATCATTGATCTTTCAGCAAATAACAAGAGAAGCAACTTTGGAAAAATCAGACCAAAGGTGGGAATTTTAACCTAAAAGGAATCATCGTAGGCCAGAGAAGGAGACAATGCACTGCAATTCACTGTCTCTAAGGCAGGGGCTACTCTGCAATGCACTGTGTTAACAAAAACATTGCGTTGGTGCCAGAGAGTCAATTCAAGAGACATTCCAGCACAAATTTTGACTAAAAACACTTCAAGAAGATTGAAATAAGATCAATAAAGCTAAGCAAAGTCTACTAGGGTGTAATATGATGAGGGTAAGACACCAAGAATGACATTCTTTCCCCAGTGGAGTTGCCAATTTGTTACATGGAATTTTCGTCTACGGATAAGCACATTTTCCCTAGGTGGGTGACTACACCTAGAAAAATAGAAAGAAAGTAGTTTAGCATTTTATTATAGAATATATATGAGATGGAGGAACTTACATGTTTCCTTTCACTTCCTCAATCTCTTTTGAATCATTCTCATCGCTCCCACTTGAACTAAATCCACTCAAAAGGTACTTGCATCAAGAGAAACAGAAACAAGAAACGATCAAAGCATACATCAACTATCAACTATAAAACAATGGAATCAAATACATGAAACACATAATGGTCACACATATGAACAATCATATGAGAAAAGAAATAAGCTACTTATTAATGTAGAAGAAAGACTATTACCCAACACAGTTCGATTCTGTGCCACTCCTCCAGCTTCAGTTCAACCCTCACCACATCGAAAGCACAACACTCCAGCATCATAACTATTATCACTCCAAAATTTCTCTTGAGTCGTTAGGAAAGAAATGATAGAGGTAACCACAAACCTACTTTGGAGATTAGTATCTAGCCTTCCTAATGCTTAGAGAGGGCTCTCTCTCTATGATTTAACTTTGTTTAGTTAATTTATTTTAGGCTAGTTACGATTGTACTTGGGTATTTATTTTCATTTGGGGGTGGGATCACTTACTTAGATGGATGGAGGGATGTCTTTTACCATTGGGCTATGGGGTAAAATGTAAAGAAAACAAGACTGGAGCAAGTTCTAAAAATAGTGTCTACATGGCAAGGTAGTTGAGTTATTTCAGATCTTAAGGCTCGATGGCAAAGTGGTTCTCAATCGAAACCAAGGAGAAATTAAGGGTTCCTTAGACAGGATTATGAAAGAAGTGAAAGAGGTCAACCGGGATGGGAGATAAATTGAGGATTCTCAGATCCAAATATTAGAAGAAAACATAGAAATGATTAACTATTCAAGATAGAGTGTACTTAAACAAATTATGAAATAAATTTCCAGTTAATTCATTTACTTTAAATAACATGTAAGTTTCTGAAATACATAATAAAATAACAAATTTGACAAAGAAAATACTTCATTGTAATAGCTCAACACATGAATCCTGTAATGCAATCTCTTTATTACTCAGTCCAGTCTGCTGACTTGAAAAATTGGTACAATAACCCTAAGGTTTATGATCAATACAACTATAGAAATGTCTATAAATCCACACTCAATACTTTGAATTATGAAGTATTTATACAAAAATAATTTACAAAATATCCCAAACTGTTTTGGGAATTAATCTAGGAGAAAGAAATATCTTCATACAAGATGATAGAGACAGATGTTCAACTGCTGTATTTTGTCCCTGTTTATTTGGTTGTTCTATCTTTATGCTCTGATATTCTGTTGTTTATTCTCTGCCTTGTTGTTGGTCTTCACGCTGACTGCATTTTTTTATTTTCCCTTTCTCAACTGATACACTTTACCTGATACTCTTTCACCTGGCTGATCTGTTATTTTCCTTTTGTTGTGCTATTTTTGCTTCTACTTTGAATTTTTACATTTTGACCAGTGTGCATTTTTACAGAAAGTCATTTAACTTCTCCGATGTGTCTACATATGGTAATTGAATTTTTACCATGTTCCTATAAATTTCATCTGCTTCTGTGTACTTGGCAAAAAGTGGGTTTATTTACAAAAGGGTGTTTTACCTTATGTTGGGTGTAAAACAGGTTCTCAAATGTCTGATATAGCACCTTTCTATTATGCATCCCCTTCATGGAAGAATTACTTGCCTGATCCCTTGCCACCTCTCTTATCCTTCTATTGCAATCTTCCTGTGGTATCAACTTGTCATTTATCAGCAAGGGATTTGGTAGACCTTTCTGCCTCAAAACATTAAACTTTACCACGAATCTGTCTATATCCAACTTCATGGTTTGGCATTTGTCATCAAGGTTCATCATCAAATATCTCTTGATGAGCACCTTTTTTACTTCTAGTATGGTGCTAGTCCTGTCAAGTATGTCCATCTCCTACAAATCATATTTATTTTTGGAGTTAAGGAAATCGATTATTCTAGTGGATTCTTCTGGCATGTCTCCCACTTCCGCCTTAACTCTTTGTATTGCTTTTGTAGCCTCTTTAGCTAAGTCACTTTGTTCAAAGATTACTTTAATGGATGGACAAATATCATTGACAGAGTTAATGATATTGGCCCATAATTGTTCTTTGGCTTGGCCAAGTGGCTCCTTTAATTTCAATTCCTTCTCCAAGCTCTTCATCCTTTTAGTCAACCTAGTTGACTTCTGATATTCTTCCTTGTGCATAATTTGTGCAAGCTTATTATCATTCTCTAAAATTGTTATATGTTCCTTAAGCTTGTTTATCTCTGTGGTCTGATGGACATGTCTTCCATTACTTTGACCAATTTGCTTGCCTCATCACTTGGTTGAGTTGCTGTTGTTGTCGAACCTGTTGTTGATGTAGATGTTATTGTAGCTAGAAGTGCTATAGCTAGTGGAGTTGTAGGAGCCAATGAAGTTACCAAAGTAGACGATACTGGTGTAGTGACTATTGGAATGACAGTGGTAGTGGCAGTCCCAAGGCTGGCCTGTTTCAGTTGTATTACACTATCCAACTCCTTCTCCATTTCTTTCAATTGGTCATTAAGTTGTAAAAAAAGGTCCATCATTTCCTCCTGATGTGCTCGACTTTCTAAGACCTCTTTTTTCTGTGGATGCTTTGAATGAGGCAGTTTTAATTGCTTCTTCAAAGCAACAATATCCTCATTCTTTTTCTTTATTAATTACTCTGAAACTTTAACATCATTGGGATTGTACCCAAGCTCAATTACCAAGTCTTCCAGTGACTTGATTCTATTATCCTTGGCCTATGAGGAGGCCTTTTCTAGTTTGTACTGTGGAGTGATATTATCCAATGAACCTTGAAGTTTGTGCACAATCATAGCTTTAATTGTCATGGTGGAATAGATCATCTCACCTGCCTGCTTGTGGAACTTAATTTGGTCAATGGGGTGAACATCCCTCACCAAAACCTCACAATTTGTTTTCCTAAAGTCTGCTGATGATCTTGGCTGCTCGACTGTAGGTTGCATGAATTTCATCTGCATTTTCCATATTTTGATGTCAAAGGCTGACATTAATCTATTTTTATTTGCAAGTGTCTGCTTGAAGTATTGGGCATAAGTCTCAGCCTTCAATTTCTCATTCATCAACTTAATTTCCTTGTACCTATCTTTAATATCTTTCTCTTTATCCACATGCCTGGTGAATGAAGAGACCTCAATGTTGAGCTGTCTCTTAATGAGTTGAGTGTTTGAGGTAGAAGGATGGTGTGTTTCTTCTGAAGCTACTGGGGCTTTGATCCTTCCCACCATTGTGTTAGTGTAAGTGATTTCCATTGATTCAATGGTGTTTTCCTATTCAGTTATAGGATTAATCTTAGGCCTTTTCCTATACCTAATCTCAAATTGCTACTCTGTGGTTTCCATGGCTGAACTAAAATCTTCTTCCCTAGTTCTCTTTGCACTTATGTCTTCATTTGTTGGATTCTGTAAAAGAGGAGGAATATTCATTGGTTCTCCTAGGGCTGGAACCTGTAGAAAGGAGCTAGTATCAACCTTCTTTTCCACATCAATTAATGTATTATCCACATAAACTATAGTATTGTCCATGTCTATCAAAGTGTTTTCCAACCATTTAGACTAGTTGGAAAATCTCTCAATGTCTGGCCTAGGATGATGTATGAAAGGGCCCAATTTGACTTTGAGCCTTAGCTCATTTATGACTCTATGAGGTCCATATTGCCACATAAAACTATTCTTGAGTTTCATCTCTTATAGAATCTTATCGACCTCTATTCCAACTTCCCTATTACTACAAATAAAGGTGCCTAATTAGTTTTCCATTTTGAATTGAGTCTTCCTTTTTTCTGTGAGGAAATTAACCTCATCAGAGTTTATAATCTGTCTAAAGTACTCTAATGCAAATTTCCTGATACAGAGGTATTTAGGCAATTTATGAGCTAGTTGGCATCCATATATCCTAATATCTGAGTGGTCCTAGTATAGATACCAGTCTCCCACCTTACTGTTATTTGCCAGCTGTAAAATCCTTTTAATTTCCTGACTAATCCTAGGTTGATAGCTACTGGTCAATATGTTTATAACTGGATGAACAAATGAATCAATGAAGTGTTTGTAAGTAAATACAGTGGAGTACTTTTGGATCAATGGTGTCCAATAGATGACTAACCTTGGATTGCCTTTGGTGTCTAACTTTTGAATGTTGATAGGGAATTTGTCTTACTAGTAATGAAAGAACATATGAAATAAAACTGAAGAATACTTCTGGGCAAATTGGACTCCCAAAGCTAAATGTCATCATTATGGTTTAGAACTTTTGTTTACTCCAGCAGTGGAGTTTTAGTAGGTAGGCAGGGGAAGTGGTGTCCTTAATTTGGAAGTCTCTATGATCCAAAATGGATTTTGGATAGACTCCTAAGTCTAAGTGTTCCTCATAGAGTAAAATGAAAGTCCAAGGAAGTTCCTAGACATAGACCCATTACAGAGATCTTTTCATTTTGAATCTACTGCAACTTGAATGGGAAAAAATGGACTTAGGATGCAGAAGTTATCACCAAAACAATTTGTCGTTTGTTCTTTAGAGAAAGAGGGAAAATCCCCTAAAATGGGCAAAAAACCCTTATAAAGGGAAGTTGCATTGGAAAAAGGAAAAAAGGAAGGACTTAGGCCGAAGGTGGGAGACCCTCGATCCGCTGATCCGATCAATTGGATTGTAGGTGGACCCATATGTGATATCTAGAACCTAGACCTGGCGGTTGTGATCATGCGATTCGTCGATCATCAATCATGTGATATGCCGATTGTCGATCATACGATACACCGATCACTAATCATGCGATCATCAATTGCTGATGATGGAATCTGTGAGTTGGCATCGATGATGCACACAACCCTGGGCCAAGCGACATTGCAATCGCTGATATCGGCGATAGGCGATCGACGACCCTCGATGCCAATAAAAGGGTTGCACCTGATAAAATTATTAATGATATTTGATATATTTTGAGATTTGGAAAACAGGGTTTTCCTTTGTATTTATCATTTTCATTAAATAAACAAAATACAAAGGATAAGGCGCTGACGTGATGAAACTGGACCCAAAGGGGTTTATTAATGTTGTTGTGTATTATTTCAAGTCCGGTATGACCCATTTTTGCGGGATTTTCATGTTTAAATGTATTTGTAAAAAACAAAGGGAAATCACAAAATAGGCGGAATTAGGCCATAGGTGGTAAGTGGTTTTGGCCGGGCTATGCTTGAGCCCATACACTAGCTGCCACATGTCCAGTCATCGGAGAGAGAAAACTACCCTTTTCAGGAAGTTGACTCCCGTACGTATGAGCTGCCCGAAATGAACCTAATTTGTTGGAGCTAGATCTCTTAGATCAATGGTGGAGATTACGACAGTAGCCAAAGGCAGACCCAATATGGTTATAGAGTAGATTTAAGGGATTTTCATGTTCGAAAAAAGGCGTTTATGCAGATTTTTTAGCGTTTTTGGTGTATTTCTCTGTGTAAATAGAGAAATGATATCTTTGGAATTTCAACGTTCCATTGGCCTTTTCCGTTGAAAAATAGGTGGCACCAATACCTTGGGACATTAGTAATGATTGTTAAATTCTCAAGAAAGAAGATGAAGGGACAACGACTGGGAGCCAGAGAGCCTGAGAACTTAAATGAATAAACAAGCACTGATAGGCTTAAAATCCATTCAATGATAGAGACAAAGGGATTTCTGAGTCTGAGAGCATGATTGAGAGGCATAAGGAGGTAGCACAGAGAGCTAAAGGGGTGAGAAAGCCTGAAGGTGCAATTGACAGGCAACAAAGATGCAGAAAGGTCACTGGAAGGTAGCCGAGGATTGCTTGGAGGTCAAACAGATCACAGAGGCACGCAAAGGCTAAGAGAGAGATTAAGATAACCAGAGCCGATGAGCTAGAGCCAGTGTGAGAGCCTGAGAGCCAAAGCTAGAGCAAGAAGGCTGAGAGCTTTAGAGCTGGGGATTGAATAGCATTCTAAACCCATTGTTTCTATGTAAACCTTGGAGTTCAACCAGACAACTTGTAAAAATACTACTGCCATAATCCCAGAGAGCATAATCGAGTTGACTAGTGCTCACGGAGATGTAGCCCAAGAGTTTTAGGGGAAATCCTAATTAAATTGTTGTCTTGTGTGTGATGCTTGCTTGCTGCATTGTTTCAATGTCATATGTTTTGTATCAGTCTAAGCAAATCAATTTACAACATATAAACAGTTTAAAACAAACATAAGAATACACCTATATTTTCAAGAATATTATTAATTCTGCATTAGTTAATCAATAAGACTTGGGAATAAATAAGCTTTGGAAGTGGGAGAGGTTCTTGTAGGTTAGACAAGAGGCCTAAGTGCCCCATTTTTAGATCACTCTGTCTACTAATGCAAGGTGGTCAGTATCCAAGTGAGGGGTTTGCAAAGGTCTTGTGTCCAGAGAGGTTTGGGAAGCCATAATTCGGTTTACCGAATTGAATTAGGCTTTCAATGGTTTTAGGAGTGAGGCTTAGAAGCTTTGGAACAGTGGGAGGGTAATTATATTTTATACAAAAGGGTTTGGTATGTACATTAGGTTTAATTTTAATTCAGGAAGGTTTATTAATTAATTTAATTAATTAACCATTCAATTATAACTATGCATTTTTCAAATTCAAGCGGCATCCTGGTTTTTTCCAAGAATACCTAGAAATTGGCGATTTGGCATGCAGACTAGGTTCTGTGGTAGCTGCAGAGGGTATTCAGGCTTGAACTAGTTATATGCTACTTCAATTTGTTGCCTGCAGCATCTTTGGGTGGTAAATGTGGATGAATTTGTCGTTCAGAGGTTTAGGGTGTCGCAAATGGCTTAGCAGAGGTTTACAATGAAAACGAACGAAAAGAGCAGATTGGGGCTTTTTCGACCTTTTAACCAATAACGGTCACATTTTGGCACGAAAATTATGAAATGAACATTGGGCAGTTTTCAGTTTAGGCGAGGAGGTGGTTTTGTGCACCATTGCACCACTTTTGGATGGCGAGTGGTATTTTTCGTGAGCACATGATGTAACCTAGTGCTGCCACGTAATAGAATAGTGCCCAGCCAAAATTGGAAATCACACATGCTCTCAGGTTTTTAATGGTCAGATGATGAATCTGCACGATATGGTTCTACACCATTGGATCTGGGGGTGGGAGATCAGAGGGATATTGCATCATTGAGCTACACGGATGGAGTTGAGAAATTGATTGGCAAGACCTAATATTTAATAACAAAGAATTGTAATTAATTAATGAATAATGTCAGTATTTTAGTATAAGCCAATGGTTAATAAGATGGGACTATAGGTTACATGGCAGGAGTTTCTTAACTACACCAAGGGTTGGTGGGTCAAAAAGGGTATCGGGGAAATATGAAGTGGGCATGTTAATTACATAATGCATGACTTTTAGGAAAAACTTAGGATAAAGCGTTTTTTGTGGGTTTTTAAGGGGAATATGGAAATTAATAAGGGGGGATGGTAATATTTGTAATGGGGAATGGGTTTCACACTAGGGAAAGGGTTTTTTGGAAGAGAGGATGATTTTTGAAGGGTAATTTCTAGGGAAATGTGTGAAACCAAGGGGAAAAGGTCAAAATGAGGGGGAAGGGTATTTATAAGTAATGAAGGGATAATGGGGGAAATTAGCAAATAAGTATGTGGGGTTGTATGGAAATGACGAGAGATTAGTAGACAAGCTTGGTGAATATCGTTTCTTTTTCTCAACTCCTCCTGCACATGAAACATAGGATTAAGCATGATAAATGTGCTTTGACTTAGCAAGTTTGTGCACTTTGCAAAACCTCTTCTACCTACCCCCTTTTTTACCCTAATATTTTTTATTCATTTCAGTAGGTGAATTTGAGCTTGCTGGCCCATTATTTCCTTTTATTTTGATAAGAAAACCATCTAATTCTAACCTTATAACTTCCAATGGCTCAGATTAAACTGATAATCTCATTATTATTCTCTACCTAACTAATGATCTACAAAGATTAAACAGTTTGGCTAGATCTTTATTCTCTATCTATCAACATAAAATTTAAAGCATGAATGAGTCAAGATTAAGCTATTTGACCATCATGGATTGTGGAATTTTGGAAGAGCTACACATAATCTTATTTTTCAAAGTAAAGTAAAAAGGCAGTGACATTTGAATTTAACACACTTTCATGATCTATTTTTATCTCTTTTGGGGTTCATATTTTTCACTTTTTTGATATTTCATTTTCCCTCTTTCTGTCCTTTGATTATTCTTTTAGGGCGTACCCTCTTTACATTTTTAAATTTTTTAATATGGAAAATATTTTGTAGAAGAAAAAAGTATGTATAATATTACAAAACTAACCATAGCCAATTCAAAATTATGAATCCTATTATTATAGGGCCCTAACAGTGGCTCAACATGGGGACAACATTTCTTGGTGAAATGTTAAAAACTTTTAAGATCAGTAGCCTTTGAAACTTTGGCTATGGCTGGCTTGTAACTGCTCCTCTATCATTTGATTTATTGATACATATGATGGCACACCTTTCAAAGCTTAGGGCCTTTTCTCCAGGCTTCAACCTCAAAATATTACCATCAAACCCAATCTAAACTTTGCAGTGTTATAGACAATGAACAAAGTAAAATGAACTACTCTTAATCTATGGATAAGTAAGGCTTCAACATTCTACCATTGACTAGTCCTCCTGGTAGATCTCTTCCATCTAATTGTCTAAAAAAAAATGCATCGTTACCTCTGTAACCATAAATGATATAAGGGCCTTGCCATAGGAAATCAAATTTTCTAGTTTACCTTTCTCTTCTCTTCTAGAATCCCATTTAAGTACTTTGTCACCTATGTAAAAATCATCAGCTTTGGTTTTCTTGTCAAAAATCTTTCTGATTTTATCTTGGATTACTTGTGATTTGATATAGACTTCCTCTCTGGTTTGCTGCAAGTCTATTGTCTGATTTACCCTCCTTTGGATGTCATTTGGTTCAACTTGCAACTGTTGAATAATTTTCATCACTGGTTTTCCTAACAAGGATGGAAAAACAACATCCACTCCATATACTAGCTGATAAGGAGATTTAACAATGGAATTTTTGGTAGTTAGTTTGTCTGCCCATAAGGCATTGACCAACATTTTGTTCCAAGTCTTAATGTTGTCTTCTAGCAGTTCCTTGATGATATTGGGAAGGATTTTGTTTGAGGATTATGCAAGTCCATTACCTTGAGGGTAATAGGCAGTGGAATGGCCAAGGGTGATGTGATATATATTAGAAAATTCCATAATTTTCTTGGATTTAAAAGAAGCTGCATTATCAGTAATGAGATTTTTGGGGCATCCAAATCTTGAAAGGGTATTGTTTTCAAGGAATGGGATAATGACAGAGTCTATGGCTTCTCTAGAGGGGATGGATTCTATCCATTTAGTAAAGTAATAAATGGTTTTCAAAATCCATTTATTTTGGGCTGAAGACGATGGGTGAATTTCCAACAATGAAGTCTAAACCCCATTGTTGAAAAGGCATTTCTATGGAGATTGGTTTGGGAGGCAGTGGTAAGAATTTTTTTTACCCTCAAATATTTGGCACTTATGACATGAGGTCACATGTTTCTTGAAATCTGAAAAAAGGGCGGGTTAGTAAAAACCTGCCCTTAGAATCTTATCAGCAGCGGTTTTCCAATGTAGGTGTCCTGCACAATATCCCGCATGAAATTCTTGCATAATTTTGTCAGCTTCATCTTTTAATAAACACTTTAATAAAATTCCACCATTCTCTTTCCAAAATAAAGCATTATCTATGATAAAATATTTCGTTGATTTCATTTTCAAAAATCTACCTTTAGTTCTAGATAAACCAGGAGGAGCTTGTAGGTTTAGTAAAACAAATATGATATCTACATACCAAGGTGAATCTATAAAAGGTTCATTGATCTGTGGAGTTTCCATCTCTTCTTGATCATCTAGGGAACCAATGAAATTTATATCTAAGGTCCGACAGTTTGATTCAACCATGAGTTTAGCTAAACCTTGGCCTTTGATAAGTTTTGTAGGCTTTATTTCTATGTCATATTCCAAAATAGTGGCAATACATTTGCCTCTCTTTCCTTCATGCCCATCCTATGTCAGAATGTCCTTTACTACTAAATTTGGAACATAAGTAATGATATGTGAATACAAGATGTATACTATGAAATCTTTAATAGCTTTCACTAAAGCTAGTGCTTGTTTTCCCATTACGTTGTACTTTAGTGTAGCACCTCTCAAAGATTTGCTGAAAAATGCAATAGGTTGCTCATATCCTTGATCATTCTTTTGCAACAAGACTGTTGCAATAGTATGTTCTGAAGCAAAGGAAAAATAATTAAAATATTTTTGGAAATCAAGACTTATGAGGATTGGTGTTTTGTTAAGGGCTTCTTTAATTACCTCAAAAGACTGTTTAGCCTCTATTGCCCACTTAAGTGTTGAATCTTTGTTTAACATGTTGTTTAACTCTCTAAGTAATTCTGCTAAGTTTAAAATGAATCTCCTAAGAAAATTTAATTTTCCTAAGAATGACTGTAATTCTTTGATGTTTCTAGGATGAGTGATGTTCAGGATTGCCTCTATTCGAGCAAGGTCTATTATGATTCCATCTTTGGATATTATGTGTCCCAAGATTTTACCTTCTTCTAGACCAAAGAGTGTCTTTTTGGGATTTAAGGAAATACCAAATTTTTTACATTTAATGAAAACTCTTCTTAGGTGATCTAGATGTTCATTATCTAATTTTGAAAACACTGTGATGTCATCTTGGTAAACAACTAGAAAGTCATGGATTTCTTTTGCAAAATCTATATCCATAGCTCTTTGGAATGTTTCTTCTTCATTCATTAATCCAAAAGGCATCTTCAAATACATGAAAGTACCCCAAGGATTAGTAAATGCAGTGTTTGCTTGGTCCTCTGGTTGAACTAAGATTTGGTTGTATCCAGTAAATCCATTAAGCAATGAAATTCTGGATGAGACCACTACCCTCTGAAGAATGTGGTCCATTTTTGGGAGAGGATAGTTGTCTTTTAATGAGACATTGTTCAAGTTTCTGAAATCAACACAGAGTCTGATTTCTCCCGTTTTCTTCCTAGTAGCGACCAAATTAGAGACCCAATCTGAATATCTGATGGGTGCTATGATTTCGGCATCATCCATCCCTTTTACTTATTTTTCAATTAATGGCATAAGAATTGGATTAATTCTCCTAAGATTTTTTTTAAAGGATTTCTGAAGTTCTTTGAGGGGTATCTTATGTTGAATAATGTTGGTATCATAAGACTTAAGGTATTGATAACTCCAGGCAAAGACATCTTGAAACTATTTAAACAGACTTATGTATTTAATCTTTTCATCTAGAGGTAAGGCTTTTTATATTTTTATAAGCTTGGGTTTTTCTTTTGTTCCTATGTTACATTCTTCTATATCTTCTTATAAAGGCTCCATTTTTTGTTTCCTGGGTACATTGTTTGTATCAAACAAATCTTCTAATGGGACTTATCCCTTAAGCAAAAAGTTATTTTTAAGCTTTAGAATTTCAGGATCATCATTCATTATTTGTTCTATTTCTAGCTTTTCTAAGTTATCTATTTCTACTTTAGTGAAATTAGTGTGTTTACCTACATCTAAAGCATTTATATCTATCTCACTATCTATGTTATTATCTATTGTACAATCTGTATCTATATTAGAGTTTTGAAACACTCCTTTAGCATTCATGAAATCATAAATTTGAGAATCTTGGGAGAAGATCTACCAATATTTCAAATTGTCAAGTATAACAGGCCTATGTCTCACTTCTGCAATGTACTAGTGGTTGGCATGAAAAGACAATTTGCAGGTACTAGGGAAAGTGGCCAAACTGTGAGCTTGCATATTCTGTTTCCTAGGAATGGCAACAAAATTAGTTTCCAGAAGGTCCTTAATCAAATCTAGGATAGTCTCTCTATATTGGCTAAGTCTGGGATTATTCACAGAGTATTCACCTTTGATTTTTTTTATAATCAATTATGAGTCTCCCATGATAGAAACTCTCTTGGCTTCAAGTTTTCTAACCATTTTTAGTCCTAAGATTAGATCCTCATATTCTGCCATGTTGTTTGTGTATTTAAAGTTTAATCTAAATGAATGACCTTCAAAATGATTATTTTCCATGTTGTGAATCCAAACTCCTACACCTGCTCCTAATGCCATAGAGACTAATGAAAAATGTTTTCACTATCAGGTGTTTTGTATTTTTATTCTACAGTTGTGATTTCATTTTTGTCATTATCTGAATTGTACAAGATAAAAGAGTCCATATTAGAATGCATAGAGTATATAGGGAAGTTCTGTGCCTTTTTTGTACTACTCACCATGCATTTCATCAATGTTTCTCTGTAATGTTTTCTTTGTTCACCAAACACAGATATGGTGGCATATGACATGTCCAGTTGTAGAGATCCCGGTAATTTTTCTCCCCATGAGTGAGATAACAACATTCCATACTTGGGTGGGATATCAGCAACTACTATGTCCATTGCAATACTCTTTGCTAGGCACTAAACTAGAGTCACACACAAATCTTTAATCAGACCAAGGCACTTGACTTGGCTAGAATTAAAGGAAAACAGGTCCTTGTATGGTCTGGTGATATCTAAGTTTAATTTGTCCATGAATTCTTTTGGCATTAATTTATGGGATTCCCCTAAGTCTAGCATAGCATTATGTAAGATTTTATCATGAACATTCAAGGTAACGTATAAAGGAGGAATACCCCCTTGATGATGTGTGCCATTTACTTCAAGACCAAACAATAACCTAGGTTGATCATCATTCAAGTTTACAACATCCTCTCCTTCACCTATATTTAATGTTTCGGTGATTTGTTCCCTATCTGATTCATTTTTCACTAGCTCTGTCAAAGGAACTAATATTTTCAACTTGGCTATCTAAGCCTTAATGTTAAATGGCATTCGAGTCTTGCTTGATTGGATGACATCTTCCTTAGCAAATGTGGTCTATGTATATTTATCTTTCTTTTCAGTACTCAGCAATTCAGTTTGGGTATCAACAGTTTTGTTTTGAATTCTCTTATTTGGAATGATTTGAGTAACAGTTTATGTTTTATTTTCAGATGAGGTTACATCTACAACTTTTGTGCTGGAAGCCTTTTGAGTTCCCCTACGGAGAATTTGTAGAACTTTTCTCGCAGGAGATTCTGTTATCTTTTTAGTTTTGGTTTGTATTGATTTCTTAGTGGGAATTTCAGTATTCTTTTTGCTTCTAAGGTTGTACTATTTGTGAACTTCATATATAGCAGATTCGTAGCCTTGTTTGAGGTCAAAGGGTTCTCCATATTCTAATTGTAATTGTTGTAGCATGTTCAATTCTTGTTATTCCTGAGTAAGAAAAAAAAATCTTCATTTTTAATTCCTAATAGATTTATCTAGGTATCCTACTCTTCTTCATTGTTTTGTGAACCCTCAGCATAGTTTTCCTAGAAAGGAGGTCTAATCTGCTGATCTGGTATAACATTTTTTCCAGTGTTAAGCTTTTTCCCAAAGTTGGGGTTTCTTATTGGGGTTGGTTGTTGATTTTCCCACTGAGCTTTCCTTTCCATGTTTTCTAATCTATCCATTATTCTTTCTATACTCTTTGCTAAACTAGCTGTTTTACCATCAGAAGTGGAGGTTTCCTCTTTAATGACAACTCTTTTCTCATTTATAAACCTAGATTTGTTAGCTAATAAATTTGCTTCTACAATAACATCATTACTTTTCTTCTGTTCTAATGTTTTAGGGTTCCTTTCCCTCAATTGGTAAGACATATCAGTGTCAAACCCATCAGGGAATTCGATGAGTGCTAGGTCTGGTGGAGGTTTAATATTAGCATGGATTGCATTATAGAAGTTGTTGAACCTAGTACAATAATCCTGAACTGATTCATTAGGAGCTCTCCTAATGTTATCATATTCAGATAGTATTTGCAAAGGGTTTTTCTTTCTTTCCCATATATCAATAAACAATCCATGAAATGCAACTAAATTTGAAATATGATTAGCACGTAAACCTTTAAACCATTTCTTTACATCCCATCTCAGTATTTGGGAAAATAACCTCATTTGGACATCAGATTCATCAATCTCATGCAATTCAAAATAGTCAGTTATTTTTTTCACATGTTGTTGGGCAGTATACTCACGAGTAGCATCAAACAAAAATATTTTTCTTTGGTAATCTTGGGGCATGCCATGTAGTTGAGCTGGTAAGACCAAAGGTGCATATCTATCTGCCATGGCTGAGATTTTGGTTTGACTAGGGGACAAAGTAGTGCTACTAGAAGAAGGACTTGAAATGGGTCTAGATGAACTAGACGAACTTGAGATGTTTAGTTGGAGGGGAAACTGAGGTATCAATGGTTTAGGGGAACGAACTGTGGTGGATATTATAGGTGAGGTGGTAGTAAATGAAGGTGTATTTACAGTGTTTTAAGATTCTATAAAAAGTTCAGAGGTAGTAGCAGTGAGGGCAGCTAATTCAACTAATTGTTGAAGATAAGCATCATCTATATGGGTTATCAAGGTTGAGGTTAAATCTTCTAGTTTATCAAAAGTATTCAAGACAAGTTGATCTAACTCAGGATGTATAGGCACCTTTTTTTACTCAATGAATTGAATAAAATTAAAGTCTATTATAGTTTCATGAATTGAATTTTCTGATTTGGTTCTAAACAAAGAAAGCTCAAATGAAAAATCAAATTGAATATCCTCTAAACTTGATAATTCTTTAGGGAGTGAGTTTGCTTTAATTAACTGACTACTACATCCTTGTATTTCTACCTTTTTTTATTTCCTTAGAATTTTGTCAAGGTTATCAACTATTGTAGCAGGGTTTGGATCGGGATTTGCCCTGGTATAATGTGTTCTCTTGGAAGCTAGAATTTTAATTTTTTAATTGCTTTTATGAAACTTTTTAACAACTAAAAAATGACCTTAAGGGGCAAAAGATGAGTTTTAAGATTTCCTTTAAGTTTTATTACACTGAGGATCGAGTCCCCAATATGGTCGTTGATATGCTATCATTCCAAAATTTCTCTTGAGTTGATATGAAAGAAATGATAGAGGTAACCACAAACCTACTTTGGAGATTAGGATCTAGCCTTCCTAATGCTCACATAGGGCTCTCTCTTTATGATTTAACTTTGTTTAGTTAATTGATTTTAGGCTAGTTATTATTTTACTTGGGTTTTGATTTTGATTTGGTGGTGGGATCAATTACTTAGATGGATAGAGGGATGTCTTCTACCATTGAGCTATGGGGTCAAATGTCAAGCAAACAAGACTGGATCAAGTTCTAAAAATACTGTCTACAGGACAAGGTAGTTGAGTTGTTTCAGATCTTAAGGCTGGATTGCGAAGTGGTTTTCAATCGAATCCAAGGAGCATAAAAGGGTTCCTTAGATAGGATTATGAAATAAAATATGAAAGAGGTCAACCAATATGGGAGAGAAATTAAGGATTCTCATATCCAGATATTAGAAGAAAACATAGAAATGATTAACTGTTCAAGATAGAGTGTACTTAAACAAATTCTGAAATAAATTTCTAGTTAATTCATTTACTTTAGATAACATGTAAGTTTGTGAAATACATAAGAAAATAACAAATTTGACAAATAAATACTTCACTGTAATAGCTCAACACATGAACCCTGCAATGCAATCTATTTATTACTCAGTCCAGTCCACTGACATGAAAAATTGGTACAATAGCCCTCAGGTTTTTGATCAATACAACTATAGAAATGTCTAGCAATCTACACTCAATACTTTGAATTATGAAGTATTTATACAAAAATAATTTACAAAATATCCAAAACTATCTTAGGAATTAATTTAGGAGAAAGAAATATCTTCACGCAAGAATATAGAGAGCGATGTTCAATTGTTGTATGTTGTCATTGTTTATTTGGTTATGTTGTCTTTATGGTATGATATTTTGCTGTTTATTCTCTGCCTTGTTGTCAGTCTTCACACTAACTATTCTTTTTACTTTTCCCTTTCTCAAATGATACAATTTACCTGATACTCTTTCACTTGGTTGATCTGTTATTTTTGTAGAAATTTTCTACAAACTCTCTACAAATATACCTCTTAGACCATTGTAGAAAATCTATCTGTAACATCATAATTCAATACCAAAGCAAAATACTATAATCTACTTCTACTATCAATTTGTTTTGCGGAAGCTTAAAGATTGAGCAAGATCGAGCTGAACACATATAACCAGAAGAAGAAGAATCAATGCACATGAAACACAGAAAATACTCAAGGGAAAGCCTCAGCTAATAACCCCACTATCTGTATTATCATACAAGGTGGAAATACATCAATATTCTACAAAGCCTTAGCTCTCACAGCTAGCCAGCTCTCAGTACAATCCTCCTGGATGCTCATAGGAAATCAAAGCTTCTCACAAGCCTTCTCCTCTGCCCTCCAAGCTCCTATTTCCTTGCACATTTTCTCCTAATTTATCCTCCTATTATGAAGTATAACATTGATCTCTCAGACTGATCTCACACCCTGTAAAACTACGCAATCCTCAAGGAACCTTTTTCCTTCTGCATGGATGATTTTTCTTTATCAGAAAACTCATGCAACTAATAGTACATTGTCCTTGTCTTTAATCTCAACTGAGTCTTTCTCAGAATAGACATGCATGAGTTATCGATGAGAGAATCTTCAGTTATCTGGAGTACACTAGTTGGATTCATGCATGCATTAATTGACTGAACTCACAATTATTTCCTCAAACTATTTCGAACTAATTTAACTCGACATAACTTAGTTAATTGAGGTAACTAATTACAACTCAATTATAACTCGTCCTTATCTCTTTAATTAAGGGATAATCTCCTTAATTTAAGGGATAACTATTGCATGACTTCACAAATACTTCTAGCTTGAATTTCTCCAACTAATTAATCCAAGATGAATTAATTAATTATTTTTCAAGCAGCAAGTGAGACTAAATTCGAATTTTAATTCAAGGACAAATTAAAAATGGAATATTCTGTATTCTATTTTTGTCATTTCTTGTTGCTATTTTCAACACTCCCTCTCAACAAGAAAGGAATTCAACTTGATCCCTATCCTAAACCTTTGGAATGTTCTGCATGCAACACTTCTCTCAAGTGTTGTTGCTCCAGCAATCTCAAGAAACAAAAGAAAATCCAACTTGAATCAGTATGATGCATCTGTCATCAAAGTCTTTGACTGTTATTTCCTTTGTCAACTGAAAACTCTGTGTTTTTGCTGACTCAGCCTTTTTTCATCATTATCAATCCTTCTCTATGCTCTTTAGTACCTAACTGCTGTAGCCTCTATCACTTTGATCTATGACTGCATCAATCCCACTGATTCCTCCCACTACTGTGTACTTTGGGCTCCCATAGCAAGGTACGATCCATTTGATAAAACCTATCAATGGACCCTGCCCAATTTCAGCCTTCTTGAGACTATCACTTCACATCGCCCCACATCACACCTGGAGGTATGGTTGCATGTGATCCCTCTACCCACTTCTCCAATTGTGTCTCCTCCACAATTGTCTGAGACTTCTTCTGTGGCTGCATGTTGAGAGGTAATTTACTCTCCCTCTCAACCACCAAGTCTCCAACGTTTTCCTTGGTCCTCAAGGCTTTGCATGCATTTTGAACCTCAAGAACATATAGGTTTTTGACTCGTGAACTGATCTATTTCACGTGTCCTATGGTGATGTGTCTAAGGAAAAACTTTCCCTCACTAAAGACAACATCGTAGCCTTTGTCCTCCGACATCGCGATCAATACCAAATTATTCTTCAATCCAAGCACATATTTCACATCTATCAAGGTGATAAGAGCTCCATTCTCCCTCTAAAAAGAAATCGGGACCACTCCTAAAACACTATGCCTTTCATCGTCACCCATATCTATGCAAATCTTGAGGTCTTTCTCCTCCAAGGTACTGAATAAACTTTTATCATTGGTCATGTGGAATGAGTTTCCACTATCAAGAAACCAACAACAACCCATCGTCAATGACACCATGCATGTGATGAGGGTAAAGTCCATTTCGAATTGAGAGGCTAATGCCTCACCTGCCGATCCATCTAGGATCCCTTCATGGACATATTTGATGGGCAAGTAGTTTCATAATGTACCATCTCAATTGAACTACAATATGAATTCGATTTTCACCTGCAACCCCGAACTTCAAACTTCGAATTCTCTTTTTCGTATATTGTTCACAACTTTGATAAACTTGGCTCTGATAAACTTAACTCTGATACCATATATAAATTTTCTACAAAATATCTAAAAGTCTACCTCTTAGACCACTGTAGAAAATCTGATTGTAGATTAATGTGATAATGTAATATACCAAAGAAAAATACTATAATCTACTTCTACTATCAATTTTCTTTGTGGAAGCTTAAACATTGAGAAAGATTGAGTTGAACACATATAAACAGAAGAAGAATAATCAATGCACATGAACCATAGAAAATACTCAGGGGAAAGCCTCAACTAAAAGCCCCACTATCTGTATTATCATACAAGGTGGAAATACATCAAGATTCTATAAAGCCTTAGCTCTCACAACTAGCCAGCTCTCAGTACAATCCTCCTAGATGCTCATAGGAAATCAAAGCTTCTCACAAGCCTTCTCCTCTGCCCTATAAGTTCCCATTTCCTTGCACAGTTTCTCCTCGGTGATCCTCTTGTTACCAAGTGTAACACTGATCTCTCACACCAATCTCACACCCTGTAAAAATGCACAATCCTCAAGGAACCTTTTTCCTTCTACATGGATTAGTTTCCTTTATATAAAAACTCATGCAACTGATAGTATAATTTCCCTATCTTTAATCTCAACTAGGTCTTTCTCAGAATATACATGGATGAATTATCGATGAGAGAATCTTCAGTTATCTAGAGTACACTAGTTGGATGCATGGATGCATTAACTGACTGAACTGACAATTAGTTCCTCAAGCTGTTTGGAACTAATTTAACTGGACATATCTCAGTTAACTGAGATAACTAATTACAACTGGATTATAACTCATCATTATCTCCTTAATTAAGGTATAATCTTCTTAATTTAAGGGATAATTGTTGCATGACTTCACAAAGACTTCTAGCTTTAATTTCTCTAACTAATTAATCCAAGATGAATTAATTGAATATTTTTCAAGAAGATGGTGAGACTAAATTAGAATTTTAATTGTCAATTTTAATTCAAGGAAAAATTAAAATTGGAATATTCTAGATTATATTTTTATCATTTCTTGTTGATATTTTCAACAATTTTCCTTTCGCTGTGTTGTTTTCACTTCTACTGTGCATTTTTACATTTTGATTGTGCATTTTTACAACAAGTCTCTTAACTTCTCCCATGTGTCTATATTTAGTAATTATTACATATTTACTATTTTCCTGTAAATTTCATCTGCTTCTGTGTGCTTGGCAAAAGTGGGTTTATTTACAAAAAGGTGTTTTGCCTCATGCTGGAGGTAAAATAGGTTCTCAAATGTCTAATATAGCACCTTTCCAGTAGGCATCCCATTCATGGAAGAATCACTTGCCTGATTCCTTGCCACCTCTCTTATCCTTCTATTGTAGTCCTCGTGTGGCATCAAATTTTCATTTATCACCGAGGCATTTGGCATACCTTTGTACCTGAAATCATCAAAATTTACCATGAATCTGTCTATAGCGAGCTGCATGGTTTGGCATTTGTCTTCAAGGTTCATCATAAAATTCCTCTCGGTGAGCACCTTTTTTACTTCTACTATGGTGCTAGTCCTATCAAGTATGTCCAACATCTGCAACTCATATATGTTTTTAGAGTTAAGGAAATGGATTAATCTAATGGCTTCTTCGGGCATGTCTCCTAGTTCTTCCTTAACTCTTTGTATTTATTCTGTAGCCTCTTTAACTAAGTCACTTTTTTCAAAGATGAATTGAATGGATGGCCAAATATCATTGACAGAGTCAATGATATTGGCCCATAACTATTCTTTCACTTGGCCAAGTGGCTTCTTTAATGTCAATTCCTTCTCCAAGCTCTTCATCCTTTTAGTCAACTTGGTTTACTTCTGAACTTCTTCCTTGTGCATAATTTGTGCAAACCTTTATCATGCTGGAGGTAAGGCAGGTTCTCAAATGTCTGATATAGATTTTTTCTATTATGCATCCCCTTCATGGAAGAATTACTTGCCTGATCCCTTGCCACCTCTCTTATCGTTCTGTTGCAGTCTTCCTGTGGTATCAACTTGTTATTTATAACCAAGGGATTTGGCAGACCTTTCTGCCTCAAAATGTCAAACTTTACCATGAATCTGTTTATATCCAACTTCATGGTTTGGCATTTTTCTTCAAAGTTCATCATCAAATATCTTTGGTGAGAACCTTTTTTACTTCTAGTATGGTGCCAGTCCTATCAGGTATGCCCATCTCCTACAACTCATACTTATTTTTGGAGTTAAGGAAATGGATTATTCTAGTTGATTCTTCTAGCATGTCTCCCAGTCCTACCTTAACTCTCTGTATTGCTTTTGTAGCCTCTTTAACTAAGTCACTTTTTTCAAAGATTACTTTAATGGATGGCCAAATATCATTGACAGAGTTAATGATATTGGCCCATAATTTTTCTTTGGCTTGGCCAAGTGGCTCCTTTAATGTAAATTCCTTCTCCAAGCTCTTCATCCTTTTAGTCAACCTAGTTGACTTCTGATATTCTTCCTTGTGCATAATTTTTGCAAGCTTATTTATCATTCTCTAGACTTGTTATCTTTTCCTTAAGATTGTTTATCTCTGTGGTCTGAATGGACATGTCTTCCATTGCTTTGAACAGTTTCCTTGCCTCATCACATGGCTGAGTTTCTATTGTTGTCAAACCAATTGCTGATGTAGATGTTATTGCAGCTGGAAGTGCTATAGCCAGTGGAGCTATAGGAGCGAATGAAGCTTCCAAGGTGGATGGTACTGGTATAGTGATTGTTGGAATGCCAGTGGCAGTGGCAGTCCCAAGGCTGGCCGTTTTGAGCTGTATTAAGTTGTCCAACTCCTTCTCCATTTATTTCAATTGGTCATTAAGTTGTAAAACAAGGTCCATCATTTCCTCCTGATGTGCTCAGTTTTCTAAGACCTATTTTGTCTATGGATACTCTGAATGAGGCAGTTTTAATTGCTTCTTCAAAGCAACAATATCCTCATTTTTTTTCTTTATTAATTACTTTGCAGCTTTAACATCTTTGGGATTGTACCGAAGCTCAATTACCATGTCTTCCAGTGACTTGATTTTGTTATCCTTGACCTGTGAGGAGGCCTTTTCCAATTTGTACTATGCAGTGATATTATCCAATGAACCTTGAAGTTCATGCACAATCATAGCTTTAATTGTCATGGTGGAATAGATCATCTCACCTACTTGCTTCTGGAACTCAATTTGGTAAATGGGGTGAACATCCCTGGCCAAAACCTTAAAATCTGTTTTCCTTTAGTCTATTGATGATCTTGGCCGCTAGACTGTAGGTTGCATGAATCTCATCTAAATTTTCCCTATTTTGATGTCAAAGGCTGATATTAATCTGTTTTGATTTGCAGGTGTCTTCTTGAAGTATTGCGCATAAGTCTTAACCGTCAATTTCACATTCCTAAACTTAATTTCCTTGTACCTATCTTTAATATTTTTCTCTTTATACACATGCCTGGTGAATGAAGAGACCTAAATGCTGAGCTGTCTCTTAATGAGTTAGGTGTTTGAGGTAGAAGGTTGGTGTGTTTTTTCTAAAGATGTTGGGCCTTTGCTCCTTCCCACGATTGTGTCAATGTCAATGATTTCCATTGATTCAATGACATCTTCCTGTTCAGTTACAGGATTAAGCTTGGGCCTTTTCTTGTAACTGATCTGAAATTGTTCCTCTATGGTTTCCATGGCTGAACTAGAACCTTCATCCCTGGTTCTCTTTACATTTCTGTCTTCATTTGCTGGAGTCTATAAAAGAGGAGGAATATTCATTGATTCTCCTAGGGCTGGAACCTGCAAAAAAGGAACTAGTATCAATTTGATTTTCCACATAAATTAATGTATTATCCACATCAACTATAGTACTATCCATGTCTATAAAAGTGTTTTCCAACCCTTCAGAGTCGTTGGAAAATCTCTCAATGTCTAGCCTAGGATGATGTATGAAAGGGCCCAATATGACTTTGAGCATTAGCTTATTTATGACTCCATGAGGGTCATATTGCCACATAAAGCTATTCTTGAATTTCATCTCCTATAGAATCCTATCGGCTTGTACTCTAGCTTCCCTATTATTACAAATAAAGGGGCCCAATTGGTTTTTCATTTTGAATTGAGTCTTCTTTTTGGGTGCTAGGAAATTAACCTCATTAGAGTTTATAATCTGTCTAAAATACTCTAATGCAAATATCCTCATAGGGAGGTATTTGGGCAATTTATAAGGAGCTAGTTGGCATCCATATATCCTGATCTCTGTGTGGTCCTGGTATAGATACCAGTCTTCCACTTTACTGTTATTTTCCAACTCTAAAACCATTTTGATTTCCTGACTGATCCTAGGTTGGTAGCTACTGGTTAGCATGTTTATAATATGATGAACAAATGAATCGATGAAGTGTTTGTAAGTAAATACAGTGGAGTACTTTTGGATCAATGGTGTCCAATAGATGACTAACCTTGGATTGCCTTTGGTGTCTAACTTCTAAATTTTGATAGGGAATTTGTCTGACTGGTAGTGAAAGAGCATATGAAATAAAACTGAAGAATACTTGAAAACTCTCTCATTCGATAGTCTGATGAATTTTTCATGCATTCTATCTGCTACGAACTAAGCATAGTTATACATTATAGCAGGAGGCTTGCCTGGGAAAAAGATAGAAAGGAAAGCAAGGACAACCTCATCCACATGTTCAGTTGTAGTGTATCCTACAATGCAAGAGAGCATGGTTATTATTTGTCTACCTGTCTCAAAAAAATTGGTGGTAGCATATGGAGGACTCTTTGTTAGAATATGAGACTCCTCTATGATGAAAGTTTGAAAAATCTTGGCCATCTTGGGAAGGTATAACTTGGTATAGAGGTCAAGTAAGCCTTCAATAGAGAGTGGGGTCTTATTTGGGCTTGGCTGGACTTGCAGCATTTGACTAATGGATTTTGTTGTAATGGTGAACAAAACTTGTTGGTCAGGGGTGACAATCGCTCTTTGGTTGGGAATGTAGCAAGCTTGGTAGAAGTGGATGATTTTTGGGAATGGATGTACTTCTGGGAACAAGTACTTGGGCAAATTTGACTCCAAAAGGTGAATGTCATCATTCTAGTCTAAGAACTTGTCTTTACTCTAGCAGAGGAGTTTTAGTAGGTAGGTAGGGGAAGCAGTGTCCTTAATTTGGAAGTCTTTGTCTACTAATGCAAGGTGGTCAATATCCAAATGAGCTGTTTGCAGAGGTCTTACATTCAGAGAGGCTTGGTATGCCATAATTAGGTTTACTGAATTGAATTAGACTTTCAGTGGTTTCAGGAGTGAGGCTTAGAAGCTCTGGAATAGTGGGAGGGTAATTATATTTTGTGAAAAAAGGTTTGAGATGTAAAATATGTTTCCTTTTAATTCAAGAAGGTTTCTTAGTTAATTTAATTAATTAACCATTCAATTATAACTGTGTGTTTTTCAAAGTTAAGGGTCATTCTAGTTTTTTCCAAGAAGACTTGGAAATTGGTGATTTTCCATGCAGCCTGGGTTTTATGGTAGCTGCGGAGGGTACTGAGGCTTGAACGGGTTATATGTTACTTCAATTTGGTGTCTGCAATGTCTTCAGGTGGTGAAAGTGGATGAATTGTTCATTCAAAGCTTCAGGGTGTCGCAAATGGCTTAGCAGAGGTTTACAGTGAAAATGGATGAAAAGAGCGAATTGGGGCTTTTTCGGACTTTTAATCGATAACAGTCACATTTTGGCACGGAAATTATTAAATGAACAATGGGTAGTTTTTAGTTTAGGAGGGGAGGTGGTTTTTTGCACCATCACACCACTTTTGGATGGTGGGTGGTATTCTTCACGAGCATGTGATTTAACCTCGTGCAGCCACGTAGCAGAATAGTCCCGAACCAAAACACAAATGTCGCATGCTCTCAAGTTGTTAACGGTCGAACGTTGAATCCACGTGATATGGTTGTACACCATTGGATCTAGGGGTGGGATATTGGAGGGATATCAGACTATTGAGTTGCACGGATGGAGTCGAGAAAGTGATTGGCAGGGTCCAAGATTTAATTACAAAGAATTGTAACTAATTAATGAATAATGTCAGGATTTTACTATGGGCCAATGGTTAATCAGATGGGACCATGAGTTACGTGGTAGGAGTATTTAAACTACACCAAGGGTTGGTACATCAAAAGGGGTATCAAGGAAATACGAAGTGGGGACGTTAATTACATAATGCGGGAATTTTAGGAAAAACTTAGGATAAAGGGTTTTTTGTGGGTTTTTAAGGGGAACGGGGAAATTAATAAGGGGGAAGGTAATATTTGTAATGGGGAATGGGTTTCACACTAGGGAAAGGGGTTTTGGGAAGAGAGGATGATGTTTGAAGGGTAATTTCTAGGGAAATGTGTGAAACCAAGGGTAAAAGGTCAAAATGAGGGGGAAGCGTATTTATAAGTAATGAAGGGATAATGGGGGAAATTAGAAAATAAGTATGTGGGGGTGTAGGGAAATTCGGGGAGATTAGTAAATAAGCTTGGTGAATATCGTTTCTTTTTCTCAACTCCTCATGCACATGAAGCATAGGATTAAGCATGATAAATGTGTTTTTACTTAGAAACTTTGTGAACTTTGCAAAACCTCTTCTACCTACCCCCTTTTTTACCCTAACATTTTTTTCTTTATTTCAATGGGTGCATTTGAGCTTGCTGACCCTTTATTTCTTTTTATTTTGATAAGAAAACTATCTAATTATAACCATATAACTTCCAATGGCTCAGATTAAACCGATGAGCTCATTATTATTCTCTACCTAACTAATGATCTGCCAAGATTAAACAGTTTGGCTAGACCCTTATTCTCTATCTATCAACATGAAATTTAAAGCATGAATGTGTCAAAATTAAGCTATTTGACCATCATGGATTGTGGCATTTTGGACAAGCTGCACACAATCTTATTTTGCAAAGTAAAGTAAAAAGGTAGTGGCATTTGAAATTACACACTTTCATGATCTATTTTTATCTCTCTTGGGGTTTATATTTTTCACTTTTTTTTTATCTTTCTTTTTCTTTATTTTTTTCGTTTCATTATTATTTTAAGACATACCCTCTTTACATTTTTTTGATTTTTTAGTATAGAAAACATTTTGCAGAAAGAAAAATTGTGTACAATATTACAAGACTAACCATAGCCAATTCAAAATTATGAATCCTATTATTATAGGACCCTAACAATAACATTGTTTAACATAAACTCAATCCTCAAACCAACTAATTTCCTTACAAACTTTAGATTCTAGTCCCTTTATCACTATGATGAGTGCTCAATTTATAGGAAATGGAGGTGGTTTGGTCATAAATGAGGGTATTGAATTGATTTCCAATCTTGGAGTTAGTTTCCATGAAGCAAAAGATGAGAGGATAGGAGGTTAATGGATCCTTAGCATATCCAACTTCTAGCTCATAAGAGGAGATAAGAGATGGGAACCTTCTAGAATCATCTAGAATGAAGGAATATTCCCTGAACCCTATGAAAATTTCACTCAATCTGGCCCAAAGCAGGGTAAATAGGGGCTAAGTGCACTGCAGTGCAGGACACGGTGGGCCTGCCTACTCTGCAGTGCAATGTCTCAAGGCTTGGGCTACACTGGTGTCCCAAGGAAGCATTTCAAAAGTGCTTCACACCATGAAACTGTCATAGAAGGAGGCATTCAATGAGTTGACTTCTCTAGGGAATGTAACAATTAAATTAGCATTCAATGAGCCCTAAAAGTACTGATCTAAATGTCAGGAGTGATGTGCCCAAATAGACCTGGAACACTGTTTGAAATTTTCCACCATGTATGCCCTGATGGTGAGAGGCAAGGCAGGCCATGGTTTCTCTTTTACTTTGTTCAATCTCTTTGGAAAACCATGCATCATTTGGTAGCAGACCTCTCAAAGGACCATCTTGTCTGTGACAAAATTGGGTAGATTGTGAGGAGGCTATTGGCTATTGAACACTCTGATGAATTTTCCTTCTTCAATCGGGAACCAGTGTGCTACCTTGACCACAGTCTTCATAGCTCTCTTCAACATGCATGTTGGTTCTTCCCCAAAAGGTATCTGGTACAATGAGATGATGAAAGTTTTAGAGATTAAATCTAGCATGCTTATGTAAGTTGTATCCAAAAAAACTTTGTAATGATAGTGGACAGGGTTGGCTACTGATGGGTCCTAGTTGCAGCTCCAGTGCTCGAAGTAACATCTCAAGAAGACAGCGTTGAGGAGGTATGAATACATATAGAATTCTGGAGGCTATTTTGGTTGTGGGAGCTTAGCAGTTGTTATGTTTGTTTTCAAGGATTATGATAGGATGCTTGGTGAATTAAAAATGCTTCCTCGAGTGGCAACGACATACATGAGGGGAACCCATGTGCCATAAAAATTGTCATAGTCTGCCTTGCCATATAATTGACAAATCATTGCAGCAATTAAATGATATACTTTGTGCAATCCCTAGATCCTGTATGCTTGATCTGTTTTGATCTGAAATTTTGACGGGTCTTGCCACAATTCCCTTAGGATGTACTTTATTGGGGTACCAAACTCGGTGAGCCATCTCGTATTAAGAACTTCCTATCTCTCGGGAAGTATGTACTAGGTACTGAAATCAGTTGGGCAGATACTGGCTATGGGTGCCCCATCAGGGCCCCTGATCATCCAGGAATCTGTGTTTGTACACTATAAGACCCATTCTATAGTTTTTGTGCATAGGAGGACTGGGGGATGCATCACTACCTTGTGTAACCTTAACTTCTTTATGTTTATGTATACCTAGAAGTCTTCCTGGGTTTTTGGAATTTCTTTATTCGCAAAATCCTCATAGATGTTGTACCAAGAGAGCCTTGTTGTTTTACTGATGTTGCAAGGAGTGTCTCCAAAGATGGGTGTTTCCTTTTCTTGGTCATCTTCCCATGACGATATTCCTGAGCTCCTGTGAGTAGCCCTAGTGGTAGGTCGGGTCATTTCATCCTCGAAGGAAGATATGGATATGCACTCTAGATATATGTCACCTGCAATGTCAAAAATACAGTCCCACGATGAGAGAGACAGCATGAAAATCAAAACTGAAAAATAATAGGGTTTCAGTAGGTGGTAGGACAGTCGCAGGGAAGGTAAGTCATAGGAATAGGAATGTGACTAAGTGACTGGCTGTGTGTGTCGTGATCTAATAGAGGTCACAAGGTCGCAAGTCGAGAGAACGAGCTGCATGGTCACAAGTCGCAAGTTGCAGGTCGATAGTAGTTGCAAGCTTGCAAGGTCGCAGTCAAAGGGGTATCATGGCTTGAAGACCCACAACTTTGGTTTTTTGAGAGGATCAAGAAGATGCTGAGTGGCTTTAGAAGGTCAAGATTTCTTCATGTCAAGGAGATTCAGGCTTACTGGTTAACAATGGGAAGGTCAAGGCTAAGAGAAGGTTGATGTCTAGGTCCAGGCAGAGTGAAAGCATCCAGGGAAACTATTTTTAGGAAAGAGATGAGAAAAATAAAAAATAAGCTAAGACCCCTGGGCGAAGGGATGCCAAAGGTTGGGGGAAGCAAAGGGAGACACCTAAGAGCAAATAATGATTACTAGGAAGGTAAATGGTCACTTACACAGAGAAAGATGTCCACGCACCCAAGTCAAAGTCTTTCCTAACTCTTTTTGCGACCAAAGGAGCAGTTAAAAATGAGGCTGGGGTGACCTTCCTGATATAACATGGGTCGCACGTGTTAGGTCGCATGGGCTTGTCATGTGACTCTATGACCTATGCCACCTTGTGACCAGGCAGTCGTGAAGTGGCAAGAGTTATGAACTCTCATCTTATAGGCAAGAGGAAGGTGCGACCTTGTGGCCTATGCGACCTTGCGACCATGCAAGTCGTAGTGTCACAAGGGTCACAGAGTCACATCTGTGTGCGAATGAGGATTGTGAAACCTTGTGACTTACACAACTCTGAGTGTAGATGGTCACAAGGGTCGCATGGTGATGAGCTCAGATTGATATGCAAGAAGGAGGACATGACCAGTGACCTTTGTGACTAGTGAGTCACATTGGTCACATAAGTCACAATGGTTGCTAGGTTTAACTTTAGTCACATCCTGACACAACAAATGAGTGACTTAGCTTGACTTAGCAAAAAAATTAAACTTTTTCAAGGATTTTTTTAGATTGCTGAACTCTTAAGTAGATCCTGGTGGGGTTGGTGGCTCTGCCGAGTACAGGGGCTCCGAAAATTTTAGGGTTCCCAGATTTTTGCAGGGGTTGCTACAGTAGCTACAATAGGGCACTATGAATTCATAAGGGTACCCCTTGGGATTATTAATTCCCTTGCAATATTCATGTGCCTAATGAACAAATTACTACTTGCTTACTTGGACAAGTTTTTCATAGTGTTTGTTGATGACATATTAGTTTATTCAAAAAAGGAAGAGGAAGATGAAAAACATTTGGTTGTAGTTTGCAAATCTTGAGAGAACATAAGATCTCTGCAAAGATTGGCATGTGTGACTTTTTCTAGCCACATACACACTATCATGGGGACGTCCTCTCTGAGGAAGGCATATCATTTGACCCTGAAAATATCAAAGCCATAAGGGAGTGGCCAACTTCAAGGAACATGGATGAGGTTAGATCATTCATGGGATTAGCAGGATACCACAGGAGATTTATTTAAAATTTCTCCAAAATTGGTCATCCCATTATGACATTGTAAAAAAGAGGGAGAATATTTGAGTGGATTACACAATGTGTGGAAATATTTGAGTATGTAAGGTGATATCTCACCAATGCACTAGTGTTGAGAAGCACATATCCTAAGAAGAATTTCACAATATGTACATATGAATGCAAAGAGGGACTCGATGTAGCCTTAATGCAAGAATGGTAAGTAGTGTGCTATGAGTTAAAAAAGTTGAACAAGCATGAGAAAAAAATATGTGACTCATAGTTAGAATTGGCTTCCATTGTTAACACGTTGAAAATGTGGAGGCACTACCTTCTTGGTAGGAAGTTCATACTCATGTCAGACCATAGTGGACTTAAATAATTGTTTAGACAACCAAAGTTGAATGCTAGACAAGCAATATGGCCGACCACATTCAGTGAGTTTGAATTTCAAGTTAAGTACAAAAAAGGTAAGGAAAATAAGGTTTTTGTTTCCTTGAGAAAAAGAATCCAAGTAAATCACTTGATAACTATAAGTTAGTATGCCAAAGATTTGGAAGAAAGAATTAAATGCATTGGGAAGTAGGATGAAAATACTAGAAAATGAAAGAAAAATTGTAGCAAATTGATGAGGATTAAGGATATAATCTATATAAGGACGTCTTATTTAGATTCGAAGGAAGAATTTATGTGCCTAACAGTGATGAAATAAATAGGCTAATAATGAAATAACTCCATCTTAAGCCTTACTCAGGCCACCCAAAGTATCAAAATACCATAACGGCCATTAAAAGGTACCATCACTAGCCAAATTTGAAGAAAATGGTGGTAGATTTTGTAGCAAGATGCATTGAATGCTAGCAGGTAAAAGCTAAATGAAAACACCTGACATAACTTTTGCAACCTATCCCTATTTTGGAATGGAACTGGGAGGTAATTCTATGAATTTGACTAGAGTATCTCCCAAAATATCTAAGTAACATGATGAAATCATGGTAGTGGTGGATAAACTTAGGAAAGTAGGTCATTTTTTGGAAGTAAAACCCGCCAATTTTTCTAGTGATATAACATGGATCTTCGTAAGGGAGATTGTGAGGCTACATTGTATTTTGAAGAAGATTGTGCCAGACAAAGATGCTAGCTTCACTTCCAAGTTTTGGAAGTAATTTTTTGTAGCATTGGGAATGTACTTAACATTTTGTACAGCCTATCATCCAGAAACATAGAGGATCAATCAGATCCTTGAGGACATGTTAAGAATGTATGTGATGCATTAGCCCCAGAAATGGGAATAATATCTTACACTTGTGGAATTTTCATACAATAATGGACACCAAGATTCCATAAAGATGAGCCCCTTTGAGGTGTTGTATGGATGGAGATGTAATATTCCTATTAGCTAGAGTGATCTAGTTATTAGAGTTCATATAGGACCTCATATGCTTAAGGATATGGAACAACAAGTTCATATCATAAAGAAAAATTTGAAAGTGGCATGAGATAGACATAAAGGCTTTGCAGATAAGTATAGGGTACACTAAGAGTTACAACTAGGGGGAAATGTGTACTTGAGAATTAAACCCAAGAAAATTTCCCTAACTATGAGGACTTGTGCCAAGTTCAAACTATTGTGGGCCATTCGAAACTCTTAAAAGGATTGGACTAGCAACATATAGGTTGGCCTTACCTCCATGAGTTAGAGTTTATGATGTTTTCAATGTTTCTTTACATAAAGGTAAGTGCATGGTTATAATCATGTTATTGATTAGTCTATCCTACAAGTGGAACCAAATAGTGAGTTCCAACCAAAACCAATATACATTGTAGACCACAGGAGTCACATGCTCCAGAATCGAGCCTTAGAGACAATCAAGGTATGGTGGAATCACTTTGGGCTAGAGGAGGTCACATGGGAGATGGTTGATGTCATGAAAGGTAGTTATCCTTTCTCATTTGATGGTTAGAGAAAGTGTGTATAATTGTATATACTTTATAGATTTGTGTGTATAAAGATCCATAAAAGAATATGTGTCTTACTGTAATTTAATCATTGTATAAGTGTAAATGAATGTCAAGGGTGGTGTTCCCTCAAGGAGGAGGGGATTATGACTACCCACCTATTAGTGCAAGGAGTTACTCCGAGACTACAAAAGGAGTAAGCTTTACACATCATGATTTCATTTCAAAATTTAAAATGGTTTTTCTTGAGTGGTGGGATGGCTTCTGAAGGATGTTTTGAAATGATTATGTTCCTCTTTAACTGTCATGCATTTGGCAAGATGTGACAAGCATAAATTGGATGGTTAAGTGAGTAATATAGGGGATCAGAGGAAAACGAATAGGTAGCTGATAATTATCCTAAGAAACTAAGTATCTTAAGACAATCACTTCAACTACATAAAGCCTTGTCACAAACTCTATTTTTTTTGGTAAATAAAATAATAGTTGGAAAGTGAGAAAGTGTATAAAGTATTTCACAAATCCTTTGTGAAACCTTCAATAACAATTTCTACTTGAAGTGATATTATTATTTACAGGAGACTGGATAGTAGAGAAGTCATCATTATATCCTCTTAATGATTCTCACTCATACTATATTAGCAGCTGTAATTTGTCATTTAAAAGATTAAAACAGGTTTGGAAAAGGAGGCAACAGCTAGAAAGTAGAAAGCATGTATAAATTATCTCACAAATCCTTTGTGAAACCTTCTCTAGCAAGTTCTACTTGAACATATATTATAATTTATAGAAAACTGGATAGTAGATAAGTCATCATCATATCCTCTTCATGATTCTCACCCATATTATACTAGCTACTGCCAATTTATAATTCAGAAAATCGGAACAAGGAAATAGACAAACCACACATTAGATATGACTTGAATCACAAAATCCTCTATCATGAAGTGTAGAAAAAGCTATTTTATTAAGGCGAGTCTTCAGGTGAACCAAAATCCAACCTTGAAATGATATTTACAAAAGATATATATAGGGAGAGGCACCAGATTGAACTCTCCTAAATTGGTGGTTCCACTATTTCCTAATTACATGGGTGTCTTTGAGATATTAAAAACATCTCCCATCAAATTGCAACATAAACTACAGGTGTAGATGAGAAGAAGAGGAAGAATGACACTTTACTGCTGGAAAAACTGACTCATTTCCCCTTTTGCTGCTGAATTTTCTCTTTATCGTCTTGATTATTGAATGACCATATGGCTTCATAAAATACAACCTTCAACAGCCACATAAATATCTCATATCCATTATATTTCTTATGCATATTTTTACGGGTTTCTATCTTTCTAAAACTGGCCCGGAGGTTTTCTACTAACAACTATATATTTCTATTGAGACAGGTGCTATTGGAAATTCTGGTAATACCTATAATAGTGAAAAGACTAGAAACATTTCTAACATTTTTGGTAGGATAACATTTCCACTTCAAAAATTTAACAGAAATGCTTCAAAAATACCTTTCATTCCATGTGAGTTGCAACCTCTGAAAACTTATCCAAATTTGTTTTAATTCTAGTAGAATTAGACCTTGTGATTTTGGTTGTTTCTCCTTTGACGATGGCCTCTTTCTTTTCTACTTCTTTTTGGATATTTATTATTTTCGAAGGCTCTGATGGCTAGTCAATGGGAGCTTTATCTCTTTGCTTCTTCAAGGATCTTTTGATTTCTGCAATTGAAGGATCCTTAGTCTACAACTCTATTGGTTGTTGGTCTATAACTATTACTTCAATTAGTAAACTAGGATTATTTATGGCCTTTGATTTTAGTATGTATTTGTTATTTTCCCTAGTATGTCTCCACCTAGTTATAGCAACTAGTTTTAGTTCTTCTTTCTTGTTTTTACTAGTTCTTGTATAGCCTGCTTCCTTCAGTATTTCCTCATCAGAATCAAGAGGCTAGTTTTCTTGTTGCTGTTCATGTGCTTCCAAAATTTCAGGAAACACCTGTGCTTTAGATTCTTCTTCAGTTGCAAGTTTTCTTCTCCGAGTTCTTGTGTACACTTTACAAAAAGGTATAACAGTGGGAACCATTTTTAAGCTTTTTTTTTTAATGGGAAGAAGAGCTTTCACCTTGCTCCTTTCTCTTTTCAGATTCAGGAACTAAGGGTTTCTCTTTGTTGCTTTTGGCACCTTTCCTCACACTTTCTCTCTTTGTATTTCTTTTGGAGGTTCCTTCAACTGATACAGTTGATGTCCTCTTTGTCTAAACCTATGTTGAACAAGATTTAGGAATTTCTTAGGGTGTTTGTGTAGGTTGGCCTACCCTGTAAAACAAGAAATGGTCCCACGTTTGGTTTTTGTTTTTTAGTTCTTCATCAACCAGAACCTTGATAATTGCTTGTTGATACAGGTTGTATTCTGATGCTTCCTGATGTGTTTGAATCCTGGCTACCATTTTGGTCGGGCTCTTCAATATGAAATAAGGAAGATTGAGAGTCTTCATACCTGCAAAATGAAAAAGAAACCTCATATGGTAAAGAAAAACTAATGTATATCTTCTCTCACAAGTGAGAAAAATCTTAAGCAGTTTGATTGTTTCTTCCCATTCTTTCTTAAGATAATTGTTGGGAATTCCTTTGGCCCAGTTAGGATCTTTATATTCATCTCTGGTAAAAGTGTTGAGATCTCCTCTTGTAATGAGCTATCCTTTAGACCACTTTTCTCCTTCTTGGTGAAGGTTAAAAGCCTCTGCAATTCACTGTTCTGAAACTTACACCCTGAGATCAAAGATAGTAGCTTCCTCTCCATTGGAAGTTTGAGAAAACTCTCGGGCTACACCTTGATGTGAGTCTCCTAACCTTGTGCAAAGTGGATAACAGCCTGCCCAAATGAACAACCTTCTGACCTTCAGATTAACATCAACTAGCTCAGCTCCTTGAGGTTTGATTCTCTTAAGCTTCCACCTTTCCTAGACTTTGGTGCCATAGAATATCTGCTTGTTGGTTATGAAGAATAGGTGTCAAAGTTTGGAATCTTATCCAACAGTTGTTGCAACTATCTTGAATTAGGCTACTAGAAAATATGGAATGTGTTCTTAACCTCCTCAATTAGTGTCTCCTTAATTTCACTTCAAAAATTGGAAATGGTGACATTTCATTCACTTTCAGATATTTGAGATGAAGTTATGGTTCAATCTCCCATGCATATAATCCTTCATGATCACATAAGGTTTCATATCATCATGGATAACATGTAGTAGTAATGATTAGGTTTATTTGCCTTGGAGACTCCAGCTGATCTGCTAAAAGTGGTTGTACGAGATTTTTTGCAAATCTAGCAATTTTCCTGCATTAATTCGAGTTGGCCGAAAATTTTTGTAGCGCATCACACAGAACATAAAGAACGATTGTCAGAATTCAAACAACTCGCTGAGACTGACACTGTAGATATGCTTAAAATTTTGGGAAACATGAGTTATTTAAGATGGCTAGGGTAGGCAATGTCTGTGATTCACACCTAGCAAACACGATCAACCAAAATGATTAACCACTACCACTTGACTTGACTTGAAGTTTGAGACCTATCCAATCATGAAACCTCATGATTTGGATTAGATATTCTGCCATTATGGCACATGGATAATCGAAAACAGTTGCATTTTCGGCTTTATTTTAAAAACGGAAAACATTACTGAAATTCCGGTAGCATCAAAAAATAAAAATAAAAACAAGAAATAACAAGAGAACAGAAAGACCATCCAAAAAACAGGGGAGACTGTCTGAATGAAAAAATCAGACACTAGTGGAAATTCCGGTAGCATTTTAATTTTTTTTGAAATTTACAAAATTAATCCTAGAAAATAAAAATTTCAATACCTACTCATGACTTAGCCTAGAATTGTGCTAATGCCACCCAAGGTTCTTGCATAACTCATATTGTAAATATGTTGTAAATATTATGTAATGTGAGAAATAAAAAAAAAAGGATTGAGCCAAAGGGATATAGATTCCATAGCTGGGGGAGGATGATTGTTTCTTGGATTGTTATTGGTTCTTTTGGAAAGAAGAGACCTAAATTTTAAACATATCCCTTGAAGGATTGGTTGGTAATGAATTCAACAAACTGGTTCTTGAAATTAAATGGCATGAGGAAAAATATAGAAGCTCATGCTTGCTTGAAAAAACACAATAAGAAAAGAGAACATAAATGATGAAAGGATGCAACAGTAGATAATGTTGGTAGAAAATGAAGGAGGGATAAACAGAAAAATTAGGAGGAACAACTCGAATGGGGGATTGCAATGGCAGAGGAGAGAGAATTGAGGTAGGAGGTATTCAAAGGGTAGAGATCATTTGAACAATATATATTGATTGAACAACAGAGAGCACTCAAGCAACAAAATTCATTCAGCTAGAGGGGAGGCACACAATGTTTTAAGACTAGATACAAATTTGAACTCCTCATAACAAGGGAACAAAAACCTTTGTTTTGGAGGTTGACTGAGAAGGGGACTAGAATTGAGCCTCTAGTAGAGGATTTCAATAGGAAGTGTTGAAGAGAAGAGAAGAGAAGAGAAGGGAATTGGTTCTCTAGCCCTAGGGTTTGTGGGTTGATTTTATAGTGTCTCGAGCCCTGTAATAACTTGGGGTCCCTCAAGGGTTTTGGGTTGAGATAGAATCATTGGAGCCCTATAACAACTTGGGTCCCTAGAGGATATGGGTTGAGACAGAGGTTGTTGGAACCTTGTAACATCTTGGGTCCCTAGAGGCCATGGGTTGGGATGGAATATTGGAGCCCTCTAATAGCTTGGGTCCCATGGACATTATGTGTTAGGTTAACATACTTTGGATCCCTATAACAAATTGGGAAGACGAAATCCTAAAGTATATCATAGGAAGACTTGATCAAAGACTTCTGGATTATGCCTCGTTGGTGTAGTGGATTATGGACTCCCTAGAATGGGGTGAATCATTGTGTGTGCTCTTGGGGATGACGTTGCACACCTTTGGATCCCCTATGATAGAAGAGAAGAAAAGTAATAAACTACTGGGATTGAGGAATGAGTTCCTCTAGAGTCCCTGTTTCAATTGGAATCTGGTGTGTAGTCGCGAAAGAAAGAATTTCCCCCTCAAACTCTGGAATCTGGCTTAGGGGTAATAGGTGAAAGTAAAATTGGCTATAGTTGTCTAAGGTTGGTTGGAGATTCGTTTTCCTAGAATTGGTTTCCCATAAAGTTCAAAGATAAGTATTAGTATATACTTGTTTACTCTTTTAATGAATCACATTGTATTGTCCCTTGTAATGTTTTTGGATTTAGAAACTGTATTTATGCCATTAATGTTTGTATATGTGGTGCATCTTGGTGGGGATACTCCACAAATGTAGTGTTGATTATGTATGTGTGGTTCTCCTTGGATATGGAATTAGTGTGTGTGATCACTTCTTGATGGAAATCACCGTGTATCTAATGCATAAAGAGGTACCATAAACCACATAATAGTAATGTCTAAGATATAGAGCTTAATTGAACCTTAAAAAAGATGGAATGTTTAACTGTATTAAGAATAACACATTAATAAAAGTAAGATAACTCCATGATATGTTACAGGCCATGGCCAAGGCTAATATATCCTTAAATAAATGTTGAAAGGAAGCAAGTTATGAGACCCATTTTTATTATTATTATACATTTTACATGCTAGATAATCTACTGGGAAAATTTAGTATTTACTTACAAGTTGTTGTGCTGCTAGGAAGGAAATGTATGAGGGTCAAGAGTGCTTCCCTAGGGCCATTTGAACCCTTTAGTTTTACCTAAATGGGCTGCAACCTTACCTATATGTCTTGCAACTTTACCTAGATTCCCTCTAGTCTAGAATTTTAGGTAGGCTATATATCTATAAGTGTCGCCTTTGTGTTACCAGTGAGGCACCAAAGGGTGTGGTATAGAACCAAGGAGCTACTTGCAGAGTCAACGTAGCTTATGGAACTGCTGGCACGGAGTAGGAGAGGTGGAAACCTGTTGGAAGCTTCCACCAAGCCTATGGTAGGTAATATTTGTAAGAGTGCCAACGCTGCCATGTAAGGAATTACCTACCCAAAGCAAGCGAAGGCCCACGGGCTCGCATTCCATATATAAATCTAACATCCAAGCTTGAGATTGGTAATCGTTTGCGACACCTGTTGATGATGCTTGACCCACCAACATTTAGTGGATCACCCGGTATGAAGTCCCAACTAGACCTCACACCGTTTGGTGTGGGAGTCCCATCCAGTATGATGGCCTAGTTTCCATTATCTTAAATTTTTGCCTTAGCTCTTTCTTGTCAACATAGGAGAGTGATTTTCATTGTCTTCGAGTAGTGAGGTTCACGTGCCTGGTGATTGATAGTGTTACCTGTGTCAAGCTTCTTTCACCGGAGAGAGAAAGGGTGGAAGTGAGTCCCAACTCATATGGAAGGAAACGCAACTCTGTTAGGAACACACAATAAAACAGGATGTGTGCAACTTCCAGAGGAGGAATCCACATGGATGCAATAGTCACAACACACAAGGTTAGATAGCACGTACAACACCCAATAGGAAATCCGTGTGAGTGTGATGGTCATTATAGCAAGTTTATGTGAAAGGTTTTGTCTGATGTTTGGGAGATAACCAACACAGGTAGGACATATTTTCATTAATATATATGTATTAGAATAGTTGAATGAAGCCAAGTGTTAAACACCGGTTAAAGAAACATGCATTATAAGTGTTCAATACGAATGTTACAAATAGTTACAACACATGTGTGAAAATGTGTTGGTCTGTTAGTAAGCTTCTGAATTAAGCGAAAGTTCCAAGACACATGGATACACCATACATCACTAACCTTGTGGGCAGGGCGTTGGAGCCACTACTTACTCCTCAAAGAAAATATTACAGAGGCTCAAGGCTATGGGGAGGAGTGAAGGTGAAAAGTCCTTTGCATGTACAAATGAGGGGGTATTTATAGCCAAGGGTGAAACTAATACTTGTGACTGTTTGACTTGCCTCATGACTGTTTGACTTCCACGACCTTTCAACTTTACATGACTCTTCGTATGACAAGTGGGTCTCTTAGACTTGCACGTTACACTACATTGATAAAAAATATGGCCTACACTGGGGATTTGGACGACATGACTCATGACAAGACTTGATATGATAGTGTTGGTTCATTTGTGTTGCTTCTCATGTGCATGTCGAGTTGTAGTGCTGTTGGGTGATGGATGTCATCATGATGTGCCATAGCTTCACCTATGCATGGAAATATGTGTAGAGTATTAGATGGTCATTGGGTTTGAATGATATTGAATTTGCATGTTTCTCCTTGATTTTATGTTGGCATTCTTGATAGGTTCATTCATTTGTGACAAGTGCATGTTCATCCTTCTATCCCTCCATGAATAAATCTTCGCATGTTCATCCATTTGTCCGTCTGTGAACATATCTTTGCATGGTCATTCATTTGTGAACACATCTCTTTGCATGCATCATTTCTTCATTTGTTCATGAACATGTCTTGTTGCATGTACTCCCCTTGTCAATCCCATTTGTCATCGTTCCATGTTTATTCACATACCTGTATCTTCACTCACTCATGAAGAGATGAAATCAAATCTATTAGCACTCAGAATGAACCTCAAGGCTGAGAAGAGGCAACTCTGAGGTGATCACAGAGCAAGCTTTTGATCTAGAATCTAGCCCTGCCAGACTAGAGAGGGCTCTCTCTTTACCAAGAAAATGTGGCCTTGATAATTGAATCTTAGGCTAGCTATGAAGAAGAAGGATTTGGTTGAAAATTGTGGGTTGAAACCAACAAGAGAAGGAACTATTGGGCTATGGATTCGGGGTTAGTTTCTACCGGCAAACTTGGAGAAAAGTAAGCATAATGTAAAACCAGATTAAAGATATAATGAGAGAAAAAAAAAGGGAAAATACCACTTCCCTGTAGGCATCAACCAGTGGATGGATCTACAGTGGCAACTTTAGAAGAAAGAGAAGCACAAGGTTACTTAACAAAGCATCTAACAGACGATGGATTCTAAAAAGATAACCACTACATCAAACAACATAATCATTGTGAAAGGAGCATCGTGAATGGATGGATTACTAACACTTCCCTTAGAGATTTTTGTAACCAAATTAGCAGAAAAAACAAAGAATGGAAATGAATTTACAAGAAAAACATGTTGCACATTAAACACCGTGATGAATCCCAAATTTAAAGAGCAAAAAAAGCTTCATTAAAATAATATTCATGGAAAACTTTACAAGGTCCAATGGCAGCCTCACTCTGCTGCAAAAATACAACCATTACACTCTGAAATTCATCAAATATATACAATTAGCTCATCTTTGTACTAAGGGAGTTGAGCTCAACCACCTCTCTCAAGATAGAATATGTTACATTAAATTTGGACTGAATTTCTGAAAATAGGGCTCAAAGATGAACTCATATCTCTTGAACCATAACACCTATTACAAAACTGAAATAGGTTTTCGTAGATAAGTTCATTTTTGAGAAAAACCTCTCTCAAAGTTTGGGAATTCATTTCCAGTTTGCGGAATATGTGCCACAAAATAATCTCTAAATAGGAAATCACTAAATATTTAAATCTGTAAAAATAGGTTGTAAGGATCTAGTCAAATATTACAATTCACAACACCTATGAATAGACAGAAAGGCTTTTGTTATATGTCTATTTTTTGACAAAAACCTCCTTCGGTTTCTCAAAATTACTTTCCATTTTTTGTAAAATGGCACCACACTACAATGACTAAAATAGTAAAACAAATGCAAAATTTGTTTTGTTTTAATGTAGGATTCAAATATCACCACATATCTCCCACATAGTAACATCTGTGGATAAAATTAAGGAGGTTGTTGTTATTTGGTATATGATTGACAAAAACATCTTTCACTTTTATAAAATTCATGTCCATTACTTCAGAAACTTATTTTGTAGTAAACTTGTCCCTGTGTGCAGCAAATGACCTCAAAACATGCATGATCAAGAATCAATCATTCATTTCGATCATATCTTCTGATCAGGGAACCGGTTTTGGGAGTGTGATATATCATTGGAAATATTTTTCCAAGATGCTTTTGATGAACATGCTTAGGATATGATTTGCACTGAAACTCATGTGCAAAACATCTCTGAAAACGAGATATAATAGGAGCCCATTTTTTATCCCTGGTGACAGGCTGCAAAGACTGGAAAAAACAATGGCCTTATTGGGGATGGTAACTCCATGGAGGTGTCAAGAACACCATAGACCAAGTGCCTCATCCATTGTGCAATACGGTCACAAACAACTGCAATCTTGAAAAACTTATTCCAAAAGAAAAAACACACATACTGCAACCTGTACATTAGGAAACTAAAACAAATTCTGAAAACTGAAATGTTACTTTGGGAAAATTATTTATGTACAACCCTACCCTAATTTATTGCAAATTACTAGATCAAGTGATGTTGTAATGCAGAATTAACCAATCAAGCAACTGTAGTAATGATGATGCTTGGCAGTGCTTGAAACAGTACATAAATGTAAATGCTAATAACCATACATGCACAAAATGAGTGTGGATGTGTAAAAGGAAATATGGCTTGTTATTCAAACTGAATTTTTTTTCCATATATGCTGCAATAGGATCAAAGAAACTGGAATTTGTTTGCTGCCCCAACTTCTCAATACATGCTTCTAGCTGCAAATTATTAATGCAGACATCCAAGGGCAACCTTACATTTCCTTCCTTCTACTGGAAAATGTCTCCAAAGAATGGGACTTGATAGTCCAGATCTTGGGACAGTATTTGGGTCTCCAATTCAGTTAGATCTTCTTCAATTTTGATGGAAAAATCTTGCAAAAAATTGAGCTTAACTTCATGGCTACATCAACAAGACTTCAAATAAGAAGAAATAGATGAAGCAAAGTTCTCATCTACCTCATCATTTGTGCACATATCTTCCCATTCTCTAAAGCCTTGAATAGAGGCCGTCTCTATTTCGAATTCTTCCTCTGCCCCCATCCATGTTTCAATAAAGATATTCCAAAAATCTACAAATGACTTCATAGATATGATAGGAAAAATTTTGATCCATTGTCTACATTTCCCTTGAAATGAATCATAGAAAAATCTGATAAAAATATCCTCTTTTTTTACTCTAAGAGATTCTATAAATGTTTTGAAATTTGCTACATGTTCAAGAGTGAAAGTCAGATCTTCCCCCATTGAATTTAGGGCCATTGCTCAAAAAATATGCATCTTTCGGTAATTGATTAGGAAAACCAAAAATATTAGAAAAATCGATACATGAATACCTTGAACAAATAGAAACAACAACTAGTCCTTCATTTAGCCAGTGGAGGCACCATCAATACTTTGAAACATGAGATTTTGAACAATGGAGTCATAAGGTAGATGATTTTAACCTTAATATGTGTCTAACTATTGTCCACCACCAACAAGCAGATCTGCAACTTGAATGATCTTCCCTAGAGAAGATCTGTCAACTCATCTCCAGTAACGGTGCCAATATGTTAGCACTCAGAATGAACCTCCAAGCTGAGAAGAAGAAATTCCGAGGTAACCATAGACCAAGCTTTTGATCTGGCATCTAACCCTGCTAGACTAGAGAGCACTCTCTCTTTGCCAAAAAAACGTGGCTGTGATAACTGGATCTTAGGCTAGCTATGAAGAATAAGGATTTGGTTGAAAATTGTGGGTTGAAAACAACAAGAGAAGGGACTATTGGGCTATGGATTTGGGGATAATTTCTGTTGGCAAACTTGGGGCAAAGTAAGTGCAATGTATAGCTAGATTAAAGATATAATGAGAGAAGAAAAGAGGGAAAAGACCACTTCCCTGTAGGCATCAATCAAGGGATGGACCTACAGTGGAAACTTTAGAAGAAAGAGAAGCATAGTGTTACTCAATGGAGCATCTAATGGAGGATGGATTCTAAAAAGGTAACCACTACATCAAACAACATAATCATTGTGAAAGGATCATCATGCATGGATGGATTCCTAAAATTTCCCTAGAGAATGTTGTAACCAAATTAGCAGAAAAAACAAAGCATGGAAATGAATTTACAAGAAAAACATGTTGCACATTAAACACCGTGATGAATCCCAAATTTAAAGAGCAGAAAAAGCTTCATTAAAATAATATTCAAGGAAAAATATATGCAATCCAATGGAAACCTCACTCTGGTGCAAAAATCCAACCATTACACTCTAAAATTCATTAAATATATACAATTAGCTCATCCTTGTACTAAGGGAGTTGAGCTCAACCATCTCTCTCAAGATAGAATCAGTTACATTAAATTTTGACCAAATTTCCAAAAATAGGGCTCAAAGACGAACTCATATCTCTTGAACCATAACACCTGTTACAAAACTGAAAGAGGTTTTTGTAGATAAGTTCATATTTGAGAAAAACATCCATTTTCAATTTCTCGGCATCTGTGCCACAAAATAATCTCTAAACGGGAAATAAATAAATATTTAAATATGTAAAAATAGGCTGTAAAGATCTAGTCAAATATTCCAATTCACAACACCTGTGAATAAACTGAAAGATGTTTTTCTTGTATGGCTCATGGTTGAAAAAAACCTCCTTGGGTTTCTCAAAATTACTTTCCATATTTTGTAAAATGGTGCCGCACTATAATGACTAAAAAGTAAAACAAATGCAAAATTTGTTTTGTTTTAATGTAGGCTTCAAATATCACTGCATGTCTCCCACATAGTAACATCTGTGCATAAACTGAAGGACATTTTCTTTATTTGGTATGTGAATAACATAAACCTCTTCCACTTTTATAAAATTCATGTCCATTACATCAGAAACTAATTTTGTAGTAAACTTGTCTCGGTGTGCAGCAAATGACCTCAAAACATGCATAACCAAGAATCAATCATTCATTTCGATCAGATCTTCTGATTGGGGAGCTAGTTTTGGGAGTGTGATATACCATTGGAAAGATTTTTCTGAGCTTATTCTCATGAACATGCTTAGGATATGATTTTCATTGAAACTCATGTTCAAAACAACTCTGAAAACAAGACATAGTTGGTTGAAGGGAAAGTACCCATTTTGATCCCAGACTGGTTATACAAAGACAGGCTACATACCTAGACTGAGAAGACTAGGGTGCAAAAGTTCCATCTTCTTTCTTTGAAACAAACAAATCCACAACAGTACATGATACTTTATGCTATGTTAGTACAAGTACCACTTTCAGATGTAGCATAAAGAAAGATTATTCGACTGGGAGTACAAGACAAGGTTATGAAACAAGAGCTAAGTCTTACTCAATGATGATGTCAAGGATGAATGATCAAGTTTCATGCAAAATGTTGCACCAAGGACTTCAGACCTGGGCTCCAAGCTACTTCTAGTGAAAACAGTACGTAGAAGTCACCAAGTGTGTTTTAGGGGTGGGTATGGGCAATTTGGATCGACAATGTCTATCTGCGGGATCTGGCTTCGCTGGAGGAAAATTTTGCAAAATGTTTGGGAGGAGCAGTCCAAGCTGTAGGAAGGATGGGCATACAAAATTTGTGTAATTTCTGGAGGGAGTAGGAATCAAGAGCTTGGCAGTAAAAATTGCACAGTTTCAGGAGGGAGCTGGGAGTGGGTTGTGGGAGCTTGGCAGCAAAAACAACGAAATTCCTAGAGGGAGCTAGCAACGGGCTGCTGGGAGCTACTTGAGGGAAAAACAGTGTTGATGCTGGGAGGCTGGCCTACTAACCACCTCTGTGAAGTTTCTGAGATGGGCAAATTGCTGGGCAACAGAGGGCTTTCTTATGAAATTTGTGCAGTCTTCCGGGTGAGCAATCAGCCGGCTGACTGGTGAGATGGCTGGGAAAACTGTAAAATTTTCCAAGGGAGACATGGATGAGAAGTAGGTGTCTATCCAGCCTGTCTGTGCAATTTTTTCCATGAGTGGAGTGGGCATGGTCCACAACCACTGTGAAATTTTTGACGGTAGTCAGTCCCAATGTGACTACCAGGTCAAACTCTTTGTTTGACCAACAAGGGAGCTGATTGATCAGCTTGCTGGCAACACAGCTTGAAATGGCTTTCCGGGTTTTTTTGTGTTGTTCTGGGTGACAGCTGATCAAGTAGATGGTGGGGTGAAGTTTAAGCTATTAGAGGGAAATATGGTCGTCAAAACTTCAACAAAATTGACTAAATATGTGAGCGAGTGAAAAGGTGCATATGCGATCTTGCAAACACACACTTACATGACTTGACAATGAGATGAATCAAACCATCCAAACAGATATGCTCAACATGACCGACTGACAGTGCAAGTTGACAAGCACAACGCTTGTGATTGATCATTGGAAAACTGCAATGATGCTTGCATGACAGTGCATATGAATTCGCGTGTAAGTGCGATAGATGTTTACATATTTAATCGAAGCATGTACACACAAAGAAAAGACTTTGTGTACGACAAGAACATGGTCACAAGCGTGACATTGTTACCAACATGCAAAGGTTGTCTGTTGAGTGATCAAGAAAGGTGGGTGAAAAGACTCACACGAGCCAATGGGGTGAACCCAAGTGCATGCAAACATCAAGTAAAACTCCCAAAGGAGACTCTAAAATTAGACGCAGGCCAAAATTTTGGAGGGTGTTGCAGCCACTACAACACTTGGTGACACACTATTGGAACTCCATCTTCTCCATTTTGGTTCATTGAAAACACAAGGCCTTGGTCTTTCGGGGAGTATTAAATCACTGTGTAGGTTACATCGGCTTCCCCACCTACCCCATGAATAGGCATGGTTCACCATTTTCCATTTCAGTCAAACACAACAAAATTTCAGCTTGATCACAGCGTTTCGAAATTGGGAAGGGTGGTTTGGCTCACAAGTTGAAGATTTTAAAAGCATAAGTTTTCATCTCTAGTGTTTCTCTACTGCCAGCAAGCCTAGACAATACCCTGGTGAAGTCATGCAAGAACACATGCATTGATCCACTGCCAGCGAGCCTGGTCAGTACCTCGGTGGAGTGGCATGCTTCACCTCTCTGCTTAGGAAGCCTTTCTCTTCTTTCGCCCCTTGTATTTTTTAAGAGGACTATGCATAGGCACTTATTTATTTTTGCGGCAGAAGAGGGATCCAAACTTATTGAGAGCAGAAGAGGTTCTTCCTTCAGAGAAGCACATAATACCTCTAACATAGGTTTTCTCATTTAGATTCTCCCCTTCTATGTTTCTACTAGTTGGATGAGCTTGAACACACAGAGTAGAAGCTTGAGTATAGGCATGGGCTTCCGAGTGTGGAAACAAGTTCATGGCTGGACTAAATCTCCCATTGTAGATGGGTCATATTTTCCATCAAGACTTCATCGGCCGAAGTTTATAATCAAGTACAAAGAATATGGACACAAGAATGGCCAAGTGTTGCAGTGCCATAAATCTCTTCATATCTCAGCCACCTACTCATTCAAAAGCTAGAACTCAGTAGATGGCAACACTTATTTATGGAAAACAAAAATAGTAAGGTATTAAGCAAACCAAACAAAAAGAAAAAAAAATAGTAATAAAAAAAAAATGAAAACAATAAGTAGCAAGAAGACTATGTACACGGCATGGGGCATGGCCCGACCTACTGGAAATAGTTTTTGAGATCTTGGTCATTGACAGGAAGGTTGTCAATCTTCCTGTCAAGTGATTGCAGAAGGTACATGTGTGGGCCAAGTAACCTTCCTGTCAAGTGATTGTAGAAGGTACATGTGTGGGCCAAGCTTCTCATGGACTGTGTATGGACTAGTCCACAAGGACTAGAACTTCGTATGCTTGCCTTTGTCTTCATGGGGTTTATCCCATTTAAAGACCAAGTCACCAACAACGAAGTTAGCTTTACCTGTAGACTTCTTATCAAACTGTCTCTTGAGATGGCTCTATTAGAGTGTAAATTTTTCTTTTTCTTTCATCCTTTCTTCGTGAAGCTTACAGAGTGTATCCATCCTATGCTAAACTAGCTAGCAAGGCTTTCCTTAGGATTCTTGAGATAGCTAAAGTGCAAGCAAGTAGATATTGGGTGGTAGGATGGCCTCTTTACCATAGACCAAAAAGTACGGTGAGGTATTCATAGATGGTTTAGGTGTTACACAGTCAACCCATAATGCATTCATCAGGGCGAAATTTTATGTGCATTGCTCAGAGTAAACGATCTTTTTTACTATGCAGATAAGGTTTTTATTCATGGATTATGTGAGACTATTTCTATATGGATAGTAGTTATATGAGTGTTTCAGTACAATACCATTTTGTAATGCAAAATCATAAAGTTTCAAAGATGAAAAGTACATTTCATTATCAAAAACAAGTGATACCAGAATTCTAAAGCTTGAGATGATGTTCTGTTGGAGGAAGCTGATGACCTCCTAGTCATTCACTTGCTTGAGTGGAATTGCTTCTGTCCACTGTGTGAAGTAACCAGTTGATGTCAAAATGTAGTGGTGTTGTTTTAACAAATGTGGGAAAATTTCCCCAATGATTTCCACGCCCCATTTTTGGAAGAGTTTACTCCCTACAACAGGGTTTAGTGGGACTGTGGACCTTCATGTTCTATCGGTGGATTTCTGGCATACTAGGCAGTTTTAGGCATATGCATTTGCATCCTTGAATAATGTGGGCCAGTAGAAATCAGCTTTCATAACTTTGTGTGCAATGGTGTTTCCTGCAAAGTGACCCCCAACGGGTCCTTCATGCAAATATTGTAGTAGCTTCTCTTATTCATGTGCCTCCAGGAACTTAAGAAAAACTCTGATGTTGAGCTTCCTATAATGCACTTCATGCACTGACCAATATGCTAAAGCTTTTAGGTGCAAATCCCTCTTCATTGTGATGGAAATGTGAGAGGGTACAGTGTCGTGCTTAAGGAACTTGCGCACATCTACATACCAAGAGTTTTTTTCTTTAGTGGGTGTTGCTCGCACTACATCATACATTTCAACTTCTTGCTCCCAGCCAACGAGCTCTTCTTCCTCCTCCTATGCTTGTACTGCTTTAGCTCTGAGTCTACAAAGCTCATGGCCTTTGACTGTGTGAATTGGCTTGATGTTAATATCATATTATTGCAAGATTTTCATATAGTTCACACCTCATTCACACATTTCTTGTTGTACGAGAAATGTGTGGACTGTTGGGTGATGGATGTAGACTATGCACTGGTTACTCGACAAGTAGGGTCTGAAGTGTTTCACTGCCTTTTAAATTGCATATGATTGTTTGCTAACAGTGAGGTAGTTGAGTTCAGGTCCCTGCATGCTTGTGCTCATGAAGGAGATGGGATTTTCATCGTCCATCTCTTCGGACCTTCTGAGTGAGTATTTCAGTGAGCGATTTATCGGAGGTTAAGGTGCATAGAAGGAAATCCTTTTTGAAGTATGGACTATAGAGTCTAGGTGCTTCTTCAATAATCTACTTGATATAGGTGAATGCATACTTTTCCCTCTTTCCCCAACTATAGACTACATCCTTCTTGGTCATGTTTTGCATGGTTTGACTATCTATGCATAATCCGAGATGAACTTTTGGAGAAAGTCTATCTTGTCCAAGAAGAACTGCATCGCTTTCTTGTTGGTTGGGTGAGGGATCTGTGTGATAATATGAACCTCGTATGAATCAACCTTGATCCTGCTTTTGAAAATGATGTGTCAAAGAAGGTTACCCTAAGACTCTATGAATATGCGCTTTTTGGGATTCAAGGAAATCCAATATTTATGGCATCCCTCAAAAATTTTATTCAGATGGGGTATGTAGTCCTCATGTTTCCTTGAACACAGTCACATCATTGAGGCATACCACTACACTCTATTTGATGAATTAGTGAAAATCGATGTCCATGGCATGCTGAAAGGTTGCACCGGCATTCACAATCCCAAACTGCATTCGTCTGTGTGCGAACGTAACCCACTTGGAACGAAAGGTAGTCTTAAGTCTGCCAGGTTCTGCTACTAGAACCTGATTGTATCTTGAAAAACCATCAATTAAGGAAAAACTTTGTGCCCCATATACTGTTTGTAGAATGTGGTCCATAGACGACATGGGGTAGTTGTCTTTATCTGAGGCACGGTTCACATTCTGGAAATCAACACACAAGCGTATTTCCCTAGACTTGTTGCGTACAGGAACAAGGTTTGAAACCCAAGTAGAATGACGAACTTTGTATATGATCCATGCATCCAATGACTTGGTGAGGTCTTTCTATATGAGGGGTTCAAGTGACAAATTTACTTTCCTCAAATTCCGTTGATATGGCTTGACCCCTTCTTTCATCTGAATCATGTGTTGGATTATTCAGATGTCATAAGTTTTCAAATCATCATACATCCATGCAAACACATCCTGTAATATTTGAACAAGTGGACAAAGGCTTTCCACTCTTGCTATGTGAAACACATACTGAGATTGACAAACTTCAGATCTTATTCTGTTCCCAAGTTGATCAGCTCATGCATCATGGTGAAACTGTGGGTTTTGATACTCCTCGGCCCTAAAAGCAATCTTGCAAGTCATAAATCATTTCCAATGATGCCACTCCCTTATGGATGAGGTGGCCTTTCTTTCTACTAGGTTATTCTTACAGAGATCTCTCGTGCTTGTCTTTGTCTACCAATGCATCCTTGAAGGTGTGATTATTGGCCATGAAATGCGGTACCTATTGATCATCATCAAACACACGTAATTTAGCTATGCTACTTGGGATAGATGGTCTATATAAAATCTGAATAGTAAATATATCTATAATTGGTGACATCCTAGAGGCTACATTTTCTATAGCATTGGCAGTTGCATTATGCGTTCATGGTACAACAGTGATGTTAAATGCTTGGAAGTTAGAGATCAATCACCATACCTCTTGCTGGTAACTTTTGAGATGTGGTGATAAACAATGAATCATGTTATGAAAATGATGTACCACTATCTCTGAATCACCTACCACATTGAGCATGACCATGTTGAGGTTGATGGGTTTTTCCAAGCCAAACACGATTGCTTTGTACTAAGCAACGTTGTTTGTGCATTCCAACTACAAGTGACTTGAAATTAGATTTTTCTTGTAGTTTGGTTCGATCAAGACATAGCTGGCTCCTGAGACATCCTATGTCCTTGATCTGTCAAAATACATGGTCCACAACTTGTCTGTACACAGACTATTTGAGGTGCTTGCACTACTACTACTTTTGTTGCTACTACTGTTGCTACTATTGTTACAATGTACTATACATGCTTCATTTCCATCAGTTGGGCAAGGGAGGAGACCCAACTGCATGTCTAGTGGGGTTGGAGGCGGTCATGCAGGATAACACCTGTTGGGCGTGGAATCCCCCCAAGACATGTTTTGGGGCTTAAATCCCATGTTTTGACTGAATCTTGTTATAAAAGCTCCGTGAATTATGGGCACAAGGCACGAAAGTATAATGGAGTCACAGGGTTGTCCACCCTAGTTTTTGTAATGTAATGTCGGCTGGATAGACCTACCCATGGTCCGCAAACCATGGGATTGTATAAATAGAGCGAGGCTCTAAGTGTAGAAGAAGCAACTAATTGTGAATAGATCAGAAGCATGAAAAGTATGCGTGATTGAGTCATAGGGTAAAGTGTGTCTGTGGGTTATAATGTAGGAGAAGACTCCACAGCTAAGTGTGCAAAGGCCTAGTAGTCAGCAACAAAGTGCGTGGACCCCTGCAGTTGAGTGCGCAAGGCAGATCGAGTCTGGAACCATTGGAGAATCATTAAAGAGAAGTTTTGCTATAATTCTGTGTATCTTTTCCTGGTTTAATTCATGATTGGATCTAATTTGCAAGTATACTATTTATTTACTGTGTGAACCTATATGAATGTTTTGTATTGTTAAGTATAACTTAAGACATTTAAGCAGGAAAAGGTTCTTAACTAATTATACTAGAAGATAAATAAGATCTTGGGTATTAACGTAGAGTGTGGCACAACCCTGGTTAGGGCTGCCCGAAGGCAAGCTATTAGGCTGCGAGGAACGAAAGGTGTGTGAAGCCACCTACATGCACGAACAAACAAAGGACTAGTCAAACCTCTTAGACATCTCAAGTGTATGGAAACCTAGTTCTAGCACCCTCCCATACTACTTTGGGTGAGACCTCAGTCCACGCTTCGTGGACTGTTGCCGAAAAGGGCAGGTAGTTCAGGGACTTGTTTCGCTAATTAATGCCGAACCTTGGTCAAGCCTCAACAAGCCAACAAATGGTTCTGTTGTTGGGACTGGGATTGACATAGAAATATGTGATGTTGTATCATTGGAATTTGACAAAGAAAGGAATTAAAGAGTGGCTAGAAGAAAGATTCAAGAATTCGAAGCGTAGGAAAATAGGAATCCATGACTGTCAAAGGAAGAGTGGTTAGATTACTACTTGTATATAGAGATCCACGAAATTTTCTTTACATCTTTCCCTATGGAGTTGTATGAGTGGATCACGAAGCTAGCATATAGCCAAGGAAGGTGTAAACTTGACAAACCTATTGTGTGGACTCCAGAATTGGTGCGTAGATTGGAAGCATGAGAAGATAAGACCATGCGTGCTGTCGATCACTGGATCAATCGAATCATAGGAGGATTCACCACCAAACTCATGGTAGATACTTGAGTCAGATATAGCGAGGCAGAATGACGCTTCGTCAAGGGACTGCAAGGTAACTAAGTTAAATATTTGAAAACTTGGATTAAAATTCTACTGTGTGAAAAACGGGTTATCTGAATAAATTGATGTTTGGGGCTACATAGAGTCGGAGGATCTATAGAAACAAAGGTAGAAAATAACTAGAAACTAGCCCCTTGATTTCACCTCTGTGAGTAGCAAGGAAGAGCTCATGAAGTTTTCACCAAGAAGTGTGATCAATTTGATAAGGCAGAGAATCCTGTGAATACCACCCCCACCCACACCACCTCTAGTTTCACTATCTTCAACCCCAACTTCACTCATACCACCTCTCCCACAACTGCGAAGCAGTATGGCCAATGCGATAAAGCTACCAATGTTCAAGGGAGTAGGGAATGAAGATCCATACCAGTTTTGGTTCATGATAAATGTTGTATGGGTAGCACAGGGTGTCATAGAGAACAATATAAAGAAGGCAATGTTGGTCAGTGCTCTGCAAGATCACGCTCTGATATTGTACATTAAGAATTCCAATGCCAATTTGAATTTTGGGATAGCGAATATCCAAGCTGCGCTAAACAAAGAATTTAGCAGGCCAAAATCGGAGGCACAATCAATCATTGGATTCTAGGAAATCACAATGCTACCAGTTGAAACCCCGTGGGAATTGGATCAAAGACTGAAGTGCACAATTCATGAAGCGAACATGACATTAATAGATTGGCAACACCACAAATGGTTTGGAGCACCATTAATACTGCATCTACGGAACGTGCTGTCACCACAAAGGCTAACCACTCAAGCTGAGGCTTTGGAGGTCACAATGAGATTGCATGAGACTCTGATACAAGATCCTAACCTGGGAGTTTAGTAGATTCATGCGTAGCTGAAAAACTTGTGTCTAGAGATGCAGATTTTGAAACAAGAGAGGACGACTCACCCAGAAGTGAGTGACGAGGTATTGTGCGTAAAATGCAAGGGACAGGGGCACGACAAGGAACACTGGCCAGTGTTCGCGTATTACCATACGGGAGGAGGGCTAATGCCACTAAGACCAGAGGCATAAGCAAGACAAAGTATAGAGCCTACATTGTGGTGCGTGATTTGTCAGATAGGATGAAAACATGCTACAGATAACTGCCATATATTACAAAAGTATACGCAGAATTCCCAACAGTTGTTCTATAATTTATGTAGGTTAGTAGGGTATGATGAGCGCACCTATAGAAGTTATGCACTGATGATGGATCGAACTCTTACCTATAGAGTTCAGGCTGAAACAAGAGCCCTTGATCAAAACACAAGAATGGCATGCTCCAGATTTTAGGGGCGCGGATGAGGCCAAGATGGAGGGGGACCTGGAGGAGGTCGCGAACAACTGCTCTTTTACAATTGTGGTGGGCCAAGGCACTATGCCCGCGATTGTATGAATCCAACGTGACCATCATGCTTGTATTGTACTTTGTTTGATCATGAGATAGAGCACTGTCTAACACTGATAGCGAGGTTGTGTGATAAAGTAGCACCCCAACCTCCCTAGACTCAGATCCTACAGATGATGAGCTCTGAGCCATGTGAGGAAGACCCTAATGTAAATATCGTGCTCCGAAGTGGTATTACGATAGGGGATGACAAAGGCAAGCAGCCTGAAGAATGTACCTAGGTTTGCAAGGCTCCAACGAAGGAACCAGAATTTGATTTGGAGAGTGCTAAGGAGACCTTCATCGAAGCTAAGAGGATCTTTGTTAATGCCTCCACTTCAGGGAGTAAAGAAAGACTGGAGCCAAAAATGGACCCATCGATGCTCACTACGTTCTTGGATACATGCATGAAACTGTTGCATGATAGAAAGGCTATAAAGTGGTTGTAAGAACTCATAAATAGATGCGCTAGGACCCCGTGAGGAGAATCGCGCATAGTCTAAAGGCTTGGGAAGCACACAATGCGAACAGGAAGGGAGATGAGATTGACCACGCATATCAGGGAATATGAGATGGACCAAGTGATTCTGGATCTAGGATCAGATGCGAACATCCTACCACAGGAGACATGGGAGCGCATGGGCAAGCCTACGCTGCAATGGTCTCTTATCCAACTGCGCATGGTGAACCAACAAAAGATCCTACATATGGGGAGATTGGAAGAAATCACAGTAAACATCAAAGGAGTAAGTGCACTAGAAGATTTTTAAGTGATAAATATTGTTGATGACAACTATCCCTACCCTGCGCTATTGGGAATAGATTGGGCCACCGGCATGAATGGAGTAATATATCTAAAGAAATGCAAGATGATCTTTGAGAAAAAGTCACTACACGTAGTGGTACCTTTAGACCTTACAGAAGGATCACACTACATAGACCCAGTGTGCGACTACGACAACAATGATGAATTGGACTGTATATACAAAATAACCGTGTGGGAGCAGGACTAGGTAAATCCAACCGCGGATGGCCGAGTCTCATGGGAGCTCGAAAGCTCCTGCACATCAGATTCTGACGAGGAGATAGAACGATGGCAGAACCAATTACACAAGGTAACCACGCTCAACTATACCATGATGAAAAGGTCACTACATTGTGTAGCAACAAAGGTAAGAGATCTGCCTACGTATGACGATTTATGTGAGGTGGAAGACATCCTAAACAAATTTGAAAGAGAAGTACCAGAATAGCAGCGTTTCGATGCCTTGAAATGAGTACTATGCACTACACCTACAATATGGTGGGGTACACACCAACGAAGTTTTGAGGATTGGTGCGAATGAAAAGGGATGATGCTCATGCAGTTTGGGAAGCCTCAGATGCAATTAAAAGACAAATATGAAGGATAGGATGATCCATGTGTGCACCTTGGAAAATGGGCAAAGGTCTATGGGGAGGATCCACAACCTGAGTGGGTGCACCTGTTCTATTATACCCTGGATATTATACCCTTGAATTGGTATATAGAAATGAATCTTCACCATGGCACGAACGAATGGGATATCCTACACGAAGGATTCCTGTTAACCTTCACTTTTGAGGATCGTTGGTGGGATAATGTTGATGATGCACTACAAGCAGTAAAAGAAACTATCTTTGAAATACCTGAGGAACCAATGGAAGTGCTTCAGTCTGAATGGGTGACCCGGCTGAGCTGAGTGGTGGAGTGTTACAACGTAAACATTGAATAATACAACGAAGATTTCCCGAAAATTTAACATTCCAGAAGTTGAAGGCTATCGCGAGGTTCAAGGACCATTGATTGAAGACTCAGAAATTACCATTTTGGTAAAGAAAAAGTAGGTGAACATTGGTACGGAGACGGAACCAAAGTATGCAATGCTTGATAACTACTGGGATGATGCCACGGTGGATAAGGTCACTGAGTTATTCCGTGAGTACCAAGAATTATTCCCGACCAAGATCACAGGCTTAAAGGGTATCATTGGAAATTTAGGGATGATTAAGATCACCCTAAAACCCGACGCGAAGCCAGTTAAGCAGAGAACTTACCGCTTGAATCCAAAGTACAAGGAAAAGGCCTGCGTAGAACTCAAAAAAATGCTTGCAGCTAGAATTATTGAGCTGGTGGAAGAATCCGACTGGGTAAGCCCTATTTTAGTGTAGGAGAAAAAGCAGAAGGGCAAGATAAGAATATGTGTGGACCTCAGGAAATTGAATGATGCGTGTTTGCACGACCCATTCCCGACCTCGTTCATAGATGAAGTATTGGAAAATGTCAGCAGGTAAGAAGCATATTCTTTCACTAATGGGTTCTCACCATACCACCAGATCAAAATCGTGCTAGAAGACAGGAGAAAGACCACTTTCGCGACTAAATGGGGATGCTTTCATTACACTGTCATGCCATTTGAGTTAAAGAATGCGTCATCCATCTTTTCACTCATAGTTGTTGTCATACTCAAAGAATACATCCACAAATTCGTGGAGGTCTACCTGGATGATTGGACTGTATCTGGATTGGTTAAGCACCACGTAGCCAACTTACACTTGATGCTAGATACTTGCCAATGACACCAAATCGTGTTGAACCTTAAAAAGTGTACGTTCCTCATTCCCTTTAGGAACCTGTTAGGACATGTGGTCTGCAAATAGGGACTAATGGTTGAGCCCGCAAAGATTGAAGTAATTCTGAATTTGGAAGGACCACGAAGTGTTAAATAGTTGCGCACTACCTTGGGACATACGAGGTACTACAAGAAGTTCATCAAAAGCTATGCCCATATCACTGCGCCAATGGAGAAACTTTTGAAAAAGGATGTTACGTTCTACTGGAATGATGATTGCATGAAGAGCCTAGATGTACTAAAAGAGAAACTGGCCTTCACCCCAATCCTAATCTTCCCAAAATGGGATGTGGAGTTTCATGTCCATGTTGATCCATCATGTATAGCACTGGGAGCGGTGCTTAGACAAGAGGGTGGAGAGGGCTTGGATCACCCTATTGCATTTGCAAGTTGCAGGTTGTCCAAAGTGGAAAATAACTACTCCACAACTGAGCATGAGGGGTTGGCTATGGTGTACGTGATCTGAAAGTACCAGTACTATTTTCTAGGAGGACATTTCAAGATGTATACAGACCATTCCATGCTAAAATACTTGGTCAATAAGCCTGTGTTGGGGTGGCACATATGTAGATGTATCTTATTGTTCCAAGAATATGACTTTGAGGTCATGGTAAAGCCTGTACGCCTGAATGTAGGACCAGATCACTTGTCACATATTAAGATGGGTGAGGAACCTAGTAATTTGGAGGAAGGATTACTTGATGCATAAATCCTTGCTGTGGGCATCATGGACACGCACTTTAAAGATATAATCCACTTTCTGACAATAGAGACTACATCGAAGGAATACTCCATCCAATAGAAGAAGGAATTGGTGGTGTGCACGACTGATTTTTCTGTCATCACGGGGCACCAATACAAAATGGGAAATGATGAGATACTGTGAAGATACATACCTAAATTTGAACGAAGTCAGATCCTCGTGGAAGCACATGGGGGCACTGTAGGAGGACACTATGTAGGATGAGTGACCAGGAAAATATTCTCTATGCAGGGTTGTGGTGGCTAGCCCTTCATCAAGATTCAAAACCACACTGTAAGGCCTGTGATATATGCCAAAGGATAGGTAAACCATCGCATAAGGATGAGATGCCGTTGAATCCACAAATGACATTGCAACCCTTCGAAAGGTGGATAATCGACTTTGTAGGACCTATCAAAACTTAGGGAAAAATGGGTGCGCGATACATCATCACTGCGATGGAGTACTTGACTCGTTGGGTGGAAGCATGACCGGTCAAAAACTGCACAGCTGCCATGGCTGCAAAGTTCTTGTTTGAACACCATCAACACGCTAACAAAAGAGTTCCAAGTGTACCATCAGAAAAGTACATTGTATCACCCACAAGCCAATGGGACAATAGAAGCATTCAATAAAATAATGGAGACTGCGCTAACCAAAGTATGCAATGCACAATGAAGCGATTGGGACTTGCATGTACCTATAGTACTATGGGCTTATAGGAAAACATGAAATAAACTGATAGGATAAACACCTTTCCAGTTAGTTTATGGCCTTGAAGATGTCGTGGCAACGGAGTATATTATACCTAGTCTACACATAGTAGTGCTCATAGGTATGACGAACCGCGAAGCCCTGGAAGAAAGGCTCGCGCAGTTGGAAGAACTTGAGGAGGAATAGTTCCTAGATAACTTTCATGAACAGGTGCAAAAGCAGCATGAAAAGGCCTGGCATGATTGCCATATTAAGTTGTGCACCTTCAAGGAAAATGATTTAGTGCTGCTGTATGATAGTAAGTTTGATAAATTCTCGAGAAAGTTCAGAATGCATTGGCTAGGACCATACATTGTTAAGGAGGTCATAGATGGAGGCATAGTACAACTGGTCAAACTAAATGGAGAGCCTTTCCTAGGCAAAGTGAATGGCAACCACTTGAAGCCCTACACAGGTTGCCCAGCTATCTGACTAGCTGGTAGAAGCATAGTCTTCGCACTCCAAGGATCCAGACAAAAGCGCGGGACTATAAAAAAATGCAGGGGATACTAGCACAGATACAGAGAACAGTTCTGACAGAGAGGTCTTGGAATAACATATGCAGCAGCTCAGTGTGCTACTGACCTTGTATCAGTACGAGAACAGTTGGAGTGACTCCACACAAAGATCTCTATGCCGATAGAGTGACTCGAGGGTGAATCACGATGATTGTGTTGGGGGCCTGTTGGGCATGGAATCCCCCCCAAGATATGTTTTGGGGCTTAAAGCCCATGTTGTGACCAAATATTGTTGTAAAATCTCCACGAATTGCGGGTGCAAGGCATGAATGTATAATGGATTCACATGGTTTTCCACCTTATTTTTTGTAATGTGATGTCAGCTGGATAGACCTACCCATGTTCCGCGGACCATGGGATTGTATAAATAGAGTGAGGCTCTAAGTGTAGAAGAAGAAACCAATAGTGAATAGATCAGAAGCATGAAAAGTCTAAGTGATTGAGTTGAAGGGTAAAGTCTGTCTGTGGATTGTAGAGTAGGAGAATGCTCTGCAGCTGAGTGTGTAGAGTCCTAGTAGTCTACAGCTGAGTGCGCAGGGCGGATTGAGTCCATACCAATTGGAGAATCAATAAAGAGAAGCTTTGCTATAATTCTGTATATCTTTTCCTTGTTTAGTGCATGCTTGGATATAATTTTCAAGTATACTATTTATTTACTGTGCAAACCTCTATGAATGTTTTGTATTGTTAATTATAACTTAAGACATTTAATTAGGCGAAGGTGCTTAACTAATACTGGAAGATAAATAAGATCTCGAGTAATAACATAGAGTGTGGAACTTCCCCTGGTTATGCAGGGTATAAGGCCATGAGGAACAAAAGGTGTGTGAAGCCACCTACATGTAGGAACAAGCAAAGGACTAGTTGAACCTCTGAAACATCTCAAGGGTGCGGAAACCTGGTTCTAGCACCCTCCCATACTACAGGTGAGACCATAGTCCACTCTTCATGGTGTGTTGCCGAAAGGGCTAGTAGTACAAGGATTTTTTTGGCTAATTAACTCCAGACTTGGGTCAGGCCCCAACAAGCCAACAATAGTCCAACGTTGCTTCTAGGAGGCACCTACCAAACATGAGTTCTGTGAAGCCCAACCGTTCATTTTCCCCATTAGTGGGAGTGACATTGTGCCTCATATACCTCTCGGATAACAGCTAGATTTGATTTTTTTACCCTTGTATGGAATCCACATGTGTGACTAGTCTGTGGCAAAATATCTGTTTAGCTTGATGGGCAAGTCTATATTGAGTAGTAATCCATATGCTTCTATTTTGTCCATAACAGCAATGTTGATGCACTAATATACCTCTTGGATAGCACCCGGATTTGATTTTTTTTACCCTTGTATGGAATCCACATGTGTGACCAGTCTGTGGCAAAATATCCATTCAGCTTGATGGGCAAGTCTCTATTGAGTAGTAATCCATATGCTTCTGGTATGTCCACAACAACAATGTTGATGCATTGGTGAACTCGATTGTCGTGAGATAGTCAAATGATCATATATCAAAGTTCACTAATGGTTGGTACATATGTTCGATCAAGTTGGATGATTTGCGTGGATGTTTTTCTCCATTGCCCATTGATCTTCTTGGAAATGGAGAGTGACATGACATTGGCTGCTACACCAGAATCAACTAAGCAGTTGTGGACATTATAGTTGAATATTTCGAATGAGAGTAGGAATGGAGGGCAACTTTAGTTTTCTTCTTCCAGATGGAGTGTGTTTAGCATAGTTGAAATTGATCCGGGAGGCGTGCTTGCTCCCTTGCTAGTAGAGGTTGCATTTTTGTCTATCCTAGTGCACGTAGTAGGATGTCTCGCTGACTCTCGACCTTAGCTAACTTGAACAAACTGATATTCTTGCGAGTTTTCTTCATGTCATTTACAATGTTGTAATCTAGAGGGTTTGGAATCACCAAAGTGTCCTAGGTAAGTCTAGTGATCGTATTGTCAGGCATAGTATTCTACAGTTTTCTACTCATGGATGTACTCTTGTCCGCTACTATCTTTCTGAGCTTGCTTTGCATTTTCTTCTTTGGGATGGCTAATGGATCAGCCTTCCTCATCAACAATCTCATTTTTTCTTGTAGTTCCCCAACTGTAGTAGGAACCCCCTTACTCTTGAGATTGTACGAGTAATTTTTCTTTTGGCATTGTTTCTCGGTGTTTGTCTTTAGTGTTGCTTGCAAGCACTGATACATGTTTACCACGTGCCTAGAACTTGATGCCTCATCAAGTGCAACATCTTTGTCATTATCTATATCTCTCAGTTTTCCTACATATTGTTGTCTATGTAAATGTACGAATGTATAATGAGTCTACAACTCGCTTCCAGTCTGAACAAGAATTCTCTCGGCGACCATCTCCATGAAATGAACAAAATTTAGAGTTCACCCACCATTTAGCCTAGAAGACGGAGCTCTATATAGTCTCTGTAGGGAGACGGTTTCATCTTGATTACATGATTCCTTGTCTCTGTCTGGGTGGATGGGTGCTTGTAGACATGTCTGTTTTATGCTATTTAAGCTCAAACACTTCTGACGTCATGTTCTTTATGAGGAAAGTGAGGGTTTCAATATCGTTTGTTTCCTTGTCTCTACATTTGCTCGCCACCGCCTGGGACTTCCTTGTCATGTCTCTTGAGTCATTTACTGGTTCATCATCCTTCATGAATCTAATCACACACAATTCTTTCTCAATAGCAAGAGCCTCTTCGCAATTTTCCAATAATGTTAGTTTTGTAGCTCCCTTGACGAACTACGCAATGCTAGTCGGAAATGCGGACATGTAGTAATCAATAGTGATGGAGTCATTAGGTTTTGTGTCTGCTGCAAGCTTGTTTAATACGTGCAGAAACCTTTGATTGAAGTCTTTTACCTTTTCTTTCTCCTTCATCTTCAGGTTTCCAAATTCTTTGAGTAACATGGCTGGGGTCTTTCCATCAGCAAATTTTTCCAGAAACATATGTTTGAATCCACCCCAGTTCTATATGGAGTTGGGCAGAAGGTTGTGACACGATGTAGTTTCACAAACATCTAAGGTACATGGAAACAATCTACATGCTACGTCAATGTACCGTACCTCGAGGGTCTACAGTTGTAGGTAGAAGTTGTCCACATAGTCTTTTTCCTTCACTGTGTTTTTAGCATTGAGCTTTATGCTCATTCTCTCTTCCTACTTTGGCATCTTTTGCAAAGCACCAGGGAGAGCCAACGGTCCCTTAGTCATCCATTCTACATTTTGGTTAGCTATCTCTTCTTCTTCTTCATCCTCCTCTTCTTAAAAGTTTGATAGTTCAATCTCTGAATCTATTGGTTTGTCCTTGCCTCCACCTCCTATACTGAAGTCTGAGCCAAAGATCACAAGTGTGTCTCTTTCTCCCTATTAGAATATCGAAGGCTCCTCTCCATCTTCAACAACTTTTTCCATACCTTCAAGTGTGGCAAGAACTTCGTATTCCAATGATGATACAACAATCCTTGTGGGAGTGGTTTTTGGCGTCCTTGATGCACATGGAAGATGATGTATTCCTAGGATCAGTCTGACTTATTTCGTGAACAGGAGGGTGATGGGACAGATAGAGCGAAGGTTGTGATATGGAATTTCGTGCTCAGTACTTGGAGGTGAGGAGTAACCAACTATAGATTTGCATGTAGGTGAGAGGGAGTGTGAGTTACTGGCTTGACCAGATGGTTGATGAATGAGTGTGAGAGGATGTTTAGCAATAAACAACTGGTGTTCTTCCGTCTAGCGCTAGAAATGTTGATGATGTTGGACCCAAAAACATTCAGGGGATCACCCTGGTATGAAGTCCCAACTAGACCTCATACTGTTTGGTGTGGGAGTCCCATCTAGTATGATGGCCCAAGTGACATTATCTTAAATGTTTGCCTTAACTCTTTCTTATCAGTAGAGGAGAGTGATATGATTTGTCTTCGAGTAGTGAGGTTCATGTGCTTGTTGATTGATAGTGTTACTTGTGTCAAGCTTCTTTCACTAGAGAGAGAAAGGGTGGGAGTGAGTCCCAAGTTGGATGGGAGGAAACCCAACTCTATTAAGAATAGATAACACAATAGGACGTGCTTAGCTTTCAGAGGAGGAATCCACATAGATGTGGAAATCACAATACATAATGGAATATAGCACGTACAAAACTCAACAGGAAATCCACGTAAGTGCGACAGTTGTTATAGCATCTTTACATGAAAGGTTTTGTCTGATGTCTGAGAGGTAACCAATATAGGAAGGAGAGAATGAACAACTTATACAACAAATTTTCATTAATACATATGTCTTATAATAATTGAATGAATCCAAGTGTTAAACACAGGTTAAAGCAACATGAATTACAAGTGTTCAAGTCGAATCTTACAAACAGTTACAACACATCTGTGAAAATGTGTTGGCATATTACCAGGCTTCTGAATTAAGATAAAGTTCCAAGACACATTGGTACACCACACATCACTAACCCTGTGGGTGGGGCATTAGAGCCACTACTTACTCCTCAAAGAAAAAATTACAGAATCTGAAGGCTATGGGGGGGTAGCCAAGGAGAAATGTCCTCTGCTTGTAAAAATGAGGGTGTCTTTATAGCCAAGGGTGAAAATAACCCTTGTGACTATTCGACTTCCCTCATGAACTTTGACTTACATGACCTTTCAACTTTACATGACTCTTCATATGACAAGTGGGTCTCTTGGACTTCCATGTTACATTACAATTCCCACAGTAGGGATGTGGACGACATGACTCATGACAAGACTCGACATGATAGTGATGGTACATTTGTGCTACTGTTGGTGTGCATGTCAAGTTGTAGTGTTTCTAGGTGACTAATGTCCTCATGGTGTGTCACAGCTTCACCTCCGCATGGAAACGTGAGTCGAGTTTTCAATGGTCCTTGGGCTTGTTTGATGTTTCATTCGGATGTTGTTCCTTGCTTGTATGTTGGTATGCTTGACAAATTCTTCCATTCGTGAGAAGTGCATGTTCATCCATATGTCCATCTACGAAATCATCTTCGCATGTTCATCCATCCATCCATCCACGAACACATATTTTCATGGTCATCTGTTTGTGAACACATCTCTTTACATGCACCATTTTTTCGTCCATTTGCGAACATGTCCTTTTCCATGTACTCCCCTTATTGATCTCATCCATCATCACACCATGTTTATTTATATACCTATATATGCATTCACTCACGATGAGACGACGTCAAATCCATAAATCTCCTAGTCTACCATGATGCATGATCGTTTCGGATGCAGGTGACCGGGAAAGAAGCTAACGTTAACAATTGTGCAAGGCAAGTTTCGAGCTGGGATGTGGGCTCTGGGAACTGCTGATGAAAACTACATAAAATTCACTAGGAGATGGTGATGGGCAATCTAGATCGGTAGTGTCCGCCAGATCTGGACTGGATGGAGGAAAAATCTACATAATTTTCGGGAGGAGCAGTCTGGGCTATAGGAAGGTTGGGTGGACAAAATATGTGCTTTTTTTGAAGGGAGCAGGTAGTGAGAACTTGGAAGCAAAAACTGCGTAGTTCCTAGAGGGAGTCGCAGAAGGTTATGGGATCTTGGTAGAAAAAATTTCACAATCCCTAGAGGGAGTTGGCAGTGGGCCGCTGTGGGGAAATATTGCATTGATATTGAGAGGTGGGCATGCTAACCACCTCTACAGAGTTTTTGAGCTGAGAAGGCTACTCAGTAGTAGAGGGCTTTCTTATGAAATCTGTGCAATTTTCTAGGTGAGCAGCCGGCCAGTTGACTGGTGGGATGTTTGGGAAAACTGAACAATTTTTTGAGGGAGATAGGGACAGGCACTGTGTGTCTATCGGTATGTCTATGAAATTTTCTCACTCATTGGAGCAGGCATGTTCTGCAACCTTTGCGTAATTTTTGAGGGGACTCAGTCCCGTGGTGACTCTCAAGTCAAACTCTCTGGTTAACTAGCAGGAGGGTTGATTGATTAGCTTACGTGCACCGCAACTTGAAATGGCTTACTGGGTGATTCTATGTTGTTTTGGGTAACATTTGATAGAGTACATGGCAGGGTGAAGTTTTGGCTATTACAGGGCGATCTGGTCATTAGAACTTCAGCAAAAACAACTAAGTGTATGAGCGAGTGAAAATGTGCATATCTTGCAAAGACACACTTACATGACTTGATGACAAGATGAATTAAACCGTCCAGACACACATGCTCAACATGTCTGAATGACAGTGCAAGTCAAAGAGTGCAACACTTGCAATTGATCATTGGATGACCACGAAAACGCTTGTGCGACAGTGCATACGACTTCATATGTAAGTGCGATGGATGTTTACATAGCAAATCATAGCATGTACACATGAAGCGAAGACTTTGTGTATGTCTAGAACATAGTCGCAAGCATGACATAATTACCAACATGCAAAAGTTGTATGTTGAACGATCAAGCAAGGTGGGTGCAAAGACTCAGACGAGCTCATGGCGTGAACCCGAGCACCTTCAAACATCAAGTACAACTCCCAATGGAGGCTCTGGAATTGGATGAGGGCCAAAAGTTTGGAGGGTGTTTCGGCCGCTACAACAACACATTAGAGTAACATTGACAGAGTGAAAAAATATTGATGTTGATCTAGGGGTCTACCAGACCTCTAAGATAGAGTCATAGTGGAGAAGACTAGCTCTAGGAAGCCTATGCAATGGTAGATATTATTTTCATGGACATCAAAAAAATACTTAACTAAGACATCACATGAGGTAGAGACAAAGCCCCATGACTGAGTCACGACATGAAACAAAACGAAAGGATTGTGTCGTGGCACAAAGGAGTGAAGCCTGATCTTCTAGAAAATATTTGGATGACCTTATCCTTTGTAGATCAAAGCCCTATGCAAGAAGGCTTCCTATTGCAAGAGCCAAATTTTCCCTTCATGCGATTGGATGGGAGAATGGTGATGTGGCTCATAAAGTCCTAGAAGGGTTGTATCCCATAAGTCAATTTCATTGAGTGTCAGGAATTTTGTCAGTTGATGGACCTAGGATTTTCAATAGACAGATCCTCTAATGGCAACCCAATGCCTGGAACCACTATCCAGGTCATACCTAACAATCTTGTATCCAATTTTCAATTTGGAATTAAATTAGAGCGTTGGGATTCGGGATCTGAGAAAGGGAAATCATGGAAATTCAAAATTCCTAGGAGTCTCAAATCCTAGAACCTTGTAACTAAACATGAACTAAATTACTTGAAGAGACAGGATCTGGGATTGAGGATTTCTAGGGGGATATGTGCCAAAAAATTATTGTCTGGAGGTGACATCATATTGATGTTTCTATGGACACATGGAAAGCAGTCTCAGAGATTTCATGTACCCAAAATCCCACATATGGTTGACAACTTGACACGTGGACCTCTCACAGGTCAACACATGGTAGGGATTATGTCAACATGAGGTCACGCTGATAGTGGGGAATTCCCATTGGTAGAAATCCTATAATGATTTATGAATTTAATTATATTAGACTAACAAGAGTTAGGGATCATCAAGAGATGATGATGAAAGGAATCTTATCTCCTGGGCTTATTAGTTATCGAAGTGCAAGTCCTGAGTGGTTTTGGAAATCACCCTTGACAACGAACACGATGTTTTCAGAAACCGAGGAAGTTTCCCTCACAATATATTTAAGTTGTCAATTAAAGTCATAGACAATTTTATCTAACTGCCTCCGAGGACCACCTCACCCATTAAAGTTTGGGAAGTGATGTGATGTAGTGTGCAGTTAGATGTGTCGGGAGATGCTTTGATCTATCGACCCCATTCAATAATTATGAGCATAGGGGACCACCTCAATATATATATATATATATATATATATATATATATATATACAAACACACACACATATTTGCCAAGTTGTGTGCCATCGCCCCATTGGTTGTACTAGCTACCTGTTTTCCAATAATATCTTGCATTGACTACATTGGACTATCTTTTTTAGCCTATCGAATGTCAGAATAATATCCAATAGATAGTCTGCTTCAGAAGAAAAAAAAATTACACCCCAATCAGATATGTTCTAGATTGTATTAGAGTGCTTTGGTACCCCATTCCTTCAATGTTAAAGGAGGGGTTGGGTATGTTACAAAAGGGACCACATATTATACCTTCATATTTGAAAACAACTACTTGTAGCAAGTTCCTTCATACAAATACCTTGTAATCAACATCATCATAGGCTTAATTGGAATTATAGCTTTGATAAAAGGATAAATGGATGATGGAAAGCTTTATATGGGATTGAAAACAATTATATGTCAGTAGATATGTTGATATGAGATAAGCAAAACATATTCTTTGAGACTCTTTTCACTCCTACTATTTTATATTGATCAAAATTTTTGTGGTTTATTATCTCAACAATATTATGGAAGAAGATTGAGATGATCTAAAATCACTTTATAACTTATGTATCACCTCCTCCCACACTTATGCACTTTCTATGGTCTGTGAGGGAAAGCATGAGTTGAGGACTACTATGACATTAATTAGCCTCCTAAGTATAGTTAAGGAAGTGGCATTGGTAACCTAAAACTTTATAGTCCTTCCACAAGAGCTACAATATCCCCAAGAGCTAAACCACTCCTCTAGGTGCCCAAAGCCTGAGTCAAATTACTTTTTCACTAACCTGGACTCCCAGTCATAGGAATAACACTGCATCCATGCAACTATAGGCCTTGAGTTGTGTTCATAAGCTTGCAAGGTAATGATTGCAGTCCTAATTTCTTAGTTTTGAGTCTGTGACCCCAAAATCAGTGCCACCTTTTCAAGGCTTGTGCCCACACCACTTCCCATAACTTAATCATACTTTCCAGAATGAAAAATAACATTAATACAAATCCATTAAGGCAAAACATGATCAATGTCTTGACCTAACCATGCCTAACCATAACAGTCATTTTTTCAAACACATTGAAAACATGTAATCTATAGGTCATGAATGCATATTTGAAAATAGGGATTTGATACTTATCTAATAGTCATCGATAAGGTCTAATTCCATATCATAATAGCTACAATAACATTTTTTAGTTCATGTATTCAATAACCATTCATCATCTAATCAAAACATGTCAAGATACAAAGATAGAACTTGTTATGAAACCATTCTTATAACTAATAGATAACTAGAATAATAACCATGATAGAATAGCCATAAAAGCCACATAATAACAAGAAGTACTCATTAAATACAAGATGAAAAGAGATCTTATTAAAATATGCAAAAAGCCAACAAATTTAAGGACTTACACGTACCACCCAACCATAGATTGGGTTGAACCAAAAATTTCTTTCAGCTAATCACACGCATGCCATATTCCAAGAATGAATGTCAGAGTCAAGACCAAATCTATCAGGGCTTCCCACAGATCAAACCACCTCAAACCTCAGGCTTTACCATAATCCTGCCAAAACCAGTCAAGGGATTCATAGCCCCAAATAATATTTTACACTACTAAGTTTTACTGCAATCCCACCAAAACCAATCAAGGGGTCACTAAGCCTAAAGCAAGATTGGATGCCTTTCAATTTCTTCACCAATTCCTTACAAAATTTTCTCATCTCCAACGTTGGGATTTAGCTCAATCTCTCCAAGTTGGTTAAGAGATTCCTAGGGCCTTGAGAATTTTCCTAAGATCACCTCACCTAGTTCCAAAACCATTTGGAAATCCAAATATTGACGAAATTAAAGAACCCCATCACACCATGACTATCCAGAAATGGCAAGGAAAGGTTGAAATCATTGTCACACCTGGAAAATCCCATTCCAATGATATCAAGAGAACTAGATACATACATGCATGTACCATGTATCCATAAACCAGCTAGGAAATCACACATGCAACCAATTATCTTCATGTGTCCATGTTGTAGCTGCTTGATCCAACTTTTCCTTGCTTGTCCTGTTCTTTCCATGTCCTTCCTTTCTCTGATCATAAAGTTCTCCAATAATTCTCTAAGTGTGCAAGAGTATGAGAGAATGGAGAGAATAGAAAGAGAGCTCCACCATAGAACTGTCAAAAGTATCAACTAACAAAAGTCTGTGAATTGATCCTCATAATAATTTTTATCATTGAGGCCTCTATTTTATTCAATTACTTCTATTTTGCCTTCAATTTTCCTCTCATGCAATTATGCTACCTTTCACCTTCCTTTTCTTCTATTTTCCTTTATTTTCATAAATAAAATGCCAATTAATGCATCTATGGATTTTCAAAGCCTTTTCCAATGCCTTTGATAATTTTCTTATCCATAGCAAACCGAAATGAAAACCCACTAGGATGTTTTGCCCAACATTTAGCTTGGTATACATGTGCTATGACCTTAGTCTTATTTTTTCCTTTATTAACATTAGTACATGAAATTTTAACCGGGATTGTTACAGACCCCTCCCCCTTATGGGAACACCACCTTGGGTGTTCTATGACACCTATGACCGACACACTCCTAAAAACAAAACATACTGTTAATTTTTGGGTATGTTCTATGCTAGAGCAATTTATTTAAATTTTCACAGTTAGCAATCACATCAACATTACGATAAACTGCAGATAGAACATAAATATAAAACGTAGAAGACAAGCCAACACAAGAGGACACAAGATATGGCGTGAGCCAGGGACAAACCCCACAATGTGTGGGGAAACCCTTTGATCAAATCTTCTTTTATCTTCAAAGTAGCAGAGAAAGAGAGAGAGAGTACATCAACAGAAGTCAACACATTGACTTATCTAGATCTAGCATAGATCATTTCATAAAATGATGAGATCAGTTGAAGACATTTTGCTTCAACTGATTCTCAAGGTGACGACTTCACCTAATGTAGTGCTGCATCTTGGTCCACTTGCTGTACCACTGCATATGCTGCACTAACCATGATTATCATCATGCTGCCCTTCATGTTCATTGATCATGCTGCTGTCCATGCTCCATGTCATTATGCACCTATGTTGCCCATCATGCTCATAACTCATGTTGTGTCTTCTCACTAGTCTGCCAAGGATCTCTTGACCATCATCAAAACATGTTTCGATATCAAAGTTATGACAAGACTTCTAACATAATCTTTGTTGAGCCGAGAGAATTAGATCTTCCACAGTTGTTCATTGTGTTTGGGCTGCTACAGGGATGCATCAATCAAGATCACCATCAAACCGAGACTAAGATTGTAGGATGCTAAAGAATAGAGACATCTTTTATGCCATGGTTGTCCATCCATCCAGGGTTCTTTCAATTCCATCTACACGAGATAAAGGTTGACTGCACCTAATAATCATTTAAGGTGCACTCGATGCCTTTAGACCCCAAGGTGCCCTAATACAATTACGAATCTATTTCTTTTACATATGCAAGAATTCCAGAGAGAAGATGTAAGGTCTGTTCCTACCAAGATGTAAAGTCTATTCCTTCCTTGCGGATCCCTGCACCTATACTTTACGAAAGACTCAAAGAGATATGTTCCTCTCTTTATGCGAGGTAGTGACCCTCCTGTATAGCGTACACCTGCACCTAACATTCATGTGGAATTTTAGAGAGGAATGCAAGTTCTTCTTATTGTCTATGTAAACATGGCTCCTTTTACTACGGATTGACCAAACCAGCGTCGGTCGAGCTGAATACGAGTAGATGGGAGGTCCTTCGACTGGTACTCATGTTTCAGAATACGGCCTTTTTCGTTACGCTTGGGACAGCAGTTGTACATGTGAAGCCGCCTAACAGTGGAAGAACTTCGCAGGTTCGAGTCCCCATCTCTTCTGTTGTCATCCAAACTGTGCTTAGGTTTGCCCTTGCCCTTGGTGGCGCCCGGCCCCGATTTCTTCTTCTCTTTCACCATTGCTATTGCTCAAGAAAGAGAATTCTTTGGGGTCGGAACGAACCCTGCGTAGCTTCTTCTCCTCTAAAATCCAAAACCTCGGTTATTCAGGTACACTCCAAAATAGATTTGCAGCTTCTATTCCTATGAATTGAATTTACGAGGACACTGGAAAATACATGACAGCACTGTATATCTGTATGAACAGCGTATTAATACTTCTAAGGTCAGCGTGTTAATATCAGCATGAACAACGTATTAATACTTCTATGGTCAGCGTGTTAATATCTGCATGAACAACGTGCAGGTTGTTTCTGGACAACGTTCCCTTGACTGCGTTAATAACTTCATTGACTGCGTTGAAAACCAATGTATAATATCCACAGCGTATCCATTATGAACAACGTAACCGTGAACAGATCATGACTGCGTTGGATGAGTCTTCATTGACTACATTGAATATCTCCCATGACTGTGTATAAGGTCTTCCATTCCAGAGTATGAGATATCTCCATTTGACAACGTGTAGGTGTCTCTGTTTGCTGCGTAGATCGACCTGCGGCTAGGGCATCACCATAAGGCCAGCGTATCTTTTGGTTCTCTACTTCCAAAAACCCAGACGTGGAGAGGAGATCACCTCAAGGATACATGTGTGAAATGACTTCAAGTCCTCACCTATTTATACTAAAATGAGGATGATGAATAGTCACGTCTATTGGGCTTATGAGCCTACCTATGTTGTTGGTTGGCTAGATAATAAATCCTTAATCAAAATAAATTCATATCTCCATAAATACTTATCGGAATCGGATGATCTTTAGATCAATCCTACACCTCTCTACGAGAGGCATCCAATAAAAATATCAGCTGCCATAAATAAACTGATCCACATGGAGTTTGGCCCTAGTTGCCAATTTAACACTCCCTCTCAACTAGGGAGAACTCCATCCGCTGATACATATGTACGACTGTACTATCTCTGCCATTAGTGCCTTGCACTACTCTGCCTAGCTCTGCTGGCTCTGCTCAGCTCTGCTGGCTTTGCTCTGCTCTGCTCAGCTCTGCTGGCTCGGCTCTGCTCTGCTCAGTTCTGCTGGCTCTGCTAGCTCTGCTCTGCTCAGCTCCACTGGCTCTGCTCTGCTCAGCTCAGCTCTACTAGCTTTGCTCTGCTGGCTCTTCTCTGCTCTGCTCATCTCCGCTGAACTATGAAGAAGAAGAATTGATCGAGAATGAGTCATATCATTCTCCACTGACTTGAAGTCAGTCTCAGAGTGCATACCAATAGTCCCAGACCAGTCTCAACTGACCTGAAGTCAGCTTCATAGTAAGTACGACTCCTACCACTGGTCCCAAACCAGTATCGCAGTCTCAGAGAGTGTACCACTGGTCCGAGACCAGTCTCAACCGACCCGCAGTCAGCGTCATAGTATGTACCACTCTCACTGGTCCCAGACCAGTACTGCACTGACACGAAGTCAGTCTCGGAGTATGTACCACTGGTCCCAGACCAGTCTCAGCCGACCCGAAGTCAGCGTCATAGCATGTACAACTCCTACCACTGGTCCCAGGCCAGTATCATTGATCCTAGATCAATGGAGGACATCCTAGCGTAGGGAGTACGGTAGATACAACGATGCATCCATCAGTACTACTATGGTCCCTAACTTCATTTCCCTGCTCATTGATCAGATGAGAGGTACTTCCCATGAGTCCCAGACTGCATGGGTAGGATGCCTTGACAGGAGAACTTAATCAATCCTGTCCTCACAGAAGAACACATCAATCCTGCTACAATCGCCATGGAGAACACATCAATCCAGGCTGCCATGGAGAACACATCAATCCAGGCCTCACAGGAGAACACATCAATCCTGCTACAATCGCCATGGAGAACACATCAATCCAGGCCTCACAGGAGAACACATCAATCCTGCTACAATCGCTATGGAGAATACATCAATCCAAGCCTCACAGGAGAACTAATCATCCTGCTACACAAGAGAGCGAATCATCTTGTCCCACAAGAGAGCGAATCATCTTGTCCCAAAAGAGAGCGAATCATCTTGTTTCAGTGTGCACCACCAGGGGAGGGTGAGTCACCCTGTGGTCGTATGTTGCTCCAATAGAACTACAAGCCCCCCAAAGCTCCTAGAGCTCAATGTATGCAGCATGCAGGACCCTTTTACAAAGGTCTCTCGACGACTCCAAGTCGTTCGGGAAAATCACAAATTTGATCTTTCCTCAGGGCTCTGTCCTCTACATCATCTCAGTGCGATGGAGCCTCCTTGATCATCGACTTACCATATCCCAGATAAGGCAGTATTTGATGTCTATCTGCTGGAGCAATTGTCAAATACGAGATTCCTCAATAATCGAATCCCACCTCTAGTTGTCATAGAGAAAAACAGCTCACTTAAGAGCTTCCGCAACCATGCAGCTTCATACGAGATCATACTCGTAGCCATGTATTCGGTCTTAGCGATGCTTATAGCGACCGACTTCTGCTTCCTGCATCGAAGCAGAATCCAAAGAGAACCAACACTGAAAAGTGCTCGAGTGATCCTCCACACTGCCTGCCCATTCATCGTTCGAATAATAATGCAATTTCATCTTTCCGGTAGTGTATCTCAATCCATGAGAGATTGTGCCCTGAAGATATCTCAGAAGATTCTTGGCACCAATCTAGTGAGGCTCAAATATGATCTCATCATGCTAACTACATCCCATATGTCCAGACGGAGGTTCTCCAAGTACATCAATGTGAATGAGTTTATGAAACTCAAAGGCATTTCCCAAATCTGGTCTGACATCATTACCATATAACTTCTGAAAGTTAAGATCCTCTAGGCAATCACAAGCTTGCAGCTTATCTTCTCACATTCATAATCCAACTCCCTCTGTCTCCTATAAATGAGAGGGTCTGCACCTGCCAGACATAGGTGCCGGTACGAGAGGTTTATCATCCACAACCTTCGAGTAATGGTTTGGATCGGTTTCACTCCTAGTAAATCTCAGCTGCATTAGACAGCTATCAATCCTCTCATACTATGCCCGAGGTGTTTTTCTTCAAGCCATAGAGGGCTTTCTTCCATCAAACTCTTCGGGTTGTTCCAAACCTGTGAACCTGTTGCATGAGGGGAAAGGTCCCCTTATAATATTTTCCTTCGGTACATTTCAGACATGTACCTTCATGCTTCCTTTTGAATTCAGGCATCCTAGTCACCATTTGACTCACAGACCTCTAGAGTTGAGTCAATGGACATGGTCCCCAGTGGACTTCCTGCAACTTGATACAACCCTAAACTCAAAAACATCTTTAAAAGATCTATTTTCAAACATGTACCTTTCCATCGATAAGTGCCACCCTGCAACCTTTGACTTCCATTTCCGAGATGGACATCAGGTTCGATCAGGTACATAAAAGAGATTTTGGGGTTCCTTGCTTTCGTGGAAGAGTCGACCATTTCCTTGATGACCTGCATTACCAGTCATTCTTTTGGTCATTGAAGATGTCCCAAGAATGATTATTATCTACATCAAGAGATGTGTCTCTGCCATTCGAACACTCCTTCGCATAACGGCCGAACTTATTTCAACAAGGCATCTGCCTTTCCTTCCACCCTTAGATCCGAACTTCCCAATGAACTGATCTTAATATGGACCACCATAATCTTTCGTTGCGCAATTCTGATAACATTCTCTGCTTTGACTTCACCCTAGGTGAATTATGAGGAACCCATTGATCCTTCTGTCTTGTCCCAACTGTCTTCAGTGATTTCTCTTTCACTCTTGCTTGGGCATTGTCTTCACCTTAGCTCTGATACCATGTTAATTTTTGGGTATGTTCTATGATAGAGCAATTTATTTAAATTTTCACAGTTAGCAATCACATCAACATTACGATAAACTGCAGATAGAACATAAATATAAAACGCAGAAGACAAGCCAACACAAGAGGACACAAGATATGGCGTGAGCCAGGGACAAACCCCACAATGTGTGGGGAAACCCTTTGATCAAATCTTCTTTTATCTTCAAAGTTCAGCAGAGAAAGAGAGAGAGAGTACATCAACAGAAGTCAACACATTGACTTATCTAGATCTAGCATAGATCATTTCATAAAATGATGAGATCAGTTGAAGACATTTTTCTTCAACTGATTCTCAAGGTGACAGCTTCACCTAACATAGTGCTGCATCTTGGTCCACTTGCTGCACCACTGCATATGTTGCACTAACCATGATTATCATCATGCTACCCTTCATGTTCATTGATCATGCTGCTGTCAATGCTCCATGTCATTATGTACCTATGTTGCCCATCATGCTCATAACTCATGTTGTGTCTGTTGGCATTATGAGATAAGTGTTGTCCTTGATGGCAAACCACACTGATGACAAATCATAGTGCAGAAGGTGAGCAGCAAGGAATTGATGAGTCGCGTATACGCAGGTTCGCTATATACCAAGTCACGTATACGCAGGTTCGCTATATACCAAGTAGGGTATACACGCAGGTTAATGAACGGAAAAGAGCGTACCTGTCGGAAAGCTTACTTTTGGTCCGTGGTAGTTCGTCCTCGGTACTTGAGCCTATGTTTTTGGACCAAAGTATCTCGACAGACGTGTTGATCCCTAGTATTGAGTTGATGGTATTGTTTTACTATGGTTTTGGACCGTGGTATTATGAAAGGCCTAAACCTATATAAGGAGAAGATCATTAGGCCAAAGTGTGTGAGTGAGTAATGAATATCTGATGAAGTGTGAGATCCAAATGCTGGTTATGGGTTGGTGATCTGAACCATGGTTTCACTCATGTGGAGGATGATGAACTATAGAACGGGATCTCAAGGCTTGGAATGATTATCTTCATATGGTTTGACTGTGGATAGACTAGATCTATTGACGCATGTTTATTATTATGATCTGGGTATGTTTTGATGTCTGATATAGCTGCGGAATTATAAGTTAGGATTTGCAGATCTGTACGCAGGTTGTCTTTGGCAAAAGAGCGTATACACGCAGGTTGGGTTTGTCCAAGTAGCGTATACAATGTGAAGTATGATATTTGAAGATGAAGTTGGATCTGGTTATTGTTATGTGGTCTATGTTGTTGACAGGGTTTCAGTGATTCAGTATTGGGTGATTCAGAGATTGATGATGCAGGTTGTTTCATGGATCCAGTATGAAAATGTATGAAACGTGGTCCTGGGAAGATCGTAGAGATCAGTAGGCTGGTGCCTACGTACTGGTAAACATATCAGCCAGTACAAGAGCCAGGAGGTTGTAGCTCCCTTCCAGGAGCAACTGGAAAATGAGTAAAGGTTGTAGCATTCTATAGGCAGGCACCTACGTACTAGTAAATGGATCGGCTAGTACAAGAGCTATGAGGGTTGTAGCCCTCTGCAGGTTGTAGCTTGCATGCTGGTAAAGGACTGCACCAGTACATTGTAAAAGAAGTTTCTTATTAAAGGAAGATAGAAACAAATTGCAGCAGGTGGTTTTCACCCACATTGGGTTTCCACCTTATATCATGGTGTTCATGTGTGTGGCTTTTGTGTGATGATCTGTTCTGTTATACTGCACCTGTTTACTGTTAATATGGTTAATAATGTTCTGATGCATTTACTGAATATAAGCTAACCAAATCATAAGATTTCTGGATATACGCTAGTTTCTTTAGACACAGTAGCGTATACACGCGGGTTCACTTAACTGAAGTAGCGTATATGTTTTTGATTATGGAAATGAAAAAGTTTGATTGATCTGATAATACTGATTCACCCCCCGCTCTCAGTATTATTTCCAACAGTGTCTTTTCACTAGTCTGCCAAGGATCTCTTGACCATCATCAAAACTTGTTTCGATATCAAAGTTATGACAGGACTTCTAACATAATCTTTGTTGAGCTGAGAGAATTAGATCTTCCACAGTTGTTCATTGTGTTTGGGCTGCTACAGGGATGCATCAATCAAGATCACCATCAAACCGAGACTAAGATTGTAGGATGCTAAAGAATAGAGACATCTTTTATGCCATGGTTGTCCATCCATCCAGGGTTCTTTCAATTCCATCTACACGAGATAAAGGTTGACTGCACCTAATAATCATTTAAGGTGCACTCGATGTCTTTAGACCCCAAGGTGCCCTAATACAATTACGAATCTATTTCTTTTACATATGCAAGAATTCCAAAGAGAAGATGTAAGGTCTGTTCCTACCAAGATGTAAAGTCTGTTCCTTCCTTGCGGATCCCTGCACCTGTACTTTACGAAAGACTCAGAGAGATCTGTTCCTCTCTTTATGCGAGGTAGTGACCCTCCTGTATAGCGTACACCTGCACCTAACATTCATGCGGAATTTCAGAGAGGAATGCAAGTTCTTCTTATTGTCTATGTAAACATGGCTCCTTTTACTGCGGATTGACCAAACCAGCGTCGGTCGGGCTGAATACGAGTAGATGGGAGGTCCTTCGACTGGTACTCATGTTTCAGAATACGACCTTTTTTGTTACGCTTGGGATGGCAGTTGTACATGTGAAGCCGCCTAACAGTGGAAGAACTTCGCAGGTTCGAGTCCCCATCTCTTCTGTTGTCATCCAAACTGTGCTTAGGTTTTCCCTTGCCCTTGGTGGCGCCCGGCCCCGATTTCTTCTTCTCTTTCACCATTGCTATTGCTTAAGAAAGAGAATTATTTGGGGTCAGAACGAACCCTGCGTAGCTTCTTCTCCTCTAAAATCCAAAACCTCGGTTATTCAGGTACACTCCAAAATAGATTTGTAGCTCCTATTCCTATGAATTGAATTTACGAGGACGCTGGAAAATACATGACAGCACTGTATATCTGTATGAACAGCGTATTAATACTTCTAAGGTTAGCGTGTTAATATCAGCATGAACAACGTATTAATACTTCTATGGTCAGCGTGTTAATATCTGCATGAACAACGTGTAGGTTGTTTCTGGACAACGTTCCCTTGACTGTGTTAATAACTTCATTGACTGCGTTGAAAACCAATGTATAATATCCACAGCGTATCCATTATGAACAACGTAACCGTGAACAGATCATGACTGCATTGGATGAGTCTTCATTGACTACATTGAATATCTCCCATGACTGTGTATAAGGTCTTCCATTCCAGCGTATGAGATATCTCCATTTGACAACGTGTAGGTGTCTCTATTTGCTGCATAGATCGACCTGCGGCTAGGGCATCACCATAAGGCTAGTGTATCTTTTGGTTCTCTCCTTCCAAAAACCCAGACGTGGAGAGGAGATCACCTCAAGGATACATGTGTGAAATGACTTCAAGTCCTCACCTATTTATACTAAAATGAGGATGATGAATAGTCACGTCTATTGGGCTTATGAGCCTACCTATGTTGTTGGTCGGCTAGATAATAAATCCTTAATCAAAATAAATTCATATCTCCAAAAATACTTATCGGAATCGGATGATCTTTGGATCAATCCTACACCTCTCGACGAGAGGGATCCAATAAAAATATCAGCTGCCATAAATAAACTGATCCACATGGAGTTTGGCCCTAGTTTCCAATTTAACACATACGTCCTAGGGAGATTTATAACCTAGCTTGTTGTAGTGTTTACAATGACATCCTACAAAAACATGACAATCATATTGTTTAATGGAGTGTTATAACACAACTTAATATGATATTTACAATAACAACTATACATAAATATGTACATATATGAAAAATTCTTTTCCTCAATTAGAAAACAATGAAGGATACATAGTCCACATCAGCAACAAGGGAATCCAGAGACTCACACCTCCACCCTTAAAGGAATATGAGTATTCACCTCCTTCCAAAGAATTCCAAAATCCACTACCAAAGTCAAATTCCATATCCAATATCTAACGCTACAATCCTTGGACTATTTTTTATCTAAGTGAACAATTACCACCTCATTTTTCTAGGTCACACTCCTAATGTTCTTTTCATTCCATATGGTATGCTAATTGCTAAAACAAATCCATCCCCAACCTTCCCTTCTCTTCTACACAGTCCCTTAGGAAATATGATTAACCCCTTTCATGCAGTCACACACCTTCCAATTTTCATTGGCATCCTCTTCTTTTCTACTCAGTCCCTCGATGATCCATCCCTTGGCAAAGTTTCCTTGCATCGAAATGTCCAATAACAAAGGCATATATCTTCCTCAAAACCATGATAACCATCATAGTATGCTCATGGAAACCAATGGACACTATTGGGTACTAGTGTCCCACAACGGTGTTGCTCCTGGATGCTTTACCAACATACTTCTTCCTATTCCAATTCCTTTTATTATTGCTACTAATTCTTGCACTCAGTTTCAACAACCCAAACCAATCATTTTTCATGTTTTCCTATACCAAGCCACAATTCCCATTATAGTCAAATAAACCGAAACAAAATTCAAATCATACCTCATTGCTAGCTCTTCAACAAGGTACACTTGCGATCTTTCATACTTCTTGTCACAAAAAGTCAAACTAGCTCTTCGATCAAATCATCATGTATAAACATACCACATCTGATTATCTCAAATTACAACCATCAAAAATCAAAATCATAAATCACATGTAACCATCATAAATCATAGTCATAGATCATATGCACAATACAAATCAAATAAAATACCAAATACTTATCCTTCAATCGGTCATTTTCTTTAACCTTTGTTTTTGTCCATTTTGTACACACGTTCAATCATTTTCCACACTCGAAAATCACCCAATACTTTTCTTCTCTTCAATCAAATACACAAACACATAGTATACATCATGACACGTACATCCACACAAAACATACAACAACACATAATACATACACCTACACCCAATGTACAACACAACATGTACACCTTCACCTGGTGTACAACACAACATATATATCTACACCTAGTGTAAAACACCACATATATGCATATGGAGTACAACACAAGAAGTACACATATCATGACACAATGACTACACAATGCACATATTATAGTAGCACATGCACACAACACAACATGCATGACATGCACACAATACCATATGCACAACACATAGACAACACCACGTGTAGACAAGACCATATGTTCACAATGCCACCTCCACAACATGTACACAACACCACATGTACAACATATGCACAATAGTAGTAATACACATCCAAAGACCACACTATCTCTACTAGGAAACCTAGCTTCTACAGTCATTCCCACTTATCCATGCCTATCCCAACATTTTGCAAATCGCATTGCTTTCATTTCACTGATGTATGCCTCAACATTACTTGTCCATAACATAAACATAGGAATAATAATATCATATAATATCAAATATCATCTAGAAGATACTAACCTTGTAGATCTACCAGGGCTATTCTTCCCACTTGATTCCTCATAAAAGCAATAACTTATTCATGCCATTCGCCTACACAAGCAAGCATTCCTCTACAAGTATGATCCTTGAGAACCCTATCAACCAATGAAATGCATACATACATATATACATACAAACATTAGCATAAATAAATAATGATCCCTGACAACCCTAACAGAAAATGCAACACATTCATATATATATATATATATATATATATATATATATATATATATATATATATATATATATATATATATATATCGACATCAACATAATCATAGTCAGAAGACAATTGCCAAATATCATAAGGTCAAGGTTAAGAGAAATTCATTTATTCATGCCCAACAAGCACAAGTTTGAGAACAATAGTTCCCAACATAGCCAAGGCATCTAATGCCTCAAACCCATTTCCTTTATCATTCATAGGATTATCGTGATATTGTCCATTTACCCAACCAATCCAACTGACTGTCATATTATTTCCATCAATTTCCCTTATACTTACACTGAACTTCATATGAGTATCACATTACCTTTTGGATTTCATTCGTCGCCCCCAAATCTCCATTAAATATATTCTTTCCCCATCCAATTTCCAAGAGCCTTAAAACAGAAAGGTAAGAACGAGCAGAAATAAGAAGAAAATCATCAAAAAACAATAGAAATATGACATCACAAACAAAGTGGCATGGAAATTCACCAAACATAAATAAAGTTGTAAACCAAGTGTAAACAAATCACAAAGCACTAAAAGCCCAAAACTTTCAACGAACACCATGATTCAACCCCATGGTTCCCAGTGCTTCCAAGGGAAAGCTCAAACCGAGCCTTCTTTAAGAATTCATGGTAGCCTCTTTTTCATTTGAATCCCCTACATCATACTACCATAAACACATAATTCCTAGTGCATAAATAAACATAAGAATATACCAATTACCTTACCTTGTTCTACCCAACACACTAACCTATAACTGAACATGTACATGTATCATCTCTCAAGGGACTCTGATTCCTTGATGAAGCCTGCCATAACTGAAAACTATTTGTTATACCTGTTATGCCCCTATACCAATAGCTGTCATATATCATGACTAACTTGGTTTAACTCTAAAATATGTTCATACATTTGCTTGTTGCAAATGTTTTCCATATTTGTAAAAAATCAAAAATTAAAAAATGTAAAGAGGGTATGTCCTAGAAAAAGAATAAAAGGACAAAAAGAATAAAAAGGCTAGAAAAAAAATGAAAATGAACCCCAACAAAAAGAAAAGACCATGAAAGTGTGCAAGTCAAAATGCCACTACTTTACTTTTGTGTAATAAAGGTTGTGTGCAGCTTGTCACCTATGCCACAATCCATGGTATCCAAATAGTTTAAACTTGGTTATTCCATGTTTTCAATTTCATGTTTATAGAGATAGAGAATAATATCTGACCAAACTTTTTAATCTTGGCAGGTAAGTAGATAGGTAGAGTGAATAAAAGGAGCTCAACAGTTTAATTTGAGCCCTTGGATGTAATAAGGCTACACTTAGATAGATATCTATATGTAAAAGAAAAGAAAGTGTGATAAGGGTTTTCCAGTTTAAGTGCACCCTAATAAAGAAGTAAAAATGCTAGGTTAAGTAGGTAGGGTAAGTAGATGATTGGTTGAAGAGCAAAGGTGTGATGAATGGTTAAGTTTAATGCTTTAATCTTTTTTCTCTCATCACTTAGACAAAACATGGAGCACAGTAAAGATAGCATATCAAGAATTCAAAGTCAAATGAATTAACTTCTTCACTCATTTTCCCTTAATTTTTACTAATTTCCCCTAAGTACTAAAGGCAGCTACAACAAGTTAGAGGGCCTCAGATCATTTCTCAGAATTTTGGAGGGACGGGACCCTCGGCCCAATAATTTGAAATGCCTAAAGTACTTAAGCCCCCTTCATAAATATTTCCCTTTCATAAATTCATTCATCCCCTTTATAATGTTTTCCTAAGTGAAATCCCTATTTTACTTAGGAAAATTAAAACATTTTTATATAAAAAGCCCTCATATTCATTTAGCCTAAGTCATAAATGTTATATGACAAAAATTCTTTCAGAAACATTTGACTTAGTGCATTTCGTATCCTACAAGGTCATATTAACTTTAACTCACATTATTATTTAACTCCCAAAAAAATAAAACACCCCTTTCCCGTATTACTATTAAAAATCCAAAAAATATGTATCCTGCCCCATTGGTTTACAAAATAACCATAATAAAGTTTGATAAATGGGATTAATTAATCGACCCATGATTAATTAGGAGCCAAACCCATCACCATCCTAATAAAGGATTAATTAATCATCCGAATTAATTAATAACTTATCGTCCAATCACATCACCCCCGATATGACTAAGGCATTTAATTATGGTTAGGCCCCTCCATTTAAGTCCCTGCCACTTTCCAATGTTGACTACCATCCAATCAGATCTCCTAGATCTAATGGCTATCACTCATATCGCGTGGGCCCTTCAGTTGAACATTAAGCACGCGATATGGGCGTTTTCCAAAACACGTCGATGCAATGTGTCAATCGATAAATGGAATTGCGCGACCCTCCTCCAAAACCACTCGCTTCCCAAAAGCGGTGCAATGAAACCCGCTTACTGCCTTCGATAAATTACAAAATGTCTTGTCATTCAATTGATACCCACTATCACTTCCGTTAACCCGCCAAAATATTGACTTATGCATAGAAACAAAAATGTTTATTGTTTTCCCCTTTTATCTGAGAAAACGACCTCTACCTCACATGCATGCATAGAGTATGTCCTAGTCTAGAAACTGAGTTTCAACCGTCAACTGCCAATAGTTGCTGAATTCCAAAACTGCTCCAGTCTACTATGCGCACCCACAGAGTAGTCGCCATAGCCAACTATCCCTTTGACCATCTAAAAATAGGTATTTACCTTACTTTCTTCCCAAAAACCTTGTTGTGAAATGAACTTCCTCTTAATTGCTTTAAAAAACCGTAAGTTTTCGGTGCAATTGAGTCGCTAGCTTAGTCCCAATACTTCCCGGCACCTCTATGTCAGCAATTTATTGAAAATGCCTATTTTCTTCCCCGAACACATAAGAACCAGGGATGGAAACACTAATTTCCCTAAACAATGCTTCAATCACTACTCCTCACAGATATCTGGACTATCTAACCTTAGCTGATAAGGATTTCCAAATTAAAGACCTTACATTTGGTGACTCCTCCTTGAAGCTACACTACAAATACCGGGACAATTATCTAAATAATTTCGATAAAATTGGTCTTTGGGAATCAAACCTCCCTAAATACCATTTTTCCATTGTCCATATCTTCCTAGAGATTGTCCACCAATGCCATGCAAATTATAATCCTAATCTAAGAGTTGTAATGTCCCCCAACCAACAAATCCTTTTCACCATTACAACAGAATCAATCCATAACATGTTGTAGCTGCAACCTGGCCAAGACCTTGCCCCCTATCCATTTTCGATTTACTTGATAAATCCTCAAAACTATACATCTCAGAGATCACTCGAGTCTGTCAAACCTTAATGGAAGAGAGATACATAACAAAGGACCCCCCTCCTTACATGACATGTGCTTTTACTGGCCTAGGTATGGACATTAACTCCATGATTTTTTGCATTCTAGGTTTCACAACTGATGAGTATGTAGATGAACTGAACTTTCCCTACGTGAGTATCTTCACCCATGGTCAGCCTCCTGCTGCCAAATATGACTATGTTGCATTCATAGCTGACAAGATGCATGACCAATTCATGAGGCTAGAGAATGAGAGAGTTTTCAAATATTCCATAGTTCTGTATCACCTCTTCCTTTACTACCAAACTAACAAATTCCCTTTCTCTGTGCATAAGCTTGATACCAAAGGGAACCCTAGGTCAATCATTTTCCGGACCTCTATTTTTCACTACTTGCCCTCTTCTCCCTATTGATATATAGATTTCATTAATCAATTTGTCCATCCTATAATTACCATGCTAACAGGAAATTTTGCCCTTAGAATCAGTGATGACATCAAAAGAATCCTTCAGTTGTCAAAGCAGTATAGGATAGGTGACTGGTACTTATACCAAAATCATACTGAGATCAGAGTCTATGGGTGTGAACTGCCTCCATTTGAATTTCCCGAATATGTCCCCATGAGATTATTTACCTTGGGGTACTACAGACAAATAGTCAGCTCTGATCAAATCCACTTCATGAAAGAAAGAAAGAAAGCCCAGATGAGGATCAAAGACCACTTAGGCCCATTTGTGTGCAACAACAAGAAATCAGGGCAAGAAGTAGAAGAAATCTTAGAGAAGAAGATGCATTTAAAGAAGAGCTTTGTTTGGGCATATGATCCTCACAGCTTCATCTATGATAAAAGGATAAAACACAAGTTGTCACCCTACATCCATCACAAAATTCCTGAAATAGAACAATATGCCAATTTAAATGAATGGAGGGAAGGGACATTGATAGAACAAGATAGTGATGATGTTGAAGTTGAAAATGTGATGAAAGATTTGGAGAAGGGACTTGACCTGGACTCCTTTGTATAGGTACCTACAGAGTCTCCCCAAAGGCCATCACCAGAACATAGTGCTCCCACAGCAGAGCCTTCACAGAGGCAAACTCAGGAAACAAGTGCCCCTACATCAGAACAACTAGAAACAGTAGAATAGCCAGAGGAATTAGAGCAACCTGAGATCCTAGAAAAATTGGCTCCACCACAGCCACTACCAGCCCAAACAAACATGGGTAATCCTCTAGTGCTATAGACTCCTATAAATGAGGAAAGAAACTTGAAAAGAGAAAGGGAAGTAGCTACCCCTTCTGGTAGACCGACAGATAACTCCTTTGCTAAGAGGAAAAGGTTGAATCCTTATTCAGAGGAAGAATTCATTGGAGAGACTACAGAGAGCATAAGGAGGGAAGCAACAGATAGCTTACAGACTTTCCCAACAGGTGGGACACCCTCTAGTTCACGCAAGCAGGTACTGGAAATGAAACCTAGCACAGAAGTATCATCTTTCAGGTCTTCTTCACAAAAGATCATAGATGTAAAGAGAAAATACAAGGAGATCAAAACAAAGAATGAGCAATTCAAGGCCCAAGCCTATGCTCAATACTTGAAAATGGCCCCCACAAACCAGAGCAGACTGATGTCAGCCTTTAACATCAAAGAGGGAAAAATGTAGATGAGTTTCCTGAAGCCCACAATGCAGTAGCCAAAATCCTTGGCTGATTATCTTAAAACTGATTTTGAAGTTTTAGCTAAGGACATCCACCCAATTGACCAGATTGAGCTTCATAAGCAAACAGGTGAGATGGTCTACTCAAAACTGACCAGCAAAGCAATGATGGCTCATAGGTTGCAAAATTCATTGAGTATCACTACAACTCAATTGCATCTGGAAAAAGCCTCATCACAAGCTAAAGATAATATAATAAAATCATTGGAAGAATTAGTAATTGAGTTTGGTCATGATGCAAAGGATGTTAAGGAAACAAAAAGCTTAATCAAGAAAAAAATGAAGATATAGTTGCACTTAGAAAACAACTAAAATTGCCACCCCTCATACACCCTCAAACTGCTGAGGTTATTGAGAAAAAAATGATGAGTAACTTATTGACTTGGTCCTTAAGTTGAATGAGCAATTAAAGGAAACTGAGCAGGAATTAGAGAAAGCGTTGCAGTCAAGGAAAAGTGAATCAACCTCCCAGCCTCAAACTGTAGTGCCAATAGTTTCGACAATAGTTCCTTCCACTATGGAAACTATTTTAGTGCCAAGCATTCCTTTGGCAATAGCCACAACAGTGGAAGAAATAGGTACAACACAGGTAGGTACATCAACACAGAGCACAGAGGACTCAATTAAGTCAATGGAAGAAATGAAGCTCCTAGTAACGGAGCTATAGAAGGTGAAGCAGTATCAGTAGAGAAAAAGTAAATGAAAGTCCAGCATAGATTTACTGTAGTAATAACAAGAAACAAATCCGTATAAAAGCCTCCAACTCCTTCAACAAAAAAGGGGACAGTAACAATTAGTTAATACTATTTGTTTCTATATTTGAGACCATCTGTCTCTATATTTTTGTAAAAGATATTTTGTACTCCTAGAATAAATCTCATATAGTTATGAGATATTTTTTATGTGAATTTTGTATAAATACTTCTCCATTCGAAGTATTAGGGGTGGATTCTATAACATTTCTGTAACTCTATACTATCAAGTGGAGAAGGCTTTGTACTCAAGTCTAGATTTTTGCTAGAAAAGGAATAAAAGTTCAAAACATTACATCATATTCATGTGCAGTTTAATTGCAAATAGCTATTCTATCCTTGTGATTTATGTGTTTTCTACATGTTTCAATGTTTCATGCATATTAAAACTAAATGGTAAAATAGTCAAAGTATATCATAATTAGCTTTATTGCTCTCTGCTATCAATAGTCTACCATTTATATGTTTTCTTCTAAGCTATTTTGGTAAAGGAATTCTTAATTTGTACTCTATCCCTGTAGTTTTCTCTAGTAAGTCCCTGGTATAGGATTCTTAATTGCCTTATGCTGGTTGACCTATCTTCCTTTCTTCTTTCTAATCCTAAGATGAGGATTCTTAATTACCCTCTTGTTTTGAATAGAAATATCATCCATTCAAGCCCTGAATTTTCTTTTACTCTATTATCCTACCCGTTCGACTCATACCTAAACAATTTGACTTAATCTAGTGAATTATCCCTCATTGACTCAATAGCCCAATGGCCTGAAGCCTAGTTCACCCATTTGTTTCAAAATTTCACCACTCTCAAACAAAACAACCCTGAACATTTATAACTAACTTAAAATCTTCCGAAATATAGGTAAATCATAAAGAAAGAGTCCTCTCTGAGTATAGATTGGCTAGATTCTGTACTTAAAATATTGGTTTGTGGTTACCTCGGACCCATTTCCTTCTTCCCATAACTTCTAAGGAAAATCTGAGTGATAACATAGTGGCAACTCCACTGGGGATGAACAATTCCTCAGTGAAATAAACCTTTAAGAAAACGAAATGTTTGATTTAAAGCATCTTAGAGGATTTTATAAGTTATTTTGAAAAATTTATATAAGAAAATTCATAAATCTTTGAAATATGGCTTTAGAAATGACTCGTTACACTAGGGCTAATCCTAATCCCAATCCACCACCTGTGTTTGAGAATCTTAACTTGATTCTTAGAATCATCAGAAGACAAAAAAGTTATGTTAGCCCTCAACCATTATACAGATCTCGTTCATGTCATGTTGAGTGGCTTTTCCTAGAAGACCTCCCTTTTGATGAACATTTCGAACTCTCTCTGTTCAGAACCACATCTGATAGTGAGCTCTTGGACCTAGTCCAAGATCCAGAATTCCTTAGGGAACTAGAAACACAGCGAGCCAATTTGTCAATTGATCAATATTTGTAGAACTCTTCTCAGTCATCCCTTACCACTGAAAGCATACCTGAATTTTCTGAAACCACCTCACTTTCTGCTAGTTCATCATTATTCCCTCCCTCTTCTAAGATCCATTCCACTCGCCTTTTCATCCCTTCACTTCCTTTCCAACCAATTACCATCCAACATCCCACCACCATGTCTAGCTCCTCCGCCACAACACAGACACCTCCCTTACCCCAACTCCTAGTTCTACTCTCACCCAACCCAGAACAATGGCGAATAGATATGCTCCCCTGGTTCTACTTGCTAACCTAGGTGTAATGCCTCAAGACTATTAGAGTAAGATTACCACCTTTGATTCCACTGGAACCTACACTACTCAACAACACACTAAGAAAATGACCGATTTTAATGAAATATATGAGATAGATACTGTTGATGCTCAAATGAGAATTTTTGTTCAAAGTTTGTCTTGAGAAGTTAGAACCTAGTTTAGATCCTTAACACCCAATAGTATAGATAGCCTAAGAACTCTCTACCAACAATTCTTGAATTGGTGGGAAAAAAGGAAAGAACCCCTTAATATTTTATCTGAATATGAGAACCTTAGAAGGGGACCCCATGAAACCGTCCAGGACTATTGCACTAGATTTAATAGTGTTTATAGTGCCATTCCACTTCACCTTAGACCCTGTCCTGGTTTAGCCCTGATCAAATTCCCTGATGGATTTCATTCAGATATGGATTTCTAGTTAAGAGAAAGGAACTCTCCCCCTTTGGAAGAAATGCAAAGCATAGATGTAAGTGTTGAGGCTAATCTACTTTGTAAAAGAGCTAAATCTAGAAACGAGAGAAGAATACCTACAAAAGATGAAAGTTCACCCTTTGAAAAAAAGCTTGATGCTATTGTTAAAGGAATGGGCAAATTGTTTGACAGAGTTGATACAATTGAAAGGAAATCTCCTTGGGATGGCCAGCAAGCCAGTTCGGGGAGAAATCCTAATTTTAGGAAAAATCAGAACCAAAACATTGGTAAGAATATTCCTGACTAGAATATCATACCACCATTCTAGGAAAACTATGCAGAAGCCTCTCAATCATAAGACCCTGAGCAAGACACTCAGATAAATTTAATGGGTCTAGAGGGGGAGGAAGATGTATTTATAACTCAGGATGACCAAAAATCCCATGTGCTGAAACAATATAAAACCCAAACAGGGGAGTCATTTGATTTCAGATAGGGATATGGCTCTGCTATTTTTGAAGTACATAAGCAGTATAATTTAAGAAGTATAAAAAGTACTAATAATCCGAAAACAAACCAAAAAACAGCTCGTAATCAACCTATAAATGGAAAAATAGGTCCAGTAAGAAAAACACTTCAAATCCTTTCAAGAACTAATCAAAACCGTTCCAGCCCCACCATAGAAGATGTGTTTGATAACTAGCCTAGTAATGAACAATCTTCCACTTCACTTCCCTCCAAGGAAATAGTGGAAGAACCTCAAAAGATCGCATCAAAGAATTAGCAAAGGAAATTCTAAATCCTAAAATAGAAGAATATGTAGAAAACATTTCTGCCAAAAACCCAAAGGTTCAAACTGACAAAACAACCCTGCTCTTTAATCTAGGAGCAGAGGTAGCCAAGGTTAAAATTTTGGTTCCTTTGACGGAATTGGCAAAACATGATGTTTACAGGTCTCAAATAAACAAATCATTAAATATCATTGAAAATGCAGATTCTGTAAATCTCTTTGATGATCAACCTGATTTTATTCTTGGCCCTGAAGTAAATGGGAAAGCATTGGAAGGATGGATACCACCTTTCTATGTTAGTCTCAATATCCATGATCAGATTCTTCATAATGTGATGTTTGACTCTGGTGCTTTTCACAACCTCATGCCCAAATCTGTTATGGAGAAACTCAACCTAGACATCACTAGACCCTATAAGGATTTATTTTCCTTTGATTCCAGTCAAGTGAGATGTTTGGGCCTTATAAAGGATTTATGTGTTTCATTGGTTCAATACCCTTCTAAAACTATACTTATGGACGTAGTGGTAGCTAACATTCCACCCAAGTATGGCATGCTATTGTCCAAATCTTGGGGTGCCAAACTTCAGGGGTCTCTGCAATTAGACATGTCTTATGCCACTATATCTATTTTTGGACAACCCAAGAAATTATATAGAGAAACATTAATGAAATATGTAGTGAGTAGTCAGGAGAAGCCTCAAAACTTTCCCATTTACTCAGTACATTATGATATGGATTCCTTTATTCTTTATAGTGTTGAAATAAACCCAGAAATTGATAATCCTAAATATTTAGTAGCAGAACCAAAAGAAATTGAAAAAGAAGAAAGGTCAACTATTCAAATTCAAGAGATATCAGATGACAAAGAAAAATCAGATGATGAAGAAAATCCAAAAACCTTAGCTAAGAAAGACTACACTACCCCAAATACAAATTATGAACATGAAATTTTATGGCATTTAGAATTTGATGGTTCGGTAAACAAACTAGGTGCAGGGGCAGGTGTATGGGTCTATAACATAGAGAATGATCACGCAGAATGGCATGCATATAGGTTGAATTTTAAATGTACAAACAATATGGCAGAATATGAACCACTCTTGCTAGCCCTCAAGTTAGTTAAAAGATTAGGAGCCATAAGAGTATCAATCATGGGAGATTCTGAACTAATAGTTAAAAAAATAAAAGGCATTTACATAACCAGAGATCCTAGATTGGGATATTACAGAGGGACAATCATAAAAATCCTTAACACTTTTTTAGAAACCCAGCTTGCAACTATTCCTAGAAAACATAATATGCAAGCTCATAGCTTGGATATGTTTTCCAGCACCTGTCAATTGCCTTTCCAGTGCAATCACTAGTATACTGCTAAGATTAGGCACAGGCTAGCCATACCAGATAATCTTAAGAACTAGAAAGTCTTTGATAGTGATAAGCAGATTAATAGTTTTCTAACTTTAAATGAAGAATTTTCTAACCTTAATATAGATGTTTATCTAGTTACTAGTTTTAATCAGACAAATGAGTTAGATATTAACAATCTGGAAGAGAATTCAATAAACATGCTTCACCCTACTAAATTCTCACAAGAAGAAATCAAAGAATTGAAACAAATGGACCTAAATGAGATAATTGAAGAAGAAACAGAGGTTATAAATCTAAAGGATAATCATTTACCCAAAGGATTGACTCCTTTGGAGGATTTGTTTGAATCTAATGACATTCCAAAGAAACCTAAAATGAGTCTTGAAAAGCATAAATTGAATAGTATAACATAGGGACACAAGATAATCCCAAATTAATAAAATTATAAAAATATTTACCTACTGATCAGAAGCTAAAGTCTGTTTAACTTATGAGGGAATTCTAGGATGTCTTTGCCTTGAGTTACGAAGATTTGAAATCCTATGATACCTCTATCATTCAGCACACTATCCCTTTGAAAGAAAATCAAAAGCCCTTTAAGCAAAAACTCAGAAGAAATAACCCTGTGTTATTACCATCAATTGAGAAAGAAATCAAACCCATGTGTGAAGCATGAATTATTGCCTCTATTAGATTTTCATAATGGGTATCTAACCTGGTACCTACTAGGAAGAAAATGGGGGAAAGAAGATTATGTGTTGACCTGAGAAATGTGAACAAGGTCCCTCTTAAAGATAACTATCCTTTACCCAAAATGGACCATATGCTGCAAAGAGTAGTGGGTTCTTCTAGAAATTCACTTTTAGATGGGTTTTCAGGTTATAAGCAAATATTAGTTCATCCTGATGACCAAGTGAAAACTACATTCACTACACCATGGGGTACCTTCATGTACATTAAAATGCCCTTTGGAGTAAAAAATGCAGGAGCAACTTTTGAAAGAGTGATGGAAATTGCCTTTGCAAAAGAGATTCATGATTTTCATGTTATATATCTTGATGATCTCACTATTTTTTTCAAATCAGATCAGGAACACTTGGAGCATCTTAGGCAAGTTTTTCTAAAATGCAGAAAATATGGTATTTCCTTAAATCCAAAGAAATATTTATTTAGTTTAGAATAAGGAAATATGTTAGGTCACATCATTTCTAAATATGGCATTCGAATTGACCCTTCCAGGATTGAAGCCATTTTGCAAATACCTCACCCAAGAAACATTAAAGAACTTCAGGCATTTTTACAAAAAATAATTTTTTTAAGAAGATTCATCTCTAACTTAGCTGCATTAATTAGATTATTTAATAACATGTTAAAAAATGATTCGACTATAAATTGGATAGTAGAGGTTGAACAATCATTCAAAGAAATAAAACTAGCCTTAACTCAAACGCCAATCCTCACAAGCCCAAATTTGACAGAGACTTCATTATCTTTTCCTTTGCATTAGAATACACCATAGCTGCAGTTTTACTACAAAAGGATGATCAAGGATGTGAAAAGCCAATAGCCTTTTTTAGTAAGGATCTTAGAGATGCCTCATTAAAATATAAAATAATGGAGAAACAAGCTTTTTCATTTTTAAAGGCTATTAAGGATTTCAGGGTCTATATTTTGTATTCTCATGTAATAGCTTATGTTCCTAATGCTGTAGTCAAAGACATCCTGACACAGGATGGAATTGATGGAAAGAGGGGTAAATGGATAGCTACTATTTTAGAATATGATATAGAGATAAAACCTACTAAGTTGATTAAGGGTCAGGGGTTGTCCAACCTCATGGAAGAAACGTATTTCCAAGCCCTAGACATAAATCTGATTGCAGAACTGGATGACGAACAGGAGATGGCGACTCCACAGATTAGCCAGCCTTTTCTAGATTCCCCCCTGTTATGTTGATATTATATATGTTTTACAAAACCTACAGGCTCCTCTAGGGTTATCCAGAACTAAGAGTAGGTTTTTGAAAATGAAAGCGTCAAAATTTTGCATTATGAATAATACTTTATTTTGCAAAAATCATGAAGGAATTTCGTTAAATTGTTTATTAAAAGAACAATCTCACAAAGTACTCCAAGAATTTCATGCAGGTGATTGTGGTGGACATATCTATTGGAAGTAAACTACTAACAAAATTCTAAGAGCTAGATTTTATTGGCCAACCTTGTTTGCAGATGTGAAGAAATTTGTAACTTCCTGCCATAAATGCCAAATCTTTGAAGGCAAAAGAAAATTGTTACCTTTACTATTGAAACCTATTTCCACCGAGAAACCTTTTCAACAATGGGGTCTTGACTTCATTGGGGAAATTCACCCACCCTCTTCTGGTCAACATAGATGTATACTCATTGCACCTGATTACTTTACTAAATGGATAGAAGCCATTCCCTCTAGACAAGCCACTGACACTGTGATAATAGGTTTTCTAGAGTCTAATATCCTTTCTAGGTTTGGTTGTCCTGACAAAATTATCACAGACAATGTTGTAGGCTTCAAGTCAAAGAAAATGATCAATTTTTTTCATAAGTATCATATAACACTTGGTCATTCCATAGCTTACTATCCTCAAGGGAATGGTCTTGCAGAATCTTCCAATAAAAGTCTAATAAATATTATCAAAAACTAATGAAAGATAATAAGAAAACTTGGAACAAGAAATTAACCAATGCTTTGTGGGAAGACAGGCTTACTACCAAGAAATCCATTGGAACCAGTCCCTATGAGCTAGTGTATGGAATGGAGGTAGTTTTCCCCTCATGTTTAGGAGTTCCAGTCATGAAGTTACTTTAGGAAGCCTAGGTGGAACCAAATGATATATAGAGGAGAATTAACTAAACCATCCATTTATAGAAAACCAAGGAGGAAGTATAAAATAGAGCCCAAGTACTGCAAGAAAAACTTAAGAAAATCTTTGACAAAAGGACCAAAGCAGAAGGCTTTTATCTGGGAGACAAGGTGTTAAAGTGGGATTCAGGAAGAGAGGACAAAGGGAAACATGGGAAGTTTGACTTCTTGTGGAAAGGACCATATATAATATATGCCTTCAGAGGAAATAATGCATATTTTTTGAAAGAATTAGATGGTGCAGAAGTTGAAGGAGGACCAGTTAATGGTCATATGTTGAAGCACTACTTTGATCCTAGTTACTAAACTTACCACATTTCTAATTGTACATATTATATCCCTTATAATGTTCAGTGTTGATTGGATGGTAAAATTATGAAGTTGAAGCCTGGAGAGAAGGCCCTAAGCTTCATAAATATTACTGTCATACATACAAATAATGCATCAAGCAAGAGGAATATTGCAGAGCGTAATCAAGTTTTTTCGAAGACCACTAATCTACTATTCTTGACTTTCCACCAGGGAAAGGCATCCCCAAGTGGAGCCACCATTATGCCCCTATACCAATAGGTGTCCTATATCATGATTGACTTGGCTTAAATATGAAATATGTTCATACCTTTTCTTGTTGCAAATGTTTTCCATATTTGTAAAAAAATAAAAAATAAAAAATGTAAAGAAGGTATGTCCTAGAAAAAGAATAAAAGGAAAAAAAGAATAAAAAGGTCAGAAAATAAAATGAAAATGAACCCCAACAAAAAGAAAAGACCATGAAAGTGTGCAAGTCCAGATGCCACTACTTTACTTTTGTGTAATAAAGGTTGTGTGCAGCTTGTCACCTATGCCACAATCCATGGTAGCCAAATAGTTTAAACTTGGTTATTCCATGTTTTCAATTTCATGTTTATAGAGATAGAGAATAAAATCTGACCAAACTGTTTAATCTTGGCAGATAAGTAGATAGGTAGAGTGAATAAAAGGAGCTCAACAATTTAATCTCAGCCCTTGGATGTAATAAGGCCAGACATAGATAGATATCTATATTTAAAATAAAATAAAGTGTGATAAGGGTTTGCTAGTCTAAGTGCACCCTAATAAAGAAGTAAAAATTCTAGGTTAAGTAGGTAGGGTAAGTAGATGATTGGTTGGAGAACAAAGGTGTGATGAATGGTTAAGTTTAATGCTTTAATCTTTTTGCTCTCATCACTTAGACAAAACATGGAGCACAGTAAAGACAACATATCAAGAATTCAAAGTAAAATTAATTAACTTCCTCACTCATTTTCCACTAATTTTTACTAATTTCCCCTAAGTACTAAAGGCACCTACAACAAGTTAGAGAGGCTCAGAGCATTTCTTTAACTTTTGTAGGGACCGGACCCTCAGCTGAATAATTTGAAATGCCTAAAGTACTTAAGCCCCCTTCATCAATATTTCCCCTTCATAAATTCATTCATCCCCTTTATAATGTTTTCCTAAGTGAAATCCCTATTTTACTTAGGAAAATTAAAACATTCTGTATATAAAAACCCTCATATTCATTTAACCTAAGTCATAAATGTTATATGATGAAAATTCTTTCGGAAACATTTAACTTAGCACATTTCATATCCTACAAGGTCATATTAACTTAAACTCGTATTATTATTTAATCGCCAAGAAAATAAAACACCCCTTCCCCTTATTACTATTAAAAATCCCAAAAATATGTATCCCGCCCCATTGGTTTGTAAAATAACCATAATAAAGTTTGATAAATGGGATTAATTAATCATCCCGATTAATTAATAACTTATCGTCCAATAGCATCACCCCCGATATGATTAAGGCATATAATTATGATCGGGCCCCTCCATTTAACTCCCTGCCACTTTCCAACACTGGCTACCGTCCGATCAGATCTCCCAGATCTGACAGCTATCGTTCATATCATGCGGGCCCTTCAGTCAACCATTAAGCGTGCAATATGGGTGGTTTTCCAAAACTCGCCAATACAATGTGTCAATCGATCAATGGAATCATGCGACCCTCCTCCAAAACCACTCGCCTCCTAGAAGCGGTGTGATGAAACCCACTTACCACCTCCCATAAATGACAAAATGTCTCGTCATTCAATTGATACCAACTGTCACTATCGTTAACCCACCAAAATATTGACTTATGCTTAAAAACAAAAATTTTCATTGTTTACCCTTTTTTTCCAAGAAAACGATGTCTGCCTCCCATGCACACATAGAGTACATCCTAGTCCAAAAACTGACTTTCAACCACCAACCGCCAACAATTGCTGAACTTCAAAACTACTCTAGTCTACTGTGCGCACCCACAGAGCTGTCACCATAGCAAATTGTCCCTTCGACCATCTGAAAATAGGTATTTACCTTAATTTCTTCCCAGAAACCTTGTTGTGAAATGAAATTCCTCTAAATTGCTTTAAAAAACTGAAATTTTTCAGTGCAATTGAGTCGCTAGCTTAGTCGCAATACTTCCTAGCACCTCTGTGTTAGCAATTTATTGAAAATCCCTTTTTTTCCCTAAACACGCAAGAAGTAGGGATGGAAACCCCATTTTCCCTAAACATTGCTCCAATCACTACTCCTCATAAATATTTGGACTACCTTCCCTTAGCTAATAAGGATTTCCAAATTAATGACCAGGTTACATTTGCTGATTCCCCCCTGAAGCTACACTGCAAATACCAGGACAATTATCTAAATAATGCCGATAAAATTGGTATTTGGGAATCAAACCTCCCTAAATACCAATTTCCCACTATCCATACCTTCCGAGAGATTGTCCACCAAAGCCACGCAAATTATAATCCAAATCTAAGAGCTGAGATGTCCCCTAACCAGCAAATCTTTTTCACCATTAGAGCATAATCAATCAATAACATGTCGCAATTGCAACCTGGCCAAGGCCTTACCCCCTATCCATTGTTGATTTACTTGAGAAATCCTCAAAACTATCCAGCTCAGAGATCACTCGAGACTGTCAAACTTGCATGGAAGAGAGATACATAACAAAGGACCACCCTCCTTACATGATATGTGCTTTTACTGGCCTGGGTAGGGACATTATCTCCATGATTGCTTCCATTCTAGGTTTTACAACTGATGAGTATGTAGATGAACTGACCTTTGCCTACATGACTATCTTCATCCCTGGTTAGCCCCCTGCTTCCAAATATGACTATGCTGCATTCATAGTTGACAAGATGCATGACCAATTCATGAGGATAGAGAATGAGAGAGTGTTCAAATATTCCACAGTTCTATATCACCTCTTCCTTTACTACCAAACTAGCAAATTCCCTTTCTCTGTGCATAAGCTTGATACCAAAGGGAACCCTAGTTCAATCATTTTTTGGAATTCTATTTGCACTACTCGCCCTCTTCTTCCTATTCATATATAGATTTCATTGGTCAATTTGTCCATCCTATAACTACAATGCTAACAATAAATTCTCCCCTTAGGATCAATGATGAAATCAAAAGATCCTTCAGTTGTCAAAGTAGTATAGGATAGTTGACTGGTACTCATACCAGAATCATACCAAGATCAGAGTCTATGGGTGTGAACTGCCTCCATTCAAATTGCCCAAATATGTCCCCATGAGATTATTTTCCTTGGAGTACTACAGGAAAATAATCAACTCTGATCAAATCCACTTCATGAAAGAAAAAAACAAAGCCCAACTAAGGATCAAAGACCACTTAGGCCCATTTGTGTGCAACAACAGGAAAGGAGGGCAAGAATCAAAAGAAATCTTAGAGAAGAATATCCATTTAATGAAGAGCTTTGTTTGGGCATTTGATCCTCACAGTTTCATCTGTGATAGAAGGATAAAACACAAGTTTTCACCCTACATCCACCACAAAATTCTTGAAATAGAACAATATGCCAATTTAAATGAAAGGAGGGAAGGGACATTGATAGAACAAGATAGTGATGAGGTTGAAGTTGAAAATGTGATGAAATATTTGGAGAAGGACTTGTCCTAGACTCCTTTGTATAGGTACCTACAAAATCTCCCTAAATACCATCACTAGAACATAGTGCTCCCAAAGCAGAGCCTTCACAGAGGCAAACTCAGGAAACAAGTGCCCCTACATCAGATCAACCAGAAACAGTAGAAAAGCTAGAAGAATCAGAGCAACCTGAGATCTTGGAAGAATTGGCTCCACCACAGCCACTACCAGCTCAAACAAACATGGGTAATCGTCTAGTGCTACAGACTCCTCTAAATGAGGAAAGAGACTTGAAAAGAGAAAGGGAAGTAGCTACCCCTTCTAGCAGACCCACAGATCAACCCTTTCCTAAGAGGCAAAGGTTGAATCCTTATTCAAAGGAAGAATTCATTGGAGATACTACAAAGAGCATATGGAGGGAAGCAGCAGACAGCTTACAGACTTTCCCAATAGGTGGGACACCCTCTAGTTCACACAAGGAGGTACTGAAAAGGCAATGCAACATAGAAGTATCATCTTTCAGGTCTTTTTCAGAGAAGATCATACATGTAAAGAGGAAATACAAGGAGATAAAAACAAATAATGAGGAACTGAAGGCCCAAGCCTATGCTCAATACTTAAAAATGGCCCCCACCATCCAGACCAGACTGATGTCTACCTTTGACATCAAAGAGGGTAAAATGCAGATGAGTTTCCTGAAGCCCACAGTGCAGCAACCAAAATCCTTGGTTGTTTGTCTTAAAACTGATTTTGAAGTTTTAGCTAAAGACATCCACCCAATTGACCAGATTGAGCTTCATAAGCAAATGGGTGAGATGGTCTACTCAACACTGAACAACAAAGCAATGATGGCTCATAGGTTGCAAAATTCATTGAGCAACACTACAACTCAATTGTAGCTGGAAAAAGCCTCATCACAAGCTAAAAATAATAGAATAAAATCCTTGGAAGAATTAGTAATTGAGTTAGGTCATGACCCAAAGGATGTTAAGGCAGCAGGAAGCTTAATCAAGAAACAACATGAAGATATAGCTGCATTTAGAAAACAACTGAAATTGCCACCCCTCATACACCCTCAAACTGCTGAGGTTATTAACAGAAAAAATGACGAGGAACTTATGGACTTGGTCCTTAAGTTGAATGAGGAATTAAAGGAAATTGAGTAGGAATTAGAGAAAGCATTGCAGTCAGGGCAAAGTAAATCAACCTCCCGGCCTCAAACTGTAGTGCCAATAGTTTCCAAAGTAGTCCCTTCCACTACGGTAACTGTTTTAGCGCCAAGCATTCCTTTGGCAATAGCCACACTAATGGAAGCAATAGGTACAACACATGCAGGTACATCAACATAGAGCACAAAGGACTTAATTAAGTCAATGTAAGAAATGAAGCTCCAAGTAACAGAGGTACAGAAGGTGAAAGAGTATTCGTAGAGAAAAAGTAAATCAATGTCCATCATAGATTTATTGAAGTAACATCAAGAAACAAATCCGTATAAAAGCCTCCAGCTCCTTCAACAAAAAGGGGGACAACAACAATCAGTTTACTATTTGTTTCTATATTTGAGACCATATGTCTCTATATTTTTGTAAAAGATATTTTGTACTCCTATAATAAATCTCATATGGTTATGAGATATTTTTTATGTAGATTTTCTATAAATACTTCTTCATTAGAAGTATTAGGGGTGGATTCTATAACATTTTTGTAACTATATACTATCAAGTCGACAAAGCTTTGTACTCAAGTCTATATTTTTGTTGGAAAAGGAATAAAACATTACATTAGGTTCATGTGCAGTTTAATTGCAAATAACTATTCTATCCTTGTGATTTATATTTTTGCTACATGTTTCAATGTTTCATGCATCTTTAAACCAAATGGTAAAATAGTCAAAGTATATCATAATTAGATTTATTGCTCTCTGCTATCAACAATCTACCATTTATATGTTTTCTTCTAAGCTATTTCAGTAAAGGAATTCTTAATTGCTCCTCTATCCTTGTATTTTTCTCTAATAAGTCCCTGGTATAGGATTCTTAATTTCCTTATGCTGGTTGGCCTATCTTCCTTTCTTCTTTCTAATCCTAACTTGAGGATTCTTAATTGCCCTCTTTTTTTGAACAGAAATATCATCCATTCAAGCCATGATTTTTTTTTTTACTCTGTTACCCTGCTTGTTGGACTCATACATCAACAATTTGAATTAATCCAGTGAATTATCCCTGATTGACTCCATAGCCCAATGGCCTGAAGCCTAGTTTTCCCATTTCTTTCAGAATTCCACCACTCTAAAAAAAAAACCCTGAACATCTATAAGTAGCCGAAAACCTTTCCAAATATAGTTAAATCATAAAGAGATAGCCCTCTCTGAGTACAGATTGGCTAGATTCTGTACTTAAAATATTGGTTTCTGGTTACGTCAGACCCCTTTCCTTCTTCCCATAACTTCTAAGGAAAATATAAGTGATAACAATACCTGTCAAGTACATGTTAATGAATCTAGCACATATCCACATAATGCCAAAAAAATTAAGGTTAATAATACTTCAAGTGTTCATGCAAAGCACTCATTCATTTTGAATTGTGGTTGCCAAACATAGCCAAAGGAATTCTCACCCAATTCTTTTTTTTTACATTTTTCATTGCTGTAATTGAGTGTTATTATCCACTAGCACATCACCCAACTATTAGTTGTGTAAAAAGATAATTTTTTACCTTATCACGTTAATACCAATCATGTTTCATACAAATGTTCACACATGTTAGTCACATGTTCCAAAGACCAAGGCATCATATCTATAAATTTGAAATTAACCTTTACCAAGACTAACAACCATGTCATAATTTGAAATCAACTAATATTCAATAGTCATAATAGTATAACTAGCACCCAATTACATTCAAGTGCATATTTATTGTCTCAGCACATTTGCGTTAGTATGGCCATCTTAAAATAATGTCATTCCTTCATGTAATCTTATAGACACATACATATATCATGCAATTAATGAAGCATTCAAATAACCTATAAACGTACCATATTAGATAAACCAAATCTATGACATAATAAAAATCATACCATAATATATCTAAGGGGAGGCTATCACATCTACACAAGTCAAGCTAGATTAGTATGCCATAATATCACAAATATATCAACTCATACTTGAATGTCATAACCATAACCATATGCACAGTCCAATCCATATTAGCATAATAAATAATAACATCCATATCTTAAATGCAATAACCATAATCATCATGAGTATGACCAAAATGAATATAAAAAACGTTTCTATCATTCATGACCATTTCATGCATGTGCACATGACCACATTGATCAAGTAACATCTATCATGCATGTAGCCATAATAGGAGTAGAATGACAAGGATGTGCATAACCATAATAATTGTAACAACCATTACCCAACATTTACGCATTCCCAACATACAAACGTCTATGATGATATTATCTTACCCCAAGGTCTAGTGCTACAACCTCACTCTAATTATATGAATCTTCTACTCTATCTTAGACAACACATTAACATCATGATGACATAAACTACAACAATGACCATCACAATTCATGGATAAAAATCACATAAAAAGTTAACATGCATGTATAAAAAGAACATCCTACCCATCCAATCCAAGTGTTTGAACCTGGAAGCTCTGATACCACTGTGTGATATCATATATCATGCAAAGAGAATGGAATCCCACTTTGATACCACCATGTAATGCCTCCTCCTACATTTACCCACTTTCATCGGCCTGCTAGAGTAAACATGAGTTAAGGACTACTATGACATGACTCAACCTCCCATGTACATTTAAGAAAGTAAAAATGATAAACCGAAACTTTACTGACCTTCCTTGGGAGCTACAAGAACCCAAAGAGCTAAAGCACCCATCTAGCTGCCTAAATCTTGAGTTAAGTTGTTTTTTCACTGATTTGGACTCCCAAGCATAGGCATAAAACTACAACCATGCAATTGTATGTAATCTATAGGTCATGAATGCATATATGAACATAGGGGTTTAATACTTATCTAAGAATCATCAAGAAGGTCTAATGCCCTCTCATAATCTCAATAATAACATTGGTTAGCTAAGGTATTCATTAACCATTGATCAACTAATCAAGACATGTCAAGAGCCATAACTAGAACATGTTATGAAACCATGCTTATAACCAACATATAACTAGAGAAATAACCATGATAGAACAACCATCGAAGCCACATAATGACAAGTACAAGTACTCATGAAATACAAGGGTAAAATAACTCTTATTAACATATGCAAAATCCAACCAAGTGAGGGAGTTCGACGTACCACTTGGAAATAAATTGGGTTGAACCAAATATTTCTTTCAGCTAATCATCCCCATGCCATATTCAAAGCATGAATGTGGGTCTCAAGACCAAATATACTGGGGCTTCTCAGAAATCAAACCACCTCCACCCTTAGGCTTTACTGTAATCCTGCTAAAATCCATTAAGATATTCCTAGGCCCAAACAAGAACATACACTACCAGGCTTTACCACAATCCCATAAAAATAAGTTTAGCAATCACTAGGCCAAAAAAAAGCTTGGATGACTTCATATTTCTTCACCAATACCTTGAGGAATTTGCCCGCCTCCACCATCAAGATTTACCGCAATCTTGAAAAAGCTAGGAAAGGGATTCTTGGGCCCTTTGGAATTTTCCTAGGACCAACTCACTTGGTTCCAAAGCCATCTGGAAATACAAATTTCAATAGAATGAATGAACCCAATCAGACCATGGCTATCCGACAATGGCAAGGAAAGGTTTAAACCACTAGCACACTTGTCAACACCCATGCGAGCGATAACAAGAGATCCAGATACATACATCCATGTACCATGTATCTATAAACTAGATAGGAAATCACACATACAGCCTATTACCTACAAGTCTTCCTACTAAAGCTACTTGATCCAACATTTCCTTACTTTTCCTTTTCTTTCCTTGTCCTTCCTTTCTCCAATGGTAGAGCACTCCAAGAAGGCCCTAAGTGTGCAAGAGTATGATAGAATAGACAGGAGCTCCACTATAGAACTATCACAATTCTCAACTAACAAAAGCATGTGAACTGACCTTCAGAATCCATTTTATTATTACGACCTCTATTTTCTTCAATTTCCTCTATACAACCTACAATCTCAAGATTAAAGGAAATATTCCCTACCCTATGTTGAATTTTTTAATTGAGTATGTTTCTTCGGCACTACGTGAACATCTCAAACTTCTTGGCGATTATCAAGAAGGAACAGGAATGTTATCATGGACTTTATAGCCATGCGAGTAGTGGTTAAATATACACCATGAGTGGAACAACTTAACCTTATTTCTTAGCCAAAGGAATTTCAATTGACTAGGAAGATTCGTACAACTCACAACCTCAAATGACGAAAGGAAAACAAAGCAACTAAGTACGCTAACCCAAAACACCAAATTATTTACAAAAGAAACAAACTAATGACTGTTATATGGTTCTAACCTCCTAATACTATAGAGCCTCAACTTCATTAAACTTTCAAATTAAATAAAATAAATTGATAAAATATCCTTAACAAAAACAATTTAAAGCATTATACCTCCTATTAATGAACCAAATATTTATATACAAAAAAAATGGTTAAATTAGTGAAGACATATTCCAAATGTTAATTGAACCTTTATTATTTACTTTAATTCTTACTTATATGAGGTACGTTATAAAGTAAAAATCTCATCCCCTTACATGAAATACATAATTGAACTATAATGACTAAGATTTCATAAATAATAATTAAATATTAGGTCATGTTGTAGTCAATTAACAATTCTTTAAAAATAAAATATAAACAATTTATGTGCAAGACCAACACAAAATAAAAAAAAATATGGCTAACTCAAGAAAATATGAAACGAACTAAACTTAAGGTAATAGTTGGCACACTATATGCATGAACAAAGGTTTACATATAAACAAAGGTCAGGGTAAAAGAAAGTTTACATAAAATAATAAGTTTTATATATATATATATATATATATATATATATATATATATATATATATATATATATATATATATATATATATATACATATATAATATGAAACTTACAACTGTAAAAACAAATGAAACAAGGAAGGCTGCGAAGCAGCTAGTCCCTGCACACAGCACACAGTTATGAACACAGTTATGAACTGAAATCTCAGGTTCGGATTAGAATTAGAAAGCTGTGCAAACCATTGGAGGAGGATGATAGTCCAAAGTTCTGGTTACATGTTTCTATCCCAGTGGTAAAATGATTAGTATTCAAGTAACCTGTAGCCGATGAATAACTTTTTGATTAATTTTTTTCATGTTATAATCATATGTTGCATTTGAATGAACATGTGATTTTCAAATTTTTATTGACGTTACTGTTTGCACATTCATCTTGGATTGTTGTCTTGATGGACTTATGCACGTAAAACATGTGAAAGACAGAGGCTCGGACAAGATTAGATTGCAAATAGATGTAACTTAATGTTTGTATTGAATAAAATGTACGGTAGTTGTTCTGTCTGACTTGAGACAAATTAAGGTTGTAATATTCCTTTAGCGGAAGGTCAAAATCTTCCCTGAATGAAGCGAATGCGCCCTTCAGGATTTGGATTGTCAAGCATGGTTTAACCATTATGATTAACCCAGCCCATACAATAGTCCGTATTAGCCAGTATAACCCAGAGATTCAGCGACATTTTTGTAGATTAAGCGCATATCCCAATTTCAGCCAATAAAAATATACCGTAGTGAATACCGTAGTTCCCGTAGTCCAACCTTTCACCCCCAAGAAAGACACTATAGTCCAATGTACCTGGCTAAACACAGATCACGGGTTTCCTTGCATCTAGGAGTCGAGCTTTTTCCAAACACCTCCGCTCTGGAACAATGCTTGATCGCCTTGAAACAAGCAGACAAGGACCATCATGCTACCCTCTATCACATTGAAGCTACCAAACAACATTTGAAAGCTAGCCATCGTAAACTCAGTAAAGTATTTAATTTAAAAATAAAAATAAAAAATTGTTATTAATAAATATAAATCAAAGTGGCACATTTAACACAATGATATTAGATATTTTCGACAGATGGTATCCATGCCTGCATACTTTCACAAGTATGCCACATGGATTTATGCTCGGACCACTTGTCCATAACGAATCGAGATGTATGTCTGTTGTTATTTTTCCTGTTAAAGCTCGTAGACGATAACCTGCCATTTTTCCTCCTGTTAAAGCTAATCGAAGGTGGAGGTCACCACTGGTTAGCTTTCCTGAGAACGTGGCGGTCATCACTGGCTAGCTTTCCTGAGAACCTGAATTGACCAAAACTCAAGCGGTATGAATTCTTTCTGTGCGGTATGAGCGATATGAATTGGTCTAAGCGGTATGAATTCTTTCTGTGCCTTGTTTTCTGTCCATTATCTATTAGCTAGTCCTCATCTGTAGAATTGTCCGCTTTCGTGTGTTGTTTCCACGAGAAAAATTTGATGGCTGTTTGGTTACCTGAAAAATGTGAATCAAGAGCTGATGTGAGATTGCCTTGTAAATTTCATGGAAGGTATGAATGCCGCAATGCTAAAAAGAGATAAGGTGTCATAATCATTCCATAATTTTCCTAAATGTGAAAGTGAAATCTGCTACCGGTAATGGTTTTGATGAAAATAATGTAATGAGAAATATAATAAAGAGGAAGAAAAAATAGCCATACAACCCACAAATATCTAGCTTGAACCATGGCATCCACAAATATCTAGCTTGAACCATGGCATTTGACGGAAGGCCAATGTCTCCCCAACTGGCAGTTATAGCTGCTTGTGAACCGCCTCTATTCCACAGGATTAGAACAACTCTGTTATTGCACATTACCCCAGCCCAGACCTGCAGTTATTTATATGTTCAAAAAGACATTAAGAGAAAATATGTCAAAATTACAGTATATATTTTAACATTAAAGGCCAAAAAGAGAAAATGCATAAAAAGGATAAGAGAGAAACCCACTGCTTATTTAAATAAATAGATAATTGCCTAATATGAAATAGAAATCTCATTTCCTCTGACATTGAATTTGTTCGCTAATATTATGCAAATGTGTGTTTCACAGTTCTAGAAACTGATAAGGAGACAGGAAATTGGCGTATGGTTCTGGCAAATGGGCATCGTTTTCATACGTGTGGAAAACCGCTGTTGCAAGATACTGAGTATTTCAATAAAGCAATCCAAACTATTCTTTTTATTAAAAAACCGTTGTGGCCGGCACTGAAATTGAATTTAGCCGAGCCGCACTCAGCCCTGTCGCTGCAATTTACAAACAAAATCGACATTAATCTCGACTGCTACGAACAATTGCAGAACTACGGAAAATAAAAATAACTATCATCAAGAAAAAGGTTGGCAAAAAATGAAATGAAAATGGCAGAAGAGCTTGCGAAACAGCTGCCATTGTTAAGATGATCCAAGAAGAGGAAAACTGATTAATTTCAGAGCAAAACCAGCCAGAAATGAAGTTGCGCGTAGCGAATACAAGCTACTAGTTCGATGCTGTGTGAAGGCAAGCTACTAGTTCGATGCTGTGTGAAGGCATGGGTGTGGTGATATAAGAAGGAATGGAGGTGCATGCCAAGTGGTCAACATGCAGATATGAGCCGGTAGGCGGACACCTCCCGCCATGCAACCCTTTAGCATACGGCGGACACCTGCACAACAGCAACCAAACCTTAGCATATGTATGCCTGTTCAGATATAATACGAAGTAACATTAAACATTAACCAATTAATGTTAGCATTAAGAGGAAACCGCTCACGGTCAGGCCCAGTTCAGTGTGCCTAAATAGCAATTTAGGCTATGGTCGGGCCTCTTCCGCCTCGGGAAGAGGCCAAATAAGATGGCGAACGCAAGGTCAACTCCGAACTTTACAATATAACTGCAAATAACACACGAAAACCTTGCAAATTAATGCTAACTGGCCTCCGAACGGTTACTATAGTCCCTGCCGGATGCCAGATGGCAGGGACTAATAACACATTCATTAAAGAACACTAAAAGTAAAATTAAACATTATTAAAAAGACATAAGGCCCAAATGCCAGAATAATTATCGAGGCGGGATATGACCAAAAAATAAAATTATTTATTACACTTTCAACATTTAAGTATGTCTTTGGAATGATGGAATATGCGTGAAAATGAGAATTTGATACATAGTCAAATCTAAACTGGTTAATATGGAATGAGAAGATCATATTCCACAAAGCTATCACATAGTTAATACCAACTTTAGTGATAATAATAGTAGAAGAAATGAAAAATAAATGATCTCTACCTTTTTTTTTTATTGTTAACCAATATAGCTATGCATTCACATTCTAAGAAGCACTTGGAAAGGAAACCTACAAGCAAACAATGATGTCACACAAACTGAGATCAAATGCAAAATGAAGGAACTGGAAATAAAAAAAAAAAAAGGGCCCCACTGACTAGTCATGCCCTCACTCACAAATACACGAGCATATAGGTATGAAAGTGGGGACCCCTTTTCTTGAGAAACTTCTTGCTTTTTATAGATGTTCTAAGGAATATGAATGGTTTTTATCCTCCTCCAATTGTCATCAAATGAGCATTGGATGGTTGCATTAGTTTATTTGCATTTTGCAATTGTCTTACACCTAATCAAAACTTTGTTCAAAACTTCACTATTTGGTGCATATGTGTTAGCCCCATTTGCACTTGTTACATACAATCGATATTTGTTTTTTTACATTATATTATTATTATTTCTTGTAGATTCACCCCATAGGGGCTTCACTCAATTAACCTGTGACATATCACATGCGTTCCTGGCATATTAAACAATACCATTAATTTGAACACATATTGGAAAATACCTCTAAAATTCACATTATTTAACCCCCTACCAATATTAACCCAATACACCTTCCCAATTTAAAAACCCCTACTTTCACTAGATATTGTAGGTATCCATTTTTTCATTAACATTTTTTATACCCCTTTATATTTTTTCGTTAACTTTGAGCTCCAATTTTTATACATACCAATATAAAAACCCTTTACCCTCTGTATATCCCCCAATATAATATGTCATTTTTTCCTCAATATATATTCCCCAATATGAACCCATGTGGTATGGTATTTCTCCACCAATGAAGCCCCCGGGATTCACCCCTTTTTTTTATTAACAAGTGCAGGTGTTATCATTATCATGTTCATGGTGATAGGAAGTTTTCGAATTTGTACAGGAAATTTGTCCACACTCTTATAGTCCTTCTCCACTTGAATTCTCATTATACACTACATATATGGAAAGCCTCTAACACAATTTATCTCCACATACCATGAACTCACAATAGTTGATCAACCTTTATCATCAAACCCTCCTTGTGACCTTTCAAATATGACATATTTGTTTCCTTATTAAATAAGGATACTCTTTCACAAGTCCACCGTCATAAATTTCTTAATTAAATTTAATATAAATAATGAAATCAATTTTTCATTTATTTTCCCAGTTTCCACATTTGAGGCAATGTTAAAATAGTGAAGCCATCCCAATTGGAGTAAAAGAAGCTTCAACACCTTTGTTTCCAACCTTTCCACTAGATCTGTGAAGGGCCTATTCCATCTTTTCATGAGTTACAATCCAAATATGGATGGCATACCTAAATTTAGAGTATTAGAAGATATTCTCAATGTTGTGGAATTTGCTACTTCGTCATAATGTGTAGTAGAACCTCTGACCAACATGTTTAACAAGCATCATCACATATTCTATATAACATGAATTCAAACAAGATTATATAAAAGCATAAGATTTTCCAATATTCCATGCAAAAATAACCAATCCCTACTAATAGAGTTGCTCTCCAAAGTAATTTGGATGTTGAGAAATTCCCCACAATCCCTTCTCAAGAATGGGTTCAACTGAAGAACCTAGATCCTTTAACAACTTGTTCTTGCAAACGAAATTATAGATATGAGTATCTACAAATTAACCAAAGTATATTCCTATTGCAAGAACCAAAGTAGAAAAGTAATCCCAAGCATTCCAAGGTTTTATAATGTTATTCACTTCAAACATTGGAAAGAAAATCCTTACGAGGAAGATGTGCCGAAAGTCGTATGTAGTAAAAAGGACATACACCAAAAATGCTTGGGATAGTTGTTTCATAGATCAATGAATATTCAATTCTCCTTCAATCCCCACTATCATCCTTCCCTTCTATAGTAACTATGGGTGAGATGAATGCTCCACATGTGTGAAATATCACAACCATTGATCTCCATATATGCGTATGAGAGTAAAGGTGAGTGGCATAATAGTAAGGAATCATCACAGGAAATACAATCCAGTAGATATTTATTGACCAAGTGCTCTTTTGCAGTGGAATTTCATAATTTTCATAAAAGGCCTCTACATGTCAAACTCAACAACATGGGGGTCATTTTTGGTGGCGGGCCTTGGAACCAACATTTACTATGTGTGTGTGTGTGTGTGTGTATGTATATGTATATGTGTGTGTGTGTGTGTGTGTCTATATCTATCTATATATATATATATATATATATATATATATATATATATATATATATATATATATATTTGTGTGTGTCGGAATTATGGTACATATGTTGTCCTTTATGAAAAGCTATTTGATGAAATGGAATCAGTTCAGAAGAATGACAAGGTTGAAAGTTAAGAGGATGTGTTTACAGATATGACAGAATGCATGGAAGTTCAGAGGAATCATATCGAAATCAAGAAATTGAGGAAGGAGAATGTTTTAAGCTATATACATTGTCTAACCTAGTCCAAGTGGTGTATACACATGGGTACACAAAATAAGAGGCACGTATATGTATGCACGCAGTTTCACAGAAGGAAAAGCGTGTATGGCATGGAAAAGAAAGGTTAGAAAATAACAAGGGTCCATACGATGGAATTATGCCACAATATTGAGCGGAATAATGGTTACTTGATCCCGTCTAAGAATACCATAGGTTCTAAGTGTTGTTTTGCTGCATGGTATTGAAAAAGGCTCTAATTATGTAAGGAGGAGAAGATATAGATCTAAGGGCTATGGTTATGATATAGATCTGAAACATCTTGTACACCCTTGGATACAATGTTGGATCATGATCATGAGACTTGAATTGACTTATCATTGTATGATCTGATAATGGATAGGCTAGATATGAGTACTAATTCCTGTCTTATCCTTTAAATGTTATAATCTGGGTGTATCTGAAGTCTTGAAAAGATGCGGAGTTAAAAGTCATTATTCGTAAATATATATGTAGGTTCACCTTGGTGAAGGTGCGTATATAGACATATTCGACACTTTAGAGTAGAGTATGCAGAGGAAGGGCTTGTTGTTCTGAAATGACTGATCTATCTGATCAGTGCTATTGTTTTACTGTTGTTCGTCAATGATGTCTTCATTAGATCTAAAGTTAAACTAATTGTATAAGGATATTGAGTCTAGTTGGCTGACTGATTAAGTAATATGGGTGATCTTTGTTTCTATGTATTTATAACTCTGTAATATGATAGTAGATATTCACAATGTCTTTCGTTTTGGTTCAAAATTTGTATGATTCAGTATCTTTTGTGGTATACACAGGTTTAGTTACAAAAAGTAGCATATACACATAGTTTGTCCTCATTGAAGTAGCATATACATTTTGAGATATTATTCTATGAGGTTGCAGTTGGTTGTAGTTGTTGATGCCGAGTTCTAGGTTTAGTTTTGTCGATTGGTTATAGTGATCTAACTGTTTGATTTTATTAGTTGAATTTTTGATTAAGTGTTAGTTGATTGGGTGATTTAGTTGTGTAAGAGGTTTCAATGATTGATTGATTCAGTTGTGGTTGTTTCAAAAATTGATGTATGGGTTTCAGTTATGTCAAAGATTGATGATTGGGATTTCAGTGATTGATTCGGTTGTGTCAAAGATTGATGTCAGAAGTTTCAGTGATCAGTTGATTAAGAGATTAATTATTTGGGTTTCAATTATGTCAGAGATTGATGATTCAGTTTCAGTGGTTGATGATTGGGTTTCAGTGATTGATTGATTCAGTTGTGTCAGAGATAAATGATAGTGTCATAGTGATGAGTTACAATTTTATTTTTTATATTGAGCTTAAGTGTTGATAATGGGTCCAGTATGAAAATTTCATGAAACATGGCCTAGAAGTTATGATGTGTTGAAGCAGGTGGATTGAGTCTAAAAATTTAATGAAACATGGTCCATGGAGGATGCTGAGGGTTGGAGCCTTCAGTGAGGAAGTCGAAGCTTCCTGCCAGTAGTAGCTAGAGAACGAATGAAGGTTGTAGCTTTCTGTAGGTTGGTGCCTGTGTATTGGTACAACTTTACACCAGTACAAGAACAAGGGGGTTGTAGCTCCCTTCTAGTAGGAGATGGATAACGAGTGAAGGTTGTAGCCTTCTGTAGGTAGGTTCTTGTGTACTAGTATAAGCCTGTGCTAGTACAAGATTGTAAACATATTTTTTTCTATATTAAAAAGAAGATAGAGATGACAATAGTAGGTAGTTTTCTGTTGCATTTGGTTTCCACCTTAAATCTTGTTATTCATGTGTATTTCTTATGTGTGATGGTTTATTTTTTTATTACATCACATCGTTACTAGTTATCTAATGTTTAATAAAGTTCTGATGAACTAGATGAAGACCAACATCTGATGAATTAACTGAATCATAAGTTCATTGGAATTGTTAAACACCTGCGTACACATGCAGGTTCCTTTCAGTAAAGTCATGTATAGAACCTAAATATGAAATGTAAAACATTATTGGTTAGAAAATAATGATTCACCCTGCTCCCCTCTCAGCATTTTTCCCAACAGTGTGTGTGTGTGTGTGCATGTGTACACATAAGTCTATGTTATGACTGCGGGTGCATATTATTATATTTTTGTTTAAAAGGGAAAAGGAATTTCTCCCACAATTATCATGGGGAGGAGGAATATATAGTTTATATACCATGGTTGTCCAATGATAATTCAACATTAGTGAGGCTTGTTGGTGGATTCAGAGGCTTTGAAAAGGATATTTCCATGAAATGATGGACCTGTTATCACTCAGGTTGTCCTTAAGCTCCAGAAAAGGATACGGCCGAGGTAACCACAGACCAACTTTGGACTGCAGGTTATAGCCAACCTGCAATAAGAGAGGGCTCTCTCTGATTGCAGGTTGGCTAGAACCTGCAGTCCAAAGTTTGTCTATGGTTACCTCGGTCGTATCCTTTTCCGGAGCTTAAGGACAACCTGACTGATAACATAATGGCGACTCCATTGGGGATCTTCCTCAGATAGTTTCACGAAGAAGGTAAGAAAGCTCCGCTGAGACCATAAATCAAACTTTCCAATTGCTGTTTATCTCTTAAAACTATAGATGAAGCCTGAATGTCAGCCAGGAAGCTTTTGAAACTGTTTTTTGCTTTGCATTAATAGGAGTAAATAAATGTTGCTTCAGTCAATCTTCATGCTAGTTTTAAGTTACAAATAAGCTGTCCCAAATTTTAAATAGTCCCTTGTCAATTACAAAAACATTCCCAGGAAAAATACCGAAAAAACAATTCGGAAGCTGGCTCCCAAGAAAAATCCACGATATACCAGATCAAATCCAGATCCCAACCCTCCAGCAGTTTTTGAAAACCCTAACATAATCTCAAAAATCCTTAGGAAGCAAGAAGGACAGGAAAATTTTGCTGATTTGAGCCCTGAAACAGCTTACCCTAGCAGTATTCCGACTCCTGTCAAGGTTTTGTTTCGTTCAACCCCTATTTCCCTTAGTTCATCATCTACGTCTCGTAGTACTCCTTCCACACCTTCATTCACTGTACATACTAACACTACTGTTGTTTCCAGCATTCCAGTTACTCCTGTGATCCCCGTTACTCCAGTTGTTCCACTTATCCCCATTGTTCCACTTATACCTGCCAATATGGCTAATAGATATGCACCCCTGCAATTACCTGCTAATGCTGGGGCTTTACCTCAAGAGTACCAATCTAAAATTACCTATTTTGACAGCACCGGTCCTTTCACAGCCATTCAGCATACCAAAAAGATGCAAGATTATTTTGAAAATTACGAAGTAGATGATGATAGCGTAAGAATGAGAATTTTTGTTCAGAGTTTAACAGGTGATGTAAGAACTTGGTTCAGATCACTTGCTGCAAATTCCATAACCACCCCAGATGAGCTTTACCAATCCTTTACCAACAGATGGGAGAAAAAGAAAGACCCCTTGCACATACTAGCTGAATATGATACGATCAAACGAGGTCCTCAAGAGACTGTTTTGGAGTACTGTGCAAGATTCAATAATGTATATAACGCAATACCACAGAACTTAAGGCCTCCACCTGACCTTGCCTTGTACAAATTTCCCGATGGATTCAACCCAGATATGGCATACCAGTTAAAAGAAAGAGCTCCTTAGACCCTTGCGGACATGCAAAATGTTGCTGTCAGCGTAGAAACCAATTTAATTGCCAAAAGAAACAGAGCTAGAATGGAAAGAAGAACCACCTTTAAGGAAGAACCCTCAGCTTTTGATCAAAAGCTTGATGCTATCATCAATGGCCTGCAAAGGCTGGGAGAAAGAGTAGAAAATGTTGAGAGAAAAGCATCATGGGAAGGACAACAGTCTAATACCATAAGGAACCCAAATTTTAGGAAAACGCAGAACACAAATGCTGGTAGGCCTAATCAAGACCATGATATAAGACCCCCTTTCCAAGATAATTATGTTGAAGGATCTACTTCTAGTGAACCTATAGAGGACACTCACATGAACTTAATGGATCTAAAGGGCGAGCACCAAACTGTCCTGTCCCAAGAAGACCAAAATGAACCCGATTACAATCAGTTTCAAACTAGGTCTGGCGAGTCTTTTGATTTTAAACAAGGTTATGATACCGCTGTGTATGAAGTAGACAAACAATATAAGCTAAGAACTAGGACCATTGACATTTCCGAACCTAGCAAAAAAAAGGATAGCAAACAGCCCAACAAGATCAAAGGCAACGCTGTCATAACAGAACCAACTTTCCAAACCCGCATCAAGTGACTGTAGAAGACATAACTGAAATACAGCCTTCCAAAGATCAGCGTTTGTCACCTTCTTCCTCGAAAGAAAGCTCAAACAGGGTTCCAAAAAACTTTCCTGAAGTTGAAAAACCGTAAGCAGAAACTTCCCATAACGTTGATAAACAAGAGCAAAATGCAGACCATTCAAATGAAACAGAAAAAACTGTCATTATCAACACCAAGACTCCACTAGAAAAGCCATTTAACTTAGAGACAGAAATAGCTAAGTTAAAAATATCCATTCCCCTCTCAGAACTTGCCAAACACGATGTATATAGGCAGCAAATTCAGAGATCACTTCAAATGCCAGAGGTTAAGGATGATGTAAATGTTTTAGATGACACCCCAGAGCTGCTATTTGGCCCAGAAGTTAATGGAAAATCAACACATGGACTGGTCCCACCCTTTTATGTCAGCTTGCATATACATGACAAAGTTTTGAACAACGCTATGTTTGACTCAGGGGCATCGCACAATCTTATGCCCAAAGCAGTTATGGAAAAACTGAATCTTGATGTTACAAGACCTTACAAAGATTTATACTCATTTGACTCAAGTAAAGTGAAATGTCTAGGCCTCATCAAAGACTTGTGTGTCTCCTTAGTCCAATATCCCAACAAGACCATCCTCATGGATGTAGTGGTTGCTGACATTCCACCAAAGTACGGTATGCTCCTGTCAAGATCATGGGGAGCAAAGCTCCAAGGATCCCTTCAATTAGACCTTTCCTATGCCACCATTTCAGTCTTTGGGCAACCAAAGAGACTGTATAGAGAAACGCTCATGAAATATGTGGTAAGTAGTGAGAGCAAGCCTAAAAATTTTCCCATTTACTTGATCCACTCTGATATGGATTCCTTTATTTTGTTTAATGATGATACAAATTCTCCAATTGATAATGAGCCCTTTACTCTAGAGCAACAAGCACACATCGACAAAGAATCAGTTGCACACACTGACGAAATTGTCACAGCAGTTGATGCAACTAGCCTACCAAAAGAAGTTCCCCAAACAGAAATTTTAAATCTGCCCAATCATAAAACAGCTCAATCTCTTGATACTGACCATAAGCAAGAAATCACATGGTATTTAGAGTTTGATGGCTCTGTCAACAAGTTAGGAGCAGGGGCAAGTGTATGGATTCACAACACATATAACAACCATGCAGAAGGCCATGCCTACAGACTGAACTTCAAATGTACAAATAACATGGCAGAGTATGAGGCTCTGCTTTTAGGCCTTAAACTCCTCAAAGCTCTAGGAGATGCAAAAGTGTCTATTTTAGGAGACTCTGATTTAATCATACAACAGATGAAAGGCAATTTTGTAACCAATGACAACAGAATGAGAGCCTATAGGACCGCTGCTACTAATATACTCCAGGCATTCACTGAATTCAAGCTTGACAAGATTTCTAGAAATCACAACATTCATGCACACAGCCTAGCCACCTTTGCTAGTACATGCAAGCTTCCTTTTGACCCAAACCATCACTTTACAGCTGAAATAAAACATAGGCCCGCTGTCCCAAATAACGTTAAAGATTGGCAAGTATTCGAAAATGATGCCCAGATTAATAATTTCCTCACACTTGAGCATGAGTTTTTGAATATTAACATCGACATGGATGCTATGAATGGCTCCCAACACCAAACAAATGAAAATCAGCAAGATATAACGGCTGCAACAGTCAAGCAAATCCTGAAACCAACTATTTTTGACAAAGAAAACATAGAACAGCTGAAACAAATACACTTGGAAGATATAGCCAAAACAAAGGCAGATATCATTGACTTAAAGGATAACTTTCTGCCTGCTGGCCTAACCCCATTAGAAGACATGTTTGATGCTAATGACGTGCCAAGAAAGCCAAAATTGCAGCCTATGAACACTGATATAGAGGAACACAACATCGGGACAGCAGAAAAGCCAAAAATGATCAAACTGTCCAAAAATTTACCACCTGATCAAAAGCCCAAGTATATTGACTTATTCAAAGAGTTCCAAGATGTATTTTCTTGGAGCTATGAGGATTTGAAATCCTATGATACCACGGTGATCCAACACACCATTCCTTTAAAACCAAACCAGAAACCCTTCAAACAGAAACTTAGAAGAATTAACCCTATGCTTCTTCCCCCGATTGAGAAGGAAGTAAAGAGGATGTTTGAAGTAGGCATCATAGCACCTATCAGATTCTCTGAATGGGTGTCCAATCTTGTTCCTACGAGAAAAAATACAGGAGAAATCAGACTTTGTGTAGATCTCAGAAATTTAAATCAAGTCTCCCTAAAAGACCATTACCCTTTGCCTAAAATGGACCACATCTTGCAAAGAGTAGTGGGATCATCTAGAATCTCTTTGCTAGATGGTTTTTCAGGTTTCAACCAAATACTTGTTCACCCGGACGACCAAGACAAAATAGCCTTTACTACACCCTGGGGAACATTTAAGTATGTAAAGATGCCATTTGGCCTTAAAAATGCTGGTGCTACCTTTCAACGTGCAATGGATATTGCTTTCGCCAAAGAAATACATGACTTCCTAGTTGTCTACCTTGATGACTTGACCCCATTTTCCAAATCTGATGAAGAACACCTCAAGCATCTCAGGCAAATTTTCATGACATGTAGGAAATATGGCATTTCCTTGAACCCCAAGAAGTCTCTATTTGGCCTCGAAGAAGGCAAATTACTTGGCCACATCATATCAAAGGATGGGATCAGAATTGATCCCGAAAGAATACAAGCCATCCTCCAAATCCCATTTCCAAGAAACATTAAAGAGCTACAAGCATTCCTTGGGAAAATCAACTTCTTGAGAAGATTTATTCCAAATCTAGCTAAGCTGATAAGATTGTTAACCAACATGTTAAAGAAGGATGCCAAGGTAAAATGGCCTCTTGAAACCAAGCAAGCATTTGAGAGTATCAAATCCGCCTTAACACAAACCCCTGTCCTAACTAGCCCACAGTTTGACAAAGATTTTTTCATATTTTCGTTTGCATCTGATCACACTATAGCCGCTGTCCTTTTGCAAAAGGATGAGCAGGGAGCTGAAAAACCAATCGCTTTTTTCAGCCGAGCTCTAAGAGACGCCCCTTTGAAATACCCAATAATGGAAAAGCAGGCCTACGCACTTGTTAAGGCCATCAAGGGTTTCAAAGTGTACATTTTATATTCACACGTGATTGCCTATGTCCCACACACTACTGTAAAAGACATATTGACCCAAGAGGGATTAGAAGGAAAAAGAGGAAAGTGGATTGCAAACATCCTTGAATATGACATAGAAATAAAACCAACCAAGCTGATAAAGGGACAAGGTTTAGCTAAACTGATGTCCGAAACAAATTTTCAAGCCTTAGAGATTAACCAGCTGGACAATGAACCGGAGCTGGCGACTCCACAGATCAGTGAAATCTTTTTACAATCCCCATGGTACGCTGATTGTCCAGAACCAAGAAAAGATTTTTGAAAATGAAGGCTTTAAAGTTTTGTGTTATAGATGGTGCATTATTTTGGAGAAATCATGAAGGTATATTTATTAATTGTTTAACCATGAATGAAACTAACAATGTCATGAAAGAATTCCATGCAGGTGACTGTGGAGGACATCTATATTGGAAGTCCACTGCTGATAAAATTATAAGGGCTGGTTTTTATTTGCCCTCTCTTTTTGCAGATGTAAAGAAGTTTGCCATGTCATGTCACAAATGCCAAATTTTTTAGGGCAAAAGAAAGCTGTTACCCCTGCCCTTAAACCCATCTCAACCGAACAACCTTTTCAACAATGGGGTCTTGACTTCATTGGAGAAATCCATCCCTCTTCCTCAGGCCAACACAAATGGATCCTAACAGCCACCGACTATTTCACTAAGTGGGTTGAAGCCATTCCCTATAGACAAGCCAATGACACCATCATTATCCAATTCCTTGAGTGCAATATCCTTTCCAGATTTCGCTGGCCTGAGAAAATCATCACTGACAATGCCGCTGCCTTTAAGTCCAAAAAAATGATTAATTTTTGGCACAGATTTCATATTACCTTGGGCCACTCCACAGCCTATTACCCTCAAGGTAATGGCTTGGCTGAATCATCTAACAAAACCCTCATCAACATCATAAAGAAAGTGTTGGAAGAAAACAAGAAGAACTGGCACAAAAAACCGGTAAATGCCATATGGGCAGACAAACTTTCAAGCAAAATATCAATTGGGATGAGCCCTTATGAGCTAGTATATGGCATGGAGGCTAGATTTCCTTCATCCCTGGGCATTCCTACTATCAAGCTGTTACAAGAGATTCAGGCTGAATCGAATGACATTCAAAGAAGAATCAATCATACCATCCATCTGCAACAAACCAGAGAACAAGTTTATGACAGAGCTCAAATTGTGCAAGAAAAGCTTAAAAAGATGTTTGATAAGAGAGCTAAGGCTGAGGATTTCAATGTTGGTGACAAAGTTCTAAGATGGGACTCAAGAATGGAAGACAAGGGCAAACATGCCAAGTTTGATTTTCTATGGAGAGGTCCATTGGTTATTTCTGTTGTTTAGGGAAATAACACTTATTTTCTCAGATTTGTAGAGAATTGTTCTGCTGAAGAGGGCCCTGTCAATGGCCGTATGCTGAAGCATTACCATGACCCCTTTTAAAGGGACACAATGTAGTTTTGTATATATCTTTGTACAGTCTTATTTGTATATATCAGCACTTTGTTTTCATTTTTATAAGCAAGCCGATTGTCTAAAGAACAACAGTAAATTCTGTGAAGACGTAGCTGATGCAAGTGCCCTAGTTCTGAAAACTTTGTCTTTGCACCAATGCACAAAATAGTAAAAGGAAAACTATCACATTACAAGCAATTCATGGTAGAAAAGAACTATCCGCAATCAAAGGCATGTTCCAGCAGCATTGTACATAATTATCAAGCACGCAGAAGAAAGCAGGCGATGCTGTACAGTTCACAGTAATCCAGTTGAGGAGGAGGTCGTTCATAGTTCAAAGTTTATATTTTTAGTAGCCAGAACAAATGTTTCCAGTCTACAACAACCACAGAAGATCAAGGCAGTCTGACCTGGTGTTCTTGTCTTTTCACAGGGAAAAGCCATCCCCAAGTGGAGCCACTGTTAGCCTCTTGTTGCAACAGGGTATCATCTTTCATGATTGGCATTTTTGCATGCCAAATATGTCATACTTTGTAGGCTGCAGTGTTCCATATTTCCACGAGGTGCCATGAAGTATGCTTAGTCCAAATGCACTGTTGTATTCCATTTTTTTATGAGTTGTTCTAGTTTTGAAGAGTTTTCATTTAAGAGAGGTCCAAACAGTTTAATCTTGGTCTCCCTAGGTTTCAATTTCCTGTTTTAGAATATAGAGAATGATATCTGTCCAAACAGTTTAATCTTGGCAGATCTGTAGATAGGTAGAGAATCAAAGGGACCCAACTGTTTAATCTGGGCCCTGGCAGAAATAAGTGCAGATTTAGATAGGAAACATTCAAAAGAAAAATTGTAAATCTGGGTCTGCAAGTCTAAGTGCACCCAAACCAAAAAGAAGAAAAAATGTTAGGAAGGTAGGCTGGGTAGGTAGCTGTGTGGTTGCAGAATGATAATTTATGATCAATTTTGTGTTACAAAGTGCTTTATCTTTACAGATTACAGTGCAGGCAGTTTTCATGCAAAGGAGCTCAAAGGTGGACATAACTAACTCCCCCTTCTTCTAATTCCCCAAGTCACTTACTAACTTCCCAAAGAGGTCAAGATCTGCTTGATTCCTCTTAGTTTCATCATCCTCCATATCAGTTGCCTTGGTGAAGATCTGCTTCACTCAAGGATTTTATTTCTTTTCAAACTCTTTTCCCCAAAATTAGCCTAAGGTCCCTGACCTTGGCGCCTGCTTATCATCTCCATATTAACTACTAACTCTAGTATATAACTCCCTATCAGTTTTCCCCCTTCCCCTACTACAACTTTGTATATAAAATTCCCCTATGTAAATATCCCCTCCCTGGCAATATAGCCATATTCTTTATAAGTCCGGGAAAAAATGGTCCATCTGGGGCTGCTTTTAGCCCATCCGTGTCCAAGCAGGGATTAATCTGACACCTGGCCAGATTAATAACCTCTCCCCTAGCCCTAAAAACCTCAAAAATCCCTCTATTCCACCCCTAACCCAAAGTTTGTACATAAATCATTAAACCCGCGCGCAAAAAACCCATGTTCCACGCCTCTTTCCTAAGTCCTAACTGTAAATATCGTAACCCGCCCGTTTTTTAAACTCCATAAACCCACCAAACCCACTAAACCTAAGTTTTAAAACCCTATCGCCGTGCTGTATTAAATTTGGAATATTCCGCTCATATTCCCCGCCCGTATACCCCCGCCGACTCACCATCACCGCCAGCTGTTGGATCATCCGCCCCGCAGATCTACGGCTGATGGGCCCTCCCATCCCCGAACCGCCCGAAGCTTAGCATCCGGGAGATGGGCGGTATTACCGCCGTACCACCGCCACGCGTCAAGCTCTGGGGTGTGGCGGAGCCCCTCCCCCAAAACTGCCCAGGAGCTAAGGCGGTGCACCCAAAACCGCTTACCACCCTCCCCTGTGACATAAGCCCCACGTCACCTGCCGCGTCACCCCCCTTGCCCAGTCACCATGACGCGTCATCCGCCTGCGTGGCCTCCTGCCACCGTACCCCCGCCACTGTACATGCCATGTCACAGTCCGTACATGATGACGTCACCCGTTGATGTCATCCTGCCATGTCATCATGCTGACATCATTGCTGACGTCACCAGTCGTACAACATCCCGTCATGCTGACATCATCAGCACTTTTTTGGCGCGAAGGAGCAAAAATCGCACTTCAGAGCCCCGAAATCAGTTTCTGAGGTAGTTTTTGATGACTGATTTGCGCCTAGCGCAAATCGCTCATCACTAGTTTTTTTAGGCCAGAATGGGGAATCTTTAGGGAATCTTTTCATTTTGCAGCCCCCAGGAAGCCCGAAAGGCGCTGAATGAACCCTTTTTCTTCGCGAAGCACTCAGAAAGGAGCAAAAAATAGTTTTGAAGGAAACAGAGGCCGAACAGCAGCCATTAATTTTTTATTAGACCCACAACACGTCAGAACAGCATCGGTTTATTGCCAAAGAGTATCAGAGGAAAAAGAAGAGCCAAAGAATATCAGCTGAAGATTTTTTTAGTGGCTCGAAGCACCTGAACATTGATGAGCCCCCCAAAAAGTCAAATCAAGAGGCGTAAGCCCATCCTTGCCCTCAAATCACAGTTAAAGATTTAAATGCAGACAGACAGAAAAAAAGCAGAAACCCATACACATTTATTGCAGAAAACACTGCACCAAGCCGCCAAGGACTACATCATTTACTCAGTTTTGATACGGCAGCCCGAGATATTTTTTTTGCATTTATTTTTGGATAGGATTAGGTTAAGTAATCATCTTTCTTTCAGACCTGTTTAGGTCAATTTGTAATAAAAGCAGTTGTAGAGAGTTTTTCCCTATAGATACCACCCTCTACATTGTTTCAAGGGTTGGAAAATTGAGAATTTTCACTAGAGACTCGCATTGTATACCTGAGTTTTTTCTATAATCAAAGATTGCTGAAAGCTGGGAGAGCAAATTGTCTGTTGTAAATGAATTCTTGGAGATATGAAGATGGAATTCTTGTGCTGCAGTCTCAAGCAATAAGTGCATCTTACCTCTGTTTATTGTTTACCACTATCTAAATAGCAGAAAGAAAGAATAGCTTAGAATTTGTTTAAGTACACTCTATGCTCAATTTCTGCTGTTTCTTTATGTTTTCCTCTGAATGAATGAATTGGTTATGAATGTGAATTCCCCCGGGCTCATATTTACCCCGATTCACCTGTGTTTGCCAATTATCTAGGGATTCTTTACTGCCCCTAGGTAGAGCTCTGTTACCCCCATCTGTTAAGCTGATTGAGAGATTCTTAACTGCCTCTCATTACTTAGCATTCTTTCCATCATTTAAACCTGAAATATTGTTTCATGCTCAGCTATCTTGCTCCATTTTCCCTCTCTTGTGAACGAAGAAATGCACCAGCAGTTCTCCTCCTCGACTCCACGCCCAATGGTTTGAAACTTCCAGACTATGCCCTGCCTCTCTGTCTGAAAACATCAATTTTCCCACCAAAAACAAAACAAAAAACCCTCTGAACTCAAAACCTAGCCTAAAATCCTTTTCAACAAAGCTAAATCTAAAAGAGAGAGCCCTCTCTGATTGCAGGTTGGCTAGAACCTGCAGTCCAAAGTTGGTCTGTGGTTACCTCGGCCGTATCCTTTTTCGGAGCTTAAGGACAATCTGAGTGATAACAGGACCAACGATCATGTATTCTCAAATCCCTTTTTATATTTCAAGGGAATTTATCCCAAATTCATTACAGGTGAATGTGATTAGTGATGTATATACGAATTCTATTGTCATTCTTGCTGAACTCCTAAGAATTCCTTTGGTGGTAGTAGGCATTGGAATCTATTACAGGAACATTACTCAGTGATGAGCATATGCGTGACTATTTCAATGGCCACTATCCCACATTTGTTGTCGGTGAGTGTGATTAGTAATGTATATACCAATTCTATTACCATTTTAACCCAAAATTGGAGAAGGCCTTTGGTGGTAGTAGGCCTTGGAATCTATGGCACAGACCTTACTCAATGATGAGCATATGCGAGACTTTCATAATGATAAAGAGGGCTGACCACAAAAGCTCCATAATGTTTGAAGATAGGATAATTTTTTTTTTAAATGGACCTAGACCACAGGTAATATACCAATTCCATTTTCATTCTAGCCTGATGATGGAGAAGGCCTTTGGTGGTAGAAAGCCTTTGAATATATGGTGCATAACTTACTCAGTGATGATCATATGTGAGACTTTCATAACGATTAAGAGGGTTGATGGGGAGAAACTCCATAATGTTTTGAAGATAGGAGATTTTTTGATAAAAAAGTGACCTAGACCGCATATATGTTGTTAAGACAGAGTATTATTTAATAAAAGCAGACTTAGACCACATGTAATAAGTTTGGAGATGTATACATTTCATTTTATAACTATAATCACTAAGGCTCGAAAATCTAAGGAGTTTGAGAGAAAACCTTAAAGGTTTTAAATATTACAAATTATCAATGTTTCGTAGATAACAAAGAATTTAAAGTCATAACAAATGGATAGGAAATGTTGTTTCTTATTTCTGAAAAATGGAGAGGGATGCCATTTTTTTAAATATTACGTAGAGGAGTCATAGGAAAAATTGGGACATCATTATACAAATGGAATGAAGGATATGAAGGCACCTACAATAGCTTGTGGAACTTTTAAATTGTTGATGTGTATTAACAGAGTAGAGAAATTTTGAGGTCTAAAATGCACATCCTAAGGAATATTATAAAACAATAATGGAAATAATAAAACAATATTAGATTACATCATCAAACTTTAGATGGAAAAAAGAAAAAAACTATTTTTTAAGTTGTATTTTCAACTTATCTCCCTACAGTTCTTCTCAAATTTCAAGTGGGAACACTCATTGGATGCATAGTTTAATTCCCCATGTAAGGAGTACCCATGTTGCATACTTTCGATGGACACTGCTACATGAAAAATGTGAAATACATGAGAAACCATGTTACCAATCAAGTTTTTCATGCATTTCTCATTTCTCGTGTAGTAGGGTCCATCAAAAGTATGCAATATGGGTACTCCTTGGATGATCTAGGTGGCTCTAGCAATAGAAGTGGCCTTGAGAAATATAAAAAATCAAAGTCATAAAATGGAAATGAAACCATAATTGAATCATAGTGCTCATCACCATGTTTCCAATGGCTTGAATGACACTCAAATCCAAGTTCATACACTCAAGATATAGCCAATCTAAATTCTGGTGAAACTAGGCCAAGTGGTAGTCAGTAATGGGGCAACAATTTGGTGAAGGGATGGTGCATGGAAAATGAAGGTTAGAAAGGGTGAATTTGTGACCTCTTTAATTTTCCCAGTGACCCTTAAAAACTTGATCCGAAATTTTAATAATTATGTTTAAAATATAAACAAAATTACAAGTTTGGGGGGTGGGCTCCCACCCCTGCCACCACCCAATGGTCGCAACGACATGTTTAAATTAATGCGGTGGGGTGGCCACCCCCAGAAGACCGATCGACCCACATTCAATATAAAATGACCACATATATAATGGAGGCAGTGGGGGTCGAACCCGCCCAACTCATGTGGGTCACCCTGCCAATGGGCGGCTCCAATATTTAAACTATATCAAAACCAAAAACAATATATGTCACGTATTTCAATGGTTCGAAATCATATTTGGGCACAGGTGGGTTTTGAACCCAGACTCCCCCCCAGCTAATTTGTCATGCCACCAATAAGCCAACGACTCATCCATTGGTAAGTCTCCTTCACGCCTCATATAAAAACCATAACATTTTCCATTCGACCCACTGGCGGAGGAGCAGAGTGGGGTTGGGTTTTAGAAAAAGTAGGGGGTACAGAAGGCGAAACCCTGAAGAGGGGAATATTTGGCTGATGACAAGATTCCTTTGGGGTACAGAAGTGCCAGTTTCAGAATGGGGCAAATTTATAGTCATTTTGACACAATTTTGTGCCATGAATCTAATGGCGATGTCAATTTTTGCATCTGAGCTCTCAATTTTTCTTCCATGATAGAGATTGGAGGTATAAGGGTAATATATGCAAAGTTGATTGTAATTCACTTATTTGTTTCCATTTAATGAATGAAGGCCTCCCCACTTTGAGTAGGGCCCACAGACATAGCCCACATTGGGTGAACTTTGTAATCAAAACATTTGCATGCCTTTGATATCATGGTTTCTTTATGATTTCAGCTTATTTTTCATGTGTTAAGTTACCTGGTTACATGCTCTTTTATATCAAATTTGTTATGCATTCTTGAAGTTAAAATATCTGGATCAAGTTTGGTATTAGAGCAGGTCTTCTTGATTTCAGTTGCATGAGTGAATTCTAACGAGGAACAATCTCCAAAGAGGAGAAGGAAAACTCAAGTCCTTTGATCCCGAAGCGGGGCATGCAGCACAAAGACAAAACAAAGAAGATAACGAAGACCGAATGGAGGAAGAGAGAAATTATCACAATATCTTCTTCATCATGATAGATAAAGTTTATAGTTTGTTTACATAATATGAGAAGACAATCAAGCCTGAGAAGAAAGAAGTAGATGATCATACCTTAGTGAATCATGAAGGTGGAGGAGAAGAGCCTCCTCCCCTCCATGCTCCAGTGAAATTTCTTCTTCTTCCTTTTCTCGTCATTCTAATAGTCATCATAGGAATGGATCTAAAAATTCCTTTTTCAAGTTGGATGTCAAGTTTTATTTACATTTATTTAGTGGAGAATTTGATGCAGAAAAACTAGATAACTGGATAAGACAGGTTGAAGTGTATTTCCGCATACAACAAATCAATGATGATGAAGCCAAGATCTAGTTAGCATCCCTTCAATTGAATGGCACTACTCTAATCTTGTGGGAAGGCAAGCTAAATCAAGGTGGTATGAGGTGTCCTAAACTTCTTTCATCTTGGTATGAGTTCATTACTACTTTAAGAGGACAATTTTACCCATTGGGTTACTTACAGATAGAAGGCCATGATGGAATGGCAAAATTTGAAACAAGGTAAAATTCAAACTGTTCATAATTTTACAGAGGAGTTTAGAAAACAAGCATTGGCATTGAATGTTCTACTAGACACTTTTGAGACATTGGTGAAATATATTTCTCTTTGCATATTTATTTGCATCTTCCATTGTTATTATTTGAACCTAGGTCTCCTCATGAAGCTAGTGTGAAAGTTATACATATTGAAAGCAGGGGGAAGCATAAGCAAGATGATTGCCCGAAGAGGGAAACATCAACTAAGAGAAGAGAAGCAAGGCCCTCTTGTACTCATTGTGAGAAATAAAGGCATGATGATGATAATTGCTAGAAATTTCATCCAGAATTGAGGCCTAAGAGGAACTAAAGAAAACAAAAGCGTAAGATAGTTGAAACTGTGTATAAAGACAAAGAATCTAAATCAGAGGATGATGAGAGGATCACAACTATAGGATTTGTAGGTGTTGGACCAATTGACCTGGGATCACAATCAAGTGATGAAATGAATATTGCATCTCTTAGGATTGCAGAAGATGGACCTATCAACTTTGGTTATGATTCGAGCAATGAGACAAATATTTCAGTAGATGTTATGCACAAATTGAAAAGGGTACCAAATGTGGCATGGCTCCAAGAGCTTGAAGGGGTCAACCAAAGAAGTTGAGTAGAGAATGCTAAAATAAGAAGGCTCCTAGAAAAATCAAAGGAGGAGAAACAAAGGTTGCAACATCAATTATAGGCCAAGGAGGAGGCCTTGGAAAATTTGCAACATAATAAGCCTGAGGTAAAAAGTGATTCTTCAATTTCATTACTTTTTATGATGACTATTTTTCTACTTTTGAGAAACATACTATTATAGGACAAATTGACCTCCTCATCAACTTAGAGGTGAAAGACAAGATGACTAAAGCAATGACCACAATTGCAGGCCCAAAATCCACACTAAAACTCTCTATACACTGACAACCTGCTTTATAAAGCTTGTTACCATGCATAAAGGAGCATTAGTCGCCCTGCTAACTCTTGTTGTTAGACCAGGGGGAGCATTAGTGAACTTAAGTGATGTTCAGAAGGTCATGCTAACAAATCTGCTCATAAATATATAGATATTAAATACCTATATTTGTTCAAGAAAAACAAGGAAACTCCAAAAATCAAGATATTTGGAGAAATTCTATTCCAAGAATGAAGCCAAAAGGGAAAAAGCTTGTGAACAGGGTAGGTTCATGGTTTTTTCCCTAATGAACTATAGGTGGAGCTTGGCATTTCTAATTCGATTGCTACATAAGCAATGAGGGGGCCATTGCAAAATGGTCAGGGCATTTGGAAGGATAGCCCATAGAGCTATTATGAAATTTCATATTCTTGAAGGTGCTAGCTGAAAGAAGGAGAGAGAGAGAGAGGAAGAAGGGGTAAGGAAGGTTGATACAATGGATTATAGCGATCACTCTTCCATTCTGAATATAGAAATATAGTTGTGTTCCCTACTCCAAAGTGTCAGTGATATTATGCATTTATTTGTTCATTCTGATGCTTGTAGAGTTGAGTAGTTAAGTTATACATTTATACATGTTTGTTACATATTCTTACATTAGTTTTTAGAAGCATATGCTGTGATTGGTTTGCCTTGTCCTTTGTGTAGGAATTGTCTTGGAGCTGGCTTAGAAGGAGTTCTTCTTTCTGCATGGAGATCCCCAACTAGATCTAGAAGGAACTGAAGGTAATCCTCTTTCCATGCCCTCTTAATTTATGTTTGATAGATGAACATGTGTGTAACTGGTAGCTTTTGCAGATAATCCTACAGTCTGTCGAAGGTCCTGGGAAGACCTTTGAGGGTAGTTTTCATCCTGTGCATTTTACCCCATAGCAGAATTGGTGACTCTGCTGGGGACTATACATCTAGTTCCCGGTCAACCTGGACCCCTCCCAGTTCTTGTCTTTCTTCTATGAGCTTCCCGCTTCTTCAAATCCTTTTATGATCCAACATTTATCTTGTTGCATCCTGCAAAGTTTCATTCTCTTTAGAAACTGATCCTAAATACCCTTTTCTTGAGCTATTTCCCTCACTAACGCAAGTTGCTAGTCTACACAGAGCTTTATAAAGCTCTCTGACTATGCACAGGGAGCGTTAGTGGCCAAACTAACTCTCTGTTTACAAAGAGATAGAGCGTTAGTTACCCATTTCCATGTTTTCCAAAAGATTCTATGGACAAAAGGGGGGGAAACTTGTCTTAGGCACTGAAGTAAGATCTGCAACAGTATCATGCTAACAAATTTGGTGTCTTGAAAATTTATTTTTAAGAAAATGTTTTAGTTTTTCTCTCTTAAAAGACATTTTTTTTGAAAGAAAAGTTGATAAACTGTATTGCTCCTTCCTTCAAAATAGTTGTAGGCTGCTTCATTTTGGTTTTTAGTAGTTGTTAGGGAATATTGAGGAAAGAAACTTTTGGCTATGCAAGTTTTGAATGGCTTTAGATGCATGGACGAATCCATGAATATGTGAAAAGATACATGTGTAGAATAAGACTTGTTTCCATAAGAAATTGATTTTTTTTTCAAAGCATTGTTCTACATGGTTTATTGAGTTAAGAGTCTCATGATGTTCATACATCAACACCCCTACCGAAGACAAATAAGAAAGTACAATAGAATTTACATTAAAATCAACCAGTTACTCTTTTTTGAGCAAACCAAAATTAGCTAGATTAGGACGTTGGGATAAGCATGTGAGTGAACTGCCCAAGGCTGAAAATCAAAACTAGTGTCATTAACGAGTGAAAAATCCTTTTGCACTCATATTACCAGGACCACTCCACTAACAACGGAGCGAAATATGAGACAACATCGGACTATAATTGAAGGTAGCCCACTTTCTCTTACACCTCCTTTGGGAATTCTATGTATTGGGGGTCCCTTCGGGGATTTTGGAACTAAGGTGATTGGGACGGGCTGTCCTGGTACCTAAAATAGATGGATCTACTTTGTCTTTAGTCTTTGGGAGGGCGCTCGTCTTCACGAGAATACTTGGCCCCTCAATCTGAAGTTTGGGCAAAGCTAAAAAGTAATCGTAACCATACATTTGGCCATATTATTCATTGAGAGACTGGGTTTCATCTCCAGTAATCGGTGCTTACTAGACAAGGTAATTTCCCTTTATTTTCTGAGTGACATATTTAGTGTATTTTTTCTTTTTAGGTACTTGAGTGCTCTTATTTTCAAGACTTTAAAGAATATCACATTAAAATCTATTTGATAAAACTTAATAGTCACTGTGGCTACATCCGGCCCTCATCATCAATCTAGACGATTGTTAGGACTTCCTCTACTCATTGTGGAGGATCCACTATGTTCCACTGACTCAGATTCCTCATCTTCGAGGAATCAGTCTCCTAAATCACACACGGGATCTTTGTGGATGACTGATGATTCTAGTTTGACGGAGGATTTCTTCACGAAAGGATTTCTTCCTCATTTTAACACTCCGCTTACAAATCTTTCGGAACCCATCATTGCTCGCGTGGTACCTGTACTTCCTTCTTCAGTAGCTGGAACTTTCCCATCTATCCAGTCGATGCCTCAAGGGTTGTGGAATTATAGAGACACTGTTGGTCCTCTACCACTTCCCCAGTCGATAATCATCACAACACCGGTAATGTGGAATCCCGCTATCCTGTTCGTCCCAGGTACTGCAACTCACATAACACCCTCTATAAGTGGAACCCAGCAGATGCCAGGTTCCACTCCTATAGTGCCACAAAGCATACATTTTAGTAGTGCTCCATATAACACTCAATGCGGCACTATGGGCATGGTTCCAGATTACCAACAACAAGGTTTGCCACCAATGTATAGTTCTAACCACCATATTCAGATATATGGGGCAGTTCCCAATTTGCACATGCCGGCAAGGAATGTCACTGTTCCCCTGCCGTTCTCAGGCATGCATGGACAGTCGCTGATTGGCATGATTGTTCCCTCTGTCAATCAAAACCATATGGTTAGTTTTGTGTTGGTTGGAAATCCACAAGGGATTCCCACCCAATCCATGGGGGCACCCTACTCACAAACTCAGATGAGTCAAAGGGGCACCGCTTATACTATGGGCAACTTCATACCCCATTATCAAAATCCTCTTGGAAATCCACTCTACACCACTATACCGCAAAGCAACTTCTACACCACACAACCCATGTACACCATGAGGAACCAAACGATGGGAGGAGCACAGAGCTCCTCAGGTCATCCGTCATCACCATGGTCCATGTTGGGGGCACCCAACAATTTTCCTTTTTTGGCAATGTTGGATATTCTCAAGTTATACAAGTTGACAAACGACCCCATCTACCACAACTTACAATGGCCGCCGATCCCGTATAAAATACTGATGGACATTCCTAAGTTCGACAGAAAACAAGGGGAGGATCCAGGCACTCATGTCACCACCTACCATCTTTGGTGTGTTTCTAACTCTATGGTGGATGACAGTGTCCAGTTACCTCTCTTTGCCTGCACCCTCACTTACAATGTTGCAAAGTGGTATATTGAGTTACCACGCACATCAGTGAATACCTTTAATGCTTTAGGGATGGAGTTCCTAAAGAACTTTCAGTTACCTATCCATTATGAGGCAGGGACAGATCTCCTTACTTCATTTCGTCAGGAAAATGCCACCCACATCTCCAATCATATCCATGAATGGAGGCATAGGCAGAGGTTAGTCAAAGCTCCCATCCCTGATTTTTTCTTAACGGACTGGTTCTATATGTTGTTGCTCCCACAAATCATGAGAGATGTCGCTCTAGGTGGTGCAGTCACAGAAGACCAATCCCTACATCATGCCCAGCACTTAGATTTGATTTATTCATAGTCTGGCACTCTCTACGACATTATCCCCTATGCTCTAGGTAACCCCAATCCTCCCACCACTCAGCACCCTGGAGCACACGTCGGCAGGATCATCGGCACAACCTCCAGTGTCACTGTAAAATAACTCAGAGTTTCCATTGCCAAGTTGGTAGTGGACGCCTCTACCAAAGCGACTGCTCTTCTTGCCACTGCGATTAACTTTGTGCAGTCTACATAGAAATCCAGTGGTAAGAACAAGAAGAACAAGAACAAGACCGCTCCTTCTGAAGAGTAGTAATCTAAGCAACCCAACCCCAAATAGAAGGCTGTTGCGCCTACTGATGCAAAAAAGGATAAAGGCACAAACTATTTGTGCAAACTCTGTCTTGAAGATCACGTAACCTGGCGTTGTCCGCATCTCCAAGAATGGACAGATTACCTTGCCAAGAGAGATTCTGGTAAGGCACCTGTTGCCCTTAGAAATCCTTTTCCTACTCAATAGTAGCAAAATCTCGTTGCCAACCAACCGCAACCCATGTCAGGGGGCAGTGATGGTTCACAACATCCTTCAGCTAGTGAAGGAAGTTCTATTGTTTACACATTTCAAACGGTAGAACTCACCGCAAGAGCCAAATCTTATGGAGCTCCTATCGCTCCCGTAGCAGAACCATCCACAGGTCAAAACCCATCACCGCCCAACAATCTGCATATCGAAAGGCCAGTTGAAGACTTTGTAATTTGACCCCCAAAATGGGCACTTCGATGCACAATGCATAATACATTTGCACGTGCCACGGAACACTACAACATCGTAGAGGATTTGGTGCAAGTGCCATTGGCTATGTCGACACTCGAAGTATTAAAAACATGCCCCATCCAAAGGAAAGCTTTTATTTTGGCTATCGGGGGTATTGACCCTACAGATTCCATGCTTGCTATTTTTGACACGAACAAGTGTAAACCTCCCCTTTCCCACTAGCTTGCATTTCAGGTGCATATCACCTCGAAAGGTAAAGGTATACACTGAACTGTCATCGAATAAGGTGCTTCTACCTGCGTCATGTCAGCTTCATGTTGGCTTGCCATGGGTTCCCAAACCCTATCACCACCATCAAACTCCCTTAAAGCTTTTGACGGCCATACCTTTGTCCCAAAAGGATACTTAGAAAATTTTCCCATCACTTTGGCTGGGAAAACAGTAACGGTGGATGTAGAAGTCATGGACAAGAAACTCGACTATAATCTGTTACTGGGTTGTAGTTGGACATATGTCAAGACGGTCATCGTATCCACTGTCTTTCGTATCATCCTATTTCCATTGGATGGGAAGGTCATTACAGTGGATCAGTTGTCTTTCTGCAACCATGATTATTCACCATTACCAAGTGGCTCCGTACCCCTAGTAGGAGGTGTAACTGACAGTTTTGTCAGTATAGGTACCGGTCTGTTGAAGGCTTCCTCCCTAATGGGTTGTTTTCCTCTTCAGCCACCACAGGTTCCACAATCATTCAACATGCTTTCATCAATTCCTCATGAACTCACCGATTGTTGTAGGGAAAAGTATCCGACTCGGATGACCCTATCCCACTCTAAGGGTGATAGTTCCTTAGCAACAACTGTAAAACAAACTACTTAAGGTTTACTTCTTTATGAAAGCAAAAGAGAATGGAGAAATGCACTAACCGTTGCCTTGCGCTTAATGTCGAATCCAAACTCTTCTCTTTGGCCGCTTGCTCCTAGCTCCCTGTTCTTTTGCTTGCCCAGCTACAATGAGATCTTGCAAAATAACAGAGAAGGAAACTACAAGAGGCATGCAATCATAACTGGTTCATGGATTAGTGTAAACCAAACATGCAATCATCACAATATATTATTGAAACAAGAGCACATAGAAGAACCTCAATAGCTTTTATTAATGAAGAAGTAAAGGTTCTGAGAGTATTACAACCATTGAAGGCTCCAACCCAGCAACACCTCCCAGCAGAAAGAATTTCTCCTCTTCACCTCTCTCAAACAATCACCCAATAGTTCTATATTGAAACCAACAGCATATCATTACTTTGCACAAAATTCCAGCCCCCTGAGCTCATAGGAGAGAGCTCAATATATAGATGAATTGAGAAAGGATGAGTCAGCTTGCAACTGATGTGTAGCTGCCTTGTGTCCTCTCTCTCTTCAGTTAATCTTTAGTTGATCTTCAGTTCTTGAGTCCACTTGGAGAACCTTGCTTCCACTTGGAGAAACAGAGCCTCTGACTCATCACAAGGCGAAATCCCTGATCCAAGTGTCATTTTTGGAAGATTCCAGAGCAATGACTCAGTGTGCCACATGTCCAAACTCGCTCAACGCAGGTGGCCTTTGTTCTACCTGCTTTGCAACGCAGGTACACCATGGAGGAGTTGTGTTTCAGCGCAGAAGCCTAGTGGAGCACCTGCTTTGATTTCAGGATTGCTTGTTTTTGAGTATTTTCAGGTGGAGAACTGATCTGAGAGCTGTTGGTTTGCTGACCTTGTTCCTCTAGGGGTAGGAACATCATGTTTAGGGAACTTTGGATCCCTTGGATTATTGACAATTCATGTCTATTGTTGTAAGGCACAAATTTTTCTATAACAGATGCCCCCTAAAGTATGAGGTTGTTTATCGGGTGAAATGCTTTATTGAGAGGATCCGAAGTTCATTCAATCTGCTGAGAAGTGTCCTGTAATAAGATACAATACGATACATTATTTTTCATACATTTTCATGATCTAGCTGAGGCGGGCATTCCCATGCTCAGCTTTATAAATACATTTTGGTACATAGAACAGACGATCGTCTGATTGTAGACTGATAATTCTCTGCTGAAATTGTCATCCTTTGAGAAGGATGATCATCTGCTGCAATGATGTACACATCAAATGTCTTTATATCCTGAATATATATCGCAGCCCGGATGGATGAAACTAGATCCGGGGTCTTCAATCTCTTCCGATCTTCACTCGATGTACAAGTCGATCCATGTGAGAATTTCTTGAAGTCGAACATGGAAAGACATCGCTTGATTACCGGCCAATGATGTAAACCGTTAACAAGCGTGAGAGGAATCACCGATAAGGATGATGACCCTCAAGGTACAGCAGTACAATTCACATGGTGGGAATAAAGGACTTGGCGTCGACCACCATGCAAAATCCTCTGGTCGAAGGTCATTGATGTATACCTGTCGCCGGAAGTGAGAAACTTGCCATTGAGGCATGCAAGCTTCAAAGTACTGAAGGGGTTGTTCCTAGATCAACTCCTTGGATAATGAGCTGATGTCGACAAGGAGCAATCCGTCAAAGGAGGGCCTTAATGAATCCCACATCAGTGACACGGAACGGAGCTAGTGATTGTGACGAGGTGAAAACAAATTGTGATGTATGATTCAGGGTGGCGGTCATGAAGTGGATGAAGGATAATGTATGGCAGTGGGTGGGACACGGTTGACTCTTTGCAGGACCACATCTCTTGAACATATAACGACACTGATGTGATGGATCGGTAGCATTACCCCAATTGTGGATGGTGTGGCGAGGACCATGGTTATGAGACCGGTGAATGAAACAACCCAACCCGATGTGATACGGAGGACAAAGTGTCATGTTCAAGAGTGACTTGCTACCATTAATGCTGTGAGGTTCTCCCAATTTTTCCCCAGTCATTGCTGACCAGTACCTCTTTATTTTTGTCAAGCTTGAGGAGGATAACATATGCTTGTTCTATAACCTTCCCTTCGGGCAAGCCCATCGCTATGTTTTAACGAGCCTAGCGATAGGGAAACTTGTTCTCGTCTAAAGACAAGTTTGTCGCTATTTAATCATTTTAACGAGTCTAACGACAAGGAAAACTCGGTCCTTTTCATTTTTAGAGAGTCTGAAAAGGTACGGAAAGTTAACTCCAAAATTCCTTTTTCGTCTTCTAATCCCTTAAGTCCGAAAAAGTATAAAACAATACATAAGGGATGAATTTTCGATTGCTTTAACGAGACGAACAAAACAAGCGCTCGATCTTTTTGTGCAATAATCCCTCAGGTCCAAAAAGATTAAAATCTAGAGGAGGGATAGCTTTCCGGTCGCTTTAACGAGCTGGAAGGCCAAAACTCGGCAATCTTTTCATATTTTACGAGTCAGTGAAAAGAGCTTAAAGACGACTCGTCTTTCGAGGAACGAGTGATTAACAGGGCAGCAGCAGATTCCAGGTACAGGTTGGAATATTCCAATCACGACAGTGTCACAAGGATGGCTTAGTGGAATCACTTTTCGCAGCTGTTCCTCAAAATGGGTAAACAAACATATGGAGATGAACGATTGGCCAAATGAACGGATGGAGGTGAGACTGCAAGAACACGACCAAGGGCTTTAATATGGCTATCAAAGGTTACATTTACCAAGGTTATTTACCGGTTCATTTTTTCTGGGTGAGCTTGAACTCTAGGGGAAGATTGCTCACAACTTATGTTTATTTTTTAACGAGCATGAACTATGCGCTAAAACTGCTCGGATCTTGCATTTATTTTTTAACGAGCATGAACTATGTGCTTAAACTGCTCGAATCTTGCGTTTATTTTTTAACGAGCATGAACTATGTGCTTAAACTGCTCGAACATACCAGTCATAATACAAGAAATGCCTCACGTGAGGTAGTCATATTTAAGGAGCTATACCTCACTAGTTACTCCAATTTGGCAAGTTTTAACTTTTGCCCCACATCCTTTTTTCATGCTAGTTCGGAAACGACTAATCCAAAAAACAGATAAATAACTGCTCTTAGCTTGCACTCCAAAAGGTTTGCATGCCCCCAGGTATAAAATATAATTTCAAGGCTACCCCTCCTCCGTCCCACCTCTGTTTTTCTACTTGTCGTCTTGCTATATTTTTAACGATACTTGTCTTCTCGTTATTTTTCGGTGCCGACGGTACTTGTCTTCTCATCAGTTCACTTTTAGGTTTTTCCAAGATCGCAATAGATAAAACATTGGTGTTACGGAGGGAGGTTTGCCTCTTACTTATTATCCGAAAAATGGTTTTGTTTGCTACCGCAGACTAAACTCTTTTTCCCGGCGATGTCTACCATTAGGTTACTAAAGATGGTGACCACTTGTTGCAGCAATAGAATCTCTTTCTTTGGAGGCTGCCCCTACTTATCCTTCAAAACATATGTTTTAATGGGTGAGGCTTGTCTTCAAAGATGGTTACTACTTGCTACCGCAAATGGTCCCCTTCCTCGGTATCCTTATTATCTAGACAAGGGGAGCGAGAAGCAGATTATCTCCCTCACATAACTTTGACAAAAGAATTTTATTCTAGAACAACCCTCTCTTCCTTTTTTCGGACGGGGTACGGACTAGTCATATTCTTCTGCGGAAATCAACTTTATACCCAAGGTTTCCTCTGCCCAAGGCAGGCCAGGGTGCATGCCCCCTGGGTCCCAGTTCTTTCTTTCCGAATTATTCGCATTCATCGGGAAGTAGAACCAGGGGTGGAGGCATTTCTTGAGTGAATAAGCCGTTTAGGGTTGGTATTTGACTATTTGCGATGCGAGATCCTGGAAATGAAAGTTGGTCTACGAGCTTGACCATCTTTCCTTCGTGTGGAAAACACATTACTCTAAAGAGTGAGGAGACTATAGCTCCCATGCAATATATATAGTCCCGTCTGAGGAGTAGGTTATAATCCAAGGGTCCTTGGACGACCATGACATTCATATGAACTGTCTTCTTCCTCAATGTAATGGGAACATTGGGGAGAATCCCTAATGGGCGACTGGTTCCTTTATCAAAACCCGATAGATTTCTCATCTCAGGTAAAAGCGCCGGGGAACCCAGTGCTTTCCAAGCAATAGAGGAAAGGATACTCACAGATGCCCCTTCATCAATGATGGTTCCAGCCATTACCATTCTATAGATTTGGACAATGATTCTGAATGGTATACTGGCTGGTAACCGGGGTCTGCCTAGTTGATTCCAATCAAAGGATACAACTAGTTTGCTTGGTGGTGGGACCGAATACACGGCCGGATACGACCCTGACGATGTTCCTTCCTGCGATAAAGGAATGGGCGCATTGCCTTGATGCTCATCAGAGTCTGTGTTGATGAAAAGAATCTGGACGGTGTCATCCTTATTCTCTTCAGTGAGGGTGTCATTTGAAGATGAATCTTCAACGACGGTGTCATTTGAGGATGAAACCTCTGAAGGAAGAACCGGGTCAACTGCCGTTTCGACCTTTAGACTTTCGTCTGGTCTGGATTCAGTTGGTTCACTCTCAATGACCGACACTTCAGCTGACCACTTGAGCGGGCCAGCTGGATTTTCAACTATCGAGGGATTAGGCACGAGTTTTTGGTATCCAGGAGGAAGTCGTAACGGTGATACCGGACGATCTTCCAAAACTCTCTTTGCCTCATCTAAGAATGGACATCGGTGGATGGCGTGACCGCCTTCACACAACATACAGGGTGATCTTGGTCTCCCTTTTCGTCCTTCACTCTCGCTAGTTGACGGATTGCAATCAACATGACTACCAGAGGTTGATGCTACCGGATTGTGCAACCTGGGGGACCAGTCCCTTAGTATCCGGGGAATACAAGGACAATCACGATGGAAGTGGGTCCCTTTGCAAATGACACATGGCGATTTAGGCCCGGTCGGTGCAGTGTGTGGATTTTTGTCAGATGTCTTTTGCTTGCCCCCAGTCGCCTTCGCCATAGGCCCCTTCTGCTTCTTTTCTTTCTTCTTCTTTTCCTTCTTCTCCATGGGAGGCTGACTTTTGCCGGCTCTACCTTGTGAAGATGAAGGATCAGAGGAAGAAATGTAAGAAGTGGAAGGCTGGTGGGCAGCTCTAGACTGGTCTGACTGTTGATTCGACTGCTCAGGATTTGTGGCGATTTGAACTACATTAGTTGAAAAGAGCCATACAGGTAGGCCAATTGTCAATCCTGGAAGTGACAATGTGGCCATATGAGGCGCACCAACATCTCCCCAAGAGGAGAAGGGATTTGGACTTCCACCAAGGTTACTTCCTTGGTTGGTGGGCTCCATACTTTTCAACTGAAAGATCAACGTGGGAATAAGAGGTGATTATGTTCCGCTTAAAATAAATTTTATTAACGACGCTTTTAGACACAAACTTGCTTTTTCATGTTTTAAGAGTCGAGAAAAAGCTAAAGATGACTCTAGTCTCCTTCGATGTATTAACGAGCCCGAAGTGACAAATGCTCGGATGGACTTTTTCAGTTATAGAGTTTGAAAAAGGCCAAAAGAAACTTCTTTGGAGTTCTAGGCAGAGGGTGTGCCAAACTTTTCGCGAAACCACAGAATACGTTTTACGGTACGGGTGGTCGATCTTCGTGAATGCTGTGTTCACTGCATCGTGATCAGTAGGGCGGCCGACACGGCTTCCTATGGATAAAGGCTTTGTTCCTATAGGGGTCTCCCAATATATACGCGACGGTACGTGGGAGCACAAGTCCGTATTAGTGCCACCGACTCTCAGGAGGAATCACCCACCTTCGTAGAGATCGACAGTCACTATGTTTAACGACGCCGGAACACGTCTCTACCTAGACCTCTATTTGTTTGCGTTATGTTACAAAGCGTTGTTATGTAAATTGGATTTATTTTAATGTTGATCTTGCTTAGCAGTTTGCCTTTTAGGATCACCACGAGATGTATGTAACAAATTCCTGAATGCAGTCTAAGATGAGAAGTAAACTTTTCAATCTTTCAACTTTGAAAACCTTAACTACTGAGGGAAAAGAAAGGCAAATCTTTTCACACAGATCATAGAGCACACACTAAATGCAAATTTTTCCTAAATTGTCAAGCAAACAGTCAAATGCAAAATGCACAATGCATGTATTTTCTTTTCCCTTTCTTAATGTGGATGGGTTACAAAAAGAAAGTTGTTATATAACTTTGATTTCGATTTAAAGTGAAAGTAAACAAGTTTGTCCAAAATCAAAAGACACCTTAAGATTCACTTGCTTAATCACTGGAAATGCATGAAATCAAACCATAATGACGAAAGTAAATGACTAATCAGCTATGGACAGCAAACAAGCTAACTCTTTAGACCAACAAAATGCCTAACACAGGTTCAGATCTAAGAGGCCAAAGTAAGACTAGTTCACTTTCGTTATGGGAAATTGTAAATGATGTAAGAAATACCAAAGAACAAGAACAATTTCGTTATATAACAGAGGCGGAATGATGGCAAGTAATATTGGTTTCAGAACAGGTGCAAGACTGGTAACTGGCAGCCAAATCAATAGTGAAAACAGGCAAGAAAAAGGGAGGAAACCCCAAATGCACTAGGCAAATTTGGGCCAACACAGGTGCTGCATAGCCAGTCTGGCTCTCAACGCAGGTAGCCCCTTCGGGACCTGCGTTGCAAAGCAGGTAGCCTGTGTACTACCTGCTTTGGAAAACGAAAGTTGCGTTTTCACAGTTTCCGGGTCATAATTTTCTCAAAAATGCACAGTTTTTGCTCAAATCAGAAGCAATCAGTCAAGCACACTCAAAGGGATGATTAGGAAGGTGAAAAGCTATCACTAAGAGTTTACAAGGATCCTTGTAGATCAGCTCTTCAAATCATGAACTTGCTCAGAAATGAGCTAGAGTAGCTGCCCTCTACTTCACTTTCGATATAGTCAAAAGCTTTTCGATTTGGTACTCTTTTGTTCAGGAAATGAATAGCAAGATACTACAAACACAATCAAACGGATACGATCCCCAGTGGAGTCGCCAGTTTGTTGTAGGGAAAAGTATCCGACTCGGATGACCCTATCCCACTCTAAGGGTGATAGTTCCTTAGCAACAACTGTAAAACAAACTACTTAAGGTTTACTTCTTTATGAAAGCAAAAGAGAATGGAGAAATGCACTAACTGTTTCCTTGCGCTTAATGTCGAATCCAAACTCTTCTCTTTGGCCGCTTGCTCCTAGCTCCCTGTTCTTTTGCTTGCCCAGCTACAATGAGATCCTGCAAAATAACAAAGAAGGAAACTACAAGAGGCATGCAATCATAACTGGTTCATGGATTAGTGTAAACCAAACATGCAATCATCACAATATATTATTGAAACAAGAGCACATAGAAGAACCTCAATAGCTTTTATTAATGAAGAAGTAAAGGTTCTGAGAGTATTACAACCATTGAAGGCTCCAACCCAGCAACACCTCCCAGCAGAAAGAATTTCTCCTCTTCACCTCTCTCAAACAATCACCCAATAGTTCTATATTGAAACCAACAGCATATCATTACTTTGCACAACATTCCAGCCCCCTGAGCTCATAGGAGAGAGCTCAATATATAGATGAATTGAGAAAGGATGAGTCAGCTTGCAACTGATGTGTAGCTGCCTTGTGTCCTCTCTCTCTTCAGTTAATCTTTAGTTGATCTTCAGTTCTTGAGTCCACTTGGAGAACCTTGCTTCCACTTGGAGAAACAGAGCCTCTGACTCATCACAGGGCGAAATCCCTGATCCAAGTGTCATTTTTGGAAGATTCCATAGCAATGACTCAGTGTGCCACATGTCCAAACTCGCTCAACATAGGTGGCCTTTGTTCTACCTGCTTTGCAACGCAGGTACACCATGGAGGAGTTGTGTTTCAGCGCAGAAGCCTAGTGGAGCACCTGCTTTGATTTCAGGATTGCTTGTTTTTGAGTATTTTCAGGTGGAGAACTGATCTGAGAGCTGTTGGTTTGCTGACCTTGTTCCTCTAGGGGTAGGAACATCATGTTTAGGGAACTTTGGATCCCTTGGATTATTGACAATTCATGTCTGTTGCTGTAAGGCACAAATTTGTCTATAACACCGATCCCTGGATCCTAACAGTGCCTTCAAACCTTGACACATTTGGAGACTAGATGCCACTGTCAACAGCTGAATCGACCTACCAAGGCATTCAATCCACATCCACATCTTCGGTCATGTTGGCTATCGCCGATGGTACCACCCTATTTCCCATAACCACTCCTCCTTTAGATCCATGCGATCAACTCCCATCTACGGACGGAGCTATTCACGAAATCATGAGTTTTGGAGAGCAAAATTGGGAGGATTGGCATCTTTGGGGTCCAACATCTGATTTGGACATCATGCCTCTTCAAGTCCTATCCCCTGGCATGAACAAAATCATTTCCCCACCCTATACAAGCATCCAAACTTTTAGGGTGGAAGAAAATATGGACGACACTTCTAGGTCAATTCCTGTAGATATTTCAATCATGATAGGCATCGTGGAAGACACCCAAATGCAAGCAGATTGCAGTCTCGAGGAAATTACAAGCTCCACCTGCCTACATTAGGAATTCCATGATGAATTTGTTTGGTCTCACGAGGAAATTCCCGACTTTAATCCGTCGTTTGTCGCACATGAGATCCAACTTTATGACGAGGCAAAATGAAATGGCTGGCCAATTCCTCCCCTTGAAATAGCCGTTGAACCCATGCCCGACCCCACTATCGAAGAAGAATGCCTACTATACCTCAAACAACTGGATAAAACCCGTCAAGATGCCGATTTGGCACTCATAGCTCACAAGGAGCGGGTACAAACCCAATTTGTGAAAGAGGTTAGATTTTGTTCTTTCCAAGAGGGAGATTTCGTATCGCTATATCATCCAAAAGATAATCTCTTAAAGGCATGCACCCTTCAACCCATTTTGCTAGGTCCCTATGTCATAACGAAATTCCTCCCCTCCGGGGCATATGAACTGTAGGACCGGGACATAATTCCACTCAAGGAGCCTACATACGGGCTCTATCTGAAAAAGTATTGTGCCTAGTATCACACTGGGCATGTGGTTTGTAATTTTATGTATTCATAAGTTTTTCTTACCTTTTTGATCTGATTGGATTGTTCTCTTATTTAGTGGAGTACTTGTCTCATGCATTCTTCTCACAATGCAGATGTCATCGTTGCCCTTAGAATACGTAGGACACGTGGATGGTGCCAGTCATCGCACATGGTACATTGCATCAGCTGCTTGGGTCATCTATACACCTGAGTTGGAACTATTTTGCTCTGGGGGGGTCTTTCTTTGTACCGCCACCAACAATATGGCCAAATACATGTCCGTCTTTTCACTTCTCATAGAAGCATCATCAAGGGGCATCTCCAATCTAGTGGTTAGGTTAGACTCCCAGCTAGTCGTTATGCAATTGACAAACCATTAGCACGTCCGTAATCCAACCTTGCTACGTAACTATCTAAGGGTGCAACTCTTGGAACGTCGATTTGAAATAATCACATATGAACATGTTCCTTGAGAATTAAATATAGTTTCTGATTGATTAGCTAACTATGTATTGGATTGACATTTGTCTCATTTGTTATAGCAGCATGCATGAGAAGTAAAACATTCATTAAACTTAAAAATTTGTCACAAAAAACATTTAAAAACACATTTACACCACCAGAATACCAAAAATATATGTATATATATATATATATAGATCGAAATCTAATTTTTTACATCAAAATATTCGAAAACTTAGATGATTTAAGTACAAAATGGCTCAAAGCCTAGCTACAAACACTCATATGGCTACACCAGAACACCCCCTAAAATGAGCCTATTGCTCCAGAAAAGCTAAAACAACTCTAGCTACCCTCCGAAGAGGAACTAGAAGCTGCTCGGGTACACCAACAGTGTGTCGCTGCATATGAGTGGGAATCTCCCTCATAGGAAGGGGGTGGGACACCCATAGTCAAACCCTCTAGGTTCCTCAGAACCTCGCGGAGACTGTCGGCATTGCCCCCTCCGGCAGGTAGTTGGCCGCCTCGTCACACATAGCGAGGTTCACCTGCAGGTCGTATTGGTGCCACATTTGTGTTAAGCATAAAAGTTTCATTTCAGTTCTTATTTCATCATTAAAAAACATTACATATACATTCAAAGGTGCAAAAATACATAAGTACTATCAAAATTATTCTCACCTTCAGGACCCCAGTTGGTCCCGGGTGGTAGCACCAAGTCTGGGTCAGCTGTAAAGTCCATGCCTTCATAGGCATAGTCATCAACAATCACTCTCTGGCTATAGAGCCATTGGAAGAAGTCTTCATCAAAGAAGTGCCGGAGTGGTCCTCCTCCTATACGAGGATCAAGTGATGACCAGTGACTCTACCTTGGCTCCCTCGGATCAAAGGGACCTAAGCTCACCCGTGGGCACATGATAGGTACCCTCTCAAGGAAAAATAAGACTATGATAGTACCATACCAAAACCGTGTTGGGTATGGATCTTGCATGCTGTCAATTGTGCCTTCAATTGGCGAACCACTACTTCACACCAGTTGAACATCTAGGGCTAGACACAATCAATGGAAAGCAAGAGTTGGGCCTTTGTTGCTACATGGGGACTTTTTGATCCCGCGAGTCACATAATCAACCATAAAACTACCCTCATACACCGAGATCAAATCCTCTCTATCGGGACTCTGTTGCTGACTAGTCCACTCTCAGGGATGTAGTAGATCTGTACCAGCTCTGAAGTAGATCGTGGATCTGACCTGCCACCAGTGAGGTTTGCTTGTGCCCCATGGCACGACAAACCAGTCAAAAAGTAAATGTCATCCTGGTCAATCGCCAGCTCCTGATCTCCAATCCTGAACACTTGCTCGTGTTCATCCCAGCGCTATATGATCCATCTTAGAAAATCCTCATGTCCTTTCATCAGCTCTAGCCTTGCATAGTTCAACAAACCGCAGCGGCACAATGCAAGTACGTAGGCTGGATCGTTTGGCATCAGCAATTCCTCATTATCATGGGCCCATTTTCTCCATAGATGAGTCATTTCAGCCTGAAACCTGCACAAAATAACCCTAAAAAAAGTTAAAATGGGGCAAAATCACTTAAGGAATCCATTCATGAGGGTTTCAAATGCCCCCTACAGCCCTAACGCCCCTCCTAGTGCTACACAATGAGGATTAATGCCCTCGAGTGGCTCATACAAAGCGTTTAGCACTCTCTACTGACCATTTGGAGGGCGTTAGCGTGCAAAAATGGCTCTAGGGCACCTCAAATATGCAAATTTCCACCCATAAAACTATTAAAAAAGGTTTAATAAAGCATAAAGCAAGGTTTTAGCTCTCACCTGGGACTGACGGCACGTTAAATGGTTGTCTGGATCTCCTCCAATGGTCTGCCAAAAATCTGCTCCTCTTTAGCTCCAACAAGCTCTCACAAACTTCAAAATAGTGAAAATGATGCATGTGAAAGCTCAAACCATCTCCTTATATAACTTTGAGAGACATCATTTTTTTTTTTTGAAAATCATTAAAGACGATATAGTCCATTTTCCATGATTTTTCATCATGCATGAACCCAGATAATAGGAATTGCTGCTTTTTTATACTTTTTACTGCTTTTGATGAAAGTACTTTTAGGAATGAAAAGTAGTAAAAGCTGCATGGAATTCTAATTAGAGCACTTTTGGAGACATTTTATTGCTCTTTAAAAAAATATAAAAATCTCCGAGTTTTTGTAGTAGGGCTCATTAAACATATATACCACAATCAATAGAGCAATTTTGGAGACATTTTAATGCTCTTTAAAAAATATAAACATCTTCGAGTTTTTGTTGTAGGGCTCGTTAAACCTATATACCACAATCAGTAAAGCACTTTTAGGGATATTTTATTGCTCTTTAAAAAATATAAACAACCCCGAGTTTTCATCATTTGCACTTGTTAAATATATGCAACGATGGTCAGAGCACTTTTTGTGATATTTTATTTCTCTTTAAAATATAAAAAGCATATCTGAGTTTTTCATCATTTTCACTCATTCAATATATGCAAACAATGCTCTGAGCACCTCTTTTTTGATCTTTTTCCAGCTCATAAACTGAAAAAGACCAACGGAGCATCCTTTTTAGGCACTTTTTTCTCGCTCTTTAAACTAAAAAAATCCTGAGCTGTTTCTCGATTCTCGCTAAACATGCTAAAGATGACCCGAGCATTCTTTCAGGTACTTTTTCTTGCTCATTAAAAAATGAAAAATCCCGAGTTTTTGTTACTGAGCTCATTAAAGTGTCACGACAAAACACAAGTTTAGTTCGTCGCCTCGTACTCGTAGCAAAATGAGGTTGAAATCTCTTGGAAAAAGGTTCCTCTTTATTTGGGTTCAAAAGATTAAAATACGGAAAAGTAACCGATCTGGGTATACTATTAACCTTTTGTCGCACCCTGTTAACAACTATGACAAGGGACACCATGGAGTCTCTCTTTACGATCTTTTCAGACTCTCTAAATATGAAAAGACCACCGAGTTGTCTAGTCTGGAATCTTTAAATACACAAATAAGATATAGAGTCGTTGTTTTTACGATACTTTTCAGTCTCTCAAAAGATGAAAAATCGATGAGTTTTCCTGTCTGGACTCTTTAAACTAATCATATAGGGCAAAGAGTCATTCTTTTTGCGATCATTTTTAGACTCTTTAAACATGAAAATATCGATGAGTTTACCCATATGGACTCATTAAAAAATCAGACAGGGAAAGTAGACAATATAACTATATCCTGTATTCAAAAGTGTGGTTTTGCAGCAAATGTTACCTTGAAAATGGCACTCCCCTAGATAAACCTTCATTTCGATAGCCTCTCAATATGAAACGTACCAACCTATGAGTTTTTAGCCTATATACGTCGATGTAATTGCATCTCCGTATCTTAAACACTCTGTAGTGTTCATGAGTCTAGTGTTGTTTGGTTAAAACTGTTGTTGTGCCTCTATTGTTCAAGGGTCCCCATTTGTTTCCTCTATCAACCGATCCTACATATCCTTTCATCATGCCCTCCGTTGTTTAAACCCAAAAGCTCAAAAGATTCTTCAAAAAACAAAATCATTCTTGTCCGGTTTCATGTCGATTGATGTAGGACATGTCATTGCCTACCTTTTGACAAGTTTCTTCCTATCGACTTCAACACTCTATCTAGGAAGATAACCCAGAAACACATTTACTGCCTTGGTGCTTGCAGATATTAGTGGCAGGTTACCTTGTGCTTGATCACGGGTTTTCATTATTGACTCCTGGTTAAGTGATTCTACGAGTGTTCCATGACAAAAAATCTTTCACACTCACTAGTTTGCACTGTGCATCTTGGAGACCATCACCATTATTGGTGGCCTTCCTTGCATTTGTTAACAGTCTCCATTATCGGCTAGTAATAAGATGATTTTGTGCATGTTCGATATCAACACATTTTATCACATGTACTGATCTATATTGTTCGGTGAAGCAGGAATCAAGACCTTGGGTAGAGGCTTGCATCATTCATCCTTGTTTCCTCTCCCAAGCTATGATATTATTCTTTGGAGACATCTATTTCAGGATGATCTATTATGACACTGGATACACCCTGTGCCTTATTGGCGGCTAGCACTGTTATATATCAGATGAGAAAATTACTCTGACATAGCTACTGAGCATGGGAATACCCAATTCAGGACATGATTTTAGCAGTTTATATATATGTATCTTTGTTGTATCAAGTTTTCCTTGCCGCCCGAAACTTCTCTCTCTCTACAAAGATTTTTGACAGCAAATTATAGTGTTTTTTCATAAAGTATTTCGGCCATCGTCTCTGCCTCTGATCTCATACTTTAGGGGGCATCTGTTATAGGACAAATTGACCTCCTCATCAACTCAAAGGTGAAAGACAAGATGACTAAAGCAATGACCACAATTGCAGGCCCAGAATACACATTAATGCTCTCTATACACTGACAACTTGCTTTATAAAGCTTGTTACCAAGCAGAAAGGAGCATTAGTCACCCTGTTAACTCTTGTTGTTAGACCAGGGGGAGTGTTAGTGAACTTAAGTGATGTTTAGAAGGTCATGCCAACAAATCTACTCATAAATATCTAGATATTAAATCCCTATATTTGTGGAAGAAAAACAAGGAAACTCCAAAAATCAAGATATTTGGAGAAATTCTATTCCGAGAATAAAGGCAAAGGGGAAAAATATTGTAAACAAGGAAGGTTCATGGTTTTTTCCCTAACTAACTATAGGTGGAGCTTGGTAGCCCTAATTCGATTGCTACATAAGCAACGAGAGGGCCATTGCAAAAGGGTCAGAGCATTTGGAAGGATAGCCCATAGAGCTATTGTGAACTATCATATTCTTGAAGGAGCTAGCTGAAAGAAGGAGAGTGAGAGAGGAAGAAGGGCTAAGGAAGGCTGATATAATGGATTGTTGTAATCACTCTTCCATTCTGAATATAGAACTGCAGTTGTGTTCCCTACTCCAAAGTTTCAGTGATATTGTGCATTTATTTGTTCATTCTGATGCTTATTGAGTTGAGTAGTTAAGTTATACATTTATACATGTTTGTTACGGATCCTTACATTAGCTTTCAGAAGCCTATGCTGTGATTGGGTTGCCTTGTCCTTTGTGTAGAAATTGTCTTGGAGCCGGCTTAAAAGGAGTTCTTCTTGCCGCACAGAGATCCCCAAGAAGATCTAGAAGGAACCGAAGGTGATCCCCTTTCCATACCCTGTCAATTTATGTTTGATAGATGAAAATGTGTGTAACTGGTAGCTTTTGTAGATAATATTACAGTCTATCGAAGGTCACGGGAAGACCTTTGAGGTTAGTTTTCATCCCGTGCATTTTACCCCATAGAACATACTACAGGAATTGGATTAAAATTGTTGAAGAAGATGGGGTATGAGGGGAACGACCTCAACATTCACGGCCAAGGAATTGTGAATCCCATCAAAGTGGAGGAATTTCCTTGTTATGCAGGACTTGACTATGTCAAAAAAGAGGTTGGAGAATTCTCCAAGACAGCTAGTGACCAACCAATGACAGATGAAGGGAGGTTGGAGAACCTCTTCACATTCTATCTATAGTGCGGGTTCAATGGGAACTTATCAAAGGCACACTAGGAATAAGAGTTCCACGAAAATCCTGAAAGTTTGGAGGAGGAAGAATCATTGTAGTTATTGTAATGAGGATGGACAACAAAGAGGCGCACGTCAGATAATCCATGCCCAAAAAGCACCATTAAAGACAACAGTTGGAGAATATGTTGAACAAGAAAATTTTCCACATTCATGGTGGTCGAGTTTTTCGAGTAAGAGATTGTTTTACTAAAAGTATTACCTTTTGATGGACTGATTTTGTAAATCATGCATTGCAAATAATTCTAAAAGTGATGATATGTTTTCCATCACTTGTTAGATCAACAATGGTTTTTTGGCCCATTTTTTTGATAGCTGGGGTGTTGGTTTTGATTATGATGTAAAGTTGACCAAAGAGTTTGTGTTATAAATTCTTAGCAAGTATGGGGTTGTTTGAGTCATTTGTGGATTTGCATGTGATCACAAGAATGTACTAAATTGGTGTCGAATGTAGATGTTGAAATTGTGGCTTGAAAATTCTGCAAGATGTGTGCATACTTTTGGAGGACATAAAGCTCCTCAGTGGGGGAGAATAATCTAGGTGGCTTCGGAAATAGAAGTGTCTTTGAAAATGATCAAAAATCAAAGTCATCTAATGGAAGTGAAACTAGGAAGATATCGTAGTTCTCATCACCTTGATTCGAATGGTGCAAACGACACTCAAATCCGAGTTCATATGCTCATGATATAGCCAATCAAATTTCTCGTAAAACTATGCCAAGTGGCAATCACTAATGAGGAAAAAATTTGGCAAAGGGAAGGTGCATGAAAAATGGAGGTCGAAAAAGGTGAATTTGTCACCTATTTAATTTTCACAGTGACCCTCAAAAACCAGATCTGAAATTTTAATTATTATGTTTAAAAAATAAAAATAAAATACGTTTGGGGGGTGCACTACTAGCCTTGCCACTCCTCAATGGTCCCAACATGTTTAAATTAACATCGTGGGTAGGTCACCCCCAGTGGACCCGCCCAACTCACGTTAAATATACAACCACCTCGTATATGGTGGATTTGGTGGAGGTCAAATCCGCCCACCCCATGTGGGTCAGCCCGCCAACGGGTCACTTTGATATTTAAACAATATAAAAAAAAATGTATATGCCGTGTATTTCAACAGTCTAGAACCATATTTGGGGTGGGCAGGTTTTGAACGTAGACTTCCCCCAACCTAATTCGTCATGCCATCGACAGGCCAATGACTTATCCGTTTATAAGTCTGCCTGATGCCTTATATAAAAACCATAAAATTTTCCAATCGACCCATTGGTGGAAGAGCAGAGCAGGGTTCGCATGCAGAACCAAGAGAGGGTAGAAAAGGCAGAACCCAAAAGAGGGGAATATTTGAATGCTAAAAATATTCCTTTGCGGTCCAAAAGCACCAATGTTAGAACAGGACAAATTGATAGTCATTCCAACACAATTTCATGCCACGAATCAAATGGTGATGTCCATTTTTTGCATCTAAGATCTACATTTTTTGTCCATGACCAAGATTGGACCTATAAGGGTGATTTATGTAAATTTGATTGTAATTCATTTCTTTGCTACAATTTAATGAAAAAAGGCTTCTCCACTTTGAGCAAGGCTTGGAGACGTAGCTCACATTGGGTGAACTCTGTAATCAAATCGTATGTGTGCCTTTGAGCTCATGATTGCTTTATGATTTCCGCATTTTTTCCATGTGCTAAGTTACCTGGTTACATACTATTTTAAATGCAATTTTGTATGCATCCTTGAAGTTAAAAGATTTGGATCACTGGATGAGGTATTAAATTATGCATCCAATGAGTGCTCCTGCTCAAAATTTGAGTAAAGCCACAAGGGATAAGTTGTAACTACGAGTTGAAAAAGGTTTTTTTTTTCTTTTTTTCTTTTTTTTAATCTAAAAATGGTGAATCATCTCGCATGATTGACATCATCATGTTAAATCCTATTGGTTTTTATAAATCTTATTTTGGTTATAGTTTTTGTTTTGATGCCCATATTAGACCTCAACATTTCTCTAATGACCATACCCTACTGAGGTAAGTAATTTCCCTATTGGAAACATGGCTATGGCTAGGTATGTTAAGGATGGGAGGAAATTATACAACATAGAAGTGAAGATATTTCCTAAAATTACTTCTAATTGTACCCCAAAATGTCACCCTCACCTCAAATGAGGATAGTATAAGGATGTAGAGTCTTAGCTAGACCATTGCGGAATAAAGAAGTATACCATTTTACAAAATAAGGATAATATTCAAATTATTATTACGTCAAATTTAAGGATAATTTGTGGGTAATAAAGACTTAGAGGGAAAATGGAAACTATGATGTTATAAAGAGGTGATCAATCCCAATATCAAAAATAAAAATATGTATCTCTCTCTCTAGCATTAAGAATAAAATGAATATTGCATGATAATAACTAATTCTCATCATATGTGAAACTCAACATTATTCAATTCCCAAAACACCATGGGATGAAGGATTCTATAACCTTGGAAATACAATGGGAGCACAAGATGAAACCCAATTTCTCTTAACTTATCTATTGTATGCTCACATTTGATGTAATTTTCAAAACATTTGTCACTACTGCCAAACTTCTTGACCTTCAAGTAAGGAAAACTATGATGATCTTGGTATACGTTTTTCATTATTTATACACTCTCGAAATGAAATATTAAAAATTTATGATCAATCTCTTAACTTCTTAAGATAAAATAAACCATATAAATTCTTCATGATCCTCTACATAATATACATATATAGTAATAAGAAACTATAAAATACAAAATAATATTTATTTATATAATATATAAAATAAAAAGATAGAAATAAATTATTATTTCATAAATTAAAATATATTACATATCACTTAAAAATGATTTTTTTCTTCTATAATTTCTATAAATTATCATATTAATATATTAAAATATATTGCATATCACTTCAAAATTACGTTTTCTTCAATTATGTTTGTAAATTATCATATTAATATATGGCAAAGGTTATATTTTTGTACACTATCATATTAATTTATTGTTAAGGTTATATTTTATTGATAGAAAACATTATCAAATATGATTTAATATTGATTTATATTAATATTAACAAGTAACTAAAATACAAAAATATCAAATAAGTACAATTGCTTCAAATAAATCAAATTTAATATAACCAAAATAATGGTTATATATATATATATATATATATATAATCAATTTAATATAATCAAATAATTGTTTTCATATATATATATATATATATATATATATAATATCAATTTTTATAATCCATATGGCAATAATTCATAGTTGACTTTGTATTAATTATTTATTTATTTAATAATTTAAAATATAAGTTAATATATATATTTTTTTAATATATAAGTTTCTCTATATATATATATATATATATATATATATATATATATATATATTTAATACCTATGGCAATAATTCATAGTTGAATTTGTATTATTTATTTATTTAGTAACTTAAAATATAAGTCAATCATTTTTTTTTTTTTTTAATATATAAGTTTCTTATATGATTTGTTAAAAGATTTGAAGTTTTATGGAACAATTGAATTTTAAAAAATTAAATTAATAAAATTGTCAAAACTAAAAAGTTAAAAAATAAAATAAAAAATGCTAAAAAAAACTTAATAGTAAAAAAGTTACTAATCTTTCTCATTGTTTTTTCCTAATTAAATTTTATATATATACATACCGTTAATTATTATTGTTTTTTCCTAATTAAATTATTTATATATATATATATATATATATCTCGTTAATTATTATATACAAGGTGTTAAAGAATATTTTTTATTACTATAATGTCAATATTTAATTTACAATTAGCAATGACTAATATAACTTGTTTTCCCATTTTTATTTTTTTCTTATTTTAATTATCTTTAAAAAAAATTATTATTATTATTATTATTATTTTTTAATGTTTTTTAACTTCTCCAAGATTAACTATGTATTATAGCATTTTTTTATTAATGCTTATTTTCAATAAATATTTTTATTTTTTTATTAATTATTTTATTGTGTTTTAAATTTATGAAATGAGCGGTATGTAATAAGTTAGTTTTGAGTTTTTATGTTGAAGAATAAAATTATAATTTACATTTGTCAATGTTAAATTAATAGTGATTAATTGGCAAATCCAATTTTATAGTCTTTCTTTAGCATAAACTAATAAATGCATATGTGAATAGGATACATTAATTGGGTAGCAAGATGTATTAAGTCTACACATTTATAGTTTTACTCCCATGTAAGTGTTGTGGAGAACATAAAATATAGTGGGAACTCCCCTCATGTATATTTATTTATATCATATTTTTAGCCATTTTTTATGCTAAGACTTGCTTATATTATGGTAGGACGTAAGTAAAGTAAATATATGTTATGTACGTAAGCATAAGTCATTTTCAACAATTTTATTTTTAGATGAATGTATAAGAAAGAATTGAATTAAAAAATAATAATAATAAAAATGTCAAAACTACAAAGTTAAAAAATAAAATAGAAAGGACTAAAAGAACTTTATGAATCAAAAAAATACTAATCATTAAAATTGGTTTTTCCACTTAAAGTGTGGATATATATATATATATATATATATATATATATATATATATATATATATATATATATATGGTTAGGAATATATTCTATTACCATAGTGTCAATATTTATTTTACAGTTAGCAAGGACTAATATACCTTGTTTTTCAAAAAAAAATGTTTTTTTCTTATTTTCTAATTTCAATGAGATTAACTATATATTATATATTATAACATTTTTTATTAATGATTATTTTCAATAAATATTTTTCTTTTATTATTCATTATTTTATTGTGTTTTAAATTCATGAAATAAGTGTGTCATATAATAAGTGAGTTTCACGTTTTTATTTATCAGAATAAACCATTATAACAACAAGTTTTGCGGGGTAGTGTAGTCCTTCCTATTCAAGCTAGAAATTATGATTTGAATATATCTATATATATATATATATATATATATATATATATATATATATATATATATATATTAATTTACATTTGTCAATGCTAAATTAATAGTGATTAATCGGCAAATCCAATTTTATAGTCTTTCTTTAGCATAAACTAATAAATTCATATGTGAATAGGATAAATTAATTGAGTAGAAAGTTGTATAAAGTCTACACATTTATAGTTTTACTCTCATGTAATTGTTGCGGAAAGCATAAAATATAGTGGGAAGTAACTCCCCACATATATATTTATTTACATCATATTCTCAATTGTTTTTTATGCTAAGACTTTCTTAAATTATGGTGGGAAGTAAGTAAAGTAAATATATAAGCCAAGCCATATTCAACGATTTTAATTTTAGATGGGTTTTCTACCAAACATCAAAATAAAAAATTAATACACAATAATTTAAAAGTCATGCATGAGTATTACAACCATATCATTATAGCATTATAATGTACAAAGACTATAATAAAATTTTCAAATTATTATCCAATCAAATGTTTGAAGAACAAGTTTTTTAAAAATTGTAAAAAATAAATATTTATTTTTGAAAGTTAAATATATGACACTCATTGAAACTTAGTTACTAAATCATTTGCTAGAATTGTGTGTTGGAAAAAACTATTAATACACTCATTAATACTACACTTTTAACCTTTGAGATATTATAATAAATTATGAATATTACACTTTTAACTTTTTGTAATATTATAAGCAGTATTAAGAAAATGAGTATGTTAATGAACGAATGCATTATTGAGTGGAGAAGGCTATTCTACAACCCATCATGATGGAGATGTGTCTGTGCTCAACTTATGTTATAATAAATCATGAATACTACACTTTTAACTTTTTGTAATATTATAAGAAGTATTAAGGAAATCAATATATTCCTAAACAGATGCATTATTGAGCGGAGAGGATCATCTTTTTGTAATATTATAAGAAGTATTAAGGAAATCAATATATTTATAAAAAAAAAATGCATTATTGAGTGGAGAGGGCCTTTCTACAACCCAATAAGATGGAGATGTGTGCTCAACTTGGAGTTGAAACGTGTCATTTTAAACAATATATTCTTTAAAAAAAAATATCGCAATATATGTGTTTGGTTTGTTCAAATAAAAGTATTATTAAACATCAATAATCTCATTCTTTGAATGACCATACTAAAGAGAAGTAAAAATATTTCTCTCACACTCTCAACCATCCATAAAATATTTCAATGTCCATGTGATATAATATAATTTTATATCAGCAGCAAGAGATCGCTCAATTGGTCAAGTTCATATTTCTAAGTACCTCCCTTACAGGGAGGTCAATATGTGAAATTTCCTCAACGCCCTTGTGGTTAGGCCTTGCTAGTTTGGCTAATGGGTTCAGGCCACTCAATGTAAGTCAACCACCCTTTAAAAAAACTATGAGTCAACCACCATTTAAAAAAACTATCAAGCTTCTAGAGGAATTAGATTTGTAGAGGTGCAAATAATTTTTTCAATTTTTGCATTATAAAAAAAGTTTACACCTCAAAAGATTTGATCCCTGTAAGCTGGTGCTACATTTGTGATTAAGATGGATCTATACTCTTATTATAAATTTTTTTTTTTTTTATTTTTGATAATTATAAATTAGAATAAAAAAATATATATTTATATTAAGGTTGTTTCATCTACCTTGTTTAAAAGTCTTTTACCTGCCATGAAATATTAATAGCCAATGAGAACGGTGCCGGCTTAGAATGGTTTCCCTTAATGCAAATCAAAATGTCACCGTTATTGGTGAGAAAAGCAATCACTACACTGAAAATTAAGGATCATCTCCCACTTAACCTAGCAAAGTTCACTTAACCTAGCAAAGTTCCCACCATAGGAATTGTCGCTTGTGGTGCGGTTAACCAAGCAAAAAATATTTGCAAAGAAATATACATACGGCCCACGGGAGAGGCAGGTAAACAACAACTAGCCCAGATAAAAAATGGAGATAAACTGTCTCGAGTTTTTGAAATTACAATCACGTCTAATATGGGAGAGGCAGGTAAACAACAACTAGCCCCGATAAAAAATGGAGATAAACTGTCTCGAGTTTTTGAAATTACAATCACGTCTAATATTGTAGCTTTCATATGTTAAAATTTTATAGATGTTCGCAGTAAGCACCTGTCCTCGAGATTAGTCGTTATTATACCAATAATTTAATGCAGTAAACACCTGTCCTGGGTGTTAGTTTTTATTACACCAATAATTGAATGCATTAAGCACCGCCCTGCGGTTCGTTGACTTTACACCAATAATTGAGGGAAGATTCGAACGCCGCTCCTGCAGCCATAAATATGGTATTTTCTGCCAAACTGGTTTCTGATCTTTTTAGTTTTAATAGTTTGCAGTGAAGGCAATTTAGCATTTTCTAGGAAAGTAAAGATGATAAAGGTTGGAATGCAGAGTGGAAGTAACATTTTAAATAGAGGGCCAGCGGATTTGTTAGATGTGGAGTCCAGTAGAGTTTCGAAGACCCATCAAGGCCTGAAGGTCGGTATAAACTATATTTATCATTTTCTTTCTCTGCATTATGTTAAGATATTTAATCAACCATAGTTGGCCCTGTGTAAGCATTTGAGCAATATAGTTCTTTAGTTGGGCATGATGTAACAATATTTAGTTGACGTTTATTGTTACTCTGTTTGTCTCGTTGACTTAAGGAACAGTTTTAATTTTCTGCTAAAACCACGCACCATTTATTCAACCATGGTTGGCCCCGTGTAAGCATTTGAACAGTTCTTTACTTTGGCAGGCTGTAACACTACATTGTATGGTTGTTATTTTGTAGGTGCTAAGCACCGCCACCACTCTGAAGTTGGCATTTCAAACCATCGGTGTCGTTTACGGGGACATAGGGACTTCTCCACTCTATGTATATGCCACGACTTTCCCATACGGGAACCCTAATACCGAAGATCTTATTGGAGCTTTCTCGATCATCATATATTCGCTCACTCTTCTGCCACTAATAAAATATGCTTTCATTGTACTTCGGGCCAACGATAATGGGGAAGGTATGTGACTTCTTTTTTATAATTCGTTTTATATATGAACGTTGAGATAACTCTAACTCCCAAAATAGTTTTTTAAACATTCATGTAGTCAATTTAAAATTGAGTTTTAAAATTATTATAATAGAATAGCAAATTGGGATTTTATTACTTATGTATATAAAAATATTTAATATGCTACTTGTCAAAAAAAATTAATATGCGAAGCTAAATTAGAGAGAAAGTCATTGTTTGTCTTGCATGGTGAAAGGAGCTCGCAATAATAGCCTAAAATTTAAAAAGTTTATTCAGTTTGTTTTACTGAATGTTCATTTTTTTTAGGTTTTGAAAAATAACGTATCTTTTGATCTTTTATGAAAATGAAAATTAATTTATTTATAAAAGATGTTAGTAATTTTTGACAAGAAACAAATTTGTCAAAGATTGTCCAAAAGTATAGTAGATCAAATATATTATAAAACATAAATAGTAGCCATGTTCTTGGTGGTATAAAAAAATATGTGATATCACATGATGTTAAGAAAAAAAGAGGTAGCTACAATCTCTCAATAAAGTGTTTGTGGTAATACTTTGAAGTGTCTCCATTTATTTGCTAGCTGATTTTCTAGATTTCGATGGTATGAAGAGTACCTTCTTTAGATATATCGTCTCTTACACAGTTCCTTTCCTTGTGGATGTGTTTACAAGAAATCTCGTTAAAATGTTGTTTGAGATGAAAGACCTCCTCAAATATGGGCGTCAAATTATGAATATGTCAACATCACACCTCATCGTGCCAATTCACAACAACCATTGAATCACCAAAATTTGCAAGGAATGAACATATATTTCAATAACAAAGAGAAGGAGGAGTTTTACGCTAAGAAGCTCCGCATAATTGTTTGTACCCCTTCTTAAAGCACTATGATGATTGAAAAAATCATTTTCAAGAGATAGAGGATAGCTCCACCACCACATGATCCATCAACAAAAGTTGCACTATCAAAGAAAGCCTAGGGAAAATATTGTCAATTTGCTTAGTCACCACATTTCGACGGACACGACATTTCGAGGGACATGGAAACCATCTTCAGTAGGGAGGAGATCATAATCAGTTAAATTTTTTGTTGCCACTTGATTAGGAACAAAACATTTGTCCTTTTATATAGTTCTATTCTATACATTCCATAAGCCTCAACATCCCAAAGGTGGAAGGTTCTTGAGTTTGTTAGGATTGATTTGATCCCTCCATTCCTTCCATGCCTCCCAAAATGATCCCTGGTTCTAGTTTAAGCTTCTTCTCTACCTATCCCTCAAATATTTCCATAATGGTTCAAAGAATGGACAAGCTATGAATAAGTGATCAATTGATTCTGCTACATTTCTTTCAAGTGTACACCAACCCAAAACTAGCATATAACGACACTTGAGAAGGTCCCAAGAAGGAATTTTTCTTTGAAGCAAACACCACATAAAAATTAGGGATTTGGGTGGCTTTTTAGCTTCCATATTTTCTTTCACCAGCAACTCCCTCATTTTTCTACCTATCCCTTCATATGTATACATAACCATATTTTGGAGTATAAGACCCCTAAGCCTAGTGCAACCAAGAAAGAGAATCCATATCCTCTTCACGAATTCAAACATGTGTCATATTCAATGCCACAATCTAATTATTCCAAACGATCGGATATTCGAGTGACAAATTGGGGGCTTGGGTAGATACCGATCCCTGAGACCAAATCGAGGTTCTTATAGGATTTTCGACTTGGTTAAGCATGAAAATGCACTCTTCATTTAAAATTGGATGATGTGCACTTATACTGGAAAGCCGACTTTTTTTCGAGAAGAGTATCTATGCAAATTTTTACTTTCTAAGCATTCCCAACCTTCCAAACAAGCCCTTCTTCCACCATAGAGAAAGAAGAAAGCATCTCTTTCCATATGATCGACATCTTCAATCTTTTCTTTTCACCGAATCTGAGCCAATATGCCAAAGAATTTGGGAAAATGTATTTCCTGTGAGCAACAACAATTCAAAGGCTATCTATAGATCGCATCCTCCATCCAACTTTAGTTGTCAGGCCTTAACAAAGTAGGGAAATATTTTGAAGCCCTAAGCATCCCATACTTTAGGAAAGGAAATTTTATCCGTTTGACCCTAGAAAAAATTATGCCTTCCTTATAACCCATCCAAAGGAATCTACTACAATGCTTGTGAATGCTATTAAGAGCCCCTACAGGAATTGAAGCCAGCGACATCCAAAACCTCGAGAGAGCTTCAAGGACAGACTTGAAAAGGACTATCCTTCCAGCTCCAAAGAGCCATTTGAAACACCAAGTAATTATTATTTTTTCAATCTTTGCATTAAGGCACTACCAATCTTCCCTACTATAATGGTTAGGATTCATAGAGGATTCTAGATATTTTAGACTATCTTCAAGTTCCATAGTACGGAATGGAAAAATATTTTGTGCATAGTCCACTTTATCCCTGAATAGAACAATTTGAAATATGGAGGATTTTTCTTCGTTTACCTTCATGCCAATAGCTTTTTGGAATAGATTTAGAACCATAGGGGTTTCATTTAACGAATCCCTAACATAGCACGTCCATTGATGGTATACTAAACAATACCCTTAATTTTAACAACATATGGGAAAATATCTCTAAAATTTACATTATTTAACCCCTACCAATACAAACCTAATACACCTTCTCAATTTAAAAAACCGCTACTTTCATTACATATTGTAAGCATCCATTTTTCATTAACCTTTTTTTGTACCCCTTTATATTTTTTCATTAACTTTGAGCTCCATTTTTTATATCCCCAATATAAAAACCCTTTGACCCCTATTATATGCCCAATATATTATGTCATTTTTTCTTCAATATATATCCCGCGACAACAATGCATGTGGTATGGTAATGTTCCTCTACTAAAACCCCCATGTTTAGATCACCCTTGATTGAGTCATATAACTATGAGAGCTATCGAAGAAAAAGACATCATTGACAAATAATAAATGAGAAATTGTCACATGTTCAACTACCCCTACTCCATGAACATCACACCTACTTTTGTCTTTTAATAATAAAAGAATTTAGTAATATTTTTATTTATAATTAAATTAAAAAATAAGTATCAACTTTATTTTATAAAATATATTTTACTAATATTTTATATTATTTATTTTTTATGGATAGCTGAATTTCATTTTTAAATAGAATTTGATATCATTTTATTCTATTAAAAATAATAAGGTATATTCACATTTTAATTAAGATGCATTTAGGTTGTAGGTAGTTTTCTTTGCAAGGACATTTGTAAATATTTTTAATTTTTTTAAATTTTAATAAATTAAATTATAAAATTAAGATTTATAATATTAAAAATTAGAAAAATAATTATAATTTTTTATTTAAAATTTAGAAAAAAAATTAAATAACTTATGTTTATAAAATATTTCATATACACATTTAAAAATTAAACTTAAATGAGAATAATACTCCAGTCATTAATCAAATAAATTAAATCTAAAATAATTCATATATATATATATATATATATATATATATATATATATATATATTAAATTCCCATCTAATCCAAGCTTTATGTTATTGAAACTAGTGTATGCACATAAGTTCTGAAACCGATTTTCAGTTATTTGTAATTTCAGAAAGACATATTTTATTTTGAAATAATCAAAGTGTTCAAGAATTAATAAAAATATTATTAAAACTAATTTTCTTTTAACTTCGTGTAGGTGGTACATTTGCACTGTACTCCTTGATATGCCGGCATGCCAAGGTAAGCCTCATCCCCAATTTTCAACTAGAGGACGGAGATCTTTCAACATATAAGCTTGCCACTCCCAACAGACAGTCGAAAATAGCGTTGGGCATTAAGGAAGCTATAGAAAAAAGCAAAGGAGCCAAGACAATTTTGTTAATACTAGCGCTTATGGGAACCTCCATGGTAATTGGAGATGGTGTCTTGACTCCTTGCATATCAGGTATCATCCTCAGAGAGGAATAGATTATTTCGAAATACCAATCTATATTCCTATTGACAATTAGTCAAAGAACTACTTAACAATTTCATGTCCCATGAGTGGCAACAAATCTACTTTTACAGCCTATTAATAACGTGCACTCCATGGAAAAATTTATGGTCATTCAATATGTGTTGCACCTAACCTTTATTTGTATGTTTATGAAACAGTTCTATCGGCAGTGTCAGGGTTACAATATAAAATCGCGATAACCCAACGTAAGAAGTATTCCTCTGCATTTATGATAGCTTAGGGTTAACTCAATAGATCCTAGTAGTTCATATAGAAATATCATGCCCTAACGCATAGATACTAGTTCATATAGAAATAGCATGTCTTATTGCAACTGGAAATAAATATTGTTTGATTTTATTTGAGTTTGAGGTTGCAGAAGCAGCTGTTGGGATATCTGTGGCGATCCTGATTATCCTCTTCTTAGTCCAGAGGTTCGGAACCGATCATGTGGGCTACGCATTTTCTCCTTTTGTTCTGATTTGGTTTGTGATGATCGCGGGGATTGGCGTTTACAACCTCATCAGATATGATCCAAGCGTCTTACGTGCTTTCTATCCAAGGTATATTATTGACTATTTCAAAAGAGATGCTCTGAACGCATGGATTTCTCTCGGAGGAACCGTTATGTGCATAACAGGTACACATTCTTTCCTGTCTCCCAATTCATCAGATTTGGAAATCCTGTTGCTGATTTGTCGCATAGAGATGCAAACTTTATCGCTTGCAAACTGTACTGTATGACGCAGGAAATGAAGCAATGTTTGCCGACTTAGGCCACTTTTCTGTTCGCTCCATTCAGGCATGTCGATTCACTGCACGCTCCTTTGATTATAAAGTCGTGTGATTCCAATGAAATTCTTGTTGTCTCATTAACATAAATTTATATTAGACATGATTCAAATTAAAAGGACAATGTTATTAGGTTTTGGCATAAAAAACAAGAAGTTTTCCTGTTACGGAAACGGGGAAAACTTCCCCCTCCGGAAGGACATGGCCCAGAATAGTAAAATAGTAAAAAAAATCAGTAGTGAGGATAATTATGTCTAACTTTAATGCAATGCAGGTTCTTTTATCAATTTTATTCAAGGAAAATCAGGTTACTTGGAATAATTAGCTAGTGGTCTTTAAGTGAGCATGCTTTCAGTCTTGGTATATGTCTCCCTGCCTTGGGGATTACCCTATTTCCTTACTTTTCCTTACTTCCTAGGAAGACTAGCTCCCCATTATCCTCATAGGAAAACCTCCTAAGAAGATGAACTAGCTATTACCATATTTAGTTAAATCTTAATAAAACAAGCTCCTAACCAAACAAAAAACAGTTTAATGTCTGTTAAACACATTCCAACTAAATTTTTTATATAAAATTTATGTTTTCTTTTTAAATTTATCAATTTATAATTGTGAAGCTATTTTTTACTTGGAAAAGAGCTAGTCTTCCCAGGCCACCTTGTTCGATGTGTGTAATCCTTGTTTCACGGGCAAGTAAAAACAAAAACCACCCATCCGGGTGCTCTCAAAATTTGCCACAATCTCGAGGCAGAGTTCTACACGACAAATTCCCCTCCCAATATGTGGATCTCTAACTTTACGTGTAGTTTCATAAAGATTTAAAGTCATATTCGTCATATAGTTTCAATTAGATTTAAAGTCATATTCATCATTGTTCTAGTGATCTTTGTCCCGCTATATTGGTGGGCCAAAACGGAGAAAGTGGTGGCAATGGTGAAACCTTTCTTCTGGAAGTAAACCCTCTTAGTTGGCTTAGTTTTTCATCAAAAACTTTGATAATTCAATTAACATTATTAATAATTAATAATAAGTAACCCACTATTATTTAACCATTAATATTTTTTTTTATTTTTTAATAAATATTAAAATAAAAATAAAATAAAAATAATAATATTAAAAAGAAAATCTCATAATTATTTTATGGAGTATAAAGTGAATAATATTTAAGATAATTGTGTGATGGAGTATAAAATTATATAAAATATACTTAAGTATTTTTATGAAGGTCAATCATAAGAAGAGATATAGAAAATAATTTTAAATAAATTTTATTAGAATTATATAAACAAAATTGTGTTTTATTATATTTATTTTTGATAATAAAGATTCAAAAAATAATGCGGGTTTCTTTATTAGTCATTTTTAAAATATTAGTAATAGACAATATACACAGAAGAAGAAAATTTTAGAGCTAAATAATTTTAAAACAACTTGTTCTGTAATTACAAATACCAGCATAACTTTATGATCAAATAAAGTGAGCTTAGTAAAAAAAACATCACACATTTGTGTCACAAGAAGAAACAAGGATGCTAGCCCAAATAAGAGAGTCCTAATTAGGTTCTGGAACGAAATTCTCTGATGGCGAAGATCTACAACAGTGAAGGATCTGAGGCGCTCGTAATCTGCGGCAAAGGAAGGCGTGAGGAAAAGGCAAAGGTCTGCGACGGAGGATCTGTCGAGAGAGCGAGATTCTGCGGCTCCCTCCTCCAACATGATGTGAACCAGAACTCCGCTTACCTTCAAAGGATGGACAAAGCTAGGGTTCCACAGATCTCTGTAGCAGAGGAGACTGTTGACACTGGGGTTGCATCTCTTGGCCAGTATGCAGATGGACAGATCTGGAACTATTGTTTTGAGCCAGATAGATCAGGAGGCCATGAGATCTCCCTTCGATTTCTTACGAAGGACATATCTAATTTGGTTACTATCTATGAAAGCGAGGAAGAATTCTATATTCCAATCCACTTATTGTTCTGGGCTAGATACACATCTTCAGAGTCGTGTCAATGCACACTCGGATCTACCCTCTGCGTTGTCTGGGTTCAAAGATCTGCATCCATGATTGGATCGATCGAGATATCTTATCAACTTACTGAGATTTTTCTCTCTGTCGAAGAGACTGCCTGTTTCATCCAGGCACCACATAAAATGTGGATAGCCAGCACAATGCAAAGTCGATCTATTCTAGATCTGTCCATTTTAGATCCAAATTTTTTTTTTTCTCCCAGGCAAGTCCGATCTGAAATAAATCTATGCCCATTGGAACCCTTTTCTCTGGCTCGACCCTCCATCATTAGAAAACGGAGCACAATATGTCTTATGCCCACAATGCAGACTCCGTTCGAGGATTCCGAGGCGATATATATCCCTGATACTAAATATGTAGCATACGTTCCCCTAAATCAGGAAGAATTGGTAGAGCATAATACTGTACAATTTTTTATAAAAACTCTTGCTCGAAAATCATCATGAGTTTGGGTACAGACATTGGACAAGGTTTCTCAACTGAATCAGAACATCATGATCAATCTGCGCTATTCACTGCATCTACAAGACTTGATCTATGGTGGCAGTTCCGTCCAGGATGATCGAAGTCTACACGATTACAACACTCATCCCGCGACCACGATCATCCTAAATCTCGGATTCAGAGGCGGAGCTGTGGGATCAAGTAAGTCAGAGGAAATAGGTGGAGTTGTCGGATCTAGTTTACCCAAGGGTAGAGAATCAAACGAGAATCATATCAAGGGCGGTCTCTCCTACAAAAACATTTTACAAGGGCAAGGGGATCCATAACAAGTTCTCAACACTCCAAGTCAAGTCCATACATAGTGGAACAAGTAAATTACGTCCTAGAATTGGTCATAGATATCTCATAAACAAACAATCTCTGCTCAAGTTATGAACCCCAAGCCACCATTTGCAGATTTAACAATTTTAGACAAAAACCAATGGATCTATTAAGTTCTCAACACTCCAAGTCCATACATAGTGGAACAAGTAAATTACGTCCCAGAACTGGTCATAGATATCTCATAAACAAATAATCTCTGCTCAAGTTATGAACCCCAAGCCACCACTTGCAGATTTAACAATTTTAGACAAAAACCAATGGATCTATTCCATTGGATCTTCACAAATTGGACAACAAATTGTGAAATACATCTTTTCTCTAAAGGATTCTTCATCATAAAGTTTGCATCATCTTAGGATGGTGAAATTGTACTCCAGGAAGGCCCATTGTTTTTGGGATCTAACGGGCTTTTCATTAGCCCATGGTTCCAAAAATTTGATGCAAACACCATGAATGTATCAAAAATGTAGGTGTGGGTTAGGCTTCATAATCTCTACCTACACTTCTTGCATGACCGAGTGCTAGAAGGCATTGGGAATATTTTAGGAAGACACATAAAGACGGATACACAAAGAATGGTGGAAGGAATTTATACTTTTGCTCCAATATGTTTAGAAGTGGATCTCAGTAAAGGCTCTTTGGATTGGGTACAGTTGATACACAACAAGTAGAACTAGGCCTGGTTCCTAGATTTTGAGAACACAACCTTCACATGTTGAATATGCTGACAAACAATACATCTATTTGGAGAACACATCCTTCACATGTTGAATATGCTGACAAACAATACATCTACAAAAATCATGCCCTGAAGCCAAGAAAGAACCATGAAGGAAGAAGAAACTAGGGAAGTAGCCCAAAGGATAGAAATTTCCCCCAAATGAGCTAGAAGAGGAGGAGGACGAAGCAAAAAAAGAACCCACTTCCAATGTGGAAAATCAGAAATCACAAGACAATGAAGGAAAGTGGGAAGCATCTCAAAACCAAATTGGTTTACCAATCATCATGACATAACTTTCCAGGATATCAAAAGCAAAGGATTGTAACAGATACAAATGTCATCATGCATTAGACAACTCTAATTGAGACAAGGAAAATCCAAGAATAGAATAAGGAAATCAACTAGCCATTGTCTCCTCATCACCATCTCAAGGAGAATAGAGAAAGGTTGAAAAAAAGAAATGGAGAAAATTTTAATCTTTTCCCTTCAATATTTTAGTTGATTAGTTTGTATTAGTTTATGATCATTAGTCCTTGACTAGATGATGGAATCCTTTCAAGCATCTGCAACATGTAATTTTGTTTTCATCAATAAACTTATGATTTTTCCTTGGGAGAAAAGAGAGAGAGTCCTAATCAACATCCATGATAGTTGTTGGAGAGGCTTAATCATGACCATTAGAGGCAAAGTCCCAACATGTAATAAAAGTATCAACGTCAATTGTGGAAACAACAATCCACACATCATTAGGTTGTTACAAGCCTTTGGGTCCCATTAAGAATACCAAAATAAAATTGTGACATTTCATTTCTACTGATGGAGGTGTACATGTCATGTTGTTCACTCTCTTATCTCTCCCAAACTTTCCATCCAATGTAGTGATGGAGTTCAATGTGAACCAATGAAGTAAGATTAATAGACCTAGAGCAACCCAATATAGGGTGAAAGGGATGTAGTATCAAATGGATAAACACTCAAAGGGGTGCATATTTGGTTAACTAATGGTGCTCTTCCCAATGTGTAAATGAAAACATGATAATATTCAAATATTTCTTGATAGTTCTCCATTTGTAGGAGAATGTAACTCAATCTACATAAGAAAATTGGCATAGGTATATATTATACCACCATATTTATGAGTTGAAACTCTCATTACATGAAAAATTATCGAGTGACTTATAGATCTAAGTCACATCGGAACTCTAATAATAAATTAAGAGACCGAACACTTTATGCCCCATGGGAGGTAGTAACCTATAAGGGCATCCAATCATGAGAAGATAGGAGGAAAAAGGCATCACAGAAAAATGTGATCCACATACAAATCTTAGTAGTGAGAAAACAACTTCAGAAAATACGCTTTTTTGTTTTCAACTTGCCAACATGGAGGAAATTGTGGGTTATGGTGTTTTCAACTTGCCAACATTGAGGAAATTGTGGGTTATGGATCCTTAAGTGTGATAATTTTTCATCAATAGTGAGGGCACGCTCCTATCAAGATTTTAGAAAACCCATAGGTACCAAATCTTGTTAGTTTTTCCCTCCAAAAGATATCTTGTTATTGCATGGTAAAATTGTAATAAGTGAAGGTTTGTCACCATAATGGGGAACTTGAAGAGTGTATAAGCTTATGTTGTACATGGTGTTAACTTATCCATTGTATTAAATCTACAATCGTTCATGTCATCATTACCTATGATGGATATTTATGCTTAAGGTCAAGCTATAACAACCAATTCCTTTTACATTTATTAGGCATGTTAGAAGAATATGGAAAGACACATAATAGGAGATTGAAGGCTAAGAACCAAGTAGATTTAGCCAAAGGATTTCCATCATATGGGATCAATGATGACGACTAATGCAATGACCATTAAATGAAAACCTAGTCGTAAGAGATATCTCATTTTAGGAGAGGAATGTTTTTAATTCCTCTTAGGCTTTCCAAACATTTTCCACAATCAAGGTGACTAAAATATTTACTTTTATATGGGTTATTAGGATAGATTAAAAATAATTCCTCACTAATCCTTCTTGTTAAAAGGTTATCCTTATTTAATATGGTGTCCATTGAGGTATTTTTACGTCTCAATAATTTTGAAAATTTTAACCACGAGGTTGGCACATAATGCGTGCATCTTCATTATATTGTTAGTGATCCCCATACCTCCAAATTATTGACGGAGTACATCCAATTTCCAATCTAGTTCTATGTTAGTTACTCTATTTGCATGTTTGGGCTAGAGGAAGCTGTAGAGGGTTTCTTATGGTGTCTTGTACCGTACCTTAGATAATTCCAACCATGAATAGTAATAGACATTTGTGCTTACTATAAATTTGGAACAAATCTAACTTAGCGAAATGCTCTATTATTTTGGTAATCTAGTGACTAATTCATTATTTATTTAGTTTAGAATTAGACAATGTTATTGATAATACTTTTTTTTGTCAATAAAAGAAATTTGATTGATGTTTTGTTAAGTAAACAAGAGGAATATTTCTCATTATGTATTTAAAACAAAATCATTGTCCTATAATAAGATATGTCTCCTTGTTTAAACATGTCTTAATCACATTTATTATATTGATTATTCTCTAAACCCCTTAACTTGTATCTCCCTAGCTAATAGGTGATATTCTCTAGCCTTTTGCGAAGACATAATGACCTATCAATGTGAACAATAACAATAATATTAAGAAAACATAATATCCTCAAGGAAAATTTGTTAGTTTATTAATTTGGCCAATTTTCCTTTAAGTAGGATACTATGGTTCCAATAAAGATGCATAAATAACAAGGGCTAAGAAAGAAAAGATAAATAACTCCTACATGTATATTGAAGGCTAGAAACATGTAACTATATGATTATGCAATATGACACCATTAGAGACGATTATCAAGAAGAAGAAGATACCCTGAGGCTATGGATGTTGATTATAGAAACAATTGGAACTATGTGTGCATTCTCCTTGGGAGGGACATCATGAATGTCAACCTTGTGGTCCATGTTTGACATTACTATGGTACATCATGTTATTTATTTGATGAGGTCACCCTAGATACCACCTTCATTATATACGATTCGCATTATTAGGTTCCGTGGTATGACCTTTGTAAGTAAGTCATGCTCATTATCTACATCAATTCCTCTCAATTCAATTTGAAACCATCCTTACCTTTTTATCATTTTAAGAACTAAATAATTCAAAATGTCACTTGGAAGGTGCAATGTAATAAGGATGATATATTGTTGGAAATAAAAAGGTGTCCTAACTAGTTTTTTCTTGGAAATTAATAATGAACTATGTGATGTTATAGAACCAATATGAATGGTTAGAGTTTCAATCTCTAAATCCATGTAGATATGTATATTTAGAAGAAAATGTAGGTACACTACATTTTTTACGTTAATAAAGAGAGAAATAGTTTATAGCTAAAGAGGTGGAAAGAATGAATTCTTTGTATGTCTCATGAGGACTAATAAATGGCAAATAAGGATATTTAGATTCCATGTGATGGTTCAATTATTTATCCTTATGTTAATTTGAACTACTGTAGACAATATGAAATCCAAAACAAGAAGATGGTGTTGTCGATGAGAGGGATTAGTGATGTGCACCCTCATTGCTAGCTTATGATGAGTCACTTGATAACGACATGTAACCAAAATTAAAAATGCAATGTCTATGAGGTGTTATAGAAATAGGTGGTTGAGGAGAAAAATGGTGGTAGAGAGATGATGTGACCTAGCTTGAGAGAATCATTAATAAGTTGAGGTGCCATGTTTAATAACCCTTTTCCAAATGGGAAGGAATGTTTCCTATAATGGATCCATTAGTTAAGTTTCTTAAAACATAGATTATCCCAAGAAAACATAGGGTTTAGTGGAGCCTTCTTCAATGAGATATCACCAAAGTGTGAGTGAGCTATTGGGGTCATGGTATTAGTAGGAAGGAGGAGGTCATACAAATTGAATGAAAATACACAAATTTTATTATGTGGTGGAATGTATAGTGGTAGTGAGGATGGAATGAGATAAGGGCTTAGAGAAAGTAAATTTAAGGTACATGGTTGTATGAAAGAAATGATATGAAAAATATAGAGGGAAAGGAATTCACAAAGGATAATTTTCTCAATGACATCGGGATGAGTAGGATCACCGTTAGCTAAATTGCATTTATATACTTTCTTGTCTTTGAAAAGAGTGTAGGTATTACAATGAACATCACAAACATCCTTGCATTTTTTATTGTAGGATAGTCCTATTACTAGATCACAATAATAAATTCTAGAGTCATCACAATTAAAAGTGTCATTAAAATGGTTAATAATAAATATGAGTATAGATGAGTAGTTAATCAGCAATGAGCACCATGTTATTGTACACACTTGAGATCATATCGAGAGGCACGAGGTGCAATAGGAAGAATATACATTACAAAAGGTTGGAAAATATTATAATCTTTTGGTTTCCATTATTAGGTATGATAGTATCTAGCTAGTATTTGATGAAGAAATTATGAGTGAAAATGAAGTTAGGAAATAAAATGGTATGTTTCAATGTGAGAAGAGGGATATATGGGTTTGAGGTTTTATGGTTTTGTAAGGATATGCTTTAATTATCTAAGGTAGGAGAATGATCAGTTGGAAAGTTTTCATACCTAGATAAAGGATTATCCATAAATAATTATTGGAATTCAACATGGATTTGTTGAAAGTGACACCATTTGTTTGGTTTAGGGAAGGAATTAATAGGGAATATAGGGTCTTGTGTATGATTAGGAGAATGATGGATAATAAGAGTGTTATGAGGATGAGAGCTAGTAGGAGCGTTATATTTTCAAGAGGGTTGAAAATTAAGGAACATCCGAGATTTGTATTCAAAAACCATGACACAAATAAATGATTTTCAGTGGAATTACTTTCAACCAAAGAAACCTTAAAATAAAAAACAACAAATAATATTGAATATAAATTTCATAACTACGTTATTTATATCTAGAATATAGAGATGAATTGAAGCCATGTAAACAACACGATGTATTGTTTAACTACATATCTAGGTGGTTGATGTATCTCCAATCATTTAACCATGTGACAAGTGACGTTTCTTGGGACATAAAAGCAATGTAGAATGGTATCAAAAAATACTTGCCCCGTGTTGATGATCTTTTTAACATATATGGAGTTAGCATCATCATCGAGCTTAATATGGACTACTTGTTTTATATAATGATATTTTCACCAGAAAAGGAAATTACTACGAAATAGTTTATAGGAAAGTGTAATAATTGAGCATACATTCAAAAACACGTGTAAAATTAGAGTGTAAGGGTATGAATCTTCGAATAAAAAAATTATCCATTCAATTGTATACCATATTTTGGTGGGTTGGGGTTTTATATGGATCACTACCTATGAGAGTTTCATAATATCTATATGTAAGCATGCTTGAGAGGTTTTGGTCACATTTGGTGATGATTCCCTTGTTGGAAATATGTTGTTAATGATGTCAATAGTATATTCCCTATTGTCAATAGGTTTTCCATTAAGCAAATGGTTGAAAATGGTGTGAGCTGGTGGCATGGGTGTCTCGGAAGAGTAGATTCTAGCCATAAGAAGGAGGGTCATGGTGCAAAGAATAACATATAGTTTGAAGCCAATTTTTTAGGTAGTAAATGAGCTCAAAGACTACATTGGACACACTTAACCAAAAATTTCTCTCAAAGATATTTCCAATGGTATAAATAACTTTGCAAATTGCCTCCTGGATCAAAAGATAGAGGCAGTCAAAGTTGGGCCTACAAAAGTCAAAGATGAGAAGAATCCCCAGAGCCCATAAGAACATTGAGCTAGGGTAGTGCAAGTAAGCCTATAAGCTTGGAATCTTGGAACACTGTAATGAATATTAGAGTGGCGCAATAGGGTCATTATCTCGGAGGCCTAGAAGACCCAAAATTCAGGAACCCCATAAAATTGTAAGAATTGGAATTCCCAAAAGCTTTCGAGCACTAGGGCAGCTAGGATCTACTCTCTACAGACATCATATATATGAATAATATGGATCAGAAGTAAGGTGGTCCATTCCAGAAATCCTACAAGCTTGCAACCTATTTGGAATTAGAATTTCCAACAACATCGAGCAAAGGAGCATAGGTAGTTGATCATTTTGCGAAGAAATAAGACCGAGGGCGCATAGTAGTTATACAGGAAAGTAAGCCACCAATATGCCTTTAAACAATATTATCAGATAAAGTCTTAGCTAACAATCATAGGTATCAGTAATATAGTGAAAATAAATAGCTGGCTAAGAAAAGACGGCTAAAGGCCAAATTCGTCAGTTTTGGCAATAATTTCTTCTAGAAATTAAAAAGGGACACAAAGGCCTTTGGGCCTATAGAAAGGTTCTCAGGCACGACAGATGAGTTAGTAGCTATTTTGGTAGTAGCGATTATTAAAAACTACTTTGGGTTTTCACATGAATAGGTTGACAATTATTTTTGGAGTAACTGATGATGCAATACACTTGCATGGATAATTGAGTTGACAATTTTAGTTCAACAACACTTGAAGTTTGGTAGTTAAGCCAAACATAAAAAAAATTGGAAGCTCGATTTGGCACTAAAAAGAACACTTGGAGATTTGGTAGCAGAACATGAGTTAAGAGGCAGATTTGGTAATTCTAGTAAAATTGGAGGTTCACCAAATTTAGAAAAGCCTCGCTAAAACCTATAACTCACCAAAATTGAGGAAAACACCAATCTACCTCAGAAATTCCTGAAGTAACAGGTGAACAATTAAAGAATACTTAGGGAATAGGTTCATAGGACAATTTGTGAATAAAAAAAAGGAAAAAAGTAAGAAAACCATGCAAGAGATCAATGAACAAGTTAACCAAAGATTAAAGCCAAAAATATAAGTCTAGAATTTCTTAAAATCATAATTGAAGCAACAAAGGGATGGATGAGTGCAACAAATTATGAAACAATAGTATAGAGTCAAAGAGTGTGTGTGAGAGTCATTGGTGCAACATGATCCATGATATTTGTATGCATCAAGGGTGAAACAGAGACCAATCTTAGTATCTGTAAGGTGTTTCACAGATCCATAATTTTCATTAGTAATTGGGGTTGATGTTGTTGGTGTATATAGCTTGGTGTTTTCATAGTAATCATAGAATGTTGAAGGTGTTGGTGATCGAAGAAATTATTTAATTTTGAAGGAAGAATTGGCAATCAATGTTTCTTATATGAAATTGAATGAAAGAGGAACCATTCAATGTCTAACAAGTCGTATCTTAGAGATTATGGGTTGGTGCTCCTTCCAATGGATTTTGGTGAATAGTGGGCTTTGTAGCTCCATTCAGTTGCAACTAACAAATCTGAGAGTTGTAGCTTCCTCCTGGTTGTAGCCACAAAATTATAAAATCAAGTTATAGCTTTCCCTATGAATGAATTGAAGATATGTTTTGAAATTTTACTTGTCCTTTGTGTGTTCCAATGGGATTGTTGATATTGATTCATGTCATGGTTATTTAATTTAATTATTGAAGTATTTAATGGTGTCCCAATATTCCAGCACAAAGTAAAAAATAAAGTTTCCACTTGGTAAAAAGTCCTACAATATTGATTAACCTCCCACCTCTTAGTGTTGTCCTCATTTCCAAAAATTGGTATCAGAGCCAATTTACTTCAAATTAGTTTAACAACTTGAATAAGGATCAAGGACCATGGAAAACCCAAAAGGATGTTTTACTAGAAGGGCACTAATGTTCAATGGAACAAAGTATGTGATTTGGAAAATGTGAGGGTGAATACCTACATTCAATCACTTTGAGTTGATGTGTAGGATGTCATGGAAGAATAATATTAAAGGTATTAAACAATGGTTACGAGAGATAACCATTTGGAATTCTCATGCAATGCTAAATCAATTAATGCTCTACTGGATGATCTACCTAAATTAGAGCTTGTCGAGGTAATGGATTGCACATCTTCCAAAGCTATATCAGACAAGTTTATAAGTTGCTACGAGGGAGATAAAATGGTAAAGAATGCTAAATTCAAAGGTTATTGGATGAGATTTGAACCTTTAAGCATGCATGACAATGAAGATATTGCAAAGTATTTTTTAGAGTTGATGAAGTTGTGAACACCATAAGAGGGCTTGATGAGTGGCTAGATGAAGTTATGGTAGTTAAAAAAGTGTTAAGATATCTTCCTAAAAGGTTTAATCTGAAGGTGTCATCCATTAAATAAATGAAAAATATAAGAAATCTCACTTTCTATAAACTTATTGGAATACTCATTGCCTATGAGTTGAGGATTTTTAAAGGAAACTCTATAGCCTTAGAATCAGTCTTTAATGGAGAAAATAAGTTCAAGGATGAGTATGATCACTCATGCTATCAATCAGATGAAGGAGAAGACAACTTTGTGAAGAATCTCAAGAAAGTATCAAGAAAATATAAAAGTTACCCTTTAAATGTTTTAATTTTGGAAAATTTGGTCATCATGCATCAAAGTATCCTCAAAAGAAGAAGAAGGATTACTCTCATAAAGAAATATTCAAGAATTTTAAAAAGGATATAAAGAAGACTAAGAAGAGAGGTTTTTATATTCAAAAACATATCTCCTTAAAAAGTGACCCCAGCCAATCCTCAGATGAGGACATAGATGATGAGAGCCCAAAATAATTTATGATGATGGCCATAGATATTATACAAGTTAAGGTTATTAATTTTGATGATGAAGAAGGAGAAGTAGATCTTGAAGGAGAACTGGTAAGTGCTCTTGATGAAATAGAAAGATTGAGGAAGAAAAATAAAGTCCTAAAGGAGTCTTTAACAAAAGAAAAATTTGAGGTTGTGGAGCCACTACTCTTGCAAATAGAAGAATGCAAGAGGATTCAAGAATCATTGAACCAACAATTGAATTAAAAGATTCAAACATGTGAGAGGTTAGAAAGAGAGATCACATCATTGAGAAAGGAACCAGAGAAGGGTAAAACACAATTGAGTTTCAATCAAAAATTTGGAAAAGGAAATGGAGATTTAAATGAGATATTGGATGCTTAACATGTCTCTAAAGACCGTAGTGGTCTTGTATTTGAAGTTGAGACCAGCACAACAACTGAATTAAAAGGTACAAAGGAAATAACCTTTGTTCAAACTAAGAAAGGGATTGCACATTAGAAAAAGGGATACGGGAAACCCAAATATTAGATCCATAAAAAATAATATCAACAAAAGAAGAACGTTGGTGAAGAAAATCAAACTACCCAAAATTTAGTCTAGTGCATAAGATAATCTTCTAGGTACAATGTTATTTTTCGAGGGTATTGTTTCACATGCACTAGATATGGCCACAAAGCAACAAATATAATAACCAATCTATCTTACATGAAGCTCATATCAAAGAGAAGACATCATAAAAGGAAAAGAAGTCCCAGACATAATAATTCTTTTGCTCCCCTAAATTATTAGATGCAATGTCTAAATGTAAAAGCCCAATGTCTAGAAAGAAAATGAGAAATTAGAGCAATGTGATATTTCTTTGTATGCTTATAATAATGTGAGCCATTGGTATGTGGAAAATGGATGCTCGAGGCATATGTCAAAAGGAAAAAGAAAGATTTTGACAAGGGAACTAGTCAACAAAGGTAATGTGACTTTTGGGAACAATTCTCCTCATAAAATAATTAAAAAAGTAGTGCTTAGTCTATCAAATGGAAAAGGTAAAGCCAAAAATGTTTTATATGTTGATAAGCTGAAGCATAACCTTGTTAGTGTATCCTAGATGTGTGATCAAGGCTATGATGTTGTTTTAAAAGTCAAAAGTTTTCAAATCAACTCCACATGTACATGTGAGATAGTTGTTGAGGTTGTAAGAACATAAAATAATGCCTATGTGCTAAAAGAGGAGATGAAAAGGTGTTTCTTGCTGAAGAAAAATGAGATTTGGTTATGTCACAAAAGGCTTGCACGTATGAACTCTGATCATATAGTCAAGCGTAGAAAGAAGAATGATGTCAAGGACATTCCTAGGCTTTGAAAAATACAGAATACAATTTGTAAATCTTGCCAACTCAGAAAGAAAAGTCAATTTTCAACTAAGGTGAAGGAGAACTCATCATCAGAGTCATTGCAACTGGTACACATGGATCTATGTGGACTGTTTAGAATGTAGACACACACAGGTAATTTATGTTTCATGTTAGTAATTAATGATTTTAGCATAATGATATGGGTTTCCTTCTTCATAGAGAAATATGAAGCTTTTCATAAATTTAAAGAGTTCAAAGCTATGGATGAGAATGAAATTGATTGAAAAATAAAAATCATAAGGTATGAAAATGGAGGTGAGAACACTCCAAAATAATTTGATGTATTCTATAAAAAGAATGGCATAAAAAGGTAGTTTATAATAGCAGAGAATCCCCAACAAAACTGTGTAGCAGAAAGAGAAAAAAAATCTAGACTACAGTTAGCCAGAGTAACGATGACCAAAAGGAATGTTCAACAGATATTTTCGATAGAAGTTATTCATACAAAAATAGTTATCCTCTACAAAGCTCATTTCAGAATGAATAATGATGAAAATCTATATGAGCTATGGAATGTAAGACCTCGAATAGTTAAACACTTCATAGTTTTTAGTAGCAGATGCTACATCAAGAGAAATGAAAAAAAAACTTGACAAGTTTGATACGAGAGCAAATGAAGGCATTTTTCTGGGATATTCACACAACACGAAAGGATACATATTCTATAATAAAAATACCAACAAGATTATTGACTATGTTGATGTAAAGGTGGATGCACATGAAACAATGTAAAATTTCAAATGGGAACTGATACGATTAGCTGTTTCGCTGAGGTTGCAAAAAAACCAACCAATTTTGAAAAGTGGTGATGGAGAATATATATATATTAGCATAGCTCTTTACACTTTAATTTTTTTTATGTACATTAGTTTTTGGAATGTTAGTGATTTACATGTTGACTTTAAAAAGTGTTGATTTTGCATGAGGCCCTTTTTTTTAAAAGACTGCTTCTTTTACTTTAATTTTCTAATGTATTAAATGTGAATAACTATTTCCTAAATTTAACAATTTTTCAAGTGGTCTTCTTCTCCATATTTTTTTTTTTTTTTTTCGCAGTGAGGTATTTATTTTTCTCCATAGTTAAAGAAAAAGGTCAATATTTTAAAGTTTTGATATTCTACATATTTATATATCGTTAATTAATTTTCAATGCCCATCAAATAATTGTCTCAAAAAAATCAAATTTTTTTAACAATTGACATAGAAATATACATTTTGAACATAAATATATCTAAAAAAATTATACATTTGGATAATTTTTTGCTAGAAATGACATGTGAAAATCACAATTTCTATAGGAAAACTTTAACAAAAAATGGTTAAACAATAACTTTTTTGATCAATTTCATGTAAAATATTAATAATAATCACATTTTTTTTCAAAAAATGATGATTCACATAAAAATGAAAGAGGAAATCACATAATACAAATATTGAACATATAACAACATTAATTGAATACTTATTTTTTTCATAAACTATCAAAGTCAAAATATTACAAGAATAACTAAATAATAGCTACAAAAAATGAGCTTGATTTCCAAGCGTACCTTAACTTTAATCAACAATATCTAGTAATCCAAACTCTTCATCATCTAGAGTTTCATCATTGTCTTCTTCCACAATATTTCTACTTCATTTTTCTCATTTTCCTCTTCCAATGGATCTTTGATGTCTGTGAATATCCCAATGTACACCTTTCTGATCATTCCATCTAATGGTGGTAGCGGTTTACATTTTTTTCCACGCGTGATTCAATAAAATCCCCTATCCTCAACCCAATTTCTTTAAATGCAGAGCATTAATTCTTTGCTAAATAATTTTTCACTTTACTGGGTCTTTTTCAATGGAAATGCAATTTCTTCCTTTTTGTAGGAAACATGCTAGTGTTGTAGCTAATTATCAAGCACAAAGGAAATAATGAAGTAAATTATTATAATAACATATAAATTAAGAAAGAAGATATTGAAATTTAGTTCTATATAATAAAACTTACCTGAGCCTAAAAAATAAATCCAGAACCCAATCTCCATTTGAACACAAGTCTATAAGATAGTTAATCAATGACTGTGGTTTTTGATAAATGTTAAATATCTCTTATTTTTCTTCTTTCCTTCCATGTCTTAGTTTTTTCATAACAACATCATAAACCAATACTTGGCTATGACTATCTCCATCTACCCAATTAAGAAGCATGGACTTATAGCTATCATCTCTTGTCCAACAATGAATATGGATGAGCTCACAATCATTTATAATTGGTTGATCTTCACGGTTAATAACATTTGACTTTTTCTTATAACATGAAATAGTAAAAGTTCAATTAACTTGTACATAAATGAATTTTTTAACATTAATCAAACATACAATTTCAACACTTTACCATGTAAGTTGCATCCTTGAGTTTGTTTTCCCCGTGAATCTTGTCAATAACATTTCCAATTGTGTGTTTGAATGAAATGTCACAAATCTCCATAATGGTGATGATGTGACTTCTACAAATCCCACAACCACTTTACTAAGATCTTGATAAGTATAAGGGTCACTATCATAGTTAATGTTTGGGATATTGAAACCATGGGGAGTATGTGCAATAACTAGGGAATAGTCCTTTTTAAGTATGAGTTTAGTAATGTCTTCATAGTCACCTTGTATTACTTTATATTGAGTAGTGTGAAGCCCACTCCAAATGAAATGAGTAAGAATTTGATCAAGTTCAACATTCCTAAGATGTTGCTTTCTAAGTCTTTCGATCTTAATTTTTTTAATAAAGCTTCTGAAACTATCTGGTGTTTTGTTTGCATCCTTCTTCATCTTTAATAAAATAAAAAATATATGTATAAGTTATAAAATCTAAATAGTATACAGATGAATAAAAATGAATGTATAAATCAACATAGCTTTTTAAATGCAAGATAAGAATCTTTTAGTGCTGATATAGAAGTTGAATCTACGTAGTTGCGTACAACATCACCTCAACTATCTTCATTCAAAAATTTAACCATTTGTTCTTGTATTTTCATGTAAACTCTGTGACTGAATAGATAAAGTAAAAAAAGTTAACATAATGATATGTATAACAAATACTACCAAGAACAATATTTTATATTAAAAAGAAAATTATAATCTAGAAATAAGTAAAAATAATTCGGCAAACTCACTTTTGAAATTTCTTAGACATTTCATCCAACGATAATTCTCTTGACTTCACACGTGATAATATTTTTGTAACAAGTTTTTCATCCTTCACTCCTTGCAATTCTCTCCAAGGTGTGATAGCCATATCTTTTGGAAGCTGCTTTATTTCAAGACTTGATTTACTACCGCTACATATCAATGGTTTAGACTTTTTGACATTCTGATTTTTAATGCCAATGTTCTCCCACATGATAAAAATCTCATTAATCAATTCCCATATCTCTCCAGTTCTAAATGTCAACTGAAAAATGTTATCAATACCTATGAATATATTAGAATTTACTTTGTCCCCTTCTGAATTGATTTTCTCCTCAATTTGATAGTCTATTTCCATACACCTTCCTTTCAAAATTCTAGAGTAACATTTATATTATCCCCACCACATTTTTCCTCAAATTTATTATGAATAAATCTAACCCTTAGGATGAAATTCATAGACATGCTATATTCATTACCTGTATTATGGTCCCATGCCAATAAATTTTCTTATGTTTCTGATAAACCAACATAAATGATACATTTCATTGTTTCAAAACATGGGTTATTGGGATATTCCTCCATTAATTGCCTTTGAGCTTATACAAAATGGCTCCCTACAAAAACATAATAATTGTATTCAAAAAATTTTGACCTATCAAATTCTTCCTTTTTGGGAACTTGAACTAGATCAACAATAAGCGCATAATTAACCACGTGAGCATATGGATTGTACCTCATCAATGTCTTCAAGTTGTTAACATGCAAGTGTTGTGGCTTTCTAATTTGATATTTAAATTGTCATTCACTTGGCTTATATATTTGTCTCACATTAAGCTGAAATGTATGACCACCCTCAATTAATTTTGTCTTTTTCAAGTTATTTCTAATGACATTTTGTTTTGTTTTAATAATGCCATCATCTAAATCAGCTCCTGGTGTAATGATTTCTTGACTTTCTTTTGAATTTTCACTAGGATATTGACCATTGGATTTGAATATTTGATAATGATCAACTTTCATTTTCTTCCTTGTCCTTTATTCTAGATAAGTAACATTATCATCATTACCTAGAACAAAGTCATTTGTGGGCAATTTTACTTTTGGTGTTTTATGGCTCTTCTCCTTTTTAACATTAGTTCTAATGTCATCCTCAATAATGGAAAGATATACCTCAACGCTATTTTCAACTTGTTCATCTTCAAAAGTAACATGTCTACATTTGCTAGATTTATCGACGATAAACATTCTTTGTTGATCCCTTCGATGTAATGGATTGTAGATTTTTGTGGTTAGGTTTTTTAGAATATACACTCGGATATTCCACAAGTCCTAATGATGAGTCTTGGTCTAGGCTCAAAACATCAACAATGCAAAAACGAAAACTGTGGAATACCCTTTCGATGTAGTTTTGTAGCATCATGAATTACTATTTTTTGCTTGTTTTCCATATCTTATTTTGAACCTAAGTAGAAACTGTTGACAACATTCATAATATCTTCCTCTATTAAATGAATGCCTCCCAACATAATTGAAAGATTTTCAATAAAATTCTCTCAAATAAAATATCATATGCCAATAAAAACTAGGTTATAAAAATATAATGATACAATTACAATAACACAAAACACATAAATATAAATGACAATACTTACCATATCTTATGAAATGTCATTTATAATTTGTTTACACATCTTTGTAGATTCTTGTGTTGTGTCATACATTGACAAAGATAACTAATATTTAATCTTGTCATGTGACTTGGGTGGTTTTGTAAGTACATAAACAAATTCAATGTCTCATATCAAACAAATGTCTATGACTTTTCCTAACACCTCATAAAGTCCACTATTGTTAGGGATATGAACATATAGATATATTTTCAGTTGTTTTTTTCCTTCTCTATCTTTCACATACCATATGTTTTTTGTAATCTTCACTTATTTTGATTTCTTCTAGTATGTAATCATTTTCTTATTGTTCACAACACTTAATATATTTGTAGTTATTAGCTTAGGTTTGGTTCATTCAACAATGTTTTTTTGAGGATCCACCTCTAATTTTAGCTGTCTTTGGTCCATAAAGATTCACAAAAATCTTATTGGATGGAATTTTCCTACAAGAAATATACACATATATATACATCCATCAATTACAAAAAAAACAATAGCTTAAATAAATAAACGAAACGAAACAAAATCTAAAAACGATAAATAATCATAAATGATAAATAATATTGTGAAAAATAACCTTTAAAAAATAAAAAAATAAAAAATGTAGCCTCGTACCGCCCTACCACTTTGACCCAACGAGCCGATGGAGGTGGTAAGGGATGGGTTGCATGCTACCTCGTCCCTCGCCTCCCCTGCATCCCAACAGGCTCGTGGGGGTGGAGGCCTATTAGAGACCCGTGGGGTTAGTGGCCTGATTTTAAGAATCGACACTCACCCTTGGCGGGCTGGGTGATGGGGTGTGTACCGTCGGCGGGCACGATCAGTCCCACCATGCCCAGTGTGGATGCAGTGGCCTTCTATCTTCCATCGGGCTATCAGGTAAGCCTCACTCATCTCAATTTTTAATTTCTAAAAAAAATCTAAATTTCATTAATAAAAACATTAAATATTATTTTACTAGAATATGTTTTTGATTTGGTATTTTACAGGAAGATAAAAACCCAACTGACATATAAGTATTAGTAAACCTATTGAATTTTAAAACTTGCACATAGAAAAAGGGAAGCTAACCTTTCAAACGCGATAATATTTCATTGAATATATTGTCAATAACAATGTAGATGCTCTGCAAAATCGCTTCAAGTATTTTAACGAACCTCGAAAAGCCTTGATGTGATGTGAGGAATAGTGATAATGAAATTTATGATATAGCAGAAATTACAGAATTGTTTTACAACACAGTTAACGTGGGATTAATTTATTTTTATAAAAACATTAACATATAAATCTTGTTATGGAAATATAGTAAATTATGATAAATCGGACATTATAGAACATTTTTACTGCATCGTGATACAAGAATTTATTTTAAATGTGTGATAGAAAATATAATAAAAGATAAAAGAAACATTCAATTGTCTAGTAAATGCTATATAGTTTAAGTAAAAATATAATTTAGGTAAAAGATTTAGTTTAAGGTTTTAATTTAAAGATTTAGTTTAAAAGATTAATTTCAGAAGAAAATTTTAGTTAAAGTTTTTCAATAAAATGTAGAAGAAAATTATTGAGGAAAATACATGAAAAGAAATTTTTGGAGGGAAAAAAATGGGCAAAAAAATTGAGATGGAACTTTGGTGGGAAATTTTCGTTATTTAAGCTATATATTATTATTAGGAGAAAGTTCATTTGTATCATTCATCATCTTCTTTTTGAAAGGAATGGATTCTTCTGATAGTGGAGTTTCGCTTTGTGAAGCATCAACATCTTCATCGCATAACAACTCTATTCACATTGACGAATATAACAGAAATTCTTCCACTATGAATAAAGAGTCAAATATTCCACTTAGTCCTAATCCTAAGGACTATGAGAGTATCACTGATGAAGCGCAGGATGAAGAATTTCAAATAAATAAAGAGTTGCAACTTCCACTTAGTCCTAATCCTATGGACTATGAGGGTAAGGGAGTTGAAGATCATGATGAATATTTTCAAATAAACAAAGAGTCGTAGTTTCCACTTAGTCCTAATCCTATGGACTATGAGAGTAGTAGTGATGAAGAGCATGATAAAGAATTTCAAATGAATAGAGAGTCATGGTGTCCACTTAGTCCTAATCCTATGGACCATGAGAGTAGTAGTGATGAAGAGCATGATAAAGAATTTCAAATGAATAGACAGTTGCAGTGTCCACTTAGTCCTAATTCTATGGACTATGACAGTAATAATGATGAAGAGCATGATGAATAATTTCAAATAAATAAAGAGTCACGGTTTCCACTTAGTCCTAATCGTATGGACTATGAGAGCAGTAATGATGAAGAGAATGATGAAGAATCTCAAATGGATAGAAAGTCACAGTTTGCACTTAGTCCTAATCCTATTAAACTATTAGTGCAGAATTGATGAAGGCCAGGATGAAGCACTTAGTCCTAATCTTAAGGACTATGATAGCAACAATGACGAAGGGTAGAATGAAGCACTTAGTCCTAATCCTAAGGACTATGAGAGCCACACCAACAATGCACATGATGAATAATATCCAATAAAAATCGAGTCAAATTTTCCATTTAGTCCTCATTCTAAGGACTATGAGGGTAGCATTTAAGAAGGGAAAGATGAAGAATATCCTCCAAGTCAGTATTTCAAAAGCACAAATGATCATAGTGAGGAAAATATTCCTCATAATGAAGATGAAAAATCTTAGACACATGATGATCCAATGATGGAGATGTTTCCAAGAAATATTTTATCGAGGAGTAGGAGCAGACCTTTTTGTCTCAATCCAAGATGTTCTAGTTATACAAGGGGTAGAGTAGAATATCTGACAAGAAGAAGTTCTATTACTGCTCTCATTTGAAGTGAATGTTGTCAAAAATATTGCTTGAAACAAATGGATTTCAAGTTTCCATTAGAGAAAAGGAAGAGATGTTTGTCAATGAATAAAAACATGAAAAATTAATATTTAGTGGGGTGCATGCAATCTACATTGTTAGGTTATGATTATAATATTGGGTCTTTCTTTATTTGTATAAAGTCTCTCAAAATGCTTCATTGAATGGGTAATTTTCATCTGCCAAAAATCCAAGAAAATTTGGAAAAGGATCCCACATTTTATTCAGAAGTTCATCATAAATGACAATTTGGGCCATTATCAAATATTGCAATGTCATGGATGAAAAAATTCTTTTCAAAGCATGGATAGTGTATGCCAAATAGAGAGACAATACATATTCCATATAATTTCTAATGATGAGAAATCTACAACTTATACAAAGAATATGTAGAAGGTGCTGAAGGAAGTGCCCGGTTTATTACATATCAATCTTTTGTGAAGATATGCAAGAAAGAATTCAACAATGTCCATATTCCTAAGAAGACAAGGACGTGGATTTGCAGTACATGTGCTTCTATTAAATCAAAAATGATAAATGTGAAGGGGAAGAAAGAGGTAAGCATTCATAACATTAATTTTTTAAAATTGTATAGTCATCAACTATGAAAACATATTTATTAATGACTTTCTTTTATGTTGTGTTGATTCCATTGTCAAAGCACTTCAAGAGCATCACGAACAATAAAAAAGTCAAAGGAAAAATTTGTACAAGCATCGAATGTAGCGTTGTGATAATCCAAATAAATATTTGGGTTTGATAATTGATGGTATGGATGAGAAGAAAACACTTCTACCACATTTTGTTTGCACACCCAAAAATTTACAGGAGGAAAATTTTATTCAGTATCACTTGGTCGGTTGTATGGTCTTCAATGGGAAAATGTTGCCAAGGGTATACTTAATAGTTCCAAATATTCATAATGATGAAAATATGACAATAACCATAATCCATGATGTTCTTTCTCATTGGTCTGGTAATCTTCCTGAATTTTTGTATCTACAATTGGATAACACTTGTCATCAAAACAAAAATCATATTTTTTTTATATATCTAAACATTCTTGTTGAATTGAGAATATTTCAGAAGGTAATGGTTGGCTTCCTTCTTGTTGGGCACACTCATGACCATATTGATCGAATGCTCAACCATTTTTCAGTCACGTTGAGGAGAAAGGAATTTGGGAGCTTGCCATGATTAATTGAATGTATTAAGAAATCATACATGCCAGAGGCTATTTTTGATGTGTTGGAAGAAACTGTTGACATGAGAAGGTTTATTTTTGGATCACATGGTGAGGAGAAATGCATTGAACAAATTAATGAAATTAACTTCCAACATCAACTTTGTATTAAAAGAATTGATGGGAAAACACTAATATTGGGCAAGAAGTATTCACCTACTGCAGAATTGGGGTTGTCATTAGGTTTAGAATTTTTGAAGTTCATTCAAGATCATCCAATATTTTCCTCAAATATATTGTTATTACATTCACTTTCTGAAGTTCATAATGCACACAGGCAGAATGCAGATATAAGTTATTCTGATTCCGTCAGAGAAATTAAAAAACGTATTAAATATACATATGAGTACTTTGATATTGTTGATTCAGTTTGGTGGGAGTATTTTTTTCAATAATCAAAGTGATATCAGCTCAAGAACAACAAATGAAGATATACCATTGGAAAGTCCATTTATTTGGCTACAAAATGTGTCAAATGAACATGAGGAAAGAAACATTTTTGAACAACAACAATATCAAGGTATTATTAATTCTTCACAGGTAGATGAAAGAGAAATGTATATTGGTTCTGGAAGATCTCGTGCACAACCTAAAGCCATGGAAGACCTTTTTAGGGGTTCAATACAGGATATTAAGGAGGGTTGCATGATGGCAATGCTAGCAGATGGAGATCCAAATGGCTATCCATAATGGGGTTTTAAGGTTATAAAGGTAATAGCATATAATGAGGATGTTGCAGGTGTTGAGGTACATTGGCATGCCACAAATACACACCCATTCAATGGTGTGTACAAGCCAGAGATGGTAGTTGATAAAAAAATTGGTGGAAATAGAAAAGGAAAGGGTACAAATATAAATCATCGCCACATAGACCTCTTAAAATTGGAGGATGTTGACATACTTGTTTATGACTTCAGTTTAACAAAGAGAGGAACTCTTTGCTTCAAGACGATATAGATTTTGAAGAAGCTATTACCAGAAGAAACAAAGTTGAGATGGGTGTCTATTGAAACAAGTCGTAGATCCAAAAGAATTTTGAAACCTGAAATGGTGGGCATGCATGTGGACTAAGATGGGGCAATAGTTGATGAAAGAGAAGAATATGGAACATATTCACCTGCATCCACTCATTCATTTGAAGATGTGAATTTTGATGGTGTGCAAGAAAATACGAGTGATTTTGAATAATTGTCTAATACAATTTATATAATTGATGTTTTCATCTATCTTGAAATAATTTTTTTGATTTCCATATGGTGTTAAATGAGGTTATGAGTCATTTTTATGTTTCTTGTGTTATATGTTTTAACTATGATGCTTTTATTGTTTAGAGTATCTACAATGAAGAAATAACTTACATATCTAATTTATGTTTCATTCAATCTACAAGTATTCACATTTTGATTAATTTAGTCATGTAATTTGTTCATAATGTCATCGCTTAAATGTGTTGAAAACTTAGAGTTTTTTAATTCTATGGTTGAAAATTTACCAATTTTTTTATCTTTAATGTTATGGTTGAAAACAGTTAGAATTTTAGCAATCTTTAGTGTCATGTTATTCTATGTTTAATAACATGGATCTGAAAACTGAAGGAATATTAATTTGTTTCGGATCCCATTATTTCTTTAACATCATTAATAAAAAATGTTGAAATCATACCACAGAAAGAAAAATGTTATTATACCAAAAATATTAGTGTGGTTTTTTCCTCAAAAACAATTGTTTTTTGCACAAAAAAAATTTGGTTGTACTACCATTTTTTAAATATGTTGAAAACTAACCCTAAAACAACATCATCATTCAAGTATACACACTTTTCATTTTTAGAACTTTTTTTCATGTTTTTTTGGGGTTTTTCGCTACAGGTCCTGTTTTGAGTTTATAGTTATGGTTTCAAAGTTTACATTGTTATGGTGATCAAGAAGAGAAATAAATCACAAAAACTAGTGGTGATGAACTACTTAGCATTAGTGAGGAGTATGATGAGTCACCTGCAAAAGAAAGTGATGAAGAATCCTCTAGTCCTCAATTTAGAGATCCTCCAAGGTATGTAAAAAAACACCACCCAACTGATAAAATTGTTGGTGAATTGAATTCTGGAGTGCAGATAAGAAGAAAGCTGCTAGATTCCCTCATGCAGGCACATGTTGCCCTGTTATTGATGGGGGAAGAAAAATATGTTGTTTAATTCATTCAATATGAACATTTGTGAAAGGAAATCAATGAATAATTGGATCAAATAGAGAAAATTCAGGCTTGGGAACTTGTTACAAGGCCTAATAACAAGAAATTCATTGGAACAAAGTGGGTTTTTAGGAATAAATTAAATGGTCATGGAGAAGTGGTAAGAAATAAGGCTAGGTTGGTATCCAAAGGCCATGCTGAAATAGAAGGCTTGAATTTCAATGAAACTTTTTCTCATGTTTCTAGTTTAGAAGAAATAATAATGTTTTTGGCATTTTCTTGTTTTAATAAATTCAAAATCTATCAAATGGATGTTAAATATACTTTTCTCAATGGAGAGGTATAGGAGGAAGTATACATAGAGAAACTACAATGTTTTTAGCTAACGAAGAAGCCAGATTATGTTTGCAGACTGAAGAAGCCTTTTTCTGGTCTAAAGCAAGCCCCTAGAGCTTGGTATTCCAAGGTAGACAACTACTTGGTCAAGTTTGGATTCAAAAGAGGTGTAGCTAAAAAAAACTTATATGTCAAAGGAAAATATAGCAAACTCATTGTGGTGGTTGTATATGTTGATGGTATCATATTTTCTAGTGATTCAAATTTATTTAGCAATGAATTACAACTGATATGAAGGTTTATTTTGAGGTTTTAATGCTGGGAGAGATTTCCTATTTCCTTGGATCAAATATTGTGTAGACATCGAAAGGAGTTTTTATCTCTCAAAGTAAATGTCTCAAAGAAGTGCTAAAGAAATTTGGCATGGAAGAATGCTCCTTGATGAGCACTCTAATGGTGATAGGTTGCAAACTTCACAAGATGAATGAATCTCCAGTAGTGGACTAGAATTTATACAGATCCATCATTGGGAGTCTCTTGTATTTGACAACATCAACAGTAGACATAACACAAATCATTTCTATATTTGGAATATTTCAAGCAACGCACAGACAAAGCCATTTACTAGTATCCAAGAGGATTCTTAGATATCTTAGAGAAACAATGAACTATGGTATGTGTGATCCAGATTTAAACAGGAATGCAACAAATTACAAAGATAACCATAAATACGGAGATGAAGTAGAAATAATACTTCATTTCATTAATGTTTCATTAATGTAAAATACTGAAATATGCTTACAAATAGAATGATAATAAGACTAGCTCAGGCAATGGTATCTTATCTCTGAGAAGAGTTATGGCGGCTACATTCCTTTGAACTATGTTACAATGAGGATCGAGGGTATAAATATTGTTGAGAAATAATGAAAAGCCCTAAACATCCAAAAACCTAACCCTAGGAGATGAAGCACCAAACTATGGGCCTCGTTTGGGTAAATTGGTACATCAACTTCCCAGGGTCGTAACTTTGGCATTTGATCTATGTTTGACGTGAAAAATACCTCGTTAGAAAGATCTATTCGAGGAATGGGAATTTCAGATGGGGAATATTAATCAATTACTGATGTTGGCCGTCATTTTCCCAAGAACCATCATTTAGGGCCTCATAACGACTCCGGATGTTTATGACGTGAAAAACTGCCAAAAATAGTAAATTGTGCTACAATTAAGGAAACTAAAAATTGGAAGAGACAGTTGTGGGGTTCCAAGTGGGATAGGTGGGTGGCGACCAACATCCACCTAAATCATTCCTCCTTCCTTAGGAAGCAATGGTCCCCATTGTGTTGACTACCTCCATGAAATGGGGAAACTTCTGCTGAACTTAGTCCCTGGTGATCTGTTATGCAATCTCTTATGTGTCCAATAATGGTGGGAAGCATGGTCGAGAGTGTTCCACATTGGAAACTTAGTGCAAGCCAAGGAATTGGGGAATTTTATGCTGCAAATAATTGTTTCCCACAACCTTGGTAATGGTTTGAGGACTATATCGGAGTGGTTTAAGCTTTCGATCGGCTCTTGTATGGCTTTCTTTTTGGAGATGCAACTAGAATTTTTCGCCCACTTGAAACTTGCGTGGCACTCGATGTTGATCATGTCATTTCTTGTACTTGGAATTTTCCAGAATGGGTCGGTGATATATCAGCCCATTGGGTAGAGGTGCTCTAGGAGTTAGATCGAATGAATGCTTGACTTGATAGTGCAATGGTACCCCTGTGGGTGAGGAGAAGAAGTTCCTGTATTCTTTCATGACCATATCCACCTGATTCCACTGTGTGGAGGAACCCATCCCACAGGCCATGGATGTGGCTATGATATTCCCCTTACTTTGAGAGCGAACCAAAAATAAAATCAATTTCCTAGGTTGGGAGAGGATGTTACTACATTTCTTAGCAGTGATCAAAGAGGTGTCGGTAGTTGGGGCTACCTCCGGTATCCTATATAATGAATTACCCAAATAAATAATAACAACAAGAGGCCTTGGCTCATACATAACATGTCTCTTCCACAAGTATGGTTGGCTTAATAATACATTACAAACATCAAGAGGTGCAACATCACATAACACCTCATCTATGAAGCGCTTGATGTTGTAGGGAAGGTGACACTATTGGCAGACTCAGAGATCTCGTCCTTGGTGAAGCCACCTGGTGGTATACGGTTACAGGTGTGATATGGTAGGTAGGCGCATTTGCTTCATGACCTCTGTTGAAATGAGTTTCTTTTGGCTGCCACTGTTGACAATGAGTTGTAGTAGTGAATCCTTCACCCACATTTGTGGAAAAGGCTGTCACCCTCCTCTAGATCTTCAGGATCATTCTTCTAGATCTTGGTAGTGGCAACAGTGGCACTCGGATCCACATCAACGATCTACTTCCCTTTGTCATTCCTCTTGTCAGGTTCTAACTCTGGGTTGGAACATGCATCTGAATCTGAAGCCTTTAACTCGGCCATCATCGACTGCTTGCCGCAACACTCACTTGTGTTATGAGCGGGTCTCTTATGGAACTCACACCAATTTCCTCTCTCCTTCTTTGACTTCGTGGTGTTGTTCTTTTTTTACAGCTTCGATGGGTTGTCTTGGGTTACACTGTCTTGGATTTATCCTTGGTTCTACATTTGGGGAAGCCTTTACCTTACTTCAGACCTGCAGATCCAAAGTCTCGCTTCCTCTATTTAAACATTCTTTTTCTCGATCTTGACAGTGTATCAATACACCATGCCGAGAGAGGAGATGTCCACAACTCCATCTCGTCCTGGATGTACCTATGTAGGTGGTCACGGTATTTGAGTACTAAATTCCGCTCAAAATCCTTGATACCCAACTTTATGTGAAGGGTATGAAAAATATTCGTAAGCTCTACACATCATGTTCCCTTCCTTACCACAATGTGGTCCACGATATGTATTTATCTTCATAGCTTCCAACATGATAGTACTGCTCCTTGATAGCATACGGAAATGAATTCCAAGTGGGTGCGGCTAAAAATAGTGAGGCTGTACTTTCACCCTTCTGCTCACAATAAGTTTCCCACTAGTCCTTGATGTCGGGGACCTTCTTTGAGAAGTGCAAAAATGATCTTTTCCCAGCTGGAAAAATCATGCATGGAAAAATATCCTTCTACCAGATTTAACCATCTATTTATAACGTCTACATTTATCTGACCCTCAAATATGGGAATGTAAAAGTTAACTTGTACCTTAAAGGGTGTGGCGCTTCCAGAGTAGCTACTAAAAGTAGAGGCATCAACCCTCACTAGCCACTGAAGGATCTGGAAAAATTTTCCATCATTGCATTCCTTTGTCGCTCAAGGGATTCTTCAAGCAAGATTTTGATAGGATCTCCTACCCCCTCATCTTTCTTTTCATCAGCCATGGGAGGCCGTCGGGATTTTTGAGGTTGGTCCTTCAAAGGTTTGACCAGTCCAAGGCCTTACTCCTTATATGTCGACCTTGTTGGGGACATGCAAAGAAAAATATAGAAACAACAAACCGCTTTGATACCACTGATCTAGATTCAAATAGGAATGCAAAAAATTATAGAGATAACCATAAATACTGAGATGCAGCAGAAATAATACTTCATTTCATTAATGTCAAAAGTTGAAATATGCTTACAAACATAATGGAAATAAGACTAGCTTGGGTGATGGTAGCTTATCTTTGAAAAGAGAGGTGGTAGCTACATGCCTCTTAAGTATGTTATAATGAGGCTCGAAGGCCTATTTATTTTTTAGAAACAATGGAAAACTCTAAACATCCAAAAACCTAACCGTAGGACATGAAGCACCAAACTATGGGCCCCGTTTGGGTAAATTGTTATATCAACTTCCTGGGGTCATAACATTGGCATACTATCTCCTTTTCGAATGCAAAATACCTCGTTAGAAAGATTTATTTGAGGAATACAACTTTTGAATGGCCAACATGGGTCTATGACCCATGTTTGCCCCCATTTTCCCAAAAAAAATTGTTTTGCTCCTGAAAATGGATCCAAAAGTTTAGAACCTAAAAAAATGCCAAAAATAGTAAATTGTGCCACAATTAAGGAAAATTTGAAAAAATGAAAGAGACAATTGTGTGGGTCCAAGTGGGATAGATGGGTGGCCACCAACATCCACCTGGATCAATGTGGTACCCCAAAGGTAAACTTTTTTCATTCACTATTTATATTGATGTTGATTGGGCAAGTGATGTAGGTGATCGAAAGAGCATAAGTGGTAGTGATTTCTTACTTCGAGAATTTCTAGTCTCATGGTTAAGCAAGAAACAAGCTTGCATTTCCTTATCTACAACTGAAGAAGAATATATTCCAACAACTTCTTGTTAAATCAATTACTATGGATGAAATAGGCCTTGCAAGATGTACAAGTGTTTTATGATCAACTGATTCCCATTATTTGTGATAGCAAAAGTGCAACAAGCATGTACAAAAAACTAGTTTGTCACTCCAATACAAAGCATATTCCAATCAAGTATCACTTCCTAAGAGATAAGGTTGCAAATTAGGTTGTGGAGCTGAAGTATGTTCCTACAAAAGAACAGGTTGTTGATCTTTTTTCCATGCCACTCCCTAGAGAATGGTTTGAGTATTTGAGGCAAATATTGGGAATCGTTCCTCTCACCTCCCTACACTAGCTCTTACTTAAATAGGAAGAAAGGAATTTGTTGTATTTCCAGCATATCATTATGAAGTTACCAGGTCCATAGGATCAACATGAAACAAAATTATTGTTTTTAGGGGGAGCATGGTGATAGGGTGAGAATGTTGGTGTCTTTTCCATTGGTGTCAAAGGAGGAGTAATAATGATGATAAAATAAACAAATAAGGGGAGATATATAATAGTGGTTAGATAAAGGGTTACAAAAAGAGGTGTTAATGACCCATCCATAGATTAAGGAGTAGCATGAGTAGTAGCAAATGAAGTAGAAAATAATAAGAGAAGTACATCTCGGGGGGGGGAACACTCAAAAGAGATAATCATATCTCCTAAAGGATGTTTTGTTTGATCTTAGCGTTTCCATAAGTGCCAAACTGGGAGAATGGTGGAAATATCTTGTTATTGATGTTAATGGGATAGTTCTTGATGTCAACAGGGAGTCCATTACGAAAATGGTTGAAAATGGTGGCAACAGGTGGCACATGTGTTTAGAAGAGTAAGTTTCAGGCACAACAAGAAGGGTCAATTTGTAAAGAATAATAAAGAGTTTGAATCCATTTTTCACAGAGCATGTGATCTCAAAGACTACATCATACCCACTCAATTGGAAATTTGTTTGAAATATCTTTCCAATGGTATAAACAAGTTTGAAAATGGCCTCTTAGATCAAAAGATAGAGGCAATCAAAGTTGGGTGTACAAAAGTCAAATATGAGTAGAATACGGGGACCCATGAAGCCCATAAAAGCATTGAGCTAGAGTAGTGCAAGTAGGTATATAAGCCTAGAACCTTGGCACCCTGTAATGAAAATTAGAGTGGCAGAGCATTGTTAGAAGCCTGGAAGCCTGGAATCCCATAACATTTTTAAGAATTGGAATTTCCAAAATGTGCAGGACACTAGATCACTTGAGCTCTAGTCTTTAGGGAGACCATATATATGAACAACATGCAATTCAAGTAACATGGGCCATACCCAAAAGCCTGTGAGACCATAACCTTTTTAGAATTAGAATTTCCAATTTCATCGGGTAGAGGGGATTAGGTGGTTGATCATTTGCTGATCAAATAAGACTAAGGGTGTGTAGGAGCTATATAAGAAAATAGGCCTTCGATAGCCCTTTGTATGGGCTTACCACCTAAAGGATTAACTAAAAGTCACAGGTATCGGTCCTATGGTGGAAATCGACAGGGGCCAGAGCAATATAGGATAAAGGCCAAATTCTTCAATTTTGGCAACAAATTATTTTAGAAATTAAAAAGGGTCACGAAGCCCTTTGGGACTATAGAAAAGTTCTTAGGCATGGAGGATGTGTCAACAACCATTTCAGTAGCAGCGATTGCTAAAAAATCCTTTGGGATTTGGCATGAACGAGTCGACAATTATTTTTGGAATAAGCAATGATGCAATACACTTGCATGGAAAGTCGAATCGGCAAATTTAGTTTAACAACACTTGAATTTTGGAAGCTAAGACAAACATAACAGATATTGGCATCTCAATTTTGTACTAAAAACAACGTTTGGAGTTCCAGTCGTAGAATAATAATTAAGAGGTAGATTTATAAATTTTGGTAAAACGAGAGGTTCACCAGATTTGGAAAATCCTCTCTAAAACCTATAACTCACCAGAATTAAGGAAAACAATAGTTTAACTAAGAAATTCTTAAAGTAAGAAGTTCAAAGAAAAATAATACTTAGATAAAAAGTTCCGAGTAAAATTTGTGAATAAAACAAATATAAAAGTAAGGAAACCATGTAGTAGATCAATGAACAAGTTAACCAAAGATTGAATCGAAAAATATCAGGGTAGAATTCTTTAAAAGAAAAATTCGAGCAAATGAGTGATGGATGAATGCATCAAATTTTGAAAGAGAAACAAAGTGTTGCAGAGTGTGTATGAGAGTTGTTTGTGTAGCATGATGCATGATGGTGGTATGCAGCAAGGGTGAAATAGAGATCAATATTGTTATTAGAAAGGTGTTTCATAGACTCATAGAATGCATTAGTAATTCAGGTTGATGTTGTTGGTGTATAGAGCTCAGAGTTTTCTCAGTAATAAGATATTACTGAATGTGTTGGTTATTGAAGATATTATTTAATTTTGAACAATTTCTAGTTAATGTTTCTAGTATGAAAGTGGATCAAATATGAACCATTCTGTGGCTATCAATTCGTAGCTTGCATATTAGGGGTTCACACTCCTTTCATTTGTTGTTGGTAAATATTTGGGGTTGAAGCTCCATCCTCTTGCTGCTAATAAACCAGGGAGTTGTACCTTCTTTCTTGTTGTAGTGAGAGAATTGTAACATGAAGTTTTAGCTTACCCTATGACTGAACTGAATAATAGTTTTGAAAATTTACTTCTTCTTCATGTGTTCCATTCAGATTGTTGATATTGATTCATGTCATGCTTATTTAATTTAATTAATCAAGTATTTAATGGTGTCCTAATATTCTAGCAGAATCTTAAAGAATCATTTTAGTTGGTAAAAATTCATACAATTCCAATTCACCTCCCCATTATGCAAATATATCATAGAAAAATAGATCAACAACTTAAAAATTATCCTCATTGAGGGGGAAACCTTTAAATTAAAAATTTTGAATGATACAGATGATAAGACCTCCTTGGTATATATAGGAGTCTAAAGGGTCACGATATAATGATAACCTACATAACAATAATGTTGTAAGGGCTCAATAATAGCAATAGTGGGCTTCTATGGGGCATAACAATAAAAACATGGGGGATAAATGGGCAGAACAATAACAATAGGGGCTACAATAACAATAACAATAAGGGGAATACATTAGTATTCTAGGGACCTAAAATTTCCCTCTCCTTCAAAAAAATGTTGTCCTTAACACTTGAGTAGTTATGGATGCTTCTGTATAAAATTATCGCCCTCCCATCGGGAATCTTAAGTCAGTAAGTTATTCCACTTAAAGAGATACCTGAAATTAATTGATTCTGTAGCTGTTAGGTTCTTATTTTCATGACTACTTCAAGCTCAGATATGATTTCTCCATCCTTGCCAAGTTTTGGCAGCACCATTTGAACTGGGAGGTTATCATCGATAACCTTCGTTAAGCATGAAACATGGAAAATTGGGTGCACTCGGGAAGATGCATGAAAATCCAATTTCTATGCCATAGTAACAATTTTTTGTAACACATTGTAAGGACCATAATACTTGGGTGATAATTTATTATCCTTCTTATCTTTCTTGAGGGACATTTGTTTGTATGGTTGTAGCCATAAAAATACCTAGTCGCCTACATCAAAACTTATTTGACTGCAATGTTGATCTGCATCTTATCTCATTCCATTTTGTGCAAGAGTAAGGCTATCCTTTAAGAGTTAGAGAACTTGTTGTTGATGCTCAATGTGATCTTCCACTACTTGAACCTTAGAGTTTTCTCTTAAATATGGTGTGATGGATGGTGGATGATATCAATAAAGTGCCATAAATGGGCTCATTTTTTCTATAGTATGGAAGGAAGTATTATACCACGACTAAACTAGAGGTCACCACTTCACCCACTGTGTTTTTTTATTAGATACAAAGAAACAAATATATCCTTCCAAAAATGTCTTCACTGTCTCAATTTTCCCGTTAAATTGAGGATGATAAGATGAGCTATGAGCTAATTGAGTACAAAGGCAATAAAATAATTCTATCCAGAAATTTCTAGTGAAATTTGGATCTCTGTCACTTACAATAATCTTTGGGTTTCCATGTATCTTTTGAATTGTTTCGAAAAATTTAGTAGTAACTATACTAGCTTTAAAAAGATGAGATAATGCACAAAAGTGTGCATACTTGGTAAGTCTATCAAATACCACCATGATGACGCTATTTCCTTTAAACTTGGGAAATTATGTGGTAAAATCAATTGATACATCCTCCCAACTCTGCCTTGGAATGGCTAAAGGCTCTAAGAGACCCGGGGTCTTAATTTTCTCAACTTTATTTTGTTGGAAAAACCACAAACTTTTGAATATCAAATTTAAGGTCGTCGCAAAAAAAATCATTCTTGACCTTATAGTAATTTTTAAAAAGTATTGAGTGCCCTCCTAGTGGGGACTTATGCAATTCCAAAAGAGTCTATTGCTTGAGTTGGGTATTATTACAAAGATATAAGTTGTCTTTGTACCATAATGAATCTTTTTCCCATCTAAATGTATCAGATGTACTGGGATCTGGCTGCAAATTTTTAATGATTGTTTCATGTCTTCATCATTCTTCCATTCATCCCTCTCTATCGTTTATTTAATCATGTTGGATAATAGAAATGGCACAAATAAATGCTTCCACATCCACATCATTTCTTGAGAGTGCATTTGCAACAACAAATTTCTTCCATTTTTTGTAGATGAGTTGAAATTCATAAGCCAACATCTTTGTGACCCATTTTTCCCACTCTTTTAAAGATAATCTTTGTTCCAAAATGTATTTAAGACTATCATGATCCATTTTTACCTTGAATTTTATTTACATTAGGTAAGGTATCAATTGCTATAGTGCATGTAGTATTGGCAACATTTCCTTATCATAAATAGATTTTTGTGAATACTTTCCTTAGATTGGATGAATTTCAAAAGCAACAGGTCTTCCTTCTGGCATTAAAACAACACCAATTCCATTTCCCAATGCATCAGATTCGACAGTAAATATTTTTATCATTTCTGGTGTAGCTAACACCAGTGCTTGGTACATTTCCTATTCAAGTTGTTCAAAGGTGTTAGTTGCTTATAGAGTCCAATAAAATGCATGTTGAGGCATATCAATTAGCCAACCAACTACTTCTAAGATGCGGGTTCGAGCCTCTTCAGTAATTTTGTTAGAGGTGCTGCTATTCTCCCATAATTCTTAACAAACTTACGATAATACCCTATGAACCCAAGAAATCCTCGAATATGCCTATGTTTGTGGGGATTTTCCATTCCTTAATCGATTTAATTTTGTTAGGGTCTGCCTTAACACCCTCATGAGATGCAATATGACCCAAATATTTGACCTCATGTAATCCAAATAAAAATTTGGAGGTTATTGAATATAATTGTTTCCCCTCCAATAGTTTTAGCACCCTCACAACATGTTGAACATGATCCTTACAAGACATGTTGTTTATTAGTATATCATCAAAAAATACTAACACACATTTTCTATGGAAGGGTTTTAAAATGGAGTTCATCAGACCTTGAAATGCGGAAGCTTTATTAGTAAGGCTAAAAGGCATGGTCAAAAATTCATAACGACCCTCATGAGTTATGAATGTTGTTTTTGAAATGTCTTCCATCTTCATTCTAATTTGAAAATATCCTAAGCAATGATACAACTTGGTGCAGTAAATTTCTCCATGTAATTCATCCAACAATTCATCAATGACAAGAACACGAAATTTATCTTTAATAGTGAGCTTGTTAAGATCGCTATAATCTGGACACATACTCCATGATCCATCTTTATTATGCACCAATACTACTAGAGCAGAGAAATAACTTTGACTAGGTTGGATTATACTAGCCTCTATCATTTATGCATCCATACGTTCAATTTCACTCTTTTGGGCATAATAGTATATGTAAGGTATGATGTTTTGAGGAACACTTCTTGGAATCAAATGAATATCATGATCATTATCAGGGATAGGTGGGAGGCCTTCGGGAGTCTCAAATACCCTAGAGTTATTTTCCAAAACTTTTTCAATAGCTGGAGAAATAGACGCTTTCGTTGTTTTAAACTCTAGTGAGCATAATTATACAATTATGCCACATTGTTATTTCTTCAAAATAATTTTCATGCCACTAGATCTGATTATATTTCCTGGTTTTCATATGATACCCCTTAATTAAAGTTCCTTTCCTTCCCAAAAAAAATTCATGAAAATTTCTTGAAAATTAAAAGTTATAGTCCCTAATGTTCGCAACCATTGGACTCCTAATACAACATCAACACCACCCATTGGAATGGAAAGCATTGGAATATTCAATAAATAATCCCCCACGGTTATATTGATACTGTGGGACTTTCTAAAGAATTTTATAGTTCGTCCATTTGGAACCATCACTTGATAATCTAGTGCTATATATAGGAACAATGTCAATTCCTCTGCTATCTTATGACGAATAAAATTATTGGTACTACCTGAATAAATCAAAACTATTACCTTTTTCTTCTTGATATATTCTTCTACCTTGGGAGTTTGAGGAGTGATAATTCTTGCCAAGGCATTAGATGTTTGTTTGGATTCATTTCTTCTTTCTGTTGGGTTGATTCCTACTGTATATCCTCCTCTTTTAATGTTTCTTGTTCATTTTCTTCCTCCTCTTCACAATCTATAGAATAATTTCTTCTGGACACACTTATGACCTTTAGTTTATTTGTTATCACAACTATGAAAACTCCATTTTTCTCTTTTCTCCTCCAATTTTCGTGGTGTCAACAATGTAGGTTGTGGAACTCCAGGAGCAACAACGCTTCCATTTTTATAGTTATGAGTGGTAGAACTACTTGTTGCCATAATTTTTCTTTCATGTTTTCTTCCCATCCCAAATACCTTCTCCAATGAACTAGGTTCCCAAAGCTAAACCTCATGTTGGATGTTATCCTTCAAATTCACTATGAAGACATTAATCATATGCTCCTCTAGATTATTAGTTACCCTGATATTCAATTTTTGGAAGTCCTCAATGTGCTCTGCCATTGAACCCTTTTGTTTGAGATTTATCGATTGGCTAAAGAAAGTGTTTCTCTTTGTGTCCTCATAATATGCTCTAATTTCCTACATCAAAAATTACCAAGTGACAGGTGGTTTATCAGAAAAAATCCATCGATACCATACAAACCGATTGAGTTCTAAATATAAAGATGCAATGCATACCTTCTGTGTATGTTTCACATCACGAAGATCAAAATATTGGTCCATCTACAGTATCCATATTATTGGATCCTTTCCATCAAAATATCTCATATTTATCTTTGGGATATGGTGGGTCTTAAACCCAACATTGAAGTTTTTAAAATCACAATTCATATTCATTTTTTTCCCCATCATGATTTTCATGTATTATCCCTGTCACCATCGGGAAGCATTTCTTTCAGCAACTTGGTCAATCCTTCCATCTTGAAATTCATCATTTCTTCCATGTCTTCTTTTAAACCATTCATGTTAGCTTTTATTCTTATTTTAAACCATCCATGTCACATTTTAAGGCATCCATGTCCCCTTTTTAATCCATCCATGTCCCCGTTTAGTTTATCTTTGGTTTCTTTTTATGGGAGCAAAATTTGTTTCACTTGGTGTCATAATTTTGATATATCATGTTACAATTTTGACTCTTCATGAGTCATAACAGAGATTTCTGAAGGCTTAACGGATATGTAATTATTTTGTTTGGGAGGAATTTTAGAACCAAATACTGGTATCATTGCTTCAATATTCACTTTGAATCACTTCAAAATGAGTTTTCAAACAAAAGTTATGAAATTTTTTAAAAAATACACACCTGTTTCCTTCTTTTTAGGAGCTTGATATTGATTCTTGAAGTTTCCTTATGTCTTCAATTTTTGATCTCCAAGGTTTAAAATTTGGTTTCATGGTATATCCTTAAGTCTTATTTACAACACCACAATTTAGACTGAGATTTGATTCTTCAAGAAAATGTTATGCCCAATATCCCACGATGACCTCATTACAGACTGGTTCAGAATATTTCCCTTGTATGGAGTGCCACGTGTCACTATTTTGACCTTAGGCCCTAAAAATGGTACACAAAAAGCTACAGTTTGTGTAATTTCAATCATGTTTTTATGAAATTCAAGTCCGATGCTTGGAGAGAAAGTTATGATGATTTTCACTGGGTCATTTGTTTGACATTGAATTTTGGAGCCTGCAAAATCCTAAATTCCTTGGATCATATCTCTGAAAATATAGCAAAAAAATATCTAATATTCATATAAAATGTTCATCAATACTTAGGCTCCACCTGGTTTCAATTTCATCTTCTTAATCCTTGTATAGAATTTTTAATAACAAATATTTCAAGGTGACTTTTTTGAAGAAGTGAAACCCTAGAATCTGAAGCTTCAATACCAAATGTTATGCAAAAGCTCACAAAAAAATAGATCAAGGAATTAAAAATTATCCTCTTTGAGGGGAAACCTACTTTACATTACATAAAATGAAAAATTCTTGAATGATACAAATGATAATACCTCCTTGGTATGTATAGGAGTCTAAGGGATCAGAATATAATTAGAGCCTACATAACAACAATAATGTAAAGGAACACTAATAAGAATTGTGGGCTTCTATTGGGCATAAAAATAACAACATGGGGGATACATGGTCACAGCAATAACAATAGGGGATACACTGACAATAACAATAAGGGGAATAGAATAGTATTATAGGGACCTAAGAAGCCCCCTCTCAATATTGTCTGTGTTTCCAATGTCTTTCTTGGGATCCACGACTGATTTATAAGTTCCAAATTTTAGTTCTTTAAGAACCTTAGTGCATTGGTTGGAAGGAGACTATTGTATGATATGAGAGCAACTTCAAACCATATATTTTGAGAGAGAGGTGGGAACTGAGACGAGGAGAGAAATTAATCGAATAAAATCTCCAAGATAAAATGATTTGGTTTAAGAGAGTAATGTATGTAAAGAAAAAAGAGCTAAGAGAAATTGAATCATATCCTAATCGAAATTCAAGTGAGATTTTAGAGGGTGCACTAGGCTCCATGAATAAGATTTGATGGCGTATTTTTATCAAAGCAAGGCCCCCACTTTAATTTAGAACTAATGAGGGGATATTTATGAAATCAGGTTCTAACATGGATCCAACTCAGAGGGAACACCTAAAAAATGGCTATGAATTCACAACACTAAGTGGGATGCTAGTTTTATAAGAAAAATGTAAATACATATTAGGACTATACAAATTTTATGACACCAAATGATGTATTTATGAAGATCTCAACCTAAAACAAACCTCATATAGATGGGAACAACACTAGCTTCAAGGAAAAAAAACCCAAATACATGAAAAATAATAAAAATAACAAGTTAAAATAAGAGAATCAAGGAAAATTATCTTATATTATTTGTCTATCCAATTGGAATTTACAAAGCAATGCATTGGTCCCACTCCATGTGGTATTCACCAGGGGAGAAATACCATACCACATGGTTTCATATTTCGGGACATATATTGATGAAGAAAATGATAATATATATTGGGGGATATATGGGGTAAAGGGTTTTTATATTGGAAGGTATAAAAAATGGAACTCAAAGTTAATGAAAATATAGAAAGGGGTATAAAAAATGTTAATGAGAAAATGGATGCCTACAAGATCTAGTGAAAGTAGGGGTTTTTCAAATTAGGAAGGTGTATTGGTTTTGTATTGGAAGGGGGTTAAATGATGTGATTTTCATAACTATTTTGCAATATGTAGTCAAATTAGGGGTATTGTTTAGTATGCCGTAAACGCAGGTGATATGTCAAAGATTCATTGAGTGAAGTGGCCGTGTCCCACTCAAGATAAAAAAAACCTAAGGTATTAGGAAGAATAGGTAAATAAATTCTACATGTAAGTTAAAGGATAGGAACTTTAAAATACATGATTACACAACAAAACATTGTCAAACAGACGCTTTAAATTGTGAAGGGCCCAACAGTTGTTGAATGATGAAATGGACATAGTTAGAAAGATGTGTAACTCCAACTCGGGAAGGATGCACTAAAATTAAACACGATGGGATGAATTATATTTTGTTGTGTTGAGTGGAGCGATGTTGTCAAGGACTTCTAACTAGCTACCACTTTCATTGACTATGCTACACATCACTCGAATTGGTGTTCTAACTTCTCTAGTGAGGTATCTCAATCTATCTCCATTGCATATGTGATTTAGTGAGTGAGAATAATTTTTAAATGTGTAACTTGAGTAATAAATAATATAATTTATATTTAATAATGTAGGTAGTTGACCAAAAAAATATAAACATTGAGTAATAGGGAGAAAAAAAATATTTTAAGGTACATAATCCATTAAAATTCCTCACCATAAGATAGCCAATCTACAATACCTTGTGTAATATAGCATTGGTCTTAGGGGGAGTCCCATGGTTGTTGTAGTACTTTGTAGAAAATCATCATAGTAGCAGGCTTATTGGAGAAGACATAATATGATGACTATTTGGATGGGAGTCCTAGTATTTGGAGGGATTTCACCTCAAGAGATAAAATATGGTACTCCTAGATATTGCATAGCTAGATAGTGCTTGAAAATAAATTCCAATGGTATATTCAAGTCTGAAAATGGCCTCCTAGTTTGAGAGATAGAGACGGTCAAAGGTATGAGGCCCAAAGTAAAACTAATTCATAGTTAAAGGCTTGGAAACCGTTTTGAAATGAAGCAAATTTTGGCACATTTCCGATGTATAGCGGAATAGTTAGTGGTTCCAACATCAAAATGATCAAGCACACGTGGCACGACATGAAAGTGACAAGAAACTGTTTTTTTGGCTAACAGGTGGATCCCACCCAGTGGTAATACCCCAATAGCATTTCTCTAGTGTATTTTATATACACTCAAACATAATTTGAGGGATTACGACAAAAAGTTACATCATCCCAGTGGAATTACCTTGTCAGGTGTACCCTAGAGGTTGGCAAATGACACGTAGAAGTTATGCGTTGGGATGAAATTGAAGGGGATGGCAAGGAGCACAATGTGCGGCGGAGAATATTTTCATTGGAAAAGGAATTGAATGGGAGGTCCCTGCTCTAATGGGTTAGCCTGTTGAGGGCTATTCTGAACATATAAAATATTTGTTGTGTAAAGGAAAACTTACTAGGTAGAAGAAAAAATAAAAATTAGGGAACCCCTAAAAATATTAAAAAAGGAAATCAGTGGAAAACCAAGGGCCACATGACCCTTCTATTTCCTCTCTAGCAGAGGAAAGGTGGAAACATATAATTAGCCTGGATGCTTACATCAACACTAATAAATCAAAGTATGTCATGTGGCAGGAAGATTCAGTGTATTTGGGAACCCTAATGGTCAATTTCTAGTGTACATATGAACCAATCATAGGTAGACATGTGGTATGGCTGACATTAGCATGATCTCATCCAACCGAATGGAGCTTGGGAATGTGTCAATGGTGTAGAAATTGGAAACGCTAAGCAACAGGAGATAGCACATGTCAATCTTATAATACACAAATATACAACCAATTAAATGGATCCAATCAAACCCTACTAGATATCTTGCCCCAGAGGGATAGAGCCCAAACGTTTATAAGGAAGCGTAAATGGGTGGTGCCAGGGGAGAAGTGCCACACTTGGGAGCTCCAAGATTAGCACAACGATAGAGCTTTTTGGTCATTTTTTAAAGAAATGAGACCAAGGGCATGGAGTCGTTAATAAAGGAATTTGACTCGCAAAGGGGTTAAATAGACTAAGCACCTTAAAACTTAAGACATAGGTCATAGCACCTAGTCTGATGGCGTGAATAGAAGAAAAGTGCCAAGAAGAAGGAGCCAAGGAAAATTCGATAGAATTGGTAGTGTTTTGTAATAAAATTAAAAACGACTGAAATTTTTATTTGACAACACAATTTGGCAAAGGAATATGAAGAAAAATTTAGTCCTATAATTAAAAGCATGGAGCACATGCATGGTTGAATGCGTCACTAGCACTTTGGCATTGAGTACCAAGTTAGCCATCACAACAATTGGGATAAGCAAGGATGGAGAAGTTGAGTAGAAGAGCACAATGAGGTTGGTGCCATTAGTTTAATGGCCATTGCCAAGAACTACTTTCCCAAGACAAGAGAGGACCACAAAATACAAATTGAGTTTGTAAGCTTGAATTAAACAAAAATAAGCGTCCTCTATTCTCACCTGCATGCCACTTGGAATTAATTGAATAAAATGCCTCTAAGACACCATACTAGTGATTTTATGGGTTCTAATGGGATGTTTAAGCTAAATAAGAAAGGAGAGACATATCTATAGTGCATTATGAACTCTGTGGGAAATTAGGAGGAATGGAGGACCAAGTGATTTGTGTAGGAAAATTCAATGGAGCTATGTCTCGAGTGTGCAAGTAAGACACAGATTTATTTATTAGTATGAGAAGATACTTATATGCATATTCTGCAATTTAATGTAATGGAAATAGTTGAGTTAAAAAAAAAAAACCATTTCCAGAGTTTAATACAATTAAAATGGCCATTCACCTTGATGGAACAACAACATTAAGAGCCTTGCAAAAACATTCATTCAGGATCTATGCTGCAAAGACAATAGAGAAAACGAGAGGACAACTAAGATCACATTGACTATTGTTCAGTAGAGGGAAAAAAACAATGGATTGCAATTTTTCAATGTGGGGGAGTGCAACATTGTTGCAAGTGAGTGTGTGGAGAGGAGATTGAAGTGTGTGAGGAGCTACATATCTATTTGTGTGAGCAGAAGGGAGATGGGAGTCGAGAGATAACTGTCACTCAAATCAACTAAGGGCTGAGAAGAGAGATGCTTGAGAAGTGAAGTGTGCCGAGAAAAGGAAGACTTCAAAGAAGAAGGGAAAGTGTTGTGTGCAAAACATTTGATTGGTTCATATTTCTATGAATTTGTATTGGCCTTTGTTTTCATTTTGAAAATTATATGGAAAGAAAAATAGTGGCTAGAACATGTAGCAGCCTATATTGATAAGAGAATTGTGTTTCTTGTAATGTGGTGGCTTTCTTTCTTGAGGGGGATTGGGTATCTCATGAGTTGGTGCTCACAAACAACTTTATGTAATTAGGCGGGTGCTTAATTTACATCATAATAAAATAGATTGGTGGTTTTATCCCTTTTGGTTTCCCTATAAAAAATACCTATGTCAGTATGTATGTGCTACTCAATTGATGGAATTTGTGCTCATCTGAATGGTTTAATTTGGTGGGTGTGTGTGTGTGTATATATGAATGTTGTCACAAGTAATTGGGAAAAGTAAAGGAAATTTAAGAATTGAGCTTAAATATTAAGAACCTCACTATTATTGATTCAACCCCCACCTCTTAATAATTCATTATTTTAACAATTGGTATCATAGATAAGTTTCCTTTAGTAACATTTTATCCACTGGATGGTAGAACTATAAGGAATTATGTCTAGAAAAGCAGATCAAGATGTCTACCCAAGTAAGATACCAATATTTTATGGGACAAACTATGCCTTTTGGAAAGTTAGGATGGAAGTCTATCCTATGTCCCCCAAAGTAGAAGAGTGGAGCTATGTGTTAGTATATTATGATGTTCCTGATGTCCCTCCCATAGATGTAGATAGTAAAAAGTTGTATGAGAATAATTCTAAAGAAAATAATTCCATTATCTTTGGCCTTAGTAAATTCCAACTTATAAAAGTTATGCACCATAAATATGACAAGGAAGTATGGTTCAATGGAAATCAGAGTCATTAAGGATTTGAAAAAGTCAAACATGTAAAACTTTAAGCATTTAAAATGAGGTTTGAAAGAATCACGAAGCATTTCCTTCGAATTGAAGAAGTAACCAATATGATTAGAAAACTTGGCGAAGCTATCGAAGAAGATGTATTTGTTCAAAAAGTATTAAGATCTATTCCTATGATAATTAATGCTAAAATTTTAGCCATTGACGAGATGTCTAATCTAAAAAGTTTGACAATGGACTAACTACATGGTACTCTCACAACCCATGAGATGATAGTAGGGAAAGAGAAGACTGAACCGAAGCAGGAAACTTTTAAGGTGTCTAAGAAGGATAAGGATCACAAAGATCATTAGGATTATTCTAGCTACAAATTAGATCATGATTTGGCTCACTTTGCTAGGAAACTAATGTGGGGCTAGGGTAAATGTAACGTGTAGCTTCCCTTCAAATTCCTTGGCTGTGGAAGAGTTGGATATTTTACAGCCAAGTTCCCTTACAAATAAGAGGGATAAAGGTAACATGATTAGAATTTTAAAATCAAAGATCAAAAACATTGAAAGAAGAAGTTACTTAATAAGAAGGGGACCTATTCCAAAGAGGATACCTGAGAACCATATTATGATACCTATTATTCCTCATAGTATGAGTCAAATAAGTGGTTACTTATGGAATTTGGAGCTAACTACAAGAGAAAAATTATTACAGACTTTGAAGAAGAATAACAAGGAGTAATGGACCTTCAAGGGGAACATATCAGTTCTCGTGATGAGTTATAAAAGGTGAGAAGAAAGAAAAATGAATGAAAAGAGACTTTGTTGCACGAGCTTAGGAATGTATGTACAACTCAAGAAATGAATAATTTGTTTGTCAAAAACAAAAAAATGAATATTCCATTAGAAGTAAAGACATCTTATGTCTTCTATTAGAAGAAAAATAAGAAACATATGAAAATCTAGAAGAAGAGAATAGGCATCTAAAGCAGGAGCTAATGAAAATTGAAGGAGGATATGATCCTAGAGACATGCAAAGAAGATATTATGTCCCTAAAAGTCAAGTTATAAGAAGAAAAATGAAAGGAAGAAGTTCTAAATGATCTAATTCATGAACGGGAAGAAAACTGGCAGAGTCTCAAGGCAAGAATTATCTCTCTGAGAACATATCTTTTGAGATTAGAGACAAAGAAGGGTGTAAATGATAAGTTTGTAGAAGGTTCAAGAGAGCTAGATCAAATTCTAAAGAGTCAAAGGTCTCTAGAGAACAAGACATGTCTGGGATATTCTAGATCACAATAATTTCTTATGAGAAAGATGAACTTCATGTTCGTAGGATTTGAAGAACCTCAAAGCTATGAAAATGTGCTTAAAGGTATAATCAATAAAAATAATTGGGTAGTATGTAATATAGGAACCCATCACAGGAACAAGAATTCCAACTTATTAAAGGAGTCATACCAAATGAAAATTAATCAATCAATAAGATAACAGAGGTACTCTCACATACAAACTCGTGAAGTTTCCAACTTTAAGTACTCTAATTTATTTTATGGTCATTGCTATAAATTCCATATCTTTTGACATAAAGTTGTTGATTGTAGAAGAGTTAAAGTTGAAATAAATAAAAAATTTGAATACAAGAAGTATCAAAATTTTAGATCTCAATACTCAACTCCTAGAAATAGAAATCCCTTCCCTCCTCTGATGGATGATGTTTAATGCTCCAAATGTAATAATTTCGATCACAAGGTGAGTAAATGCAGAAGGAAGTTTGAGTATTCATCTAAATCCCATAATGCTTGATAAGAAACCTTTCCAAAGGATAAGAATAATTAGAAACATAAGTATGGAAAGAACATGGACTATGGGCTTGCACTATCAGCGGATGATCAAGAACAAAAATAGTATGTGGATAGTGACCAAGGAAAATTTTAAGGATGGAAAATTATCTTAAAGTTTAAAAACGTTGGTGAATCTCACTACTCCTTAATATGAAAACTATAAAATGTTTATTGATGTATTTGTAAAATTATTCAACTTTATAATGATTTTATATATACTCTTTATATAATACTGGCAATTTTTAAGGTAAAATATTTTTATACTGTAAAATTTGGGCAAATCATTTTTATAAAAATATGGAATTGACAAATCTTTGTTTTGTAAAAACCATGGAAAATAATCCCACCTCAGACTATTAGCCCCTAAAATTTTACATGATAGCAAATATTCCAATCTTATGACTAGGGGTAAGAATAAATTCATGTCTGTAAAAGAAAAGGACATAGGGAACGCTATCATATTAGACAATAATGCTCTATCAAGAATTATGGGTAAGGGCATGGCAAGTCTTGATGAAAAGTTTAAATTTCAAAATCTACGATATGTAAAGGGTCTCAAGCATAACATGCTTAGTGTGAGCTAGATGTTTGATAATGGCTATAATGTGACCTTTCGATCCAAAGATTGTGAGGTCTGAAAGAAAGAGAATGGAAAGCTGGTGGGAAGGAAATCATAACTCATAAATCATAACATGCTCTGCGGCTCTGCGGCTTATTTCTCCAGATCTGCGGCTTATTTCCGTGAAGCTCTGCGGCATCACTAGGTCATCTGTTTCTTCGGGAGATTGCAGAGTTGGTTTAAGTACAATACGGTTCATATGTTGTATTCGTTGGTAGCAGAGATGGATAGGTAACTTCGCCAGATCTGTCTATCTATGAATCTCCAACTAAATAAGGAACTACACTCGTGAGCGCTGGATCTCGGCTCCACCCTACCTACTAGTTCTGCAGATCTATGGCTTATTTCTCCATATCTGCAGTTTATTTCCGTGAAGCTTTGTGGCATTATTTCTCCAGATCTGTGGCTTATTTCCGTGAAAGCTCTATAGCCATGATTGTATTATTGGCCGAGTGGGTAGAAATCTCAGGGCTGCTCCCTAGATTGGATTTCGATTAGTTTGTTGCTTGCCCTCCCAGACCGCTATAGTTTTATTTGGAGGAAGCCACGACCACAGCGTCAAGATCGGGATCGAAGGTAACTGTGGAGTTAAGCTTCGAGAGGGCTGCGTTGTGGAAATGATGCTCTAGAACCCTCGTCCTGCACGATTTTATATTTCTCCAGATCTGCGACTCTATTGAGATATAGAGTGGCTATCTAGATCTGCAGCTCTCCAAGTTGTAGATCTGCCGATTCTGTGGCTTCCATCTCTTGGCGTGGCTTATTTCTCCAGATCTGCTCTATTGAGATATAGAGCAGTTATCTAGATCTGTGGCTCTCGAAGTTGTAGATCTACTGATTTTGTGGCTTCCATCTCTTGGTGTGGCTTATTTCTCCAAATCTGCGTCTCTATTGAGATATAGAGCGGTTATCCAGACTTGCAGCTCTCCAAGTTGTAGATCTGTCGATTATGTGGCTTCTCTTCGACAATCTTCTATACTCAGCAGGAGATCATTATCGAGATGGCTCCCAGCTTTGTGAAAATAGCTGCTGGCTCAAATCAGTCTGCCTCTGGGGAGCAAGCTCCTGCCCATATAGTCAGTGAAGCCCCAGCCCCCACTATCCAGGTGGTCCAGGCCTCACTCGATGAGGCTTTGAAGTTCTCTGAAAGTGCCCTAATCTGCCGATTCAATGGTTTTTGGCAGCGGCTAACAGCTCTCCATAGTTGGATCTCGGAGGTATGGAAGCCTCTAATTCCTGATGCAATTAATATCTACCCCTATGCTAGGGGTTTCTTTATAGTGGATTTTGAAAACTCTGAAAGCAGACAATGTATTCTAGATTTTGGCCCTTGGTTTTGGGAAAAATCAGGCCTATTCCTGAGGCCATGGAACCCATCATTTGATCCCTCAACAATAGTCATAACCTCAACACCAGTTTGCGTGAGATTGCCAAACCTACCTTTGCATCTCTGGAATTTCTCTTCGCTAAAAGCCATTGGAAACGCAATTGGGAATTTTTATTGCAGGTGCCCAGAAACAAAGGAATATGCCAAAACCACCTATGCATGCATCTGTGTCAAGGAAAATTTTAAGAACCCCCCCTAAATTTATAAATATAATAAATGAGCGAATCTAGATGGTATATAGGAAAAATGGAAGGCGATTTTATCAATAATATAATATGTATATATAATTTTTTGGCGAATCTCTCACCAGGCATCGCGAATATTTTACTCAATTATAAAATCTTGTAAGATCTTGGCGAGTCTTTCACTAAATAATAAAGCTCTGTAAAGTCCTAGTGAATCTTAGAATAGGCTACATGCTGGTTTAAATCCCCCATTTAAATAGGCTACATTCCAGGTGAATACCATGGGTCAATACCATGTGCCATTTTGGGGAATACCATGGGTCAATACCATGTGCCATTTTTATTTTTATTAATTCTAATATTAGGGTTAATAATGGTTTTTTGCATGGTATTAATAACAATCTAGTCCATGGTATTTGTCCCATAGTATTTTGGCCATAGGTTTCACCTAAATAGAACCCATTTTTTGAGTGTTCGTAAATATAAGGTGACTTATGGAGTAAATATAAAAAAATGTTTTATTTGTTTACCATACCTCTCGTTTATTTATATTTTTATTAATTTACCATACCTCTTTTACAAATATGGTATTTGGCCCATAGGATTCACTTAAATAAAACCTCTTTCTTGAGCCTTCATAAATAGAATGAGGGTTATGGACTAAATATAAAAAGAGGTTTTATTTATTTACGATACGTCTAGTTTATTTATATTTTTATTTATTTACCATACCTTTTGAGTAAGTATAAAAAGACGTTTTATTTATTTACCATACCTCCACTTTACTTATATTTTTATTTGTTTACACCCTTACATGTATATAAGGTGACTTATGGAGTAAATATAAAAAATGTTTTATTTATTAACCATACCTCTCATTTATTTATATTTTTATTAATTTACCATACCTCTTTTATAAATATGGTATTTGGCCCATAGGATTCACTTAAATAAAACCTATTCTTGAAAATGGGCGAATGGATTCACTTAAATAAAACCTATTCTTGAAAATGGGCGAATGGAAGGTTGTAAGTCCTAATTTCAAGGGCTAAATTTACCTTTTTTACCCTCTCCCTTAAAATAAGGTGGGCTATTTGAGGTGATTTGTAAAAATGTACTATGATACAAAATATTCGCCCACTAAAAAATTAAAACCCCTTAATTTCGCCAAAGGGCGAACATTCGCCCCTAAAATTATCCTTGATCTGTGTGGAAATGGACTTCAACATCGGATTCCCAGCTGAGATACACCTAACAAGTAAAGACTATGTGTGGAACCAGAAACTCGATTATGAAAGTGTCCTCTTCAGATGTCGATCCTGCTTTGAGATAGGCCACCTAGCCAGAAATTGCCCAAAAGCTTCCCAGAAAAATTCTGCCAGAAAAAATCACCACAGATCTACATGGTGGCAAGGACCACAAAAGGAACACTACACTATCATCAAAGAAGAATACTCTCAAGAAAAATCTAAATCACAAGAAATTGGGCAAGAAATAAACAACTCTCAAGACAAGTAGGGGGAAAGCCCCACCTAACAACGAAAGAGTGAACTCGACAACCCCTCAAGCTATGAGGGTTCGAATACCGCACAAAATAAATCTCCATTTAACAACAAAGTAGATCTCCTAGACCAAACTTATTCTCCGACTATCTTCAAAAGGACGAACACAATAGATCGCAAAGCTAAGACACCAATGTCCCAAGAATTAGAAGAGATGAAGGAGATGCAAGATAAAGAAAGCTGGAAGACCATATAGAAAAAAAAGAAATCTACAGCACCAATCTCACCAAGAAAGATGAGGAGCCAGACAATTAGAAACTAAGAAAGAAAATTATAGGTCTAATAGACCAATTTGGTCTCAGTGGACAGTAACCATCATCATCATCATCATCAATTAAGATGTTACTGTAGCAAGGCAAATCAAACGTCGTTATCGCATAGGATAATTGTTCATATTAATTTTGACAGTCTGATAAAGGTCAACAAGATTGGAGATATAAGAGGATTTCCAAGACTCGCAAGGTCTGATAATTCAATATAAAAATCTTGTCAATTTGGTAAGTAGACAAGGAATACATTTAAGACAAAGGACTTCTCATCATCTAAACCTATGGAGCTCATTCACACTGATATATGTAGCCCAACTAAGATGCAAATCCCAATAGGAGAAAGGTATTTTGTGTTATTTACTGATGACTTTACTAGAGCCACATGGATAATGCTCTTGAATGAGGAATTAGAAGCTCTTAATAATTTTAAGACATTCAAATCTCAAGTAGAAAATGACAAAGTTATAAACGTTAAATTCTTAAGATTAGACAAAGGTGGATAATACACTTCAAGAGAGTTTGAATAATATTGTGAAGAGCATGAGATAAGGAGGCAATATTTTATGGCCAAAAATACACGACAAAATGGAGTAGCAGAGAGAAAGATCATAACAATTCAAGAGATGGCCAATGTTAAGTTGGATGAAGCATAGTTACCTCACACTTGTTGGGGAGAAGCAACGTAGGAAGAAGTGTACCTAGAAAACAGAACATGGCTCAGGCCTAAGAGTGATAAGACTCCCTCTGAGTTATGCAACAGGAGACTTGCATAGGTAAAGCACTACAAGGTGTTTGGGTGAAAATGGTTATCAAAATAAATGGCAAAAAACATTGAAAATTTTATTCGCATGCTGATGAGGGTATATTTCTCGGTTACTCAACCCGAAGTAAAGGATACAAATTCTACAAAAAAAATACAAATAGAGTTTAGGAGTGCATTGATATCGTAGTGGATGAAATACTACTGCAATATGAGTCTTACAAAGGGAACATGAACTCGCATGGATAAGAAATCTCAACCACCATATTCACAAACCTAGAAGAGATTGAACTAGACAAAGAAGAAGAAGAAGTAAGTACCACACCTAGGTCAAAAAATCCCTCAAGGTATGTACAAAAATAACATCCTGAAAGTTAAATTAATGGTGGTCAAATACTTGGATTTCAAGCAAGGAGGATATTCCTTAACCAACCAAGCTACACAAATATTTCTCTACTATCTCAAATCGAACCCAAGAATCTCATTAAGGAAAGTGAGGATAAGTCTTCGATAAAGGAAATGAATGAAGAGTTGGATTAAGTAGAGAAGAATGACACTTGGGAGCATGTTCCAACACCCAAAGAGAAAAATGTTATAGGAACCAAATGGTTCTTCAAGAATAACCTTAATGAGAAAGGTAAATTGATTAAGAGCAAGGCTTACTTAGTCTACAAAGGATATTCCCAAATAGACGGGATATATTTGAAGAAACCTTTACACTTGTAGTAAGATTGGAATCCATCCTCATGCTAATTTATTTTTCCATTCATAAATACATCAAGCTGTATTATATGGATGTGAAGTCATATTTTCTCAATGGAATCTAGAAGAATAAGTATATATTGAACAACAAGAAGGATTCATGCTCACAGAGAATGAAGAATTTGTCTGCAGATTGAAAAAGGCCTTATATGATATCAAATAGGCCCTTAGAGCCTGATATTCCATATTGGATAAATATCTTCAACAAAAAGGATTCAAGAGGGGCAATGCAGATAGAAATCTGTACATAAAATTGAATATCACCACTTGCTAATTGTGGTAGTTTATGTAGATGACATAGTCTTTGGAAGTGATCTAGAGGAATTGGGACATCAATTTGAAAATTCTATGCAAGCATATTTTGAGATGCCCATGATAGAATAACTATCCTTTTCCCTAGGACTACAAATTTCACAATTAAAGGATGGTGTTTTCATATCCTAGTCCAAATACTTGCGAGAATCTCTAAATATATTTGGACTAGAAGATTGTTAGTCGGTTAGTGCCCCCATGGTTACAGTTGTAAGTTATGTAAAGAAGATGTGAGACCTCCTGTCAATGAGATAGTATATATATATCAATGATTGGAAGATTTCTTTACCTCATAGTGTCCAGACGCAATATCATGGAGGTAGTGGCTTCGGTAGCCATATTTCAAGACTACCTCCATGAAACTCATGTGATTTTTTTGAAAAGGGTTTTCAAATAATTTTAAGGAATGACACACTATCAATTTTTCTATGCTAGAAGTAGAGAATTTAAACTAAATGAATATATTGATGTTGATTGGAAACGCAACATTGAAGATAGGAAGAGCTCTTCTGGTGAAATTTGCTTTTTAGGAGACTGCCTAGTATCATGGGTTAGAAAGAAGCAAGACTCCATCACTCTATCGACATCTGAAGTAGAGAATATTGTAGATGTTATCCATCTCTCTATCCACAGCTGAAGTAGACCTTAAAGAAAATTAATGTTATGCTCTTAACCTACAAGATGATACCTGAATACCAAATATGTGAAGAAATATACCTAGGACATAGAATAATGAGAAATAACAAGAAGTATTTTATTATTCAGAACGCAATCTTCACTTGCCTCTTCGAGGGGGTAACCTCCAATAGAGCTGAGCTCAATTACAATATAAGACATGATGCTCCTTGAGGGGAGTCTGTATCCTTTATATAGGATTCATACATGAAATACCATGGGGCAATACCATGGTGCTTATTAATACCATCTATCCAATACCATGGCCCATTTGCAACTAATTGTGGTCCTTTCATGAAATGCGGGTTAACCACTTATAATTATTAATACAGGCTTCATTGACTCTTTACTTAACTATAACAATGACTCGCTCAGGACTATTACATAAATAAGGGGGTTAGGGTTGGACCCTAACATGCCCTCCCCGATAAGAATATCCTTGTCCTCAAGGCTGAAGCTGTGGAAACTACTGAAGGATAGTAGCTGGTTCCCAGGTTGCATCTTCTGGAGAGGTGTCTTTCCACTTGACAAGGACTTCCTTGATCGTGCGGCCACGCAGGTACTGCTCTCGTGTGTCAAGAACCTATTCAAGTTGGAGCCAGATTGACCCTTCTTCATCCACTTCAAGTAGACTAGTTTGAATTTTGCAATGGTTCCCAATCACTTTCTTGAGGCATGAGATATGGAAGACTGGATGGATTTTGTGTTGGGTGGAAAATCTGGCTTGTAGGCAACTTCTCCAATGCGTTGAAGTACTTGATACGGTCTATAGAATTTTGGAGATAATTTCTGACAACCCTTTTCTTTGAGTGATGTTTGCTTATATGGTTGCAGCCCCAAAAATACTTGATCCCCTTCTTGAAATTGGCGTTCTGAGCAATGTTGATCTCCCTATTACTTCATGCAGTTTTGGGCTTGATGAAGATTCCTTCTAAAGTGGGCCAGCATGGTTGTGTGGTTCTATAGGAGTTGATCCACTACTTGTACCTTCGAGCATCCATTGATATAAGAAGTAGGGGAAGGAGGGAGTTGACCATAAACTGCTTCATATGGAGTCATTTTGGTGGTGGCATGATAGTTGGTGTTATACAACCATTTGCCTAGAGGTAACCATTGTAGCCAGAGATGTTGCTTTTCTAAAGTGAAACACCTAAGATAGGTCTCCAAACCTTCGTTGACTGCTTCAGTTTGACCATCAGTTTGTGGATGATAGGAAGTACTAAGTTGTAGTTGGGTACCTTGTAGCTAGAAGAGTTCCTGCCAAATGTTACTAGTGAAGATCGAGTCACGATCAGACACAATGGAAGTGGGCATGCCATGCAATTTGGAGATCTGATCCATGAAAGATTGAGCGACCAAGGTCGGTGTAAAAGGGTGGGGCAGGGCACAAAAATGAGCATACTTAGAGAGTCTGTCGACAACCACCATGATGATTGACTTGTTTCCTTACTTGGGAAGACCCGTAATGAAATCCATAGAAACCTCTGTCCAGATTGAGGCTGGGATGGGAAATGGTTGTAATGTGCCTAGGGATTTGATTGTTTCTCCTTTGTGGCGCTGATAGACGTCGCATTCAGCTACAAAAGTAAGAATGTGCTTTTTCATGCCTGTCCAGAAAAATGGTCTTCGAGTGCGAGCATATGTCTTCTGAAATCCTGAATGTCCTGTAGTGGGAGATGAGTGCAACTCCACTAAAATGTGGCTTTTGAGGGTGGATGTTGGTGATATTATTACTCTGTCCCTATAGCGAAGAATCTCATCCTACCATGAGTAGCCAGCTGTGGAATTTGGATCCGCCTATAGTTGATTAATGAGTTGGGAGAGCTAGGGATGTGAAAACCATTCCTTGCGAGCCTCTTCAATCCATTTTGGAATGGGAAGGGAAATTGCGAGCAAGGTACTTTCCTCCTCAAATTGGATAACGCATCTGCTACAATATTTTCACACCCTTTCTTGTAAATGATCTCATAATCATATCCCAGAATTTTGGCAAGCCATTATTTTGTTGTGGCAAGGATAGGCATTGCTCCAAAAAATATTTAAATCTTTGATTGTCTATGTGGATTTGGAAACGTTGCCCCAATAAGTATGGTCGCCAGGTATCTATTGCGTGTAAGATGGCCATCATCTCCTTCTCATAGGTAGAATGTCCCAGAATATATTCCCACTTGGTTTTTGGCTCTTGAAGGCAAAGGGTCAACCTTCCTGCATTAAGACCACCCCAATACCATATCAGAAGCATCACATTCAATCACAAACGATTTGGTGAAGTCGGGTAATGCTAAGACTGGAGTGGAACACATGGCATGTTTGGGAGCTATAAAGGCCTTTTGTGCTTCATCATTCCATAGGAATGAATTTTTCTTGAGGAGTTGAGTGAGGGGCCTAGAAATGCGACCATAATTGTGGATAAATTTGTGACAGTAGCCTGTGAGACACAAAAATCCTCTCAAGCTCTTCAACGTCTTTGGTTGAGGCCAATCCTGCATTTCCTGGAACTTTTTGGGTCCACCCTGACACCTTCATGCCCCACAACGTGGCCCAAATACTCAACTTCTTCCATGCCAAAAGAACACTTGGACATCTTGACAAATAATTTATGCTTGCGGAGCAGTTGCAAGAGCAGATCTACATGCTGAAGATGTGTGGCCCAGGTGCGACTGTAGATGAGGATGTCATAAAAGAAAACAACGACAAATTTTCTGAGATATGGTTTGACCAGGTGGCTCATAAGGCTCTGAAAAGTGGATGGGGCATTACAAAGACCAAATGGAATTACCAGGAACTCATAATGGCCTTCATGATTTTGGAAAGTAGTCTTTGGAATGTCTACTTATTTCATGCGAATTTGGTGATAGCCTGAGCGAAGGATGAGCTTAGTAAAGAATTGAGCCCCATTTATTTTATCCAACAAATCATCGACAACTGGGATGGGAAATTTATCTTTGACCGTTAACTTATTGAGGGCCCTGAAGTCTAGACACATATGCCATTCCCAATCTTTCTTGAGTACCATGACCACCGATGATGAATAAGGACTAATGCTGGGATGAATGACGTCTGCTTCCAAGAGTTCCTTGATTATTTTTTCAATTTCATTCTTTTGGGCGAACAAATATCTATATGGGTGCACATTTGGTGGTTGGGCCCCTGGGACCAAAGTAATGCTATGATCATGTTCCCCTCTCGAGGGTGGGAGCTCATGAGGCTTGTCAAATACTGGTAGATCATTGTTTAAGATCTGTTGCATCTTAGGGTGAATATGAAGAGAATTTGATTCGAAGGCTTGGATGGCATTAAATTGGGCTATAACTCCACGGTGGCCCTTTATTAACAATTTTTCCATTCGATGTGAGCTGATGATAGAGGGAGCTCCTGCCTGGAGTCCGCGGAGGGTATGTGTGTTGTTGTTCCGCTTAAAGGTCATATATAACTCCTGGAAATCCATTGTGATTGGTCCAAGTGTGCAAAGAAATTCAACACCTAAGACAATGTCGCACTCTCCCATTTGTGTGGCAAACATGTGGGTCTTTAATTGATAATCCCCCATTTGATGTTTAACATTTTCACACCGACCTTCACATTTCATTGTCCCCCCATCAACAATTTGGACCTGGAAGTTAGAAACTGCTCGGACAAAATAATGCACTACTTCTGCGACTCATTGACGGATAAAGTTTTGTGTACTGCCACTATCAATCAAGACTACTATTGGGCGATGCTTAATAAAATCTCTGATTTTGAGAGTTTGGGGAGAAGAAATCCCGACCAAATCATGCAGCGAGATAACTAGTTCTTCAGGTACATTATCCTTCTAGTTGTCCTCTTCTTCCTCCTCTCGTTCCTCAAGTGGTGGGGCTTCCTCCGATGAACTATGATCAGAAGCATCAATTTGAAAGAATTTGGGCTCCTTACATTTATGCCTTGGGGAGTATTTCTCATCGTAGTAGTAACACAATCCTTGCTTTCTTTCTTCCACCATTTCTGCTGGTGACACCTTTTGAAACTTGAGTGTTTGCGTAGTGCTTTGAGCCTGGGTGGGGTGACCCTTGGATATGAAATTTGAGCGATTGGACCGGGCCGCTAACGCATGTTCTACTTCATGAGCTATCCTACAAGCATCTAGCCATGAGATAGGGTGTTGCAAACGAATGTGGGCCTGTATGGTTTCTCTGAGACCACTGACAAAACATTCCAAGTATAAATGGTCATGTAGACCTCCTATGTGGAAGGCTAAGGCTTCAAAGGCTGTAATATATTCGTTCATTGTCCCTGTGTGTCAGAGCTTAGTGAGACAACCCAAAAAGTTAGATTCATGGTCAAAACGATCTGTAAGAGATTTTTTGAATGTTTTCCAAGTCAAGGGCCTTCCATAGCAACATTGATACCATTTCCACCATTGCCATCTCTCATTGTCCAAGTAGATGCTACCCACACTAAGCTGAGTTGCGTCATCCACGATGTGAGTCAGTGTGAAATATTACTCCATTTGTGCTATCCATGTGGTCGGGTGAGAGCCATCAAATCTATACATGTTCACCTTGGGTGGTCGCGGATGGGATTGTTGGTGGGTGCCAAAGAGGTGAAGAGACTGGATAGACTCGCCCTCAATGTTTTCAATATATGCCTCTGCGCGTTCCTCCATCTTACCCTTTGAGAGTGTTTCATTTAATTTATTCAACTGCAACAGTACATCTTTCAATTGTGATTCAATGTTGTCAATCCCCTCATTGGCCATAGCTTGAGCTCTAGTTTGTACCATGCACCGATACGATGTACTTGAAATTTGGGACCACCTGAAATTTTTGGCACTAACAATTGAATGGTACCACCTTGCTCAGCTTGTCGACCTGATTCTTATGGGCTAAGTCACCAATAAGCATCTCGGCGGGTCCCAGACTTCTTGTTTTTTTTTTGTACTCCGAATGGAGTTTTACTCCTTGCTTAGGAATACTGCAATGGCTGAATCTGAGAAAATTCAATGCTTCCCAAAGTCCTACAAAAATCACACCCAAGTATAGGAACCCACACAATTAGTCAGATCTGAATGGCGGATCTAATTGTTGTGACGGCTACAGAGCCCAAACTGCTAGATCTGGATGGGAGATCTGATGGATCTGATAGATCTGAATGGCTGATCTAATAGATCTGAACAACATAACTGATTTTTGTTGGTGCGACAAAACCCCACCTACGAGATCTGATTTGGCAAAGATGATGCGTGATCCAGAGATAGAGAAGGGAACTATGGTCTCCAGGAGTGTCAGGTGCTATAGTTCGCAATATACATAAGGGTTTGACAATAGTACTCGGCCCAATCTTTGAGGGCACTAACCAAGGAGGATCAACTATACCCTTAGCCGTACAACCTGACTACCCTATTGTATGCACAAGTAATCTCCCCGAGTGCTATTCTTGGTGTACTATAGCAGCAAGATGGCCGACAGTTTATCTATGGTGAGGTTTCAAGGGAGCTAGGGGGCTTATGATATACGTAGAGGGTACTTGGAAGACAGTTCGTGTGCGTTTCTGTCTAATGCGCTACTACTCGAAGGGGTACCCACAGGGGTTACAAGGGAGTCCAATAAGCGTGACCACCTCTTGTATTTCCTGTGTGCATGCCTCCTCAAATCCACAGGTTTATGCGCTCAACGACAGATCCCGTGGTTTGAAGACACCGGAACACATCTCTAGCCAATTTTTTTTTTTACTAAAAATTGGAGATCCCACTAGCCCTGGAAAGTGCTCTGATACCACTTGTTATGCTCTTAACTTGCAAGACAATACCCAAATACCAAATATGTGAAGAAATATACCCAGAACATAGAACAATGATAAATAATAGCAAGTACTTTATTATTCAGAAAGTAATGTTCACTTGCCTCTTCGAGGGGGCATCCTCCAATAGAGTTGAGCTCAATTACAAAATAAGACACGATGCTCCTCGAGGGGAGTCTCCATCCTTTATATAGGATTCATACATGCAATACCATGGGGCAATACCATGGTTCTTATTAATACCATCTATCTAATACCATGGCCCATTTGCAACTAACTGTGGTCCCCTCATTAAATGCGGGTTAACCACTTACAATTATTAATATGGGCTTTATTGACTCTTTACTTAAGTATAACGATGACTCCATCCTATTACATAAATAAGGGGGTTAGGGTTGGACCCTAACAATTAAGGTGGAGGGTAATTATCCAATTCCAATAAGATGTGGTAACACTAGTGCTATTAACATTTCTAAGAATCTCGTCATGTCCACCAATTCCAAGAAGATTCCTATGAAGTTTCATTTCTTTTGAGAACAAGTTTCTCCTAATGTTGTTCAACTTGAATACGTGGCCATTAAGGAGAAGTTGGTAGATATTTTCACCATGCCACTGGAAAGAGAACTCTTTAGGTATCTTCAGCACTAGATAGGAGTTGTGACTCATCCACCTAAATAACTAAATTACAATGAGTACTAGAAGCTACCCAATTTGCAAGATGAAGTGAAGAGTAGGTTGCAACGTTTTAAGAGGAGATTTTAGGAGCATCATTTTCCATTAACGTCAAAAGGGAAGATTTTTCTTTATTCCAGAGGACTCATTAGAGGAAATTTCAGCCTAAAAGTGGCTTCCTAAGGGAAAATAATAAAATAATAGTTAAAATAATAAAATAAGAGTTATGAATTTTGGAGGGAAAAGCAGAAAACCATTTTTATTTTTTTAATTATATTTTTAGCTTATGTCCTCGGAATTTGACTCAAAATTCAAGTGTAGACACTCATTGAATGTAGAATTAAATTCCAAATCTATTGATTACCTATTATGCATACTTTTCAAACGATACTTATTGAAAAGAATTGAAGATACAATTAAAAAACATGTTCAACACGTTTTTTAAGGCGCTTATTTCATCTAAAGCATTAACTTGCGAATACTTTGAAGCTTGTGCAACTAAGAGTTATGCAATGGAGTATCTAGTTAGAATGAGTAAGCCCCAAATGTACCTTATATGATGAGATGTAGGGGCTTTAGTCTACATGTGATAATTCATTAGAGCATGAAATCTCTCAACACGTTTCCAATCATCATCATCCAAGATAGGATTTGATTTGTGTTGTAAATAATTAAGTAATAAGTATAAAAGTAATGAGTATAGCATATTGCCGTGGAAATGATATTTAAATTTCTAATTATTGGTTATGCTGATAGAGGTGTATTTTAGAATAAAATTTTTATAATTTTAATTTAATTATCAATAATGTTTATGGGTGGTAGATATTTAATTTCCATGAAATATTCTAGAATATTTATAATAATATATGGAAATAAAAGCTTGAGATATATATCCAAAGTAATTATAACCTTTTTTGTTTTTAATTAAATTAATTACATAAAAAAGGGTCATATAGACAAGCATCATTTGAAGTGAGTTATGGTTTTTGTAGCATGTGGTATTGATAAGCCATTATAATGACCCATAATATTTAAGAAAGTCTATTTATAGATTAAGAATCCCCATAATAAGGTGGGTAAATCTCCATGATTAATAATCTTATTCCATATTTTTTGGTATGTGTATATGCTTAACTTATATATTAATTATTTCTATAATAATAATAATAATAATAATTTAGAACAAATTTACAATTTAGTTCATTTTCATGATCTTTGTAAGTTTGGCAACATGACATGTATAAATAAGAAAGTGTTTTGATGTTTATTATGGATTTATGTCTATAGACACTTATTAGGCATTTAATTCATATGGTTGTGCTAATTGGGTCGAGAGGCTCTCTACAACCTAATATGATATCCTTGTTGTAAATATGTTATGTAATGTAATCTTATATTTACAAGGTCAAATTATTTAAAATAAAATTCAAATTAAATAATAATTATTATTAAGATAAGTTTGAGTTAGTCATTTAATAAGTTTTTTATGGTGGTTTACAAGAACATAATATTTGTTATGACAAATCCTATCTAAAAGCTTGAGAAAATCCATTATCAAATGCAAAAATAGTAAGTTAAATCAATCGTAACTTAGACTTGATCATCTTAGCCCTTCATCAGTTTCTAATTGTATTAAAATATATAATTTTTAGCTAGTTATATCAAAACCGTTTACTTCTAGTTTCTTGCGTTTAAGAATCAATTTATGACTATGACAAAAGCATAATGAAAAATTGACCCGTCAATTTATGACTATGACAAAAGCATAATGAAAAATTGACCCGTCTTCAAAAGCATTTAATCAAAAAGGTTAGTTACAACAACATCATTTATAAACATGAGAAATTTGAATACAATATTGATGAAAACATTTTCGATGTGTGTCATACAGTAAGAAAAACGATTCAACCTTGTTAATTTAAATCTAGAATACGGTGAGGGAATGACGAAAATCCTATTAATGCCTAGAGCGCATTAATCAAATCAAAAGAGAAATCAATTCCAAATTCACAAACGAGTTATTAAACCTCATAGTTGTCATGGGGAATATTAGATATTACTTTTTGAGTATTAAATTAAGGGATTTTCATATTTAATGTAAATTTTGATTTAGTTGTTCTAACGGTAATATATTAATTTGGATATATTTTAATTTAATATTTATTAAATAGGGAGATATCAATTTGGATATATTTTAATTTAATGTTTATTAAATAGGGAGATATCAGTGAATAGTTAAAATAAAAAAATTTAATATTTATAAATATTTTTAGTTAAAATGGATTTATGTTGATTCTCTTTTATTAGTTTTATCTTATTGGTTTTGTATAAAATTCAAAATTAAACCAAATTCTATGAAGTAGACAATAAAATGGACTTTACATAGAATATAAGTTCCAATTTTTTTAATGTTCGAGTATAAGATATATTTAGTGACAAGGATAGATGTGCTTAGCCTCTTTCAATTGACGAGTCTTTCTTATTGGTCTCAATGGGCACACAACATCTCCATGGCTCGAAGGACCAAAAACCGAAGAGGTGGGTTGACCATTCGGGCATTGTTTCCCATATCGACACTAGCAACAGTCATCAACACTTAACTGATTTTCCAGTTACCCAAAGTTTGATATGTTGACCATTTTTACGAGAATTTAATATCCCATTAACTAAGGAGACTCCAAATAAATTTAGTCTGTCACAGATCCTTCATGTGTAATTTTTTTTGTCTCTGAAAGTCTAAACCTCTCAATTTACTCTTTCTTGATGGACATAACCCTAGAGTCTATCTTCTTCGCCATACAAGGTTTCTTTGGTCCTGCCAATTATCCATAGATATATTTACTCCCATGCATGTCTTAGGTTGTTTTTGCATAGATTACCCAAATAATTAGCCATGATCGAGGTTGATCTTACATCCTAGTCAAGTGATATGGTTCAATTTTTCCCTCATTCGATAATGCAGAACTATTAGGACTTTACCTAAAGAATGCACATGGATATAATAAGAGTGCAACTCCATACTCCAAATTTTGAAACATTCTAGGTGGGAGGTGCAGTGCTTAGTGGTAAGGTGCTTGGGTGTCTTTACAGTCACATAAATTCTCGATTTCCCTAAATGACCAAAAATATGAGAGGCAAGCTAATGGGTCAGGAACTATTTCTCGGATTGGATTTCATAATGTTCATCGATGCTTAACTAAGTTCTCGATTACCTGAAGGACGAGCATAAAAAACATTCATGAGGAGAATTTATTGTTGCATAAACCAACCAGACTCAAAGTAGAGTTGGGTTCTCACAAGCCCTTCAAATATAATTTGTTTCATTGTCAAAAGTTCTAACCTGTATGTATCTGCATTACTTATAGAGGTGACTTTAGATTCATTTTTCTTAGTAACTCAAGCTTTCTTTGGCGATGGAAATTCTCCAAACATGTATCTTCTCTCATGCAAGTATTATACTATGTTCACACAATGTCTTGAACTCACACCAACACTAGAAGAATAATTTACATATGCACAACATTCACATGGAACAATTTACTGGCTTTAACACATAGAGATCACTCACAATTGGAGGATAACATCACACAATTCTATTGACACATAGATTTGTAAAACATGGCTAGATTACAAAATAATTGGCCTTTACCTCTCTCTTGGAGGTCTTATGGTCTTTAGCCTTTCTTGACTATATCTAATCTCTCTATTTTATTGTTTACCCCATTTCCTACTCTACCATCTCATACCCTATATTCCTTATGTAATCAAAATACCTATTAGAATATGGAGGATTTCATGAAATGATCCTCCTTCTAGAATTTAAAAGATATCTCATCACAATTACTTGACAATTGTCCAATATACAATGTACCACATGGAAAAGAATTCTAACTCATTAAACCTCCCTAAAAAAACAACATTCCTTATAAAACTAGGGCACTTGAATTTACATGAAAATTCCAAACTTATAGAAAATTTAAACAAAGAGATTTTAGTCCCATTTGGAAATTCTAAAACTCCCGAGGTTGAGGTAATAGTGATGGACTTCGGGGTTTATGCTCCTACATTTGTTAGTTTATTTCAATGTAATGAAATATAAATGTATCCAATGGTATATGAATCCTTTCGTTATATTTAATACATCTTTAATACATCATAAATGTACGACAACTATAAAGATAGTCTTCTTCAAATACTTATAAAGAGTTTCAATAAAGTGTATCTTATAATTATTATCTCTCAAATTCTACATAATGAGGAAATTTCCCAACCTAAATAAGAAATCCTATAAGAACAACCAGAAATATACCCACTATCATCTTGGTAGCCTTTCCCCAAACTTCATACTAAAGATATTAAGCTACCATATCATAGGGAGAATCATTACAAGTCAATTTCAGCGAAGTTGTAGCATAGGAAAGGCACAACATGAATTTTATTAGTGGGTTAATGTGTTGTTAATACAAGAAAGTAAATAGTCCATATGCAAAGAAGAGTAACTAGATGTCAAAATTATTTACTACATTAATCCTCAAGCGTTGAAATATGAGCGTAAATGAAATATACCATGTTTTTCAAAATGAGTAGTAGATCCTAGTTATCACTAAGCGGAATTGATTTAAATGTTGAAAATAAAATTAAGAAGATCCTAGGCTATACACGTCCTAAATTTACTAAAAGATATGATGACTAATGGAAACACACGTGAAATTGAGCTTCTTTAGTGTAGTTGTAGCCAATCTATTTTGAATATGGTTGGGTAATAAGAGGAATTGAAAATGAAATGATACCTTAAAGAGATATGCAATTTCAACAATTAAATTGGACTTGCAATGAATATGTTGGATCGAGTTTTAATCAACCTTGAAATAAGAACAAGAACATGTGATCCATAGGAAATTAACTTGATAAAGTGAATTCCATCTTTATGTTAACCGTGTGAATCAAAAACAAGTTATTTTAGTGTCAAAAATATGTTACTAAAACCATGTCTCAAATTAAGGAGTGTAGGATACACTACATATGCAGTCGTTTGATTAAATTAACTATTGTAAAGAAATATATCAAATAGTTTTATTAAGCCACCCTTAAATATGGAATATCATGAGTTTATTGGATCATCCATGTGCTCATTTAATGTTCCAACCATGAGAAGAAATGGAAATATATATATATATGAAATTAGTAAAATTGAATACCATTAAGACATTATCCATATTTCCATCTTATGATGTGAAATTAACAAAATATGAGGCGATTAGTTGAGTACTAGTGTTTGCAAAAGAAAATTCGCATTTAATAATTTAAAATATTAATGTGTTAATACATGTAAATAAAAGTTTGCACTAAATAAGGCATAATTGTATTTGAAGTGTGGAGGAAGAGTAGCTTGATTTTTTTTATAGGAAACCTTGTAATATTCATCCACATTCGTATTGATGATGATCTTAGAGAAATATTGTGATGTACTCATGAATTTAAATATGTGATTTGAAAGTTAACTGTTGGGTCCCTATAATACTAGTGATTACCCCATTACTATTGTAGTTATACCCCTTAATAATATTGTTGTGCCCCTATTGCCCCCATATTGTTATTACTGTGCCCCATAGAATCCCTCTATTGTTATTTTTGTGGCTTTATATTATTATTGTTAGGTCGGCTGGATTATATTGTGACTCCTTAGACTCCTATATATAGAAAGGAGGTTTCGTCATTTGAATCATCCAAGAATTGTTCATTTATGTAATGTAGAGGAGGTTTCCCCCTCGAAGAGGCTGAATTCTAAGGTGTTGATCTATCTTTTCTATCTTTTCTTGAGCTGGTTTCATAACATTTAGTATCAAAGCTTTGGATTCTAGGGTTTCGCTGCTCCAAACAAGTCTTCGTGGAATTTTCACTATAACTTTTTTTCTGCGATGTTTCAGAAGTTGCAAAAAAAACCCATTTGAGAAGAAATCGTGCTGAACCTCGGGTCCAAATTTCAGAGCTTTTTGTGCTATATTTGCGGAGATATGATCTGAGGAAGTTGGTCTTTTTGCAGACTCCTCAATTACATTTCAAACAGGTGACCTGGGGAAAATCGTCATAACGTTCTCTCTGGGGATCGGATTGAAATTTCGTAAGAAGGTACAGAAAGACGATCGAATGTAATTTCTTGTATGCATTTTTCAGATCCAAAGGTCGAAACAGTGACTCGTGGCACGTCGTACAAGTTCGCTCTACTGAACTAGTCTATAATCAAGTCACTGTGGGAGATTTCGCATAACTCTTCCTTGGAGAATCCAATTTGGGTCAGACTTGTGGCATTGGAAAGAGGACACAAATGGCTACTTCAGGTCATAAATTCAGAACTAGATGATTGGAAAGTACAGAGATACATCAGAGGCAATATCGAGCTCCTACAAAGTGAAAACAAGGTGTGTAGTTTTTTAAAATTTTTGCATAAGATTGGTTTTAAAAATTAGTTTGAAGGAATTCAAAGGGCATAGTAAAGCATTATTATTGGTAATTGATGCCCCGAGGAAAGAAAATGCAAACACCTAGTAGGCAACGTGAAAGCTCTAGCATGACCCATGAAGAAGAGGAAGAAATGCAACATGATATATCAAAATTACGAGACCAAGTGCACAAATTGTCATTTGCACAAAAAGGAACAGAATCTAAGATGGATGGTTTAAAGAAAGATGTAGAAGCTAAGATGGATGGTTTAAAGAAAGGTGTAGAAGCTAAGATGGACGATTTGAAGATAGATTTGAAGACATACATGGACGAATTGAAGATAAATATCAATAAGTTGCTACAAGAAATGGTCACTAAGGGTGAAAGGGTACTAAAGGAAACTCATGATGAGAACAAAAGAAATGTTAATCATGATTCCATGGACTCTAATGTTGGATCGAAAACTCACCATATTCCAAAAATCGATATGAGGAAGTTTGATGGCAAGGATCCCGCCACATGGATATTACAGATGGAGCAATTCTTCGATCTCAATAATGTGCAAAACACACAAAAGGTACGTATGACAACTTTATATTTGGAACCAAATCAGTTTGTATGGTATCAATGGCTTTGCTCTTGTAAACAATTTATCACTTGGGCAATTTTTACGGAAGAATTGATAACACATTATGAGGATACAAAAAGCAACACTTTTTTTAGCCAATTGATAAGTCTCAAACAAAAGGGTTCAATAATGGAGCACATTGAGGAGTTACAAAAATTGAACATAAGGGTAAAAGATATTCCAGAGGAGCATAGGATTGATGTGTTCATAGGGTCTTTAAAGGATAATATCCAACATGATGTTCGCCTTTGGGAACCTGATTCATTAGAGAAGGCATTCAGGTTAGCAAGAAAAATGGAAACCAAAATTATGGCAACCAGGAAGGGTACCACTCACAACTATAAAGACGGAAGTGTTGTTGCCCCTAGTCTTTCACAACCTATAAGGTTGACACCACAACAATTGGAAGAAAAAAGAGCAAAAGGGCTTTGTTACAGTTGCGATAGCAAATACACTCAAGGACATAAGTGTGCTGAGAAGAAATTATTTTACATAGATTGTGAAGAGGAAGAAGAAAAGGAGCAAGAAAGGTCAAAAGAAGAGGATATACTCCAGGAACAAAGCCTAGATGAAGAACAAATAAATCCGACCATATCTTGTAATGCATTGGTGGGAATTACCACTCTTCAAACCATCAAGATAGAAGGACAAATCAAGAAGAAAAAGGTAATAGTGTTGATTGATTCAGGAAGCACCCACAATTTTATTCATTGTAAGGTAGCGAAAGAATTGAATTGCTTCCTATATCCAGCAGCAGAGTGTCAAGTGATGATTGAAAATGGAGGAACAATGAATTGCTCTGGAAAGTGCCATAATATCAAGCTATCCATGGGAGAATATGTATTGACTAGCCCAATGCTTTCCATTCCAATGGGAGGTGCTGATGTTGTAGTAGGAGTCCAATGGCTACAATCCTTGGGTACAATAGCTTTTAATTTTCAAGAAATTTTCATCAAATTTTCGATGGAAGGAAAGGAAGTTGAATTAAGGGGTATTGCAGGGAAACCAAGAAAGATAATCAGCTCTAATGGTATGACAAAGCTTCTAAAAAGGGAGCAAAGAGGTGTAATTGCACAATTCTGTTCGCTAGATGTTTCCACATCGGAATCATCTATTTCTCCAGATCTCCAAAAAGTCCTGGACAATCATTCCAAGGTATTTGAGACTCCCAAAGGTCTCCCACCTATGCGTAATCATGATCATGCTATTCATCTGATTCTAGGAAGTGTTCCTCCAAACATCAGGCCATACAAATATCCCTATGTCCAAAAGAGTGAAATTGAACGTATGGTTGCAGAAATGCTAGAGGCTGGTATAATTCAATCGAGTCAAAGTTCTTTCTCTGCTCCAGTAGTATTGGTGCACAAGAAGAATGGATCATGGCGCATGTGTCCGGATTATAGGGAGCTCAACAAGCTCACTATTAAAGATAAGTTCCCCATTCCTGTCATTGATGAATTACTGGATGAATTGCATGGATCAATTTACTTCACCAAGTTGGATCTTCGTTCAGGATATCATCAAATCAGAATGAAGACTAAAGACATTCAGAAAACAGCATTTAGAACTCATGAGGGTCATTATGAATTTTTGGTCATGCCTTTTGGCCTTACCAATGCACCTTCAACATTTCAAGGTTTGATGAATTCAATTTTCAAACCATTCCTTAGAAAATTTGTGTTAGTATTTTTTGATGATATACTAATCTACAGCAAGTCTTGGAAGGATCATGTTGAACATGTTGACAGGGTGCTACAACTATTGGAGGAGAAACAATTATATGCAAAAAGATCCAAATGTTTCTTTGGAGTCCAGGAGGTGGAATATCTAGGTCATATTGTATCTCATGAAGGAGTTAAGGTAGACCCTAGCAAAATTAAAGCCATTAAGGAATGGAAAATCCCCACATCCATAAAGCATTTGCGAGGATTTCTCGGGTTGACAGGGTATTATCGCAAGTTTGTTAAGAATTATGGGAGAATAGCAGCACTTCTAACAACATTATTGAAGAAAGATGCATTTTCATGGACTCCGGAAGCAACAAAGGCCTTTGAACATCTTAAAGAGGCAATGTGCCAAGCACCAGTCTTAGCTACACCGGACTTCACAAAAACCTTTATTGTGGAATGTGATGCTTCAGGAAATGGAATTGGTGCTGTTCTAATGCAAGATGAAAGACCCATTGCTTTTGAAAGTCGTCCAATCAAGGGAAAGTTTTTAAGAAAAGCTATTTATGAGAAGGAAATGTTGGCAATACTCCATGCACTTAAGAAATGGCGACCCTACCTAATGGGAAGACACTTCAAGGTAAAAATGGATCATGATAGCCTTAAATACTTTTTAGAACAAAGATTATCCTCTGAAGAGCAACAAAAGTGGGTCACAAAGATGTTGGGTTATTACTTTGAAATCATCTACAAAAAAGGGAAGTAAAATGTGGTGGCAGATGCACTTTCAAGAAAGGATGAGGATGTGGAAGCATTGTTGAGTGTCATTTCTATTATCCAACCAGATTGGATAAACGAAGCAAGGGAGGAATGGAAGAATGACAAAGAAGTGTGGGCACTTATTCGAAAGTTACAACAAGATTCTAGTACGTCTGATACATTTAGCTGGCAAAATGATTCGTTATGGTACAAAGATCGCTTATACCTCTGTAAGAATTCCCAGCTAAAACAAAAGATTCTTATGGAATTGCACACTTCTCCCTTAGGAGGGCACTCACGATTTTTAAAAACTTACCACAGGGTTAAGAAGGAATATTTTTGGGATGGCCTTAAATTAGATATTCAAAAGTTTGTGGCAGAATGTTTGGTTTGCCAACAAAATAAAGTTGAAACAATTAAGACACCAGGTCTATTACAACCTTTATCCATTCCAAGCCAACGTTGGGAGGAGGTTTCAATGGATTTTATCACAGGTTTACCCAAGTCTGAGGGAAAGAGTGTCATCATGGTGGTAGTTGACAGACTTACCAAGTATGCACACTTTTGTGCATTATCACATCCATTTAAAGGCAGTACATTTTCTACTGCATTTATGGAAACAATTCAAAAGCTACATGGAAACCCAAAGATTATTGTAAGTGACAGAGATCCCATTTTCACTGGAAATTTTTGGATAGAATTATTTTCTTGTCTTGGTACTCAGTTAGCTCATAGCTCATCTTATCTTCCTCAATCTGATGGGCAAACTGAGATAGTAAACAAATGTTTGGAAGGACATCTTCATTGCTTTGTATCTGATAAATAGACACAATGGGTCAAATGGTTGCCTCTGGCTGAATGGTGGTATAACACTTCCTTCCATACAGCATCAAAAATGACCCCATTTATGGCACTTTATGGGTATCAACCACCATCCATCACATCATATTTAAGAGAAAATTCTAAGGTTCAGGCAGTGGAACATCACTTCAAACATCAACAACAAGTCCTCCAACTCTTAAAGGATAACCTCGTGTTGGCACAGAATAGAATGAAACAACAGGCAGATCAACATCGTAGTGAAAGAAGTTTTGATGTAGGTGATTGGGTATTCCTACAGCTACAACCATATAAGCAAATGTCCCTCAAGCAAGCTAAGAAGGATAATAAATTATCACCAAAGTATTATCGTCTGTACAAGGTGTTGCAAAAGATTGGTACTATGGCATACAAATTGGAGCTTCCTGCAGCTTCTTGATTGCACCCAGTTTTCCATGTTTCATGTTTAAAGAAGGTTATAGGTGACAAGCTCCCAGTTCAAACAATATTGCCAGAACTTGACGAGGAAGGAAAAATTATATCAGAACCGGAAGCAGTCACAGAAACAAGAACTTGACAGCTACGAAATCGATCAATTTCAGAGTATCTTATCAAGTGGAAGAACTTATCCGCTGAAGATTCCACATGGGAGGATGAAAATTTTATGTAGAAGTATCCAGAACTACTCAAGCGTTGAGGACAACACTTTTTTGAAGGAGAGGGGCATGTTGGGTCCCTATAATACTAGTGATTACCCCATTACTATTGTAGTTATACCCCTTATTAATAATGTTGTGTCCCTATTGCCCCCATATTGTTATTATTGTGCCCCATAGAATCCCTCTATTGTTATTTTTGTGGCTTTATATTATTATTGTTAGGTCGGCTGGATTATATTGTGACTCCTTAGACTCCTATATATAGAAAGGAGGTTTTGTCATTTGAATCGTCCAAGAATTGTTCATTTATTTAATGTAAAGGAGGTTTCCCCCTCGAAGATGTTGAATTCTAAGGCGTTGATCTATCTTTTCTATCTTTTCTTGAGCTGGTTTCATAAAATTAACCCAATCCACTTCATATAATGATAGAGGCCACCTCACAATGTTGTTGGGAAGTTTTGAATAAAATAGTAGAGGTGGATCCATTCCATATTGATGTAATGCTTAATGTGGATGATATATCTAGAGTGATGTTTCCTTTGGGTTCCCCCCAATTTCCTTTTCTTAAGTTGTTTCGTCGAAATAAGAAAAAAGGTTTCTAAGGGTTTTCATAGAGAAGGTTAGTATGCTACTAGTCATTGATATGGGTATGGAGAAGGTTGAATATTTTTCCTCCATCATCCTTGTAGGCAAGTTGATGAGGAAGGTAGTGAAGGAAGCCCACCGTGTGGGATGGTTGAATGTGAGTTGGAAGAAATTTTTTAGACAATATAATTTCACATTATCTAATGAAACGGAAGGGTTGATATGTTTTTAGTTATGGGATAAAAGGGACTTGGATTTAATTATATACATGGCCTAATTATCGAGATATTATATCATAATGTTGCAAGGACTGTACATGAATTTGTATCCTAACTTAGAACCATTTTCTATTCAACAAATTTGTGTATTATTTATAGATTTTTCTTTCAAACTATGGCAACAAACGTTTTCCAAAGAATTCACGATAGTTTTTTGGAGACTCACATATTTTGATGAGACAAAAATTATCTAAGGAGACAAGTAGGTGGAAAGCATTCTGATGGAGAATGAACCTAGTAATGGGCTTCTTTTAAATATGGAGCTTTCTTAGAATAGAATGGATTTTTTGTTCGTTTTGCATTATTTGAAGATTAATTATACATGTATTTTATGTGATGAGTTTAATCAGATAATACATGAGTATCTTATTGCTTTGGTTAAGAGAAAATAATTCTAAGTAGGATAAAGGCCCACCATTTCAATACACATTAGTGAAATATGTTTTCTATTATTTTGTTTGTCGTAACAAGGATATGGGATTTACTGAGGACATCTATATTCAATGAGCGAAAAATGTTGGGAAGGATTAAATTGTATATGTTTATGATCCTTTGATGGAGAAAAATATTGAAAATAAGCTAGGTAAGAATGCAAACAAAACTCTTTTTAATCACTTGGATTATTTTTGATACTTTATTGATGGAATTTTTTATTATCCTATGTTAGATATCCATAAGGTGACCTATGATACTATAGGGGAAGGTATTGTTAATTAGGTCTAAGGTTTCTAACTCCTTGAAAATTATTTTATATGCTCTCGTTACTTTTGGTGGGCTTTTTCATCTCAAGAGTTTCCTTGCATTCCTCTGTCTCATCCTTATAATATTACATTGAAAATTTCTATATATTTATTGGGGTTACAAGTGGTTAAAGGTGGACGAGGTCAATGTGGGGATGCTTCAACTCACTCTAGAATGAAATATTTCCTCTCCCTCGCTATGAAAATGTCTCTTAAGAGGTGCAATAGTGTAGATATATGTTTATTTCAAGGTGAACTTAGGGTGAAGAAGGCATTTCTTGGATTGTAATCATGTTTATTTTTTCATTTGGTGTGAGAGGGATAGGCTTACCCAAAGGTTTTTAGACCCCAAAAGGCTACTTTCTATCTATAACTATAATATCATTATACTCTAGGAAGTAATGGATGTTAGAGCAAAAGATATATAATTATTTCCATCTGATCCCGCATATTGGAGGTTTTATTCTCTTCATGTTATTGGGGTTCTTAGTGAGTTTATGGTGGTTTGAAATTCATCCTTCAAAACCTGCAATTTTATTTTGTCTTGTGGTGGTATTTTCTTCAAAGGGGATGGAAACTCCTTTGTAAATAATTTTAAAATATTTATTTTGTATGGCCTTTACATGGATTGGAATTCATTTTGGGAGGTTTTGGAATCCTAAGCAGTTCTAAGGGATGTAGGCTTGATATAACAATCCTAGCTACCATCTAAGGTGTAATACTATATTGAAAAAACTATACTCTAATTTTTTTCCCCTAAATTTACTTCACACAATATCTTTCATACATGTTTGATGCATTCTATCATGCAAGGAACACATGCACATAACTATAAATTCATGATAGTTATGTATAAATTGATTACTGATGAGAAATATGTGAAAAAATATTAAATTACATAGAAAAGACATATAAAAATAAAAATAAGCTCTTTCCTATTCCAAGTATATCACCAACTCGTTTTAGACCTTATGTGTTCCACAAATCCATATACTACACTACTCATGTTATCTTACTAATAGGTCATCCATGAGTTGGGGATATAAATTGATAAGGGAAAAGGATTGCTAAATCAATATAGTGACTACAATCCATACAAAACATGGCCAAGGCAAAGGTACCAAACCCTAAGTAGTACTTAAACCTAAAATATCTCATTTCCAAGTATCTTGCACAAACCAAGATAGTGTGCTCCCTTCTCTACCTCTGGATTTCCTTCGTTTGCACCACTACCATTCCATGGTTCCAACATAGGATAACAAGGAACTACCAAAACCATATGGTTATAGGATATCCAACTATCATCATGGTTCTCTAGCTACCTTTGAGGCCCCATGGAGGGATATCTGTCCATACACTTCTCCATCAAGGATTATAACCTTACCCAAATAAACTTGAGCAGAAGTAGAGTCACATATCCACCTATGATACATAAGGTAACATAATTGTACCATCAAACTCTACTTCCCATAGGGAATTTAGTAGATATCCTAGTATTATCAATGGAGTGGAATGTTCAAATAACACTAAAGATCTCACTTTTGTGTGTGTGTCTCTTTTAAGAAGAAACACTCAAGGGAGTCACTTTATAGATTTCTGGTAAAAATATGTGCCCTTTTTTACTTTAGGATTATTTTAATAATGGATTAGACACATAAAATTAATCCCTTCATCACTTATCCCCCTTATTGATGGAGTCTTAGTCACCCCATCTCTCCTATTTAACTAGGTCTGAAAGAATGATGTTTTTTTTTTATTATTTTGTGTGAATACATATACACATAAGTGGCATTATTTACCTCAAAGAGCATAGGAATATATACTTGGAAATTTAGGCAAAAGATTATTTTCCATGTCACTAACCGATGCATGATATGTGCAATACACATAGGGTTATCCTTTGGGTTTCACATTCCATCCCCCTTCTTTTTCCATTTTTCTCAGTGCATTACATACATATCTAGGAAATAAACAATATACCCAAATGTGATTGTTCTTCTCCCATATGATTTCTTCATCTTCTAAAGTCACATCCTTAGGGAAAAATTCATCCACTACATATTTATTAAGGAAGTACCTTAATTCTAAAGCAACATGATATTGTTATCCAAATTTTCAATTGGATGAACCTAGAAGTCTCTCTTGAGCTCCACCTAAATGATATTTCAATAATTAACATGATTATAATTAGGAAAATACATTTTTAAGTAATGAAGTATGAAGCACATTATGGACATGCGTCGATGCTAGAAATGCAATTCTATATGGATCCAGACCAATCCTCACCAGGATCTCAAATGGCCAACACTATTTATTTGCCATGTTTGATTTCTTTCTATAGTAAGTGTTTGTAAGAACATATAATATATGGATTGAAAAGAGTTTAAGAATAATATTATGAGGATTTATCATAATATCGTAGGATGGTCACACATTCATATATCTAATTATAAATATTTGCAAAAATAACACTAAATAGAAATAGAAGATACAATCTAATATAATGTATAATGCATTCCAATTAACCAAATAGAATACTTTATTAATTTGCTTCTTATGACAAGCTCTAGATAAACCATGGTTCAGAGGATCTCCTCCTTCAAATTCTCCATAGGAAACTATATAAATAGCAAATGGTTCCCTCTCTTCAAAGGGAAAGTGATAGAAAAAGAGAAAAAGAACAAAAAAAGGAGGGAGATTCTAGTGGAGAAAACTTGAATGTTTTAGGGTCACATATTTGCTGATGAAAATGGATCATAATGAGATGATGATAAAACATCTCTACTTATAATAAAATGCTAGCTATATTTTATGAGGTAAAATATAATAAAATATGCACTGCTCCAAATCAAGATTGAACTAATTTGGCATTTTACTATTATTTGTGAGAGGAAAAAATTAAAAGTATTGATCAATGACCTTTATTTAGCTAACTAGCTTAAAAATGTTGTTTTTTTGAGTTAATTATTGAAACAAATTCATCAACAAATGATTTATTATATTAGTTCCATTTGAGTGGGTAAAACAAGTTGGAAATAATTCATAAATAATTATTTAATAAATTATTCCCCTGGGAATGTTTAAAAGATCAAGAATTAATTAATAAACAAATAACTTATTAAATTATTATTACGGAAATGAATAATACTAATGAAAATATAGTAAGTTAATTTCACCTAAGTGGGTAAAATTTGAGAATAACATAAATTTAATGAATTTATGGGTTGTTCTCATGTAAATTAGTTAATTAGTATAAATAACTTAGGAAAAGAGGCTCGTTTGGATATCTACATAGACGAAAGTGGGTTTTAATTTGTAAATCCCATTCTAACATGACGTATTTTGATCCACCGAATATTTTTTTCTAGGTGATCATGTTTTGTGTTATAATAGTTTCACCCTAACGTACTAGTGTTAGGAGAACTTCATATAACCAAGATACACTATCATTATCTTTCACTAGACACAAGGGGTGGTCATGTAGAGAGAGAGAAAGAGAGGGTCATTAGAGTAATGATTTGAACCAAAGTTGGAGGAGGTGGACACCACCCATAAAAAGGGTATGAAAGTGTGCATACATTATCTGAATGAGACATGTGATTCATATCAGTAGCTTGCAAGATAATTCAGTATAAAGAATAAAGTTGTGCCAAACAAAGTTGGTCTAAGAAAAATAATATGCAATATCTCAATGTGATGGAATCATTGGAACAAAAAGCAATATAATGGAATAAATAGTCCCATATACATGTTCTTGGAGAAAAAGTACTAGGATTGTTACAATATCTTCTTATAATATGGGTACATACAGTTGAATTTTCCCATGCTAATGGGAGGTGGTTATCTCAACCTAAGAAGTCGTCCTAAGCAAGAAGGTGCTTAAAATATTTAAATAAGACAATTGAATGGATGCTCATGATGTGGGAGATGAGAATAGAGGAAACTGAGATAGTTAAGGATACTAGATTATATCTAAGGCTCGATCATCAATTTATAAAGTTGGGGAATGTAGCGGAATAATTGAATGGAAACCACCTCCTAAGGTTTGTAAACATCTCACACATGACTGGTGAATTTTGATGAAATATGTTGAAGAAAGGTACCATCAAGTGTATTATCCTTTATCGTGTGATAATGAGCTAAGGTCAAGTACATGGGAATAATCCATGCGAAATATAACTTAGGTCTCCCTCTACTTGATCTGAGGCACCAATTAATGTGGAAAATTGATCTAAGGTACATCATGCTCTAGGTCATTCCCTTGGAATACATGTGTTGAATTTGAAAAAGGAAGGCCCATCATGTTTGAGGGAGTAAAAAGTCCATAATAATGGTCTGTGTTATGTAGTATAATGTTACCAAAAGATACTAGCACTAAAGGGGTGTTATGCTCTTAACCTACAAAATAATACCCAGATACAGAATATGCGAAGAAAAGATACCCAGAACACAGAATATGCGAAGGAAAGATACCCAGAACACAGAATAGCAATGATTTTATTATTCAAAGAGCAATGTTCACAGGCCTCTTCGAGGGGGCAACCTCCAATAGAGCAGAGCTCGATTACAAAATAAGACATGATGCTCCTCGCAGGGAGTCTCTATCCTTTATATATGACTCATACATGCAATACCACGGGCCAATACCATGGGTTTTATTAATACCATCTATCTAATACTACCGCCCATTTGCAACTAACTGTGGTCCCGTCATTAATTGCAGCTTAACCACTTACAAATATTAATATGGGCTTTTATTGACTCTTGACTATGACGTGATCCCATGACATAAATAAGGGGGTTAGGGTGGGACCCTAACATGCCCTCCCCCTTAAGACTAGCCTTGTCCTCAAGGCTGAAGCTGCGGAAACTGCTGAAGAATAGTGGCTGGTTCCCAAGTTGCATCTTCCGGAGAGGTGTCTTTCCATTTGACGAGGACTTCCTTAATCATGCGGTCGCGCAGGTGCTTGTCTCGTGTGTCTAGAACCTGTTCGGGTTGAAGCCAGATTGACCCTTCTTCGTCTAATTCAGGTAGACTGGTTTGAACTCGGCAATTGTTCCCAATCACTTTCTTGAGGCACGATACATGGAAAACTGGATGGATTTTTGCCGTAGGTGGCAAAGCCAACTTGTAAGCCACTTCTCCAATGCGCTGAAGTACTTGGTATGGTCTGTAGAATTTTTGAGAGAGCTTTTGACAACCCTTGTCTTTGAGTGATGTTTGCTTATATGGTTGCAGCCTCAAAAAGACCTGATCCCCTTCTTGAAATTGGCGCTCTGAGCGATGTTGGTCGGCCTGTTGCTTCATGCGGTTCTGAGCTTGATGAAGATTCTCGCGAAGATGGGCGAGCATGGTTGCGCGGTGTTGTAGGAGTTGATCCACTGCTTGTACTTTGGAGCATCCCTTGAGATAAGAAGTAGGGGAAGGCGGAAGTTGACCATAGACTGCTTCATAGGGAGTCATTTTGGTGGTGGCATGATAGTTGGTGTTATACCACCATTCAGCCAGAGGTAACCACTGTGCCCAAAGGTGTTGCTTTTCTGAAGTGAAACACCTAAGGTAGGTTTCTAGACATTTGTTGACGGCTTCGGTTTGACCATCTGTTTGTGGATGATATGAAGTATTGAGTTTGAGTTGAGTGCCTTGTATTCTGAAGAGTTCCTGCCAAAAATTGCTGGTGAAGATCGGGTCGCGGTCGGACACTATAGAAGTGGGCATGCCATGTAATTTGAAGATTTGATCCATGAAAGATTGAGCAACCAAAGTTGGTGTAAACGGGTGGGGTAGGGCGCAGAAATGAGCATACTTCGATAGTCGGTCCACAACCACCATGATGACTGACTTGTTCCCTGACTTTGGAAGACCTGTAATGAAATCCATAGAAACCTCCGTCCAAATTGATGTCGGAATGGGCAATGGTTGTAATGTGCCTGGTGTGTTGACGGTTTCCCCTTTGTGGCGTTGACAGAAATCACATTCTGCTACGAAAGTAAGGATGTACTTTTTCATGCCTGTCCAAAAGAATGATCTTCTGGTGCGAGCATACGTCTTCTGAAAGCCCGAATGTCCTGCAATGGGAGATGAGTGCAATTCTGCCAAAATGCGACTTTTGAGGGTAGATGTTGGTGATATTACGACTCTGTCCTTGTAGCAAAGAATATCATTCTGCCACAAGTAGCCCTTGCTGGAATTAGGATCTACCTGCAATTGAGAAATGAGTTGGGAGAGCCCTGGGTGTGAAAACCATTCCCTGCGAGCCTCTTCAATCCAGTCTGGAATGGGAAGGGAAATTGCGAGCAGAGTACTTCCCTCCTCAAATTGGCGCGATAATGCATCTACTACACTGTTGTCTTTCCCTTTCTTGTAAATGATCTCATAATCATATCCCAGCATTTTGGCTAACCATTTATTTTGTTGTGGGGAGGATAGGCGTTGCTCCAAAAAATATTTAAGACTGTGATGATCTGTGCGGATTTGGAAACGTCGCCCCAATAAGTAAGGTCGCCAGGTCTCGACTGCATGTAAGATGGCCATTATTTCCTTCTCGTAGGTAGATTGGCCCAGATTCCTCCCACTGAGTTGTTGGCTTGTGAAGGCCAATGGTCGCCCTTCTTGCATTAAGACCGCCCCAATACCTGTACCCGAAGCATCACATTCAATGACAAAGGATTTGGTGAAGTCAGGTAGTGCTAAGACTGGAGTGGAACACATGGCGTTTTTGAGAGCGGTAAATGCCTGTTGTGCTTCCTCGTTCCAGAAGAAGGAATTTTTCTTTAGGATTTGACTGAGGGGCTTCGCTATGCGGCCATAGTTGCGGACAAATTTACGATAATAGCCTGTGAGACCCAAAAATCCTCTCAAGCTCTTCAAAGTCTTAAGTTGAGGCCATTCTTGCATTGCCTGGATCTTTTTGGGGTCCACCTTGACACCTTCACGCCCCACAATGTGGCCCAAATACTCAACTTCTTCCATGCCAAACGAACACTTAGACATCTTGAAAAATAATTTATGCTTGCGAAGCAGTTGCAAGAGTAGATCTACATGCTGAAGATGTGCCTCCCAAGTGCCACTATAGATGAGAATATCATCGAAGAAGACAAGGACAAATTTTCTGAGATATGGTTTGAGGATGTGATTCATAAGACTCTGAAAAGTAGAAGGGGCATTACAAAGACCAAATGGCATGACCAGGAACTCATAATGGCCTTCATGAGTTCTGAAAGCGGTCTTGGGAATGTCGACTTCCTTCATGCGAATTTGGTGGTAGCCGGAGCGAAGATCCAACTTAGTGAAGAATTGAGCCCCATTGAGTTCGTCCAGCAAATCGTCAACCACCGTAATGGGAAATTTATCTTTGACTGTCAACTTGTTGAGGGCCCTGAAGTCGGGACACATCCGCCACTCCCCATCTTTCTTGAGGACCATGACCACTGGGGATGAATAAGGACTAATGCTGGGACGAATGACACCTGCTTCCAACAATTCCTTGATGATTTTTTCTATTTCATTCTTTTGAGTGAACGGATATCTGTATGGCCGCACATTTGGGGGTTGGGCCCCTGGAACCAAGGTGATGCTATGATCATGTTCCCCTCGCAAGGGTGGAAGCTCATGAGGTTTGTCAAAGACCATCCGATGGTTATTTAAAATCTGCTACATCTCAGGATGAATTGGCAGAGACCTGGTTTCGACTACCTGGATGGCATTAAATTGAGCTACCACTCCATGATGGCCCTTTCTTAACAATTTTTCCATCCGATGCGAGCTGATGACAGAGGGGGCTCCCGCCTAGAGGCCACGGAGGGTATATGTGGAGTTGTTCCGCTTAAAACTCATATATAACTCCTGGAAATCCATTGTGATTGGCCCAAGAGTGCGGAGCCATTCAGCACCTAGGACAATGTCGCATCCCCCCATGTGTATGGAAAACATGTGGGTTTTCAACTGATAATCCCCCATTTGAAGTTTGACATTTTCACAGCGGCCTTCACATTTCATTGTGCCCCCATCTGCAATTTGGACTTGGAAGTTAGAAACTGCCCGTACAAAACAATGCGCTACTTCGGCGATTTTTTGATGCATGAAATTATGGGTACTTCCACTATCAATCAAGACTACTACTGGGCGATGTTTAAGAAAACCCCTGATTCTGAGAGTTTGAGGGGAAGAAATTCCTGCCAATGCATTTAGCGAAATAACTGGTTCATCAGATACAATCTCCTTTTGGTTGTCTTCTTCGATCGCCTCCGGTTCCTCAA